>CM057451.1:479162500-479762500 GCA_016271365.2 Neoceratodus forsteri | reverse complement strand
GTTTCCGCCCATGTAGTGCACAATGGCACAGTCGGTGTGCAAAATCAAAGTATGGGACACAGTAAGAAAATCACAGTGACACTGTTCATTAGCAGAGGTTTTAAAATGGCAATGTTGAAAATTTGGTGAAAAAATTTCTAACAATGACTGTTTTACCAGCTGCAGTGTTGCACAGTTTCACGCGCCATAGGTTTGCGAATTTTCAATATTTCCACTCCAGATTTTCAACATTGCCATTTTACCACACTTCCTTATGAGCAGTACAGCTGTCATTTTTCACATCCTGCCCAAAATGTGTTTCCGCCTATGTAGCGCACAATGGGGGTAACAAAAAGGTCATGCTGAAAATTTATTGTGCCAATACCAGCAATTGCACAGGGCATTAGGGTAAAGCACCATACGTGCCAAACACCACTGCAAATAACTGCAAGCGAATGTTCGGCATTGACAAATGCTTGTTTTTTAGTGGAGTGTCAAGAGAGAGCATCGAAAGGATAGGAAGTAAATTAGTGTGAGCATGGTCGGGAGACTGAATGAAATGGTATTGGCGACTTAGAAGAGGAGCTCAGATGTGAGGCAGGAAAGTGATTTTTAATATAAGAAAAAAATACAGCGTTACTTTGGTGTTTCTGCTGCTGTTTCTTTAGTGCACGAGTGTGGGTAGAATGAACGCGACTGGCATTGGAACAGACTGGGTGGTAAAAAGTAAATGAGTGAGTGCAGTCATCGGACTGCCGGAAATATTTTTAGTGGGTGAAAAGTGGAGTATAGGCTTGAGGAAACATGTGAGGTACAGTAGGTAAAAAAAAAAGAGAACTACTATTTTGTTTATGCTGCGATTTCTGTTTTAGGTGAGGGTGGGCAGAATGCAACGTGGGTATGTCGGGGAGTCACTCGCTTAGCGAGTAAGAGACAATTGGTGCTGGCGAGATTTAAAATTTGGGGTGGCGAGGGATACTGTTGGTAATAGGGCATCCTGAACTGGCACTTGTTTTGAAGTGGGCCATTGTTAAGTAATAACAGCCCGGGTGGCAGGCTATTTCAGCCAATCAAGATGTGAGTTTCAGTTTACCCATTATTATGTTTGCCTGCATGCATGTGCAAGAAACATAGTGCCACCATATGAGTTTTCATAGGTGTGCCACCCCCCCTTCCAATGCCCTGCTCCCTTTTGCAGGCATGGCCGCATGGCACCAATGAATGTTCGAGCTGTCTATGACAGCAGTTCAGATGCAGTGGCGTATAGTTCAGAGAAAACCACCGCTACAATCAGCGGTGGTAACGTGTAGGCAATTTGCATACTGTCATGGGCAGGCAATTTGCATACTGCCCAAATTGCCTACAGGTCAGCACTGCATCCGAACTGCTGTCATAGACAGCTAGTTTTAAAAGCAGACTGCATCGTCAGCAGATCTAGCCCTGAATCCTTAATATCCGAGGCTGTTAATCAAACATACTTACTAGTCTGCAAAATGACTTAATGTCCAAGTATATATGGCATTATTCTGGTGGAAATGTAAGTCAAATACAGTTATTGGCAGCTAACCACCAAATGCATCATCCCGGGTGTATCATCTGAAACAGGAAATAATACCTATGCACAGCCTACACAGAAATGCGAGTGTTTTGTTGTCACTGACCCTTATCAGCTCTTCTCCAATGGATATAAAACTTCCAGAGTTTCATAGTTTATAGGATGTTTTTACTATACGATTGTTTTCGAGAACTTGGCAAAGTTTAAAGTGCAAACATGGCTATATTGTTAAAAAGTGCTTGTTATTTTAATGTCTGACCACACAAATGGCTCCCGTACCAGTTAGCATCCTTAAATAAAAACTATTTTGAAAAGCACAATCCATTCTGCTAAGAGGCAATGCAACACCATCATGGACTTAGGACAATTATTCTTTTCCTGATACATGCAAAGACATATTTTCTACATGTCAGGGTTTTTTTGTATGTCTTTACGCTGCTAACGGAGAGTGGATATTGCCAGTCAGAGTGAGTCGTATACATAGCCACACAATGGGCATACTAATGACTACCGGATTCTGGTCCTACTGTACTCTGCGTGCCGACATGAGGAGGAAGGAAGCCGACCCGAAAGAAAACAAAATAACAGACAAAACTTAAAATATTGGCAATAGTTTTGTGGTTGACAACTCTGCTTCCCACTTTACCTGCCATGCGTTAAACAGCGTTCAGGGCCCAGGGCTGAACACACCCCCCAAATTTCATTTTTGTTGATCAGGTAAGTGCACTAGACAAATCCTGCCTATTTTCAGGTACGACCCGGAGCAGGGGGATACAGATGAATGCCAACTGACCTTGAACCAGATTAAGCTGTTGGTGGTATTTAGTAAAAGAGGGAAATTTAGCTAGAACACCAGGGAAATTCCCCTACTCTTTTCGATACGTGCCTTGGGATCTTTAACATCCACCTAAACTACCACCAATCCAGGCAGATGGGACCTCGGTTTAACGTCTCATCTGAAAGACAGCACCTCAGAAGTGCAGCACCCCTCTCATGCTGCACTACAGTGTCAGTACAGGGATATTAGCCCAAGTGCCAGATGTGGGAACTGAACTCACAGCCCTCGGATCTACCAGTCTCAGAGGCGAATGTGCTACCTACTGAGCCACTGACACTATGACATAAACAACACAGTCGAGAAGAAACAGAAATGTGCCTTTTATATATACCGCCAGGCTGAGCTGAGACCAAAAGTTGACTATGCATTCTTAATAAAATGCCTCCAACCAATGCCTTCTATTGCACTGTAACATTCTGTCTACACTGCCTCCCTCTCACACCTCAGTACATGCTATTTACAAACAGTTAATCCCAGACAAGAAATACATTCATTGAGGGATAGGGCATATAAAAACATCACATAAGCGAATTGAGTATACAGTATATAAAGTTCTCACGGAGTGAGGAGGCGCGGGAGTGCATGTGATCCGAGATGGATTTTTATTCCCTTGCAAGATTGAAGATGACATCTTGGTGGTATGAGTCAGCTAGGAAAACTGTTACTTGCTTCTTTTCTGTAATGCTTTTAGTTTGACAAAAAAGGAGGATGTTCTGCAGATGTGGGGATGCTGCCCTGTTTGAAAGATATGACTTTTTTTTTATTTAATTACGCTGTCGCTCGTCTGGATGGTGAAAGCAGGAAAAGTTAGACCCACCAAACGGAGTTGCTACTTATGAAACTTACAGTTCTTTATATGATGAAGGGATTAAAATTACCGTAGAAGTAGTAATGGCATAAAAGTGTGCAGCGTAAACTGGACTGAGGATCAGGGTAAGCGACTGACAGTATGTTTGTGTATACTATTACTTACTGTTTCTGTGTTGCATATATGTATTTCATACACGTATATATTTTATTAAGAACATGATGTTTTTACAATTTATTTTTTAGAATATATTTACCAGTGATAGCCCAACTGAGATGCATCACCTATACAGAACTGGCTGGCAGTATAGCATAGAGGTTAGAGGAACGAGGTGTGAATGAGCTTGATACAACCAACAAACCAGACCAGACCTGAGTTTGATTCTCACAACCTCCACTTGCATACTGTGCGACTCTAAGCAAGCAACTTAACCACCCAGTGCTCCCAGGTCGCCCCTGAAAACAGGCACTTGTGCCTTGTGGGCCTTATCCGGTTACCAAAGACTAAAAAAAAAAAATAACACAGTTTGACCTGTACAAAAGCTTCGATGGTCAGCCTCTTTTATTAAAAATGTCTGTGTTTCAATACTTTCTGGGCAGGCAGGATGGGTCAAATGGTCCTTTACAGCCTACACACTCTGTTTCTTTCCGAGGTAAAATTGGGCAGGAACTCAGTTCCACCTCCTCTGACACCTTTCTTCATTGAATACTGTGGAGAGTTCCACCTCCTAGGGAATTCCTATTATAGCGGGTCGTCAATGTGGGGGTCAGATCAAGTTTTACAGTCGCTAGTCAAGTAATTGTTTTGGCCCCAGTCCCAAGGTGTTAACAGCCCTTTCTCTTAATCCATCTGTTTGCTTTGCTTTTCTCCCATTATTCGGCCTTTATATTCTACTCACCTTTACATTTACTGATTCCCACACACACACACACACACACACACACACACACACACAAACACACTCCTATTTGCATCTCCGTGCCTTTGTGGTTCTTCAAACAACTCTACCCACAAATAAAAACAGGTTACTCAGGTGGCTTCTGCTGCTTTCAACATCTGGGTTGGTGTCTGCATACAGCAGCATTTGTTATAAGGTTATAGTACATGGTTAGAGCTTATTGTATATGGAAAATGATTATTTTCCAAATGTTGTTGTAGGGCAGTTCAAAGGTCAAAAAAGCTGTCGTACTATCGTTGTGACATCACATCGATAGTACAACAACTTTTTACCCTTGACCTGCCACCTGATTGGCTCAGCCAAGGCTCTCTGTAAAAAAATTAAAACAAACATGGTGGCAGGATTTAGCAAGCGCCGGGCAGTGGTGCCATCGACAGTTGAATTCGGAGCCAGGACATGGAGAGCCATACATGGCTCCATTTCAGAAAAACAAATTATTATTTTTTTTCTAATTTTAAAACTAAGCAGTGCGGAGAAGTTAAAGTTAGAAGCCGGACTGGATGGAGTAGGAGTGGTAGCAGGGGGATCGGGAGAAAGCAGGAGCACCAGGAGGAATGGAGCAGCACCCACAGCAAGTCATTTCAATAAAATAATGAGAAACAAAACAACAACAAAAAATATACTATATAAAACAGTGGATGGCTCAACATCCACAACAAGGGTGCGTTTCCATCTCGGGGAGTTGATGACATCAACGAGATCTCTCAAGCTTGGTTCTCGAAGTCTCTATGATGTCATCAACTCCCTCGATGGAAACACAGCCTTGTTGTGGATGTTCATCCATCCACTATTCTATATATTTTAAACGCCAGTAAAATGTGCTGGTTTTATGCATATTCTTTAATTACTAAACCCAAAGGAGACTTCATGTAGTTTCCATAAACCCTGGAACAGGATTGCATAATAAAATCACAGACAAATCTTAAAAATAGCAATATCTACTCAAGAGACTGTTAAAATACGTGCATGAGAAAAAATATACGGGAGAATTACACCAACATTAGTGGCTGGCTTCATTTTATGCTTCAAACCCCTATATTCAGTTGACAAAAATGTCAGCTTTCAGTGGAACCGAGGAAATGTTTTAAGACAAAAGTCAGGGGCTGTTGAAAGGTCTGCAGCGGACTGGAGCTAAAGCTAGAGTCCACTTTACAAATCTTTTATCAGTTCTAGAGTCTAGATCATACCTTTCAACTGTACCACATTACAAGGAAGGTTCCTCGTTTTACTTCACAAAAGCTCCCTGTTCCACATTATGAGGACTTGCCCCACATTCAGTGTTAACATTTTAAAGCACAAATCTATAGTAAATGATGCAAAAAATATATTATTCAATTAATAACAGACTTTCTGAACACAAATGCAAACATTTTAACAGTGTTCTGAGCTTCGTAGGTAAAGATTTGATTAAGTGTTCCACTTTTTGCTCATTTGTTCCACATTTTGAGAGGCAATGTTCCACATCTGGGGGACAAAAGGTTGAGAGGTATGGCCCAGATCTTGGTTGAAATCTCCCCCAACCACTCCAGCACACAGTGTCCTACCCAGTTCCTTACTTTAGGTGGCTCATGAGGCATTACACACCAGATAAAACACAGTGGGTGGCCACCCCAACACAGACAAAACAGCGAGCCGAATTCAAGTAACACTGCAAGGCGGACTTTAGGCTTACATACCGAACTTAAACGGTCTTCACTGTAAGTAACAAAAACTTAAACACCAAGGAAAACAAGGCGAGCTCAGCACTTGAAATGCGACTGCTTGTCGAGCCCTTACTATTTTAAACCCGTCTATGACTTTCCATTAATCCAGTTTCCCATGTAACTATCTTTAAAGACAGCGTGCCAACGAGGGTGGTCGTTTTTTTTCTCTGTTACAGATTGAAGACTACCTAGTCTCTCTCACATACACACAACGAGTATTTTAAAACCAGTTTGCAGAAGAACAGGCGTTTTTTTTATTTTGGGGGCTAAGAAAGATGAGTCTTGCTTCTCAGTTCAAATTGCATTTTTCTCCCATTCCTGCTTCTGAAAAAGCTGAATCCCCTTCTGAAAATTTGAACAGGTTCAATTAAGGAGCTGAATAAGGGCTAGTAGTACTCAAGTCAGAGGTCTAAATGCAAATAACGTTTTTTGTTGTTGTTGTTGTTGCTGGAATAAGGAAGTTAGTTGTCGGATAGCTGCAAAGTTTCAAGACCTCGGAACTTAAAAATTCCAGTAACAACTATAAACACAAATAAACATACATGCATTAGTCTAAAAAAAGCCAAACTCACACACCCTATGAAGTTGAAAGGGACATTTATGCATAACAGGGGAGCACTTTTATACAATGTTATTGAGTTTTGTTTGAATATATGTCGCCTACACGTACATACTTTCTTATTTAAGGGGTCCAAGGTACTCTCCTTGCATTTCCTGGTTGTTTGGCAGCCGCAGACCCAATAAATTGTTTTCTGTGATTGTTGATTACTTTAATATGATGGAACAGACTGCATCCTTTTTATTATTCTTTGTGCAACTGTGGGTGTTAACTGAATTAAGATGTGAAGAAGGCAGCTGTTTACACTCATGTAATATATGGATTTTAAAAATAATACCCCCAAAAAGCATACAAAAAAAAACCTATAATACCTTAGTCAGTGCCGTAATACTATACTTCCGGTCCCCGTAATACTATACTTCCGGTCCAATAATACTGTACTTCCGGTCCTCGTAATACTATCGTTGCGATCACCAACTTTTCTAGTGTCGAAAGCATAGTTTTTTTTTTTCTTTTCTTTTTATTCTTGAGAGAGAGAAGCAGGACTCCATGTGAGAAGGGTGGGATGTGAGTGAGGAGCGAGAACAAGCAGCACAGAACCGTCCCACAAGGAATCCAGAGGTAAGACCTCGTCAGCATCTCGCATCCATATATTACAAAAAATAACAGTTAGGTTCCAGTGAATCACTCGGCTGTAATTCCATCTCGAGGTTCTGGGGACATAGGAACCTCTTGAGCTTCGCTCTCGAGGTTACCTATGTCCCCAGAACCTCTCGATGGAATTACAGCCTTGTAATTCACTGAAACCTATCTATTATTCTATTTATAAACACACGAAGTATGTGTAAAATAGAACGACATTGAGTAGATTCAGATATTTGATTAGAAATAAAATTGGTGAAGTAAGCAGAATAGCGATGAAATAAAACAAGCATTTGTCAATGCCGAATGTTTGCTTGCTGGCATTGACATTGGTACTGCATGAGTTAGAGAGATGCATAATTACAGCCATTATGAACTAATGCAGCCTGAATTATCTGTATTTTTGATTCCATTATCCTTCCAATTTCACTGCCCAGGTGGGCTTAGCATTCTGGTTTTGCAATTTCCTTGAGGCTGGTTCCTCCGTATGTGGTCAAACAGGTTGGGGGGTTACCTTTCCCAAAGCTGTTTGCATCTTGTCTGCTAAACCAGGTGCCCCAAAGTATAAAATGTAGTGACCATTGTTTTCAGAAGGTTTGTGCCAGGCAGACACAACATGGGTGCAATACTTTTCAGACTAGATATCACTCACCCCACTGTACAGCATATGTGAGTTAAATGTGCACAGAAGAGAGCGAGAGAATGCCATCAGGGATCAGTGATAGACTGGGGTTTGAAAATACACTTAGAAAAAAATCAGGTACAGTAGTTGTACTGTTCCTTTACCTTTTTATAATAAATTTAACTGCACAAAAAAAGGCAAACAAACATCTTCTCTACGCTGCTGCTACAGGGATCAGTGTTCCTCCAAGTGACGCAGGTTCTCATCCCTTTTCTGTGTGAGAGGGATGATATTCGGTTGAATCGCAAATGTCTGACTGTTGGTAGGAAGTGAGTGTGTGTTGTGTCGGGGTTAGATATAGATATGTTCCAAAATGAGTGCCGCACTAGCATGTGGTGCTCAAGAACCGACATGTCTAGTAAGCGAGAAAGGTTCTGGCACACACCAACTGATGACAGGAACGCATACAATAATAATAAAAGTTAAAATTTATTACACCAAATGAGACAAAACATTTTGCCTGACATGTTTCGGATTGTCTGCCAATCCTTTCTCAAAAGGCTTTGAGAAAGGATTAGCCAGACATCAGTATGTCAGGCACAGAATGTTGTCGTTGATATAATAAATTTTAACTTTTATTATTATTATGAGGCTCCTCATGAGTTGGTGTGTGCCAGAACCTCCCTACTGACATTAAATATAGATATATAGATAGCTGTCACTACCAATCGGGTGTTTATACCTCTCAATGAATGATTTCTGACCTCAACATTTCCCGAGATTTGTCAGCTAGGTCTATGTCCTTTTTTTTGGGGGCTTCTTCTCATGTTCATGATGTTTGACCCCAGCTTCCCTCAGTGTCTCATTAAAGCAATGCCTCCTGTCCCTAGAGTCGGGATTTTGAAATATACACTGTATTAGTGCACCAGTCCATAGCCCCCTTCCGAAAACCTGTATTATAAAAAACTACTTCCCTTAATCTAAGTTTCCCATTAATATTTAAGCAATAAGGCATGACCAAGGGTTATGTTAATGGTCTGTTAATCACCTTCTAGGGGTGTACTGTGGCAGGAGGTGTAGCCGGGTGCCACATGCCCCTAGAGGGTGATAACTGACCATTAACATAATCCCTGGGAGTGCCTTATTGCTATTATAATAAAACAAATGTTTAAACAGTGTTAAACCTTGTTCAGCATATGGCTAAACTCTACATGTATGTTAATGAAAGATTATACCATGCACTGTACAAATGGTCCAATCTGAAGGGCAGACTGGCACCTCACCCCCGTTGTAAATTGTACAGTAATCACTGAAAAAGGTGCCAGCCTGCCACGCGAGCCACGTTAACTTCAAATTACTCCAACAGCCTGTAAAATTCGAAATAGCCACCATATTAATGTCCTGCTAACTACCGTCGTCTCACACGCCTACAGTGAAAAAAAAAAAAAGAAATGGACACCTCTTTTTATCTCATCGACACCGCCGAGCTCGATGAAATCTTCCGTTCTGTAGAGAGCATAGAATCACATAGTAATCTGACAGAAAACGTACCTTTTGAAAGTCTGCCTCCAGTGCCAGCCCCACCGCTTCTTGCTCCAAAAACCGTGAACATCCAGTCAGATCTGCAGCCGATATCCACAGCAGTATCTCCCGCAGTTCCAAACTTAAACTCAGCGGGTATTACGCAGTCATCTGAAGCGGTGGGGCTGGCACTGGAGGCAGACTTTCAAAAGGTACGTTTTCTGTCAGATTACTATGTGATTCTACGCTCTCTACAGAACGGAAGATTTCATCGAGCTCAGCGGTGTCCATGAGATCAAAAGAGGTGTCCAATTCTTTTTTATTTCAAACTGTTTTCTATGTGTTTGCTCAGTTAATGAAACTTTATAAACTTAAATAAAAGTTTTGAATGCTAAACATAAGAATGTTGAATAACACTACATTAAATGTCACTGTCTCTCACTATACAAACAAGAGGGACTATTTTATTGTGTGGAAGAATAATTTAATAAAAATCATTATATTTTTAAGTGAAACAAAAAAAGTGGCATTTTTTTAAGTACAAACATATACTGAAGTGCAAGGTATAATCGCAATAAGCCACTCGGGGGTGTGGGTTATCGGGGGATTTACCACGGCTGGCACAGATTTACCCACTCGGCTGCACCTCGTGGGCAAACCACTCCAGCCGTGGTAAATTCCCCAATAACCCATACCCCCTCATGGCTTATTGCTTAATTAACATAAGGCTGTTAGAATGTTTGCAGCCAATCAGAAAGCTTCATTTCTCAGACCCTTTTTATAATAAATGTTAGGCGCTGTTCCTAAGCTCTGTCTTGTGTATAAGTGTGTGTGTGTGTGTGTGTGTGTGTGTGTCTGAGTCTGACTGGGATTTGAGTGGGGGGGGTATGCTAGGCTACTAAAGGTGTGAGAATTGCCTACCCATAAGGTCAGTTGGCAGGCAGTCTGAAGTTGTATTTGAAGACAGCATTACAAGAAAGTCCCATGCAAAGCCTGGCAATCAGATCAACTGACTTCCTTATGCTGTCACCCTTCAAGGCGAGACCCTGGTGTCCCAGTTTGTACAACGTTTGTTAGTACTGTATGTGGGTCTCCCTCTGGCATTTCTCAGGGCTAAGAGGACCAGAGTGATGGCTATCATTTCTGGAATGCCCTGCCCTGTCCCTTATGTCCTGCCAGCTTCTAAAAATGACAAAAAATGCAATTTAATTGGGGTGGGGTGCTGTTGTAATGTTCTTTCTACTTTCATGAACTGTGCAAAACACATGTGAAGCCTACAGAGACAGAGAGGCTGGCAGGATTGCTTTCCTTGCATTTTATCCCTTACAAAATGTCACCAAATGCATATAATTTCCACCCACTGACAGCGCTGAAAGAAAAATGGACTTTAATAATATTATTTTATGGTGCAGCATTAACAGAGTACTGCTGAGTTGCCTGCTACAATGAATATCCCTTGGCTCCCAATCTGGTACTTTTTCCTGCTTTTTAAGTTATATTTGCATTTTTGTACTTCATTTTATCATTAGAGAAGCAATCATGTTCTTAACCCAAGTCAGTGTGTCTGTTTAACCCTTGAGGTGCTTTTCAGACCATTGCATATGGATATATGGCACTATAAAATTATTGACTGCTCATATCCAGAGAAGTTGTACTGGTTCATACCAAGGAGTGTCAGGAGCTTAAGGCAAAACTGCCCATGGGGTTCTTATCCCAGTACCCATTAATATCCTAAGCTTTGTTTTTCCGGTAGCGGTTTGTCCAGCATATGCCTAAAAGAAATGTTACTCCTGCAAACTGTATTATAGTCAAGGGAAGTGAGTTCCAGGCCTTGATCACTCTAACGGTAAACCATGGTCCCATGTAACCACTGTGGCACACCAACACAATGCCTAATTATTCAACTGGAATATTTCATCCTCTTAAAAGTTTCATAACTGGGCTCTTATCCTGCCTGGGACACAGACCAACTGAAACCAGTCAGTATCCTACTAGACCTGGGACCAGGCTACCTAAAAGGTAGAATCAGTGAGGATTTTATCCGGACTGCACTCTGAAACATATCTGCATGGATCTTATCTGCCTTGACCCTAACTACATTTCTAAACCCCCTTATCAACTCTAATATTATGCACCTCTAGTCCACACTGTCTGAAACTTGTCATTTACTGTGATCTTTTGGGCATGGGGACCCACACTTTCTGAAATTTGGTATGGGCTTTGATCTTGTCTCCCTGGGGGGATCCATAGTACAGTCGAACCCACTTAAATGCATAGGCATGGGACGTTGTGATATTATGTGTTTAAGCGGGCTATGCTATTAGGGGAATTTAGCTTTCCCGGCCCATCCCCGAGATCTGTTATGCCTGCCAAGTCCACTCAGCCCCCCCCCCACTTGTTTCAAATATTTATTTATTTGTTTATTTATTTGTACAAGTCAGATTTACAACCTTTGAGCCATGGACTCATTTACAAAGGCACCTCATCGCAGGGAGGGTAGACATGGTTACATAGTGTGTTTACAATAATGAAAACAGTACAGGTGCAAAGCATTAAACAAATAGTACACATAGGTTGCAAAATGTTACATAATATACATAATATAGGTTATAGTCAAATACCAGGTACCCAGAGGTTACATTGGAGGTACTGCCTTGGATAGATCTAGAGAGAGTAGAGGTAGAGGTAGAGATGGGGATGGGGGATGAAAGGGGAGAGGGATAAGCTGTTCAGAGGATATTGTCAAGTCAGGGGAGGCCTGACAGGAAGGTCTCACAATGGGATTAATTAGGTGCATCTACAGCAATGAGCATCAAAGAGATGGTTCTGGAGGGTGGGTGATTTTGAAGGGACCAATTTTGGCAATGTCTGAGATGCAGGTTGGGAGGGAGTCGAAATATGCTGCAAATTTATGACACAGTATTAGCCAGTAACTGTACCAGTCTCTGACTTCTAACTTCTGCTGTGCTTTGATAAGTTATTTTGCTCTCCACTATTGTTGTACAGTACATTCTATGGTCAGTGGTGCGGCAGTGTGGAGAACTACCTGACCCCGATCCACACTTCCATGACCTCGGCCACATGAACGCGCATGATTGCGCTAGTTCTAGAAACCTGTATCTAGGTTACCTGGACATAACCTAGCAGCGCTGCTTGCATGATTAACATACTTATCAGCCTGTAACCTTTATTTTGTCGTTTTTATGTTTGTTTTTCCTTGATTGTTTTTTTTGGCGACAACTGTTATGGCAGTGGAGAGGGAAGGGTACAGGTATGTCTTCATGCATTTTTTTTGTGCTTATGCTTCCACTTTGTTCTGGAATGATGGGGGTGTTTGAGGTGCACTTAAAGACCACAATGTTTATTTACTTTTTTTTTTAATGTTTTAAAATGCTCGGTTAACTTTGACTGACGCGTCTTCTCACATATCACATTGCTGCATACACTTTCAAGGGCATAGACTGATTTGTACTACTTCAGGTGAAGAGCTGTTATTTCCAAGAGATTAACTCCTAGAATATGGTTACTTGACTAGTGTTGGAAGGCAGTGCGCTTTACATGTACGGCTACTGTGTTTCATGTTAATACTGCCACAGAGACCACTGAGTGATCTTATACACATTCTTAGGATATAATTATCGCAAACAGGTGAGCAGTTCTGATACATTCTTAGAATGAATTAAAACCATCCATAACTATTAGAATGATCTCCTTAGCAGTGTAGCTATATCATTGATCAAGGTCAACTAAGATTATCAAAAAGTTAACCTCCCCCCCTCCCCCGAGCCATTTCCAAGGCACCTGCAGCAGAGACACTCTACAGAATAAGAGGATCTCATGCAGGGAAAAGGAGTGCTCCAATTGGTTGGGAACACTTCTTCGACCTAATTTATACTAGCTGTAAGAAGTTAAGCGTGCGCTCGGCAGTATTAACAAACATGCAAGCACATCCTTGATTTCTTTGGGTGAGAGAACTGTGGAAAGAAAACAAGCAGTTCTGGCATAAAAAAGGAGTCAAAAAGAAACTCTTTAAGCATAAGAGAGACAATCCTGTTGAAGATTTCTGTTCACAAGAAATGGAACTTGCATTCACAATCCAGACTGTTTACTTTGCTAACATTAAAGGGACACTGTCAATCCCCTCAGGCCTTAAAATATCCCTAGTTTAAAAACAAATTCACATTATGATTGGTCACATTTTTGTACAGATTGCAGATGAAAATGGTTATTTTTCCTTTTTTCTTTTTAAAACTGAAAAAATTGACTGCCTACTACACTGGTGCTACTATGCAAAACTTGTTTATAGTTCTCCTTGAAAATGAACTTGCTCAGCAGAGCCTTATCCTGGCAAAATAAACAAGCATTTGTCAATGCCGAATGTTTGTTTGCTGGCATTAGCAGTGGAAGTGCGGGAGTTAGACAGATGCAATATTGGAATGGCATTGAAGTATTGAACTGATGCCAAAAACCACCCTCACTCTACAGGGCTGGACAGGAATTGGTGTGCCTTTGAGTCATCGCCCATGATAGTCACGACATTTCACCTCACCCTACCCTTCAGACACTGCCAAGTGTTGAAGTGTGCCGTGGGGTGTTTGGTCTTTACATTCATCTCATTCCATAAGGAATTACACTGAAATGGGCACAGTATAGGAGCATGGGGTGAACTCTTGGGGCAAAGGGTCCAAGGCATACCTCAATGCCTGTCACTGGCTGCAGGTAGGGGTGGAATGGCATGAGCATTACTGTTGACAATCCCAAGTCGCACATCTGATGCCTGTCAGTCCCTACAGGGTAGGGCGTTATCATCAAAAACCCTAACACCCTGGGTGCTTCTTGGTATTTTTACTCCAAGTTTTCCACATGGACTGTTTGTGACCGCACCGCATGACAGTGACACTATCAGTTCGTTAGGTGAAAGGTGATTTTGCACAGCGACTGCACCATTTGGCACCACAGGTGCGAAAACACATTTCGAACAGGATGTCAAAAGTGACAGGTGTACTGTTCATGAGGAGGTGTAAAAAATGGCATTGTTGAAAATCTGGAGTGAAAATAAACAAAAACTGGTGAAGTCATGAGCATGCGTAGAAATTGCGCAATGTACACCCGTAATGTAATTAGTTTGATGATTTTTTACAGCAGATTTTCAACATAGCATTTTGGGACCTCAAGCTCATGAACAGTGTCTCTGTGATTTTCGTAATCTGTCCAGAACACTAATTTCCCACAGTGACCGCTAGTCTGCGCTGGAAGTGCAAAAACAAATTTCAGCCAGGGTGTGAAAAATGACAGCTGCACTGTTCATAAGGAGGTGTGTAAAAATGTCAATGTTGAAAATCTGGACTGCAAATATTACAAATTCATGAACTTACAGTGCGTAAAAAGTGCGCTAATGCTACGTTCGTAACAGAGTCATTTTATGGACTTTTGTCACCAAATTTTCAACTTAGCCATTTTAACACCTCTGCTCATGAACAGTGTCACTATGATTTTCTTAATGTGTCCCAAATATTGATTTCGCACATCCACCGCGCCAATGTGCTCTACATGTGCGAAAACACATTTTGGGCAAGATATGAAAAATGATAGCTATACTGTTCATAAAGAGGTATGCTAAAATGGCAATGTTGAAAATCTGGAGTGAAAATATGAAAAATTCTCAAAGTTACAAGCGTGCATAGGAACTGCGCAACGCATGCTCATAAAACAGTCATTTTTGTTTGCTTGCATACATGTGCAAGAAACGTAGTGCCATCATCCGAGTTTCTGGAGGTGTGTCACCCCCTCTTCCAATTCCCTCTGTGTGTTTGCAGGTGCGGCCATAGTTGCCCAATGCATGCTGCTGCTGTCTATGACAGCACTCGAGAATGCAGTGGCTTACAGTTGAAAGGGAGAGAGCCGCTTCGGTGAGCACGATCAGATAAGGGAAGTGCTCATTGAAGTGCTCTCCCTCCCCTCCCCCAAACAGTCTTCCAGGTGCCATGTTGGGAGCCCACCCCATCATGGCAAACGTCCTGCGTCGTAATTAAAAAACAAACAAACCTGAAAACACAAAAACGGTCCATTGCAGTCTCCCTTCCCCCCACCCGCGCCCACCCTCGCACCCTGCCTCCCCACACCCCCACCTTACCTCATACTTACCTCCGGAGCTCGGCGCAACGATCTTCGGTGGACCAGGAACACGTCTGCACTCTTCAAAGCCGACCGTGAACTGAGGAAATGCCGATAAGCTGTATAATGTAATGAATAGGGTTTTTTCAAGTTTGCTGTATATCTCGGGCATTTTTTTGAATTTTGGCACCAAATTTTCAACATGGGGTTTTTGGGACCCCATCTCATGAATTCTGTCACTGTCATGGCGTAAATTGGGCCCGAAGGGCAATTTCGCAGTCACTGCACGAAATCACCTTTTGGGACTGATTAATGAAATGACAGTGCCAGTGTTCATAAGGTGGGCTCTCAAAAAGCCTATGTTGGTGAAAAAATTCCTAAAAATGACTGTTTTACAAGCATGCGTTGCACTGTTCCTACGCACGCTCATAGGTTCATGAATTTTCAATATTTTCACTCCGGATTTTCAACATTGCCATTTGACCACACCTCCTTATGAGCAGTACAGCTGTCATTTTTCACATCTCATCCAAAATGTGTTTTCACGCATGTAGCACACAATGATGCAGTTGGTGTGCGAAATCAATGTTCGCGACACATTAAGAAAATCACAGTGAAACTGTTCATGAGCAGAGGTGTTAAAATGGCTATGTTAAAAACTCGGTGAAAAAATTCCGACAAATGACTATTTTATGAGCATGCGTTGCGCTGTTCCTTCGCACGCTCATAAGTTCACAAATTTTCAACATTTTCACCCCAGATTTTCAGCATTGCCATTTTACCACACCTCCTTTTAAGCAGTACAGCTGTGATTTCTCACTTCTCACCTAAAATGTGTTTCCACGCATGTAGCGTACAATGGCGCAGTCGGTGTGCAAACTCAATGTATGGGACACATTAAGAAAATCACAGTCACACTGTTCCTGAGCTGAAGTGTTAAAATAGCTATGTTAAAAATTTGGTGAAAAAATTCCTAAAAATGACTGTTTTACGAGCGTTTGTTGCACTGATCCTACACACACTCATAAGTTCACAAATGTTCAATATTTTCATTCCAGATTTTCAATATTGCCATTTTACCACACCTCCTTATGAGCAGTACAGCTGTCATTTTTCACATCTCCCCAAAACATGTTTCCGCCCATGTAGCGCACGATGGCGCAGTCAGTGTGCGAAATCAATGTATGGAACACATTAAGAAAATCACAGTGACACTGTTCATGAGCAGAGGTCTTAAAATGGCTATTTTGAAAATTTAGTGAAAAAATTCCTAAAAATGACTGTGTTATGAGTGAGCATTGCGCAGTTTCCACGCACCCTCGTAAGTTCATGAATTTGTAATATTTTCAGTCCAGATTTTCACCAGTGGCATTTTTACACACCTCCTTATGAACAGTGCAGCTGTCATTTTTCACACCCTGGCTGAAATTTGTTTTTGCACTTCCGGCGCAGACCAGCGGTCACTGTGGGAAATTAGTGTTCTGGACAGATTACGAAAATCACAGAGACACTGTTCATGAGTGGAGGTCCCAAAATGCTATGTTGAAAATCTGCTTCCTTATGAATAGTACAGCTGTCATTTTTCACAACATGGCTGAAATGTGTTTTCACACTTTCAGCACAGAAATGCGTGGTCGCTGTGGGAAATCATTGTTCGGGACAGACAAAGAAAATCACAGTGACACTGCTCATGACCGGAGGTCCCAAAATGCCTGTGTTGACAATCTGCTGTAAACAATTCCCAAACTAATTACATTACGGGTGCACGTTGCATAGTTTCTATGCACGCTCATGTCTTCACCAGTTTTTTTAATATTTTTACTGCAGATTTTCAACATTGCCATTTTTTACACCTCCCCATGAACAGTACAGCTGTCATTTTTCACATCCTGTTCGGAATGTGTTTTTGCACCTGTGGTGACAAATGCCGTAGTCGCTGTGCAAAAGCAGCTTTCGGCTAACATACTGATATTGCCACTGTTCATGAGGTGGGGTCACAAAACCCATGTTGAAAATTTGGGTGAAAATACCAGCGAATGCCTGAGGCGTTGGGGTTTCAACCATAACACCCACCCTGTAGAGAATGACAGGCATCAGGGCTGTGACTTGGGGTTGTCACCTGCAATGCTCATACCATTCCCCCACCCACACCTGCAGCCACTGAGAAGCATCGAGGTGTGCCTTGGACTCTTTAGCTCCCAAAGTTCACCCCATTCTCCTATACCACACCCATCTCACAATATTTCCTGATGGAATGGGGTGCGCATAAGGGCCAAAGACCCCAAGCACACCATGACACTTGTCAGTGTCTGCACGGTAGGGTGTGGTGAAATGGCGAGGCCGTTATGCCTGATGACCCAAAGGCACACCCCAATGCCTGGCACTCTCTGCAGGGAGGTGGTGGGGTTGGCTTCAGTTCAATACTTCACTGCCATTGCTATTATGCAGCTCTGTAACTCCTACACTACCAATGCCAATGCCAGCAAGCAAACATTCAGCATTGACAAATGCTTGTTGGGAATTGTTTCACCAAATTTTCAGCATAGAGTTTTTGGGGGCCTACCTCATGAACTGTGACACTGTCATTTTGTTACTCATTCCCAAAAGGTGGTTCTGCACAGTGGCTTCGAAATTACCTTTTGGGACTGAATAACAAAATGACAGTGACTGAGTTCATGAGATGGGTTCCCAAGAACCCTATGTTGAAAATTTGGTGGAAAATTTCCCAAAAATGGCCGAGATATGTACTAAAGTTGAAAAAAAAAAACATTTATGCCATTAGACAGCTTACCGGCATTTCTTCAGTTCGCGGTCGGCTTTGAAGAGTGCAGACGTGTTCCTGGTCCACCAAAGATTGTGCGCTGGGCTCCGGAGGTAAGTGTAGGGTCGGGAGGGTGGGGAGGTGGAGTGCGCAAAGGGTGGGTGCGGGTTGGGGAGGGGCAAGACAGTCAATGAGGACCGTTTTTGTTTCAGGTTTTTTTTTTGAAGATGATGTGGGACCTTTGCCATCCTGGGGTGGCAGCTGGAAGTATTTTTTGCGGGGGCAGTGGAGCCGATGGGGGATTGGGCACCCCCATCGGCCGCGCAGACATTTGCCACATTGGGGTGGGCTCCCAGCATGGTAACTGGAAGTCTGTTTTTTCGGGATGGGGTACAGTGGAGCCGACAGGGGATTGGGCACCCCTGTTGCCATACGGACTTTTGCCATGCTGGGGTGGGCTCCCAGTGTGGCACCTGGAAGTCTATTTGGGGGGCAGCGCAGCTGACAGGGGATTGGGCACCCCCTTTGCTACACGATGTGTGAGGGGGGGAGCGCATGAGCATGCTGAGGTGGGCTCCCAGCGTGCTACTTGGGTGTTTGTGGAGGGGGGAACTAGAAAACAAGGGAGCTGTCTATGACAACTGTGTTCAGATGCAGTGCTGAGTGTAGGCACTTTGCATACTACTGACGGCAGTATGTAAATTGCCTGCCGACGGCAGTATGCAAATTGCCTACACGTTACCACCGCTGATTGTAGCAGCCTTTTGCTTTCAGCTGTATGCCACTGCATCTGAACTGCTGTGATGGACAGCTCAGATATTCATTGGTGCGGTGAGGCAGTGCCTGAAAGAAGGAGCAGGGCATTGGAAGCTGAATGGCACACCTACGAAAATTTATATGGTGGCACTATGTTTCTTGCTCATGTATGCAAGCAAACATAAGAAACAAAACTAGTTAACTCCCACTACATCTTTCCTGGACTTGGGAATGCCTGCAACAGAGCCCAGCCACTCATGATGCAATGGAACAAGAAGAGACTATTGCATTATGAGTAGCTGCACTGTTTAAGCGTTTTTCTAATGCTCTGGAAGTATGCAATAAGAGTAGATCATGGATTTGAAACAAAACAAGGTTTGATATACCTGCACCATTAGCATGCATTTCAGTTCTACATGGGGAGAGAGAGCGACAATTATCCTGTGAATGGGCATGCTTTGTACTCTGTAACTGTAGAGCAGCTTGCTGGGATTACCAGAGGGCACATGTTGCAAGATGGACTCCAGGCTGGGCGTGCGACTGCTGCACCTTTGGGAGTTTTGAGTTTTTGATTTTATTTAGTTAACTGTGGCTAATGTGGCTACTTTTATTATTTTATTTTAACTGTGTTTTATTTATCGGTCCCCACCGTCCGTTTCATTCGCTTTTTATTAGCGAGTGTGGAGTGTGCTGAGTGAGCTGACTGTGCTGACTGTGTTGACTCGGCATTCTGTGTGTGGTGACCTGGAAAAACAATACCGACTGAGCTTCCTTCTCGTCCATTTCATGAGAAGTTGTCTATGCCGCTGCGTTGTTCGTGAGGAGTGGCACAGGCATGCGAAGTTCGAGGTCGTGGAGGTTGTGGAGGACTTCTGCTTAACTCCAGACGGTTCCTGAGGAGTACTCAGTCGAGTCTGGTTGTTGGTGAGCCTGCAGGAATGCTCTTGAGACTTGGATTTGTGTTTTCCCTGCCTGTGAGGAACTGCATGGGAGGGGTGAAGGCGTAGGGCTGTGGAAGAATTGCGAGTCTTTGAGATTTGTGACTTCCTTGCTCCCTTCTTGTCCACCTTTCAAACTCGGGCGGTGATTGTTTATATCTGGTGGAGTACTGTTGTTGAACTGTCTCCTTGCCCCCTGTTTTTTTTGCTGGGTGTTTCTATATGGAGATTGGCCGACCCACGGTGGGCCTGGTGTTATTACCCAGCTGCGGAGTCGGTTCGGGTATCTTGTTCCCTTGGACCCTGGAAACGGCTGCAATTGTGGCTTTTCTCGGGGTCTTTTGGTGTTGGGTGGCTTTACTTCTTCTGAGAACACTCAGCAGTAAGAAAAGGGGTTTGTATAAAGGAGTTTCTTCAGTAAAATTGGCATCGACTCAGCCCTTGGATTTGTTTTTGGATTGTGCAGGTTTCGGTGGCTCCTGGTCTTAGCTTTATTTAATTTTGGACCTGGATTGAAGAGACTGCTGACTCCCTCCTGATTTTTTTGTGGATTATTAATTTTCTGTCACCTGGATGATCGGGTGGTGAGAGGACCCTGAGTCCATGTACTTTACTTATTTTTCCTGTTTTGTTGGATTTTACAGCTGTTTTCCCTGGCAGTGTGGAAAATTGTAATTATCTCTCTCCTTGGTTTCGAGAGGACTGGGGGGGGGGAGTCTATAGTTCTCTTTCTCATTTTCATGGACTGGAATACTTTTGTCTTGTTTATATTTATTTGTTGTTGTATTATTATAACTGTTTTAACTGTCTGGCAGTGAGAGTGCTTTCTACCCTCTCTCCCCAGTGGTGAGAGGACTGGGTGAGGGGGACTTATTATTTATTGTATTGTATATTGCTTTTTTACCTCTCTCCCCAGTGGTGAGAGGACAGGGTGGGTTGGGGGACTAATTATTCATTGTATTTTGTTGTATTATGTGTTTGGGTCTTGGTTGTGAGAGTCCCTAAGCTTTGTTTTGCTGTTCATTTGTTTTTGTGGGTTATTTTGTGTTTAAGGGGGGGTTGTCAGGGTCTCTTAATTTCAGGCTCTGACTTGATGCTAACTAAATTGGGTGTTGGGTGGGGTTTTTAAATTATTTTTTATTAGGGAGTATTATTAGTTTGTAAGTTTTATTTTTTAGGGACTGCTTTTTTTTGTTTGTTTGTTTTTTTCATTCAGTAGTATAGCTTATAGCATGTGCTGGCCTTCATCCCCCACAGTTGTGCACTACTCATCCTCTTCTCTTCATGCCCTTTGCCCTTTTTATTCTCCCCCTCTCCAGTTTGAGACCTACCAGCGATGTAGAGCGCTGGGCATTGCACGCAAGAGAGGGAGAAGGGTGTGGGGTCACGAACAGGGGAGGATGATCGAGGGGGGCCATCGTATTGGGGTGATTGGGTCAGAAGGCACCCTGGGGTGAAATGGAATCCAGATCATAGTTTTCCATGTCTGGTGCCCATACCCAAGGGCTCCACCGATTATGGAGGGAAGATGGCCTGGGCGGCCCTTGAGGTTCATCCAATTCGGGCGGTGTTGTGCAATGCCAGGTCCATTAAACACAAGACTGCAATTGTTGCTGATCTTGTTAGTACGGTGGACCTGGCTTGCATTACCAAGACCTGGTTGGATGATAGTTCTGGCCCCATTTTGGAGGCTATGACTCCAGCCAGGTACTCGGTGTTACACCGCCCAAGATCGGATCACGGGGGGGGGGGTGCGGTCTGTTTCAAGACCGAACTCGGCCTCATGGAGGTCCTAGTTGGGGGAGTCCTTTGAGTGTATAGCAGTAGCAGGTGTAGGCTTTCGAATCGCCCTCATTTACTGTCCACCCAGTGATGAGAAGTGATTCCTTCAGGAAGTGGCGGACTTCGTCATCGATATGGTGTTAAAGTTGCCCAGATTGATGGTTCTGGCTGACTTCAATGCCTAGGTCGATGACGAATTCTCACAATTTGGTCAACACTTCCTCCAGCTAATGACAACGCTGGGTCTTACACAGGTGGTTTCCTCTGCTACACATAAATGTGGACACTCTTTGGACCTAATCTTCCCTCTAGGGGTCGAGGCATCCGATATGGGGGTGGAACCCGTCGGGTGGTCAGATCATTACACCATGGAGTTTAGTTTTTGCACCCCCTCTAGAAGGCCTACCCCTGTGGAGTTGGTTAGGTACCACCCTTTGCAGGATATAGATTCCCAAGGCCTTGCGGTGGTGCTTGACCTCTCGTCCCCCACGTTGGCAAGCAGTGATCCAGAGACCCTCGTGTCGGTTTATAACATTGCCGTGGCGGGGGCTCTGGATTCCATTGCTCCAGTTCATGTTCGCCCCCTCTCCCTTCGCCCCAAGTCCCCTTGGTCTGATGGGACATTGAAGGAGATGCAGAGACAGGGGCAAAGGTTAGAGCATTGCTGGTGAAAGTCTGCCCTCGATGCCTACCACCTTAGATTGATGGATCGTTATTTGGTCTATCAATCTGCTATCACCTGTGAGAAGGCAGAATTCCTGTCCAGGGAGATTGCGGTTGCTCGGAATCGACCAGCACAGCTGTTTCGAACTGTGGACAGACTGTGCAACCCATCCTGTCTGCAAGTTCGGAACGCTTTTTCGTAATTGGAGTGCGATGAGCTTGCTTGGTTCTTTGCAAATAAGGTGGCCAACATTAGGGTGGAACTGCTGCCATCACACTCTAGGGGTTAGATCACGGTGCTTCAGCTTTCTTGGAGCTCCTTCAGTTAGCTGGAGTTCATGGATGTCATGAGGATCATCCAGCATATGCGCCCTTTGTGCTGTAGTTTGGACCCTGGACCGACCTCTCTAATTTGGGGTTGTATTGATATCATTGGTCCTGTCCTTGTGCAGATAGTCAGGTGCTCCTTGGAATCTGGTGAGTTTCCTAGCTCCCTGAAATAGGCGGGGGTGAAACCCCTCTTGCAGAAAGCTACCTTGGACCCCGACTGTCTTAAAAACTACAGACCTATCTCTAACCTTCCCTTTGTTGGGAAGGTGATTGAGAAAGTAGTGGCTGCACAACTGGAGGACCATTTGATCATCCACGACATCTGTGAACCCCTCCAGTCCGGATTTCATAAAAGACATAGTACCGATACAGCGCTGGTTCGGGTGCTCAATGATCTCTTGATAACTAGAGATCAGAAGAGCAGTTCTATCATGGTTCTCCTTGACCTTTCTTCAGCGTTTGACACCGTAGATCTCATGGTGTTGATAGAATGTCTGAGGCTGCTTTGTGGAATATCTGGAACCGTCTTAAGATGGTTCATTTCATTCCTCACTGGGTGATCACAAAGGGTTGTGTCTGTTTTTTTATCCTCGGATTCAATGGCTTTGTTGTGTGGGGTGCCTCAGGGTTCAGTATTGTCACCCATGTTATTTTCAGTGTATATGCTACCCATCAGAGACATTGTAAGGAAGTATGGGCTGAGGTTTCACTGTTTACAGATGATACCCCCAGCTCTATCTTTCTTTTGCCCATGAATAGGAGGGAGCTCTCTCAGTCTTTAATAGCTGTCTAAGAGAAATCCAGGAGTGGATGAATTCCAGCTGGCTGAGGTTGAACTCTGATAAGACTGAGGTATTGGTTGCGGACCTGGGCCGACAGATGCTGGGGTCGGGCAGTATTGCGTCTTCCGGAATTTTTCTTGGTGGCGTTTCTCTCCCGACCTCTGACCGGGTGCGGAACCTGGAGGTTGTTCTTGACGACAGTCTGACACTGCATTCGCAGGTGTCAGCAGTCATCAAGACTTCCTTTTATCATCTTAGGAATATCACCAGGGTTCGGCATCTTTGTTTCATCTGCCGACCTGCTTACTTTAGTCCATGCCTTCGTGTCCTCGCGCCTGGATTATTGCAACTCCCTTTATCTAGGGCTTTCTGGGGTTGAAATCTGTCACCTGCAGCTAGTGCAGAATGCTGCAGCCTGGCTTTTGATGGGTTCTAGAAGATCCTGTCATATTACTCCGGTGCTGCACGAACTGCACTGGCTGCCAATATGGTGGCGGATCACCTTTAAAGTTAGCTTGCTGACTTTTAAAGCCCTACATGATCTGGGCCCAGTCTATCTGAAAGAACTTCTGGTTCCCTATCGCTCTGATTGATCTCTCCGCTCGGCCGACAACGGGTTGCTAGAGGTTCCAAGGGTGAATTTGAAATCTTCTGCGCTCGGTCTTTCTCGTATGTTGCCCCCACCCTTTGGAACTCTCTACCCCGTCAGTTGCGGGAGTGCACTTCTGTGGAGGGTATTAAGAGGGGTCTGAAGACCTTTCTGTAGGAAACTGCATTTCCGGAATATTGATTGCTTTAACTGTTTGGTCTGGCTGTATTTTTTTAATGATGTTAACTATTTTAATTGTTATTATGTACGGCACCTTGACATTTGAAAGGCGCCTTATAAATAAAAATAATTATTATTAAAAGAAGCAGGTCAAGTAACCAGCAGTATCATCGAATTTTAGAGAAGGTGAGTAATCATAAAATATGTGTTTTAAGGTTGACAATGTCCCTTTAAGAATTATACAACTATTAGCATGAGGCACCCTCCTATGGTAATAACAGTACCTGGAATGTTTAGAAATAATCAGTCCTTATTCACTAAGAATGATGTCATGATTTATTTTGGCAGCTAGCATACATAATGGCAAAAAGATAGCTTCCAGATTTGAATCCCAACATAGCCACTGGTTACTGTGCGGCTTTAAGCAAGTCAACTTGACCTCACTGGGCCCCCTGTCGACGCTAGCTGTAAAACTGTGCTGGCATAAATCCACAATGGAAATGAAGACTTGCATCTCAACTGTGGTGTCATAGACAGTGTTGCAATGTAATTTACAAGCCACATTTTTAAATGGAACATTCTCCCTCAATATAATTGGTAAATGATAGCGTATGAAGAAAGACTAAAGGAGCTTAAGATGTATAGCCTCGAGGAAAGGAGGGAGAGGGGGGACATGATAGAAACTTTCAAATACCTCAAGGGAATCAACAAAGTCCAAGAGGGTAGCATCTTTCAGAAAAAGAGATGTGCAAGAACAAGGGGGCACAATTTAAAGACAGAGAGGGGACGGCTCAGAGGTGATGTGAGGAAGTATTTCTTCACGGAGAGGGTTGTAGATGCATGGAACAGCCTTCCTGAGGAGGTAATAGAGTCAAAAACAGTGGGGGAATTCAAAAATGCATGGGACAGACATAAGGCAATTCTAGTGGGGGTAGGAGGAAGTAGGCTGTTGCTTAACTAGGACCTGCAGCTTATCCGTTAGGTAGGGAAATGGGCAGACTAGGTGGACCAAACGGTCCTTATCTGCCATCAAATTCAGATTCTATATAGCTTGGATTACTGGGGTTCACATCAGAGTTATGGGGACCAGGCCTTCCCCCAAACAATTACAGCGTGAACGGGTGGGTAAAGGCATTTGTAAAATAAATGAAAGTGTGTACAGCAATCATCGCATGTATTCAGCCTCTCTTCCTAAATACCCTGTGTTTTCTGAAAAAAGGGGCAACTGAGTTGGGTCTGAAACTGAGCAATGATTCTTCAGAGTCCTGCTCTGTCTGTCTTCCATTGTAGCAGTGTTCTTGAGTAATTGGAGAGTGTGTGTGTGTGTGTGTGTGTGTTGATTTGTTAAAAAGATATTTTGTGTTCTGGGCCACCCAATGGCCCAGTGCAGCCTTCCAGATGACTCATTCTTGGAACGGACTTGGGAGCTACCCAGGCAGCCTAGAGTGGCACTGCTGTGTGCCAGTGTGCCTTGTTAGGGAGCACTGGTGCTGGGTCTCCGTGCCACAGCAACACCTGTGGAGGGCCAGTGAGTTTGCTCCCCCACAGGTTGCCTGTGTGTGCAGGGTTGACAGCCAGCCATTACCAGGTGGGAGGTAGGTGGCAATGGAAGAACAATGGGGGGAGGCTATATCATGCCACCATCAGAATGATGGCTGCTTCACACTCAGACCCTGCACTGTGGCCCTATACTGGAAAGATAAAGGGTTTTGCGGAGGACAGGACTTGGTGTGCCACCACAGGGGAATGCCCCCAAGGCCAGAAATCTGGACAGAAGGTGGAGGAGGAGAAGGAGGAGGAGAAATAGCAAGGTGCAGGGGGAAGGCATTTTTTGCACAGTGTTCATTCACTATATTTATTTCTTGCCCTGTACTCTACTCCTGGCTTTTGGCCGAACTTCGTCATTAGGTTCATTGAGTGTGCAAGAGATTTCTTGGCCGAACTGCTTCATTATAAAACTGACCTGGTGCCAGCAAGTCAGTAATCACACACCAGATAACCTCCTTGCTTAACTGATTAAGAGATTGCATCATTGTAATGCTAGCCACAGTGACCCAGTCAAATGGAGGTGGGTGGGAAAGTACTGGGTTAGGGAGCAAGTGGCCAGGAGACGAGTCCCCATATCTCTCAGTCACATCGGGAACAAGGCTTAAAGAACTCAGGGACAAATGGCCCAAATCAGACATATCTTTTAAAAAAAATAACACCATCTGTCAGTCTGTTGCTCAGTGTAAACAGCATTTTGGTAATAAGAATGATGCTGTTACACTAATGGCTCATATTATTTTATTATTCAAATCTATACTCTGAAGTGACAGCAATACTTAATTTAGGAGGGAAAGAGGGAATTTCTGATGTAACGTTGGGGATAACCCTGAAAATCGGGGGCTGTTGAGAGACATGCCCAGGGACAGGGGAAAAGGCCTTTGAAACATTTGTAATTTTAAAATTCCATGGTGCAAATAACAAACATAGAATATTTAAACCCCCAATGCTAACAATTTCAAAATACATAGTTGCACAGTCCTAGATATAACCCTTGTTGTTTTTCTGTTCTGTTTGTTTCCATGCTTGCTCAGACATTAGGCAGAACTGACTGGTGACCCACACATATTTTTATGTTTGCTCGTACACAAGTGCAAGAAACATAGTGCCACCATACGACTTTTTGTAGGTATGCCACCTCCTCATCCAATGCCCTGATCCTTTTTGCAGGTGCGACCATATTGCACCATTGAATGGCTGAGCTTTCTATGACAGCAATTCAGATGCAGTGGCGTGCAGTTGAAAGGAAACCACTGCTACCATCAGCAGTGGTAACATGTAGGCAATTTGCTTACTGTTGTCAACCCCTGTCCTTCTGCCTCCAAGCATACCGCTGTGGCGTCCGATAGCATACTGGCACAGCACTAACTTTAATGTAGTAATGAAAAAACTGCAATGCCCTGGCTATCCAGAAATTAAAGTTGATAACCAACCTATCAACACATGCAACCAAACATGTCTTTGTGGTAACTTCTTTTTGCAATACCTGACTAGAATAAAATTTAATATAATTATGTCAGTCACACAGCTATGTACTACTTTGAATAAATGGGTTCTCATCATAGCTGGCGAACATACAAAAAGCATTCCGTCAGTACTGTGGGGCATAAGAAGTTCAAAGGAACTGAAATACTGCAGATACTCATAGTATGAAACTGTGTGTAATGCAAAACGTGCCCTGTATGCAGAGTTAGTGGGCCCATCCCTCTTTGCTGGTTCTGTTTATCCATTTGTGTTTTGTAACATTTACAAACAAGTCAAGTTTTTGTTTAGTCTGCTGAGGGAAGCAATGCAGCTGCTACACCATCTGAATAGCTGTTGACTCAAGCCATTGGAAAACCAAGACACTTCCGATGCCTCGCGCCACTGCTGTTTCTTTGTAAAACTTTTTTTAAATTATTTTACAGCGAGCTTGCTTTGGCAGGAAACAGGACACAAATATGGCATTTGATATCTGTGAAACATTTGAGGACAGGGATAGGACTCTTGTCTCAGGGATCTCAGTCGGAAATGCTTCTAGTGGGTAGGTAGAGGGGGGTTATTATTAGCAGGGTTCCCGGCCACTCCCAAGTGCTTCATCTTTCTTGTTACTCAAGCATTGTGTTGATAAGACTCTTTGCTCAAGATGGGCAGCTTTCACAGCCAAGAACAATAACAGTTTCAATTGAGTTGTTGCAAGCAGTATACCCCACCAGGCTCAGGGAACTGCACCCCTTTGACTGCTCTTTTCTACCACTAGAGACTTATAAATGTTACCAATCCCTCGAGATTGCTAGGAGGTGTCCGAAGGGGGACAGGGCTGGGCCTGGTGGGGAAATGGAAAGAGGGGGATGTATTGGGGTGGTGGGTACCAGGCGACGCCCTGGAGCGAAATGGTGCCAGGACAGGGGTAATCCCTGTCTTGTTCCCATACCCAAGGGCCCAGCAATTGATGCTGGTAAGGAGTCGAGGTCTTCCCCAGCATCTCGTCCAACCTGGGTGGTGTTATGTAATGCTAGGTTCCATCAAAAACGAGACAGCTATTATAGCTGACCTTGTTGAAATGGTGGATCTGGCATGTATTACCGAGATCTGGCTGGACGAAATGCAGGCCCAGTATTGGCCTCTGCAGTACCAGCTGGGTTCTCGATGATTCACCGCCAGAGGCTGGATCATAGGGGTGGGGGTGTAGCCATCTTTTTTAAGACCGAACTGGGCCTTGTGGATGTTCCAGTGGGGACCACCAGATCCTTCGAGTGTAGGAGTGTAGGTTGCAGTATACTCATTTACCGTCCACCAAGAGATGGGGGTTTATTCTTGCAGGAGATTGCAGACTTTGTTGTCGACATGGTGTTGGAATCTCCCAGATGGATAATTCTGGGGGACTTCATTGCCTGGGTCGATGATGAACTCTTGCAGTTTGGTCAAAATCTCCTCCATCTTATGACAATTCTGGGCCTCACACAGGTAGTTACCTCCTCTACTCATATAGGAGGTCATTCATTGGATCTGCTGTTCCTCCTGGGGATGACGATCACTGACGTGGGGGTGGAACCAGTCAGTTGGTCTGACCATCACACCATAAGGTTCAGTTTCGGGGCCCCCCTTAATGGACCTACCCCTTTGGAGATGGTCTGGTATCGTCCTTTAAGGGGAGTGATCCCAGATAGTCTATCGGTGGTGCTGGACCTATCAGGATTGCTGGGTGAAAGCACAAGTCCAAGGGATCTCATACTAGCCTATAACAAGGCAGTGGGGGGGGAGAGGCTTTGGACTTGATTGCTCCTGTTCGTGTTCAACCACTCACTCTTCACCCTAGGTCTCCTTGGTACGATGGGTCCCTGAAGGAGCAGAGGCATGTTGGTCGAAGGTTGGAGAGAGCATGGTGGAAATCTGGCCTGGATGCTGACAGGCTTAGATTGATGGAACATTATAAGGGCTATCAATCAGAAATCACCTGTAAGAAGACAGAATTCCTGTCCAGGGAGATTTCTGCTGTGCAGAACCGACCGGCTCAACTTTTTCGAACTGTTGACAGATTGTGCAATCCAATCTGTCTCCAGTCCACAACAGTTTTTTCGCAAATTGAGTGTGATGGGCTAGCCCGGTTCTTTGCAGATAATGTTGCCAGCATCCGGTCCGGAATCAGCCCATCTCTCTCTAAGGGGGGTTGCGGAGGTTGATGGGAGGTGGTCAGCACCCAGTCTGTCTGGATAAATTTCAGCTAACCGGATTTCACGGACATTGTGAAGATTGTCCAGACCTTGTGCCCAACCTGCTGTAGTTTGAATCCGGGCCCTACCTTCCTTTTAGTGGGTTGTGTAGATGTCATCTGCCCAATCCTAGCTGAAATTGTATGGAGATTCTTGGAGAGGGGAATCTTTCCAGATCCCTTAAAGGAGGTGGTCATTTGACCACTCTTTAAAAAACCCTCCTTGGACCCCATTGATCCAGCTAACTACTGACCTGTGTCTAACCTTCCCTTCGTGGGGAAGGTTATTGGAAAGGTGGTTGCGCTGCAACTGGATAATTGCTTGGTAACTCACATTGTCTATAAAGTTCTCCAGTCTGGTTTTAGGAAGAGGCATAGCACCGGGACTGCCCTTGTTCGGGTATTAAATGACCTCCTAATGGCTAGAAATCATAAGGCTCATACCATCTTGGTCCTTCTCGATCTCGCTGCAGCTTTTGACACTGTGGACCATGAGGTGCTTCTGGAAACTCTGCGGGTCCTTTGTGGACTGTCGGGTACAGTCCTCAAATGGTTTCGATCTTTCCTTGTAGGCAGATCCCAGAGGGTGGTCACTGGAATTTATTCCTCTGACCCCCTTCCCCTGTCCTACAGGGTACCGCAGGGTTCCATATTGGCATCCATGTTATTCGCAGTGTATATGCTGCCATTAGGAGATATCATCAGGTGATATGGCTTGAGTTTTTACTGCTATGCAGATGATACTCAGCTGTATATGTCCTTTGTGCCTGGACAGGACAGTGCAATCCCTGTGCTAAACAGCTGCCTCTCCGAGATCAAAGACTGGATGAGCTTGAGTTGGTTGAGATTGAATGTGACAGTGTGACAAGGCAGCAGGTAAAGCAAATAGGATGCTGGGGTGTATAGGCAGGGGCATCACCAGCAGGAAAAGGGAGGTCATAATTCCGCTATACAAGACACTAGTGAGGCCCCACCTGGAGTACAGTGTACAATTCTGGAGACCATACCTACGTAAGGACATAGACAGGGTAGAGAAGGTTCAGAGGAGGGCAACAAAGATGGTGCATGGATTTCATCACAAGTCCTATGAAGACAGGTTGAAGGAACTGAACATTACTCCCTGGAGGAGAGGAGGAGAGGGGATATGATAGAGACATACAAGTATCTTACAGAGGGAACAGGGTGCAGGAAAACACTATTTTTAAGCAAAAAGATGTTCCAGGACTAGAGGGCATGGGATGAAGTTGGAGGAGGACGATTCAGGAGAAACATGAGAAGAATTTCTTCACAGAACGGGTGGTGGACAAGTGGAACACCCTGCCAGAGGAAGTGGTGGGGGCAGAAACAATCACGGGATTTAAGAATGCATGGGATAGACATAAAGGAATTCTAGAGGTCAGGGGTAAGGGGAAACAGACTTCTAGGAAAACAAACTGAACTTACAAGCTCAAATGATTGACTGGGAGGCCATAGGCCCTTATCTGCCGACACTGTCTATGTATCTATGAATCTGGATAAGACTGAGGTGTTGGTGGTGGATCCGAGTCGCCCGGGGGTGGATTCTGGAGCTGGGCTCATGTCAGGCTTATGGCTTGATGGTGTTCAGCTCATTACCTCAGATCGGATGCGTAACCTGGGCATTATTTTTGATGATGGTCTGACCCTGATGTCTCAGGTGTCAGCGGTGGTCAAATCCTCATTTTACCATCTGAGGAATATCGCTCGGGTAAAACACTTGATTCCTCCTGGTGACCTTCCAACATTGATCCATGCTTTCATTACCATCCATCTTGACTACTATAATTTACCTAGGGCTGTCTGGGGTTGATATCCACTGCCTGCAGCTAGTGCAGAATGCTGCGTCCAGGCTGATGATTGGTACCTCTAGGACCACTCATATTATGCTGCGCGAACTACACTGGCTGCCAGTTCAGTGGCGGATCACCTATAAGGTAGGCTTGCTTACCTATAAAGCCCTACATGAACTGGGACTCGACTACCTGAAAGATCTCCTGACTCCCTAGTCCCCCAATCGCCCTCTCCAATCCGCCAACAAGGGATTGCTAGAGATTCCCAGGGTTCATCTTAAAACATCTGGAGCTCGTGCCTTCTCATTTGCAGCACCAACCCTGTGGAATTCTCTTCCTCATCGGTTAAGAGAATGCATGACCATCAGCAGCTTGAACTAAATTAATGCTGAAAACATATTTATTCTCTTTGGCTTTTCCTAATTAAGTGTTACTCTGTCGAATGATTTTAAAATGTTATTAATACTATTTTATTGTAACTTATATTATGTACAGCGCCTTGATTGTGAAAGGCACTATATAAATAAAGTTTGCTTGCTTGCTTTTCTGTCACCGATGCAGCACCCCAGGACACTGTAATGTGAGTCTTTTCAGAGTCCCTGGGCTGCCTGTCTACTGTCTGTAGTGATGGACATTGGCACTTCCAGCTCGGGTTCCAGCTACACACAACATTCCCTTTCTCTTGAATTGCACTTTCAGGCGCGGTCTACAGCACCATGGCTTACCTGGAGACCCAGCCACAGACCATGATGTCAGCCCCCCTTCCCCCAGTCAGCAGAGTCAAAGCAGTCCTGCTGGGAACCACACCCCAACTCAGCTGCATCACAGCAAAGCTACTGATAACACCGACTGAGTGAAGCATCAGAGGAAGATGTGGTTAAGTCAACGCCAGGCCTGTCTAACTTACCTGATTTAGCTAGCCCTGAGACTCCATCGATGCCAGATGACTGCATTTATGCAAATCATTTGTGTGTTATTTGTGTTGCTGCTAGGAGTCCCTGCATTCATCAGTGTAGATTGCTTTCCAGCTGAAAAAAGTGATTCACTGTATGAGGTGGTTTCTTTTCCAGCTAAAAATTGTCCTGTTCCTACAGGCATCCTGGCAAGCATACTGCTCTGCGATGTAGGAGTGTCCTTACAGCTAACAAGCATTTGTCAATGCCGAACGTTCCCTTGCAGGTATTTGCAGTGGTGTTTGGCACGTATGGTGCTTTACCCTAATGCCCTGTGCGATTGCTGATATTTGCACAATAAATTTTCAGCATGACCTTTTTGTTACCCCCATTGTGCGCTACATAGGCGGAAACACGTTTTGGGCAGGATGTGAAAAATGACAGCTGTATTGCTCATAAGGAAGTGTGGTAAAATGGCAATGTTGAAAAATCTGGAGGAATATTGAAAATTTGCAACCCACGGTTATATGCGTGGAAATTGTGCAATGCACGCCGTAAAACAGTCATTGTTAGGAATTTTTTCACCAAATTGTCAACATTGGCATTTTAAAACATCTGCTAATGAACAGTGTCACTGTGATTGTCTTACTGTGCCATACATTGATTTTGCACACCGACTGCGTATTATGCTGCTACATAGTAGGAAACACGTTTTGGGCAGGATGTGAAAAATGACAGCTGTACTGCTCATAAGGAAGTGTGGTAAAATGGCAATGTTGAAAATCTGGAGTGAAAATATTGAAATTGTGTCCTAATGAAGGCAAGGAACTACACAAAGCACTCTCGTAAAACAGTTATTTTAGGAATTTGTTCACCAAATTTTCAACATAGCCAACTTTAAGATCTCTGCTCATGAACAGTGTCACTGTGATTTTCTTAATATGTCCCATACACTGAGTTCACACAGCGACTGGGGCCATTGTGCATACATGGCGGAAACACGTTTTGGGCAAGATGTGAAAATGACTGCACTGCTCATAAGGAGAGTGTGGTAAAATGGCAATGTTGAAAATGTGGGTAAAATATTGAAATCGCAAACTTACGGCGTGCATAGGAACTGCGCAATGAACACTGTGAAACAGTCATTTTAGGAATTTTGTCACCACATTTTCAACACAGCCATTTTAAGACCTCTGCTCATGAACGTGTCACTGTGATTTCTTAATGTGTCCCATACATTGAGTTCGCTACCTCGCTTCATGGTATGCGCTACATGGTAGGAAACACATTTTGGGCAGGATGTGAAAATGACAGCTGTACTGCTCATGAGGAGGTGTGGTAAAATGGCAATGTTGAAAATCTGGAGTGAAAATATTGAAAATTTGTAAACTTCTGCAGTGATGCGTGGGAACTGCATAGCGCACACTCAAGTAAAACAGTCATTTTTAGGAATCTTTTCTTAGAATTTTCCTATACAGCCATTTTAAGACCTCTGATCATGATCAGTGTCACTGTGATTTTCTTAATGTGTCCCATACATTGATTTCGCATACTGACTGCGCCATTGTGCGCTACATGGGCGGAAACACGTTATGGGCAGGATGTGAAAAATGACAGCTGTACTGCTCATAAGGAGGTGTGGTAAAATGGCAATGTTGAAAATCTGGAGTAGAAATATTGAAAATTCGCAAACCTACAAGCGTGCGTGGAAACTGTGCAACGCACGCTCGTAAAACAGTCATTTTTAGGAATTTTTTCACCAAATTGTCAACATTGCCATTTTAAAACTTCTGCTAATGAACAGTGTCACTGTAATTTTCTTACTGTGTCCCATACATTGATTTCGCTCACCGACTGTGCCATTGTGCACTACATGGGCGGAAACACATTTTGGGCAGGATGTGAAAAATGACAGCTGTACTGCTCATAAGGAGGTGTGGTAAAATGGCAATGTTGAAAATCTGGAGTGAAAATATTGGAAATTCGCAAACTTACGAGCATGCGTAGGAACTGCACAACGCACTCTTGTAAAACAGTTATTTGTAGGAATTGTTTCACCCAATTGTCAACATAGCCATTTTAATATCTCTGCTCATGAACAGTGACACTGTGATTTTCTTAATGTGTCCCATACACTGAGTTCGCACACCGACTGTGCCATTGTGCGCTACATGGGCGGAAACACGTTTTTGGCAAGATGTGAAAAATTACAGCTGCACTGCTCATAAGGAGGTGTGGTAAAATGGCAATGTTGAAAATCTGGAGTGAAAATATTGAAAATTCACAAACTTACAAGCGTGCGTAGAAACTGCACAACGCACGCTCGAAAAACATTTATTTGTAGGAATTTTTTCACCAAATTTTCAACATAGGCATTTTAAGACCTCTGCTCATGAACAGTGTCACTGTGATTTTCTTAATGTGTCCCATACATTGATTTCGCATGCCGACTGTGCCATTGTGCGCTACATGGGCGGAAACACGTTTTGGGTGAGATGTGAAAAATGATAGCTGTGCTGCTCATAAGAAGGTGCTGTAAAATGGCAATGTTGAAAATCTGGAGTGAAAATATTGAAAATTCGCGAACTTACGAGCCTGCGTAGGAACTGCGCAACTCACGCTCGTAAATCAGTCATTTTTCGCAATTTTTGCACCAAATTTTCAACATGGGGTTTTTGGGACCCCTTCTCATGAATGATGTCACTGTCATGGTGCTATTCAGGCCCAAAGGGTGAATTTGTGCAGTGACTGCGAAATCACCCTTCGGGCCCAAATAACGCCATGACAGTGATATCATTCATGAGAAGGAGCCCCAAAAACCCCATGTTGAAAATTTGATGCAAAAATTCCCAAAAATGCCTGAGATATGCAATAAAGTTGAAAAACCCCTATCTAGCCCATTATACAGCTTACTGGCATTTCCTCAGTTCGCGGTCGGCTTTGAAGAGTGCAGACGTGTTCCCGGTCCACCAAAGATCGTCACGCCGAGCTCCGGAGGTAAGTATGGGGTAAGGGGAGGGTGTTGGGAGGCTGGGTGCGCAGTGGTTGGGTGCGGGTTGTGGGAGGGGGGACCGGGAGATGTGCCGTGGGACCGTTTTCGATTTACAGGTACAAAAAGGAAAAAAACAGATGACGTGGGACGTTTGCCACACTGGGGTGGGTTCCCAGCGTGGCAGAAGATGGCTGGGGGCGAGGAGCCGGCGGAGGATTGGGCACCCCTTGACAAACTATGCGGGGGGGGGCGAGGCGACGGGGATTGGGCACCCGATCGGCAAAACACTGATGTTTGCCACGCTGCAGAAGGATGGCTTGGGGGCCGTGGAGCGGATCGGGGATTGAGCACCCGTCAGCAAACAACGTTGCCACGCTGGTGGGCTCCCAGTGTGGTACCAAAGCTTTGAAGCTGGCGTGGCGGGGGTGTGATGATGCGGCGGCGTGTCATGGTGCTCAAATTGCTGACAGAGGTGGTTTTCTTTGGAAGCGAAGACCACCGCTGTCATCACCAACTAGCCGCATCCATTGGTGCAGGACGCCATCGTGCTCAACGGAGCACTGGATTGCAAGGGAGAGGCACACCTCCAAAGTGAGCTACTCTCCCAAAACGTTCCTTACACATGCGCCCTAGCGAACATAAAAATGATTTAGAACCAGCTTTCCACCCAAACAGTTCATTCCCACTCATTAGTGAACCTGTATTAATTGTACTGCCATTCCTACTCTGTATCTGTCTAACTCCTGCACTTCCACTGCTAATACCAGCAAGCAAACATTCGGCATTGACGAATGCTTGTCTAATCTTTGACAGCATACGGCAATGACAAATGGAGAATACTGGATGGGAAACTATGCACAAGTAGTGTGTTCTGCCACAGAGGGGTTCTGATTCCCTCTGACCTCGAGAGCAAAGGTTGAGAGGTGCATAGGAATCAGGACCCCACGGTTGCAAAACGCACTGGCTGTGCATAGAGTTGCTCATCCTGTATTTTTTATAGTGTATAGTACTGCGTGAAATATGTGTGCATGAGTTCTTTTGCTTTCAAAATGAAACTGACTCATGCAGTTTCTTGAGTTTCTAGAATGCTGTTCTGCCACAGTAGGGTAGAATCACATTCTATGACCTTTGGAACTGTGACAGAACAGCATTTTGAAAGGGATGGCATTCTATACAGAACAACTGTACTCTACACTATAAATAGAATAATAGTTAGGTTCTGGTGTATTACAAGGTAGTAATTCCATCGAGAGGTTCTGGGGACACAGAAAACCTCAAGAGTGAAGCTCGAGATGTTTCATGTGTCCCCAGTACCTCTCGATAGAATTACAACCTTGTTATGCCAGAACCTATTTTTTAATTTTTAATATATGGATCCGAGGTGAATTCTCACACCTTCATTTGAACAGTGCAGTCAGCTGGTTCATGTGAATGCTGGCAGAGTTCCCCAGTGCTGTGGGCTTCATTTAGCCCTGCATTTTTTAAACTGTTTGTCAGCGGTGGTATCGGGTGAGCAGAGAAGCCACAGACAGAGTCAAATTCTTCATAATGACAAAATTGTTTTCAAAACTAAAGAAAAATGGTTGCTGCTCCAGACCATTCACTCACTAAGTGAATGAGCAAGCCACCATGTTTTTGGACTCGGTGTGCCCACCCACAGAGCAACAGCAGCCAATCACAAGGCACGCTTTCTAAGACGGCAGGGATAAACTTGAGCATGCGCTCTTCAGCTTTCTTGATAATACTATTGTTCAGGTGCTGAATGATGCTATTACAGCACCCGAACAATAGTATTATCACTTAGGAACAGTAGTATTATCGCTCCACGAGCCATGGTATTACAAGAATTTTTTGGTATGCTTTTCAACCCTATTATTTCAACAATCCATATATTAAAATCCTATAACTTCTTACCATGCTTGTTTCCCTCCTGGATATGTCACAAGCATTTAGGTTACTTTAGAGTGGCACTAAATTGCACAGCCCTCCCCTCCCCCATATTTCATAGGTGTTTTTCACGGTAATCTCTGCAGTCGGGAGGCCTCACTTATGGGGAGGGTCTCAGACAGAGCCAGTGTACCTCTTAAATATTAGTTTTTTAGCTGTTGACAGAAGTAAACAAATATCACTGCAAACCTTCGATAATGAGAGGGATCTGGGTGTAGTCACAACACAGGACCATAAAGAAACATTTTTCCAGTGTTCAGCAAAAAACAAACAAACAAAATACACAACTGGCATCAGCAGAACTCACACAAAATGTTGCCAAATTTTTCCTTTCATCATGGTTTTGTCCCGGGCATGTCCTCTTTACACTGTATCAGTCCTTTGTGCTGGCGACCTCACAGCCACATCAACCATCCCCACCCATCTGTTGTACTAGCAGGGATCTACACCAAGCGGGACACCAGAGTGCAAGTAGCCATCATTCTGATGCCGGTGGCTGGGATTTTCACCGCTGCCTTTTTTTAAACTTTCTATTTATGTTATTGGCTTCTGCCAGTCCCTTTGTCCAGCCCACAGTTCCAACAAAGGGAGGAGTTGCAGTCAAGAGATGAGAATGGGGAGGTCAACAAAACAATAAATTACAACCTGTGCTGCACCAGGAGTCTGTAATAAATGCCAACAGAATTAATTCAAGACATCTATTCAAGAACACCTTACGGTTTTCAACTTTTTTTGTGCAAGCAAAGTATAAAATGCATTTTTCAATGCATACATTATAGAAATAAACAGCTACACACCTCACAGATGAACTGCCACTTGAAACCCTGGCATTTGGCTCTTACTTGAGCCCCGTCAGGGGTTGCGGCTCATAGTAAGTCACTTCTTTTAAGTTTCGCAAAAAGCACAAGGTTTACTGAAATGTTACACACCCAACAGAGTTCATTACTTCAAGTGATCAGTTTTTATGAAAACAAAAATGAATGCTAGTGCCACAATGTAGAAGTAATATATCCCAGCTATGCTGCACTTTAGTGGGGTGTTAGCGACAAGAGAGATGATAATATGTGATGTTAAAATTGAACACTTGATGCCTAGAACTTCAACTAGATAAACATAGAGAGCTGTATTTCTTAACCCCCTGGCCTCTCCATCTAGGGGCATACATTCTTTCGCAGATGGTCCGGGGGCATTAAAGAATGGGTACCCTCAAGTGTTAAACACCGAGACAAACGCACTCCATTACAAGGCAGGAGAAGATGTGGCCTACCTTTCTGGCATCTTCAATACCCAGGCACTATCACCTTTACCCACAGAATGTGGATTCTCCCCGAATGCTGGCACGCTGGACCAGGAACTCCACGCTGCACGGCTACCATACCAGGAGCCCTCTGAGCCCCTCAACCCTGCCACGAGCGGGGTGAAAATTTCATCTGGAATAAAACTTATGAGAAATTAATTTGGCTGCACAAGAAAGGGGAAAAAGGAAAGAAAGATTTTATTTCATTAGCTTCCCCCTTTCAGTTTAAATAAACACATCATAGCTATTTTTCTCCCAACTAGCTTCTTTATTTAGCTCCTGCACAGCAAATGATTCCCAGCAATGCAGGGGTCATGCTCTTAATTTAAATAAAGCAGCTCATTGGGGCTAATCAAACTTTTTACAGACATAATGGCTGGACATTTAAGGTAGCAGAAACGATGGCTATTAAGGCAGTAACAAGCAAGGATTTTTCTACTGTCTCTTTCGGATGATTTACCCAAAACCTCTCAAACTCAGATCCCTCCAATCTCCTGGCTCTCTGGATCTGGTAAGCCTAACCTCATCTTTTTCTTTAACTGCCGGGTTACCCACTATCAATGGCACTGGTCGTTACGCCAAACTCTGGCATGGGAAAGCAGGCTGCTTCCCCCACCTGGACCCCTGGGTGCTGGCCCAATCCACAGGGGTACCAGGATTTTTCCTTACGACACAGGCCCCATAACCCACTTCAAGCTTGGCACTATACTGGTGCTACTTAAGCATCTGTCCCCTTATTTCACTCAGCCTCTCCTCTTAAAGGCTCCACTGTGTAGCGACCCCAAAATCTGGCCCTGCTGCAGCACTCCAGCCCCTTGCTACTGGCTGTCCTGTCACTGGGGAGATCCTGGGCAGTGCCACCTCCCAGGTCCCTCCGAACCACCTGCCTTCTCACACTGATGGCCCAAAGCTGCTCCGATTTATGCTGTTCCTCTACGGATAATGCCTTCCAGGCCCACATCCTCTTCAGCACCTCCTGGGCTTGTGTTACTCACCAGCCGAGTGCTACCCTCCAAGGCCTGCCAATTACGGCCTGTGACCCGCATGGCCTTCAATGTACCAGTGCCCCAGGACCTGCTGCTCCAAGCAGGCCCCATTTTTGGGTGAAGGGCCCCCCCAGCACCCTCGGACCCAGGCCACCCTGACACACTGGGTACGAGTGAGAGCCACTGCCACTGACTCCCTTCCTGTCGGGGCCCTGCCACTCCTCCCACAGCCCTGGCAGCCCAGGGATCACACATACAGGGGTCTCTAAGGGCACCTAACTTTTCTGGCTTCCACAACCATCTACTTTCCCTGTCCCCAACAATGCGGGACCTGGTTACCCATATTTACACTACGGAGCTCCATCCCCCCAGCTCCTCATTACCCATGATGCTGAGAAGGCTGTCCTGTCTATACTTGGGAGGGGGGTTCCCCCACTGCCCTTCCAGACCGTCGAGCTGCCTTACTTGGCCACCTAACTTTGCTCCTCCAGCCCCAGCCTAATGCCCGGGCTGGACACGCCCCAAAACTTCCTGTCTGCTCTCTTATATACTCCCCAAACGTACTCTTTGCTGCCACCTTGAGGCATCCAGCAGCCAGTATCCCCCAGAGCACTAAAAAACTCCCTAGCTCTTTGGGGGGAGGGATACCTAATTGACAGCATAAACCCCTCTTTTGAAGGGATCTTACATATTAATTTTTTTAAGCAAGCTATCCAGCATTATTTTAAACAAGCTGTACAGGGCACTGTAACTTTAGTAGCTTATTGGATCAAGTCCATCATAGGCAGCAGAGTCAGGGAATCAGGGGGGTCAGCAGATACCTCACTTTTGTAGCTGAAGGGTCAGACAATGAATTTTGCCCCCCATTTCAATCAATGACAACATTCAAATGAGGCTGGTGGATCTCTCCAATGACAGCAGGAGGCTACTTTTAAATCTTTGGTACTCATTGAAAATCCAGGCAACCAAAATGATACTTTCTGGAAAATTTCTATGGAATATTTTGTTTTACTGTCGCATAAGTTGCATTGTATAGTTACTTTTGGCTTCATTTCTCCTCTCAAACCTCTTCAAAGGCTACAGTGCCTGACCCTGTTCTGTTTTGATTGTCATAAATAACCCATTTTCTGTTAATAAAAGATGGATTATTATTGAAAATCAGAGGATTATTCACGATTATAAAACACTAGATAGAGTGACTAAAGTATATTTAAGAAAGCTGTTGTTTTCCCAGTATCCTGGACTAAGGTGTTCTATGTAATTCTTACCCCCATTTTTTTGTACACTCCTCCACCACCGAATTCCATAATGGCTACATTTTTGACAACTCTGTAAAGAAATTATATTAATGCTACATTTTCTGTATCATAAATTATTTATACTATACAACAATTCTATTTTATTCCTTTACAGCACATTGGAACAGCTGTGTCACATTATATGTGATTATACAGTGCATATAGAAATAGATTCAGAAGTGTTTCTCTAATTCTTCTGATTTAATTTCTGAAAGTTTTCTGCCTTGGGTAGTTTGCCCTCCAAGACAGACATATCAAACCTACTACAGGGTAGACAGGGAGATAATACAATGGAAATTAATTTTGTTTAGTTTACAAAATTTCACTTACAACTACCAACTTTTTCGTTTAATATTTAACTGTCAAAAAAGTATGATCATTCATTTTCAACCTTCTTCCATGAATCTGTGTTTTTTCCCCCTGGGTGGAGTTAGAGAATGGGGGCCTTGTCTCTCCTAAACTCACTGGTGTTGCATCAAGGGTGCACTTAAGTGAAGGAGCAGGGTCCGAGCGTGCTACAGGTCCTTTAAGCTGCGTCATGCTGGTGCTTCTGAGGCTCTAGCAAACCCTGCAAGCTGGACACATGCAAAGTCTATTGTTGCACAAGACTGATAACCCCCACCCAAGCAATCATGTTACTACTTGATTCACTTAATGTGTGTATGTGACATACAAAAGGTGTGGGAAATACATAGCAGGGGACGGTCTTCTAGCAAGTGGCATGCAAGGTAGCTTTTGCTGCTGTGTTAAGTGTATATGACTGGGGAGAGGATAGGACATGCTACACCAGGGCTTTTAGCAGCTGTTGAAGGCATGATACATGGAGGAGGGCTTCAGCTACGCTGAGGATTGAGTCCAATCTGGGAGGATATGGGCCTCTATGGGAGAGATGGCCTGTATTTTTCCACAGGGGGGATCACAGTCCTTAGTGGGAAGTTTAAATGCTACTTGAATGAGCACTTAAACTAGCCAGGGAGGAGGCTGTAAAACCATGGGAGGCAACAGTTGCCTCCCCCAGATGATGAAGCAGCAGGGAGGGAGGGAGCGCCCGAGGGGAGAAAGCTCCCCCAGGGCTGGGGTGCAAGAAGACAGGGATGGGAACAAAGCACAAGACAAAGAGGTTATAAATAATGAAAGCAAGAAGAAAAGTGTACTGGAGACAGGTAATGGAGAAGGTAACAAGGAAAGGGGGGGGTCCGGGGGAGCTTCAGGGAACAGTACAAGCAGGAGTAGGGGAAACAAGGAAGCAGATATGGAGGGAATAAGGTATGGAGAGCCTTGTGCACCAATGCAAGCAGTCTGGGAAGCAAAATTCAAAACTAGAAGGTCATCATGGCAGAGGCTAGCTTGCATTTGGTGGCCATAATTGAACCATGGTGCACTGACAGCTACAAATGGGAGATGGCCATACCAGGCTACTCTCTGTTCAGGAGAGCTAGAGAAGGGAGCAGGGGAGGAGAGGGTGCACAATATGTGAGGAATGGAGATAATTAAGGCCATGAAAGTACATGGGCACCCAGACAAAAAAGAAGGTATGAAAGTGCCATGGGTCATCCTGGAGACAGGTACAGGGGACGCTTGCTGTACAGGAATGATAACAGATCTCCATGACAGGGAAAGGAGTTGGATAAGGCATTTGGGAAAGCCATCATCAAGATGGCAAATAAGGGTGAAGTGCCACTATTTGGGGAATTCAGCCTGCCAGATGTGGATTGGAGCCTTCCAACTGCAGCTTTGGTAAGGAATAGGGCCATCCCTGACTCCCAGCAAGGGGCTTTTCTAAGGCAGCTAGGCAAGGAACCTACAAGGTATGGAGCAGTGCTGGACCTGATGCTTACAAACCAGGACAGTGTTGCAGACATCACAGTGGACAGTCCCCTAGGTACCAGTGATCTCTGTACAATGTGGTTTAACATTATAACAGGGACAGAGGCAAACCGCACGAGGATGGGGGTCCTGGACTTTAGGAAGTAGATTCTAAAGAAGTGGGAGACTGACTCAGAAACTGCCTTGTAGGTAGTGATTGTGAGGGAGAGGGAGAGGGAAAGGTTCAGTGGTGAAAAATAAGGGGTGGCATAAATAAGGCAACAACCTCTGCATGAAGGAAGTGAGTAACAGTAGAAGGAAAAATAACTTGTTGTGGTTCTTTTGGAAAATGGCCAAGATGGTGAGAGATAAAAGGGTGGCATTCAGGAGGTATAAGGAAACGCAGAGAGAGGAAGACATGGAGGTGTACTAAGTAAAAGAGAGGGAAGCAGGAAAGGCTGTGAGGGGAGCAAACACACAGACAGAGGAAAGGATAGCCAAAGCAGTAGCTAAAGAAGATAAGTCTTTCTTCAGGTTCATAAGTGAGAACAGGAAAGCAAGGGTATGAATAGTGAGGATAAGGAGAGGGAGACTGCACAGAAGAGGATCAAGAAAAAGTAGACATCCTGAAAAGGTTGGACTGCTCAGTCTTCACAGTGGAGAGAGGAAGGGACAGACCACCAGGGAGTAACAGAACGGGGGGTTGGGGAGATGGACATACATCCATTTTCAAAGGAAGGAGTCCTAAAGGGACCTTCAGCTCTGAAAGTGGACTAGGCTATGAGAGTGAAGTGGATACACCCGGGGTTCCTAAAGGAACTCAGGGAGGAGGTTGCTGCACACCTGATGGCCTTATTCAATAGCTTATGGAAACAGGCAGGGTTCCAAAGGACTGGAGGAGAGCAGATGTGGCCCATCTCCATGAGAGCAGCAGCAGGGAGGAGACTAACTGCTATAGGCCCATCAGTCTTAAATCTGTGCCAGGAAAATTAATGGAAACCCTGTTAAAGGAAAGGTTGATGGAGTATCTTGAATCCAACAGGCTACAGGACCAAAGCAGCATGGATTCCGGGGGAGATAATGCTACACAAATCTGACTGATTTCTTTGACTGGGTGACCAGGGAAATAGATCAGGAGAGGCCAGTGGATTGGTTAAGTGGACTTTGGTAAGGTCTTCGACACTGTGTCACACAGGAGACTGATAAAAAAATTTAGCAGCCTAGGGGAGGGACCCAAAGTGGTGAATTGGATGAGGAACTAGTTTATGGATATGCGACAGAAGGTGGTGATTAACGGCACTCACTCTAATGACGGAAGAGTGACCAGAGTTGTACTGCATGGCTCAGTAATGGGACCAGTCCTCTTCATCCACTTCAATGTCTTCATAAGTGACATTGCAGAAGAACTGAAAGTGAAGGCATGCCTTTTTGCAGCTAACACCAACATCTGTAATACAGTGGATACTCAAGAGGGGGTTAAGAGAATTCGTAGTGACCTTGGGAAACTTGAGGAGTGGTAAAGAGCATGGCAGTTTGGATTCAATGCCAAAAAGTGTAAAATCATGCACCTAAGGCTTAGGAACCCAGGAGCTGAGTATAGGATATGGGGGAAGTACTGGCGGTCACTAAGCAGGAAAGGGACCTTGGGGTTATCACATCACATGACTTCAAAGTTACAGAGCAGTGTGCCAAAGCAATGGGTAGGTCCAGAGGTATGCTGGGATGCACAGAGAGAGAGGTATTTCTAGCAGAAAGAGGGAAGTGGTGCTGCCACTGAACAGCTCACTAATGAGATCCCACCTGGAGTATTGTATACAGTTCTGGAGGCTGCACCTCAGAAAGGTCATAGACAGCGTGGAGGCAGTCCGGAGAGGGCAATTAAAATGGTGCAAGACAGGGGCGCATCAAAAGCCCTATGAAGAGAGACTGAGGGATGTCAGCACATATACCCTGGATGAGACAGGAGCGAGAGAGGACATGATAGAGACCTACAAGTACCTCACAGGGGTGAACAGGGTGCAGGAGAGGAGTCTCTTTCAAATCAGAAAGAGCACCAGGACAAGAAGACTTGTAATGAAGCCGGGGGGAGTTTAGGAGGGATGTGAGGAAGTGCTACTTCACTGAAAGAGTTGTGGATGCCTGGAACAGACTGTCAGCAGAAGTGGTGGAAGCTAAAATAGTAGGGGGCTTCAAGCATGCATCTGACAGACATAGGAGAATATTAGTAAATAGGCAGGAAGGAGGAAGTGTCACCAGAAACCAGTTAGGATCTGTGGAGACATAGTAGTCAGAGACCATTAGGGATGTCACAGTGGGTCACATGGTCCTTTTCTGCTGACAAGTTCTATATTTCTGTGTTAAAATAGATGCATGGAAGATGGGGTTACAGAGTCTTAGCAGGTAGGTGGCTGAATATAGTGGAAAGAGCCCACAGCTCTTAAACAGTTACGCTGGGTTTGAATCCCAGTCAGTAAACCATACAGCCACCACTTGCTTTGAAAAATGACCTAAGAAGTGCACCATTTATATAATTTTATATTACACAATCAGCCTGATTCAGCTCTGATTTCAAAGCTGGCAGTATAGCCTAAAGGTTAGAGTAGTGAGCTGTGAACGAACTTGGTACATCCAGCAAATCAGACCTGGGTTTGATTTTCACAACTTCCACTTGCATAGTGTATGACTCTGAGCAAGTCACTTAACCACCAAGTGTTCCCAGTTTGCCCCTGAAAACAGCCACCTGTGCTTAGTGGGCCTAACCTGGTTAACAAAGACTGAAAAAAAAAACTGTAATCAACACTTCAGAAGGTTTGAAGAAATATTTTGCATTCTAAAATGTGAATCATTTCTCCACTCAGCTGCCCTAATCAGTGTCATACTGCAACCAACCAAAGAGAGGGCTTGAAGCTCAAGCTTATTAATTCAGTTGAACAACAGTTCACCTCACGAAGGCTCTCATATGACACCTCAGTTACAAAAGAAAACCCACACATAGCCTTTCACTGTAAAAAAATGCTTTAAAAAACCTAAAAAAAAACAACTTTGTTTCTGAAACAGGCTGATATAGTGTGACATACAATAAAAAACCCTGTTAAGTACAAGCTGGAACTCCACACCTCATCAAAGTGGTGACATCATTAAGGTACTCGAGCTTCACTCTCATGTCAAAGATGTCACCACACTAACTCAATGTGGAATACCAGCTTGTACTTAACATAGGAACATAAAAAATTTGCCAACAGATAAAGGCCTAGAGGTCTATCAAGTCTGCTCGAATGTGCAGCTAGCACCCCTTATTCTGCAGCTGCCCCCCCCTTCCACCCTTACCCTTCATTAACCCTCCCCCTTGTCCTGTCCCATCCCCTTTTGAAGCAGTCCACTGTTCTACTAGATACCACTTCTGCAGGTAACGCATTCCACCCAGCCACCACCCTCTCTGTAACAAAGTGTCTCCTCATCTTCCTCCTGAACCTTCCTCCCTCCAGTCTCATATCCAGGCCCCTGGTGGCCCTCCCCTTCCTTACTTTGAACAGCCCCTCTGTACCCATCTTGTTTATTCCTTTCATGTATTTAAAGGTTTCAATCATGTCACCCTGTCCCTCCCTCCTCCAGTGAGAGCATGTTCAACTTCTTCAACCTCCTCTCGTATGATAAGTCCCACAGCCCCTTGATCATCTTTGTCGCCCTGCGCTGCACCCCCTCCAGTAACTTAATGTCCCTCTTAAGATATGGGTACCAGTACTGCACGCAGTACTCCAGGTGTGGTCTAAATAATGACCTATACAGTGGCAGAATCACCTCCTCCCTCTTCGAGGATATACCCCTTGCAATACAACCCAGCATTTTGTTGGCCTTTGCAGCTGCCTCCCTACATTGTGCCAAGTTGTTCATTGACCCTCTAATGAGCACAACCAGATCCTTCTCCTCCTCTGTCTGGGCTAGCTGCACTCCCCCCAGCTGGTAACCCCTCCTTGGGTTCTTCATCCCAAAATGCAGCACCTTGCACTTTTTGGCATTAAACCCCAGTTGCCGGGTGTCTGACCAGGTTTCAAGCTTTTCAGATCATCCTGCAACCCTGCCATCCCCTAGGACATCCACCACCGCTCTACCTTGATATCATCAGCAAACAGACTGATCTTGCTCTTGATGCCCCATGATATGTCTGCAATGAATATCCCAAACAACACTGGTCCCAACACCGAGCCCTGTGGAACACCGCTCGTCACTGCCCTTGGGTGTGAGAGCTCCCCACCCACCACCACCCTCTGTTGCCTTCCCTGAAGCCAGTTTCCTACCCATCTCACCAACTTTGCACCCGCCCCTGTGCCTACTAACTTTCTTCCCAACCTTCCATGCGGCACCGAGTCAAATGCCTTACTGAAGTCCAGATACAGGACATCCACTGCATGGCCCCTGTCCAGTTGCCTAGTTACCCAGTCATAGATCTCCACCAGGTTGGTTTTGGCAGGATCTGCCACGTATGAAGTCATGCTGTTTGCTGTCCTGTAGTCCTTTGGCCTCTAGGAGGGTCACCAGCCTCGCCTTCAGGATAGTCTCCATTAGCTTACCCACGATGGATGTGAGGCTCACTGGTCTGTAGTTTACGTGGTTCATCCTTGAGGCCACTCTTGTGGAGGGCACCACATGAGCCATCCTCCAGTCCTGAGGTACACACCCCGAATGTAGTGAGGCATTAAATAGTCTGCTAAAGGTTCTGCAAGGACCCTATCAGCTCCTTCACTACTTCTGGGTGGATGCCATCTGGGCCAGGCGCCTTGTCCACCCTCAGTGCCTTCAAACCCTCTCAAACTCTGCTCTCCATGATTTCCCCATCTGTCACTCCTTCCCCCCCTGTTTCTGCCATATCTCCCACCTTGGATGTCACGCCCCTCTTCTCTTTAGTAAATACTGAGCAGAAGTACTCATTTAGTGCTTCTGCCTTATCGCACCCTGCTTCCACCCAACCCCCCTCCTTCCTAATCCTTACTATGTGGTCCTTACAGCTCCTTTTCTCCCTGATGTACTTAAAGAAGTCCTTCTCCCCCTTCTTAATGCCTTGTGCCAGCCTGAGTTCCATAGATGCTTTGGCTCCCCTTACTGCCCTTGTCACCTCCTTCGATTCTGTCAAGTACTCCTCCCTGTCCTCCCCCTCCCTGTTTTCTTGTACTTCCTAAAGGCAGGTCTTTTTCTCCTTACCTCTTCCATGACCTCCTTGCTCAACCAGCTCGGTTTCTTAGCCCTAGCCTTCTTGCTCTGGGCTTTGCAGCAGGTTTTGGTTACCTCCACTATCCCCAGTTTTATGAGCTCCCACTTCTGGTTAGTGTCCATACTAGATTGAATTCTGGCCAGGTACCCTTTTACCACTTCCCCCATCCTCCCAAAGTCGGCTCTCCTGAAGTCCAGCACTCTTGTGCCAGATTCCACTTCTTCCTTGCCCATATCCAATGTGAGCCATACTGAGTGGTGGTCACTTCCTGACAGCAGTTCCTCCACTGTAAGTTTTCTCACAAAGTCCCTATTTGCCAGCACAAGGTCAAGGGTATTCCCTAACCTGGTTGGTTCACTGATCATTTGCAGCAGGAAGCTGTCCTGGAAGGCATCCAGCGGTACCTGCTCCCTTCTGTTCCTGGTTGTTGGGGTACTCCAGTATACTCCTGGCATGTTGAAGTCCTCGACAATCACCACACTACCCTTTTCGAGGGTCCTCTTGATCTGTCCCACTAGTTCCCTGTCTAACTCCTCTGTCTGAGATGGTGGGCTGTACACCACTCCCATACTAAGAATCCTATTCTCGGAATCCTGGATTTGCATCCAAAGTGACTCCGTACTACCCTCCTCCCTTTCCTCCCTTACACACTTCAGTCCTTCCTTCACATATAGTGCCACACTCCCTCCTTTTCCAATCACCCTGTCCCTACGAAATAACCTGTACCCTGGTACAGACAGATCCCAGTCATTGTATTGGGTGGCCCATGTTTCTGTGATGGCTGCAATGTCCACCTCTCCCTCTGTCATGAGAACCTGTAACTCTGCAGTTTTCCTCCCAAGGCTCCTAGCATTACGGGTAACCACCTTTTACCCACCCCCCCCATCCTGCCCTCCTTTCCTAGCATCACCAATAGTACTTGCCATTTGTCCTTTGTCACTGTTATGGGGGGTAAGCTCATATGGTTTCCCAACCTGTGGTCTCTGCATATCTCTTACCCAATTGCCACCCCCTACTCCTAGTTTAAATTCCCAACTTCCTCTATGTACTCCTCCATCCTCTGTTTCAACACTTTCTTTCCCTCCTCACTGAAGTGTAGTCTGTCCTTGGCATAGAGACTACTGTCCCATGTCCCTCCCCACCTCCCAACAGCCCATACCCTTTAGTTACGGATTAGTTGTTCTATATGTAAGTAATAAGCTATTACAGGCTGTGTATTATAGGACTTTAATGCACACTCAGGGGTGTAGTAAAACATGAGGCCGAAGGCTGAGTGTCTACACCCCCATGAAGTACATTAAAATCCTATGATGCACACTCTCGAAGGGCCTATTACACTTATAACATGGCTCTAAGTAGTTTTTTTTGGGGGGGGGTAGAAAAATGAGATTCAGTGCCTGTCAATGCACTTATAGAGATTTAATGCATGGACAGTTGACATCTCTCAGCCAATGACATTTCTAGATATTTTTCTTGCCATTTTATAAGTAGTTGTATGAAATCCCCAGTACCCTGAGCTGTTCTTACCACCTCAACAACTAAAGAGACCAAGCTAACATAAAAAGGAAGCAAGGAAAACTCAGCCACCAAGAAGAAGACCACAGGCCAGAAAAAAAGAGCAGCAAAAGTAACTTTGCATCTGACACAGAAGAGATCTTTATTAAATTAAAATAGTTAAGCTATAATGGAAAAAGCCTAAGAAAAAGGTATCATCTGTGCCAAACAAACAATCATCTCAGTTCCTTCTTGTACCACACACACACATATGATATATATATATATATATATATATATATATATATATATATATATATATATATATATATATATAGTGCCTACATGGCCAAGCAAGCTACTGAAAAAAGAATGCTACTGCCAATGTTCTGTCCCTCCCACCCTCAAGTTGACTCTTACCAGCATTCCATGAGGCCTGTTTCTGGGCCGAAGATTACCTCATGTGGTCCTTTGTGTTGCTCTGATGTTAGCGGGGACTAGAGTTAGGGAAGGTGACCCCTGTACCATCAGAGTGATGCAAAGGAGCACATGAGTAAACCTTCCGGGCCTGATGGTAGAGTGACGCAGTGAGGATCTCCCCCAAATGTTGATAAGGATGTGTTTAAAAAATGGAATCCGTTCTGAACTGGAATGTGCACACTACTGCCACTATCCAAAATGCCTCAACCCACTGCAGCCGAGCTGGGAGTGTTATGGCAGGAAGCTCTGCCTCAGTATGTGTTTACTGTGTGTAAATTATTTTAAAACTCATCAGTCCAACCTAAAGTCTACTGCCATGTCAAACTACAGCCCAGTTGCTACTAAAGTGAGCCCACACCAAGACAAAGTCTAACCCAAGACTGCTCCACTAAACCCCACCAAGGCCCACTATCCTGTCTCTGCTCCCTTGTCATTCTGCTAAGCTATCACTGTGCATATGCCTACATCACTGCACTGCAAAGCAGATAAGTAACAGATAAGATAATACTCTAATTAATGTTTACCACCTGCGGTCACCCTATGTGGTACCCTTGTATGTATATCCAGCCTGTATCATGTAACGTGCATTTCATGTATATACTGTTATTACCTATCTATGTTTGTACTTTAAGTGTTTATGTCACAGGACCTCCTTGTGAATGAGCTTGCTCAGTGGAGTTTTCCTGCAATAAACTTGAACTTGAACTTAAACTCTGTATAGGTTTGCACCAATGTATTGTAATGCCTGCATTACTAAGGATGTATGTAACTGCTTAGCACTGTAAAGGATGTATATAACTGCTTAGCACTGCAAAGGATGTATGTAACTGCTTAGCACTGCAAAGGATGTAAGTAAGAGACAAGATAACACTCTGTATAGTTGCACCAATGTATTGTAATACCTGCACTACTGCACTGCCAAGGAAGCATGTAACTGCTTAGCTAATACTTTGTATAGGTACTCATCAATGTATTATAATGCTTAATAATGTTTGTACATCTACCATCCAACTAGTTAGGTAACGTTGTCTTTGCTGTATTACTGTCATGTCTGTATTTATGTCATCTAATGAGGAGCCTTTGGAAATGAATCTATGACTCAAAGGATTGTAATTTTGATATTCCAATAAATTAAATAAAAATAAATAAATAGAATCTACTCCCTTATCCACCTCTCACTATTTATCCTGCTCACTGATAGCTGTAGGGCATACTGATGCACTACTGTATCTTACTTCAAGGAAGGCTTTTGCAGCAGGCCACCCAGCTAGGACTGAGTCCCAAGCAGTACCGGGTATCACTAGGAAAATAACACTGTGAGGAGGACAGATCAGCAGCCAAATGCTCAGGAAAGAAGGCCCTGAAGTACTGCTAGGCAGAAATTTGCCCTGAGCCTAGAGGTGATGTCCAAGCTGTAATGCTTGGTAAAGGTATGGACAGAACTCCAGCTGGCGGCCGGACAGATGTCTGCAGCAGAAACATTTCTGAAAGAAGCTACAGAAGTGCCCATACCTCTGGTGGAATGGCCCTTAACCACTCCCGGAGGGGTCTTGTTGTACTTGCGGTAGCAATAAACAAGCATTTGTCAATGCTGAACGTTCGCTTGCAGGTATTTGCAGTGGTATTTGGCACTTGGACATGGCTTAAAAAAATCAGTGACAAAGAAGTACAAGCATTTATCAATGCCAAATGTTGCTTGCTTCTGTGTGCTGTTTAGGTATTTGGAATTAATTGGAGTGCAAATATTGAAAATTCGCGAACTTACAAGCGTGCGTAGGAATTGCTCAACGCACGCTTGTAAAACAGTCATTTTAGAATTTTTCACCAAATTTTCAACATAGCCATTTTAAGACCTCTGCTCATGAATGGTGTCACTGTGATTTTCTTAATGTGTCCCATACATTGATTTCAAGACATCGACTCGCCATTGTGCTACATGTATGAAACACGCTTTGGGCAGGATGTGAAAATGACAGCTGTACTACTCATGAGGAGTGTGGTAAAATGGCAATGTTGAAAATCTGGAGTAAAAATAGTGAAAATTCGTAAACGTATGAGCGTGCATAGGAACTGTGCAAAGCACGCTCGTAAAACAGTCATTTTTAGGAATTTTTTCACCAAATTTTCAACACAGCCATTTTAAGACCTCTGCTCATGAACAGTGTCATTGTGATTTTCTTAATGTGTCTCATACATTGATTTCACACACCAACTGCTCCATTGTGCGCTACATGGGCGGAAACACGTTTTGGGTGAGATGTGAAAAATGACAGCTGTACTGCTCATAAGAAGGTGTGGTAAAATGGCAATTTTGAAAATCTGGAGTGGAAATATTGAAAATTCGCAAACCTATGAGCGTGCGTAGGAACTGCGCAACGCACACTCGTAAAACAGTCATTTTTAGGAATTTCTTCACCAAATTACGAGGAATGTTCCTCATTTTACTTCACAAAAGCTCCCTGTTCCACATTGGGAGGACTTGTTCCACATTTAGCATTAACATTTTAAAGCAAAAATCTATAGTAAATAATGCAAAAAATATATTATTCAATTAATAACAGACTTTCTGAACATAAATGCAAACATTTTAACAGTGTTCTGAACCTCCTAGATAAAGATTTGATTAAGTGTTCCACATTCTGATAATTTTTTCCACATTTTGAGAGGCAATATTCCACATTTGGGGGATGAAAGGTTGAGAGGTATGCTCGAATTGCACTTTCAGATGAGGTCTGCAGCACCATGGCTCACCTGGAGGCCCAGCCACAGACCATGATGTCAGCCCCCCTTCCCCCAGTCAGCAGAGGCAAAGCAGTCCTGCTGGAAGCCACACCCTGACCCAGCTGCATCACAGCAAAACTACTGATAACACCGACTGAGTGAAGCATCAGAGGAAAATGTGGTGAAGTCAACTCCAGGCTTGTCTAACTTACCTGATTTGGCTAGCCCTGAGACTCCGTCGATGCCAGATGACTGCATTTATGCAAATTATTTGTGTGTTATTTGTGTTGCTGCTAGGAGTCCCTGCATTTATCAGTGTAGATTGCTTTCCAGCTGAAAAATTGATTCTCTGTATGAGGTGGTTTCTTTTCCAGCTAAAAATTGTCCTGTCCCTACAGGCATCCTGGCAAGCATACTGCTCTGCGATGTAGGTGTGTCCTTACAGCTAAAAATTATTTAGAACCAGCTTTCCACCCAGACAGTTCATTCCCACTCATTAGTGAACCTGTATTAATTGTACTGCCATTCCTACTCTGCATCTAACTCCTGCACGTCCTCTGCTAATACCAGCAAGCAAACATTCGGCATTGACGAATGCTTGTCTAATCTTTGACAGCATACGGTAACGACAAATAGAGAATACTGGATGGGCAACTATGCACAACCAGTGTGTTCTGCCACAGAGGGGTTCTGATTCCCTCTGACCTCGCGAGCAAAGCTTGAGAGGTCCATGGGAATCAGGACCCCACTGTGGCAAAACACACTGGCTGTGCATAGAGTTGCTCATCCTGTATTTTTTATAGTGTATAGTACTTCGTGAAATATGTGTGCATGAGTTCTTTTGCTTTCAAAATGAAACTGACTCATGCAGTTTCTTGAAGTTCTAGAATGCTGTTCTGCCACAGTAGGGTAGAATCACATTCTATGACCTTTGGAACTGTGACAGAACAGCATTTTGAAAGGGATGGCATTCTATACAGACCAACTCTACTCTACACTATAAATAGAATAATAGATAGGTTCTGGTATATTACAAGGTAGTAATTCCATCGAGAGTTCTGGGGACACAGAAAATCTCAAGAGCGAAGCTCGAGATGTTTCATGTGTCCCCAGAACCTCTCGATAGAATTACAACCTTGTTATGCCAGAACCTATTTTTTATTTTTTCAATATATGGATACGAGGTGAATTCTCACACCTTCATTTGAACAGTGCAGTCAGCTGGTTCATGTGCATGCTGGCAGGGTTCCACAGTGCTGTGGGCTTCATTTAGCCCTGCTTTTTTTAAACTGTTTGTCAGCAGCGGTATCGGGTGAGCAGAGAAGCCAAGGACAGAGTCGAATTCTTCATAATGACAAAATTGTTTTCAAAACTAAAGAAAAACGGTTGCTGCTCCAGACCATTCACTCACTAAGTGAGTGAGCAAGCCGCCATGTTTTTGGACTCGGTGTGCCCACCCACAGAGCAACAGCAGCCAATCACAAGGCACGCTTTCTAAGATGGCAGGGATAGACTTGAGCATGCGCTCTTCAGCTTTCTTGATAATACTATTGTTCAGGTGCTGAATGATGCTATTACGGCACCCGAACAATAGTATTATCACTTAGGAACAGCAGTATTATCGCTCCACGAGCGATGGTATTACAAGAATTTTTTGGTATGCTTTTCAACCCCATTATTTCAACAATCCATATATTAAAATCTTATAACTTTTTACCATGCTTGTTTCCCTCCTGGATATGTCACAAGCATTTAGGTTAGCTTTAGAGTGGCACTAGAATCGCACAGCCCTCCCCCTCTCCCCCCCTTCCCCATATTTCATAGGTGTTTTTTCACCGGTAATCTCTGCAGTCACAGGAGGCCTCACTTATGGGGGAGGGTCTCAGACAGAGCCAGTGTACCTCTTAAATATTAGTTTTTTTTAGCTGTTGACAGAAGTAAACAAATATCACTGCAAACCTTCGATAATGGATGGGATCTGGGTGTAGTCACAGCACAGGACCATAAAGAAACATTTTTCCAGTGTTCAGCAAACAACAAACAAACAAAATACACAACTGGCATCAGCAGAACTCACACAAAATGTTGCCAAATGTTTCCTTTCATCATGGTTTTTGTCCTCGGGCACGTCCTCTTTACACTCTATTAGTCCTTTGTGCTGGCGACCTCACAGCCACATCAACCATCCCCCCCCCATCTGTTGTACTAGCAGGGATCTACACCAAGCGGGACACCAGAGTGCAAGTGGCCATCATTCTGATGCCCGGTGGCTGGGTTTTTCACCGCTGCCTTTTTTTTAATTTTCTATTTATGTTACTAGCTTCAGCCAGTCCCTTTCTCCAGCCCACAGTTCCAACAGAGGGAGGAGTTGCAGTTAAGAGATGAGAGTGGGGAGGTCAACAAAACAATAAATTACAAACTGTGCTGCACCAGGAGTCTGTAATAAATGCCAGCAGAATTAATTCAAGACATCCATTCAAGAACGTCTTACGGTTTTCAACTTTTTTTGTGCAAGCAAAGTATAAAATGCATTTTTCAATGCATACATTATAGAAATAAACAGCTGCACACCTCACAGATGAACTGCCGCTTGAAGCCCTGGCATTTGGCTCTTACTCAAGCCTCGTCAGGGGTTGGTGCTCATAGTAAGTCACTTCTTTCAAGTTTCGCAAAAAGCACAAGGTTTACTGAAATGTTACACACCCAACAGAGTTCATTACTTCAAGTGTTCAGTTTTTGTGAAAACAAAAATGAATGCTAGTGCCACAGTGTAGAAGTAATATCTCCCAGCTATGCTGCACTTTAGTGGGGTATTAGCAATAAGAGAGATGATAATATGTGATGTTAAAATTGAACACTTGATGCCTAGAGCTTCAACTGGATAAACATAGAGAGCTGTATTTCTTAACCCCCTGGCCCCCCGTCTAGGGGCATACATTCTCTCGCAGATGGTCCAGGGGCATTAAAGAAGGGGTACCCTCAAGTGTTAAACACTGAGACAAACACACTCCATTACAAGGCAGGAGAAGATGTGGCCTACCTTTCTGGCATCTTCAATACCCAGGCACTATCACCTTTACCCACAGAATGTGGATTCTCCCCGAATGCTGGCATGCTGGACCAGGAACTCCGCACTGCACAGCTACCATACCTGGAGCCCTCTGAGCCCCTCGACCCTGCCACGAGCTGGGTGAAAATTTCATCTGGAATAAAACTTATGAGAAATTAATTTGGCTGCACAAGAAAGGGGAAAAAGGAAAGAAAGATTTAATTTCATTAGCTTCCCCCTTTCAGTTTAAATAAACACATCACTGCTATTTTTCTCCCAACTAGCTTCTTTATTTAGCTCCTGCACAGCTAATGATTCCCAGCAATGCAGGGGTCACGCTCTTAATTTAAATAAAGCAGCTCATTGGGGCTAATCAAATTTTTACAGACATAATGGCTGGACATTTAAGGCAGCAGAAACGATGGATATTAAGGCAGTAACAAGCAAGGATTTTTCTACTCTCTCTCTCGGATGATTTACCCAAAACCTCTCAAACTCAAATCCCTCCAATCTCCTGGCTCTCTGGATCTGGTAAGCCAAACCTCATCTTTTTCTTTAACTGCCGGGTTACCCACTCTCAATGGCAGTGGTCGATACCCCAAACTCTGGCATGGGAAAGCAGGCTTCTTCCCCCACCTGGACCCCTGGGTGCTGGCCCAAGCCACAGGGGTACCAGGATTTTTCCTTATGACACAGGCCCCATAACCCACTTCAAGCTTGACTCTATACTGGCGCTACTTAAGCACCTGTCCCCTTATTTCACTCAGCCTCTCCTCTTAAAGGCTCCACTGTGTAGCGGCCCCAAAATCTGGCCTTGCTCCAGCACTCCAGCCCCTTGCTACTGGCTGTCCTGTCACTGGGGAGATCCTGGGCAGTGCCACCACCCAGGTCCCTCTTAACCACCTGCCTTCTCACACTGATGGCCCAAAGCTGCTCCGATTTCTGCTGTTCCTCTACAAGTAATGCCTGCCAGGCCCACATCCCCTTCAGCACCTCCTGGGCTTGTGTTAATCACCACCCGAGTGCTACCCTCCAAGGCCTGTCAATTACGGCCTGTGACCCGCATGGCCTTCAATGTACCAGTGCCCCAGGACTTGCCCCTCCAAGCAGACCCCATTTTTGGGTGAAGGGCCCCCCAGCACCCTCGGACCCAGGCCACCCTGCCACAATTGGTATGAGTGAGAGCCACTGCCACTGGCTCCCTTCCTGTCGGGGCCCTGCCACTCCTCCCACAGCCCTGGCAGGCCAGGGATCACACATACAGGGGTCTCTAATGGCACCTAACTTTTCTGGCCTTCACAACCACCTACTTTCCCTGTCCCCAACAATGCAGGACCTGGCTACCCATACTTACACTACGGAGCTCCATCCCCCAGCTTCTCATTAACCATGATGCTGAGAAGGCAGTCCTGTATACACTTGGGAGCGGGTTCCCCCACTGCCCTTCCGGACCGTCGAGCTGCCTTACTTAACCACCTAACTTTGCTCCTCCAGCCACCCCCTCCAGCCCCAGCCTAATTCCCAGGCTGGAAACCCCCCAAAACTTCCTGTCTGCTCTCTTATATACTCCCTAAACCTACTCTTTGCTGCCACCTTGAGGCATCCAGCAGCCAGTATCCACCAGAGCACTAAAAAACTCCCTAGCTGGGGGTACCTAACTGAGAGCATAAACCCCTCTTTTGAAGGGATCTTACATATCGTTTTTTTTAAGCAAGCTATCCAGTGTTATTTTAAACAAGCTGTACAGGGCACTGTAGCTTTAGCAGCTTATTGGATCAAGTCCATCATAGGCAGCAGAGTCAGGGAATCAGGGGGGTCAGCAGATACCTCACTTTTAAAGCTGAAGGGTCAGACAATGAATTTTGCCCCCAACACATGTCAATCAGCGGAGCAGCATTCAAATGAGGCTGGTGGGATTTCTCCAATAACAGCAGGGAGGCTCCTTTTAAATCTTTTGGTACTCCATTGAAAATCCAGGCAACCAAAATGATACTTTCTGGAAAATTTATATGGAATATTTTGTTTTACTGTCACATAAGTTGCACTGTATAGTTACTTTTGGCTTCATTTCTCCTCTCAAACCTCTTCAAAAGCTACAGTGCCTGACACTGTCCTGTTTTGATTGTCATAAATAACCCACTTTCTGTTAATAAAATATGGATTATTATTGAAAATGGGAGGATTATTCAGGATTATAAAACACTAGATAGGGTGACTAAAGTATATTTAAGAAGGCTGTTGTTTTCCCAGTATCCTGGACTGAGGTGTTCTATGTAATTCTTACCCCCAATTTTTGGTACACTCCTCCACCACTGACTTCCATAATGGTTACAGGTTACATTTTTGACAGCTCTGTAAAGAAATTATATTAATACTACATTTTCTGTATCATAAATTATTTATACTATACAACAATTCTATTTTATTCCTATAGAGCAAACGGGAACAGCTGTGTTACATTATATGTGATTATACAGTGCATACAGAAACAGATTCAGAAGTGTTTCTCTAATTCTTCTGATTTAATTTCTGAAAGTTTTCTGCCTTGGATAGTTTGCCCTCCATGACAGACATATCAGACCTATTACAGGGCAGACATGGAGATAATACAATGGAAATTAATTTTGTTTAGTTTACAAAGTTTCACTTACAACTACCTACCTTTTCAGTTAATATTTAACTGTCAAAAAAGTATGATCATTCATTTTCAACCTTCTTCCATGAATCTGTGTTTTTTCCCCTGGGTGGAGTTGGAGAATGGGGGCCCTGTCTCTCCTAAACTCACTGGTGTTGCATCAAGGGTGCACTTAAGTGAAGGAGCAGGGTCCGAGCGTGCTACAGGTGCTTTAAGCTGCGTCATGCTGGTGCTTCTGAGACTCTAGCAAACCCTGCAAGGTGGACACATGCAAAGCCTATTGTTGCACAAGACTTATAACCCCCACCCCAGCAATCATGTTACTGCTTGATTCACTTAATGTGTGTATGTGGCATACAAAAGGTATGGAAAATATATAACAGGGGAGGGTCCTCTAGCAAGTGGCATGCAAGGTAGCTTTTGCTGAAGTGTTAACTGTATTCAGCTGGGGAGAGGATAGGGCATGCTACACCAGGGCTTTTAACAATTGTTGAAGGCATGATACATGGAGGAGGGCTTCAGCTACACTGGGGATTGGGTCCAACCTGGGAGGATATGGGCCTCTATGGGAGGGATGGCCTGCATCTTTCCTGAGGGGGGACCACAATCCTTAGTGGGAAGTTTAAATGCTACTTGAATTAGCACTTAAACTAGCCAAGGAGGAGGCTGTAAAACCATAGGAGGAAACAGTTGCCTCCTCCAGATGATGAAGCAGCAAGGAGGAAACGCCCAAGGGGAGAAAGCTCCCCCAGGGCTGGGGTGCAAGAAGACAGGGACAGGAACAAGGCAGAAGACAAGGAGGTTATAAATCAGTAAAGCAAGAAGAAAAGTGTACTGGAGACAGGAAATGGAGAAGGTAACAAGGAAAGGGGGGGGTCTGGGGGAGATTCAGGGAACAGTACAAGCAGGAGTAGGGAAAACAAGGAAGCAGATATGGAGGGAATAAGGTATGGAGAGCCTTGTGCACCAATGCAAGCAGTCTGGGAAGCAAAATTCAAAACTGGAAGGTCATCATGGCAGAGGCTAGCTTGCATTTGGTGGCCATAATTGAACCATGGTGCACTGACAGCTACAAATGGGAGATGGCCATACCAGGCTACTCTCTGTTCAGGAGACCTAGAGAAGGGAGCAGGGGAGGAGGGGTTGTACAATATGTGAGGAAGGGAGATAATTAAGGCCATGGAAGTACATGGGCACCCAGACAAAAAAGAAGGTAATGAAAGTGCCGTGGGTCATCCTGGAGACAGGTACAGGGGACGCTTGCTGTACAGGAGTGATAACAGATCTCCAAGATAGGGAGAGGAGTTGGATAAGGCATTTGGGAAAGCCATCATCACGAAGGCAAATAAGGGTGAGGTGCCACTATTTGGGGACTTCAGCCTGCCAGATGTGGATTGGAGCCTTCCAACTGCAGCTTTGGTAAGGAATAGGGCCATCTCTGACTCCCAGCAAGGGGCTTTTCTAAGGCAGCTAGACAAGGAACCTACAAGGTATGGAGCAGTGCTGAACCTGATGCTTACAAACCAGGACAGTGTTGCAGACATCACAGTGGACAGTCCCCTAGGTACCAGTGATCTCTGTACAATGTGGTTTAACATTATAACAGGGACAGAGGCAAACCACACGAGGATGGGGGTCCTGGACTTCAGGAGGTAGATTTTAAAGAAGTGGGAGACTGACTCAGAAACTGCCTTGTAAGTAGTGATTGTGAGGGAGAGGGAGAGGTTCAGTGGTTAAAAATAAGGGGTGGCATAAATAAAGCAACAACCTTTGCATGAAGGAAGTGAGTAATAGTAGAAAGAAAAATTACTTGTTGTGGTTCTTTTGGAAAATGGCCAAGATGGTGAGAGATAAAAGGGTGGCATTTAGGAGGTATAAGGAAATGCAGAGAGAGGAAGAGAGGGAGGTCTACTAAGTAAAAGAGAGTGAAGCATGAAAGGCTGTGAGGGGAGCAAAGGAACAGACAGAGGAAAGGATAGCCAAAGTGGTAGCTAAAGAAGATAAGTCTTTCTTCAGGTTCATAAGTGAGAAAAGGAAAGCAAGGGTATGAATAGTGAGGATAAGGAGAGGGAGACTGCACAGAAGAGGATCAAGAAAAAGTAGACATCCTGAAAAGGTTGGACTGCTCAGTCTTCACAGTGGAGATGAAGGGACAGACCACCAGGGAGTAGCAGAATGGGGGGTTGGGGAGATGGACATACATCCATTTTCGAAGGAAGAAGTCTTGAAGGGACCTTCAGCTCTGAAAGTGGACTAGGCTAGGGAGTGAAGTGGATACGCACGGGGTTCCTAAAGGAACTCAGGGAGGAGGTTGCTGCACACCTGATGGCCTTATTCAATAGCTTATGGAAACAGGCAGGGTTCCAAAGGACTGGAAGAGAGCAGATGTGGCCCATCTCCATAAGAGCAGCAGCAGGGAGGAGACTAACTGCTATAGGCCCATCAGTCTTAAATCTCTGCTAGGGAAATTAATGGAAACCCTGTTAAAGGAAAGGTTGATGGAGTATCTTGAATCCAACAGGCTAAAGGAGCAAAGGCAGCACGGATTCCGGGGTCTTATCATGCTACACAAATCTGACTGATTTCTTTGACTGGGTGACCGGAAATAGATATGGGAGGCCAGTGGATTGGTTAACTGGACTTCAGCAAGGTCTTTGACACTGTGTCACACAGGAGACTGATAAAGAAATTGAGCAGCCTAGGGGAGGGACCCAAAGTGGTGAATTGGATGAGGAACTAGTTCATGGATATGCGACAGAAGGTGGTGATTAACGGCACTCACTCTAATGAGGGAAGAGTGACCAGCGTGGTACTGCATGGCTCAGTAATGGGACCAGTCCTCTTCATCCACTTCAATGTCTTCATAAGTGACATTGCAGAAGAACTGAAAGTGAAGGCATGCCTTTTTGCAGCTGACACCAAAATCTGTAATACAGTGGATACTCAAGAGGGGCTTAAGAGAATTCATAGTGACCTTGGGAAACTTGAGGAGTGGTAAAGAGCATGGCAGTTTGGATTCAATGCCAAAAAGTGTAAAATCATGCACCTAAACCTTAGGAACCCAGGAGCTGAGTATAGGATATGGGGGAAGTACTGTCAGTCACTAAGCAGGAAAGGGACCTTGGGGTTATCACATCACATGACTTCAAAGTTACAAAGCAGTGTGCCAAAGCAGTGGGTAGGCCCAGTGGAATGCTGGGATGCACAGAGAGAGGTATTTCTAGCAGAAGGAGGGAAGTGGTGCTGCCACTTAGCAGCTCACTAATGAGGTCCCACCTGGAGTATTGTGTACAGTTCTGGAGGCCGCACCTCAGAAAGGACATAGACAGGGTGGAGGCAGTCCGGAGGAGGGCAACTAAAATGGTGCAAGGCAGGGGCTGCATCAAAAGCCCTATGAAGAGAGACTGAGGGATGTCAGCACATATACCCTGGATGAGACAGGAGTGAGAGAGGACATGATAGAGACCTACAAGTACCTCACAGGGGTGAACAGGGTGCAGAGAGGAGTCTCTTTCAAATCAGAAAGAGCACCAGGACAAGAAGACTTGTAATGAAGCTGGGGGAGTTTAGGAGGGATGTGAGGAAGTGCTACTTCACTGAAAGAGTTGTGGATGCCTGGAACAGACTGTCAGCAGAAGTGGTGGAAGCTAAAATAGTAGGGGGGCTTCAAGCATGCATCTAACAGACATAGGAGAATATTAGTAAATAGGCAGGAAGGAGGAAGGGTCACTGGAAACCAGTTAGGGTCTGTGGAGACAGAGTAGTCAGAGACCATTAGGGATGTCGCAGTGGGTCACATGGTCCTTTTCTGCTGACAAGTTCTATATTTCTGTGTTAAAATACATGCATGGAAGATGGGGTTACAGAGTCTTAGCAGGTAGGTGGCTGAATACAGTGGAAAGAGTCCACAGCTCTTAAACAGTTACCCTGGGTTTGAATCCCAGTCAGTAAACCATACAGCCACCACTTGCTTTGAAAAATGACCTAAGAAGTGCACCATATATATTATTCTATATTACACAATCAGCCTGTTTTAGCTCCGATTTCAACGCTGGCATTATAGCCTAGAGGTTAGAGTAATGAGCTGTGAACGAGCTTGGTACATCCAGCAAACCAGACCTAGGTTTGATTCTCACAACCTCCACTTGCATAGTGTATGACTCTGAGCAAGTCACTTAACCACCCAGTGTTCCCAGGTTGCCCCTGAAAACAGCCACTTGTGCTTAGTGGGCCTAACCCAGTTACCAAAGACTGAAAAAAAAAAAAAACTGTAATCAACACTTCAGAAGGTTTGAAGAAATATTTTGCATTCTAAAATGTGAATCATTTCTCCACTCAGCTGCCCTAATCAGTGTCGTACTGCAACCAACCAAAGAGAGGGCTTGAAGCTCAAGCTTATTAATTCAGTTGAACAACAGTTCACCTCACGAAGGCTCTCATATGACACCTCAGTTATAAAAGAAAACCCACACGTAGCCTTTCACTGTAAAAAAATGCTTTAAAAAACCTAAAAAAAACAACAACTTTGTTTCTGAAACAGGCTGATATAGTGTGACATACAATAAAAAACCCTAACTGTTAAGTACAAGCTGGAACTCCACACCTCATCAAAGTGGTGACATCATTAAGGTACTCGAGCTTCACTCTCATGTCAATGATGTCACCACACTAACTCGATGTGGAATACCAGCTTGTACTTAACATACGAACATACGAAATTTGCCAGCAGACAAAGGCCTAGAGGTCTATCAAGTCTGCTCGAATGTGCAGCTAGCACCCCTCATCATGCAGCTGCCCCCACCCTTCCCCTTCATTAACCCTCCCCTTGTCCTGTCCCATCCCCTTTGAAGCAGTCCACTGTTCTACAGGATACCACTTCTGCAGGTAACGCATTCCACCCAGCCACCACCCTCTCTGTAACAAAGTGTCTCCTCATCTCCCTCCTGAACCTTCCTCCCTCCAGTCTCATATCCTGGCCCCTGGTGGCCCTCCCCTCCCTTACTTTGAACAGCCCCTCTGTACCTGTCTTGTTTATTCCTTTCATGTATTTAAAGGTTTCAATCATGTCACCCCTGTCCCTCCTCTCCTCCAGTGAGAGCATGTTCAACTCCTTCAACCTCCTCTCGTATGATAAGTCCCACAGCCCCTTGATCATTTTTGTCGCCCTGCGCTGCACCCCCTCCAGTAACTTAATGTCCCTCTTCAGATACGGTGCCAGTACTGCACGCAGTACTACAGGTGTGGTCTAACTAATGACCTATACAGTGGCGAATCACCTCCTCCCTCCTCGAGGATATACCCCTTGCAATACAACCCAGCATTTTGTTAGCCTTTGCAGCTGCCTTCCTACATTGTGCCAAGTTGTTCATTGACCCTGTAATGAGCACACCCAGATCCTTCTCCTCCTCTGTCTGGGCTAGCTGCACTCCCCCCAGCTGGTAACTCCTGCTTGTGTTCTTCATCCCAAAATGCAGCACCTTGCACTTTTTGGCATTAAATCTCAGTTGCCAGGTGTCTGACCAGGTTTCAAGCTTTGCCAGATCATCCTGCGACCCCTGCCATCCCCCTAGGTCATCCACCACTGCACCTACTTTGGTATCATCAGCAAACAGACTGATCTTGCTCTTGATGTCCCATGATATGTCTGTAATGAATATTCCAAACATCACTGGTCCCAACACCGAGCCCTGTGGAACACCGCTCGTCAAGCCCTTGGGTGTGAGAGCTCCCCACCCACCGCCACCCTCTCTTGCCTTCCCTGAAGCCAGTTTCCTACCCATCTCACCAGCTTTGCAACCGCCCCTGTGCCAACGAACTTCCTTCCCAGCCTTCCATGCGGCACTGAGTCGAATGCCTTACTGAAGACCAGATACAGGACATCCACTGCATGGCCCCTGTCCAGCTGCCTAGTTACCCAGTCATAGATCTCCACCAAGTTGGTTTTGGCAGGATCTGCCACATATGAAGCCGTGCTGTGTGCTGTCCTGTAGTCCTTTGGCCTCTAGGAGGGTCACCAGCCTCCCCTTCAGCATAGTCTCCATTAGCTTACCCATGATGGATGTGAGGCTCACTGGTCTGTAGTTTCCCAGTTCATCCTTGGGGCCACTCTTGTGGAGGGGCACCACATGAGCCATCCTCCAGTCCTGAGGTACACATCCCGAATGTAGTGAGGCATTAAATAGGTCTGCCAAAGGCTCTGCAAGGACCTCTGCCAGCTCCTTCAGTACCCTGGGGTGGATGCCATCTGGGCCTGGCGCCTTGTCCACCCTCAGTGCCTTCAAACCCTCTCAAACTCTGCCCTCCATGATTTCCCCATCTATCACCCCTTCCTCCCTGTTTCTGCCATATCTCCCACCTTGGGTGTCATGCCCCTCTTCTCTTTAGTAAATACTGAGCAGAAGTACTCATTTAGTACTTCTGCCTTAATGCACCCTGCTTCCACCCAACCCCCCTCCTTCCTAATGCTTACTATGTGGTCCTTACAGCTCCTTTTCTCCCTGATGTACTTAAAGAAGTCCTTCTCCCCCTTCTTAATGCCTTGTGCCAGCCTGGGTTCCGTAGATGCTTTGGCTCCCCTTACTGCCCTTGTCACCTCCTTCGATTCTGTCAAGTACTCCTCCCTGTCCTCCCCCTCCCTGTTTTCTTGTACTTCCTAAAGGCAGCTCTTTTCCTCCTTACCTTTTCCATGACCTCCTTGCTCAACCAGATCGGTTTCTTAGCCCTAGCCTTCTTGCTCTGGGCTTTGCAGCAGGTTTTGGTTGCCTCCACTATCCCCAGCTTTATGAGCTCCCACTTCTGGTTAGTGTCCATACTAGACTGAATTCTGGCCAGGTACCCTTTTACCACTTCCCCCATCCTCCCAAAGTCGGCTCTCCTGAAGTCCAGCACTCTTGTGCCAGATTCCACTTCTTCCTTGTCCATATTCAATGTGAGCCATACTGAGTGGTAGTCACTCCCTGACAGCGGTTCCTCCACTGTAAGTTCTCTCACAAAGTCCCCATTTGCCCGCACAAGGTCAAGGGTATTCCCTAACTTGGTTGGTTCACTGATCATTTGCAGCAGGAAGCTGTCCTGGAAGGCATCCAGCGGTACCTGCTCCCTTCTGTTCCTGGTTGTTGGGGTACTCCAGTCCACCCTGGCATGTTGAAGTCCCCACAATCACCACACTACCCTTCCCGCAGGTCCTCCTGATCTGTCCCCTAGTTCCCTGTCTAACTCCTCTGTCTGAGATGGTGGCCTGTACACCACTCCCATTCTAAGAATCCTATTCTTGGAATCCTGGATTTGCATCCAAAGTGACCAGACCACCTCCTCCCTTCCTCCCTTACACACTTCAGTCCTTCCTTCACATATAGTGCCACACCCTCCTTTCCCAATCACCCTGTCCCTACGAAATAACCTGTACCCTGGTACAGACAGATCCCAGTCATTGTATTGGTGGCCCATGTTTCTGTGATGACTGCAATGTCCACCTCTCCTCTGCCATGAGAACCTGTAACTCTGCAGTTTTCCTCCCAAGGCTCCTAGCATTAAGGGTAACCACCTTCCACCCTTCCCCCTTCCCATCCTGCCCTCCTTTCCTAGCATCACCAATAGTACTTGCCATTTGTCTTTTGTCACTGTTATGGGGGGCAAGCTCATATGGTTTCCCAACCTGTGGTCTCTGCATATCTCTTGCCCAATTGCCAGCCCCCCACTCCTAGTTTAAATTCCCAACTTCCTCTATGTACTCCTCCATCCTGTTTCAACACTTTCTTTCCCTCCTCACTTAAGTGTAGTCTGTCCTTGGCACAGAGACTACTGTCCTTCCATGTCTCTCCCCACCCTCCCAACAGCCCATACCCTTTAGTTACGGATTAGTTGTTCTATATGTAAGTAATAAGCCATTACAGGCTGTGTATTATAGGATTTTAATGCACACTCAGGGGTATAGTAAAATATGAGGCTGCAGGCTGAGTGTCTTTACACTCCCAGGAAGTGCATTAAAATCCTATGATGCACACCCTCGAAGGGCCTATTACACTTATAACATGGCTCTAAGTAGTTTTTTTTTTGGGGGGGAGGTTAGAAAAATGAGATGCAGTGCCTGTCAGTGCACTTATAGAGATTTAATGCATGGACAGGTGACATCTCTCAGCCAATGACATTTCTAGATATTTTTCTTGCCATTTTATAAGTAGTTGTATGAAATCCCCAGTACCATGAGCTGTTCTTACCACCTCAGCAACTAAAGAGACCAAGCTAACATTAAAAAGGAAGCAAGGAAAACTTAGCCACCAAGAAGAAGACCACAGGCCAGAAAAAAAGAGCAGCAAAAGTAACTTTGCATTTGACACAGAAGAGATCTTCATTAAATTAAAATAGTTAAGCTATAATTGAAAAAAGCCTAAGAAAAAGGTATCACCTGTGCCAAATCAACAATCAACTCAGTTCCTTCTTGTACCACACACACATATATATAGTGCCTACATGGCCAAGCAAGCTACTGAAAAAAAGAATGCTACTGCCAATGTTCTGTCCCTCCCACCCTCAAGTTGACTCTTACCAGCATTCCATGAGGCCTGTTTCTGGGCCGAAGATTACCTCATGTGGTCCTTTGTGTTGCTCTGATGTTAGCAGGGACTAGAGTTAGGGAAGGTGACCCCTGTACCATCAGAGTGATGCAAAGGAGCACATGAGTAAACCTTCCGGGCCTGATGGTAGAGTGACGCAGTGAGGATCTCCCCTAAACATAGTGTTAAAAAATGGAATCCATTCTGAACTGGAATGTGCACACTACTGCCACTATCCAAAATGCCTCAACCCACTGGAGCCGAGCTGGGGGGTGTTGTGGCAGGAAGCTCTGCCTCAGTGTGTGTTTACTGTGTGTATATTATTTTAAAACTCATCAGCCCAACCTAAAATCTACTGCCATTTCAAACTACAGCCCAGTTGCTACTAAAGTGATCCCACACCAAGACAAAGTCTAACCCAAGACTGCTCCACTAAACCCCACCAGGGCCCACTATCCCATCTCTGCTCCCTTGTTATTCTGCTAAGATATCACTGTGTATAAGCCTACATCACTGCACTGCAAAGGATGTAAGTAACAGATAAGAGAATACTCTGTATAGGTTTGCACCAATGTATTGTAATGCCTGCACTACTGCACTGCAAAGGATGTATGTAACTGCTTAGCACTGCAAAGGATGTATGTAACTGCTTTAGCTAATACTTTGTATAGGTACTCATCAATGTATTATAATGCTTAATAATGTTTGTACATCTACTGTCCAACTAGTTAGGTAACGTTATCTTTGCTGTATTACTGCCATGTCTGTATTTATGTCATCTGACGAGGAGCCTTTGGAAATGAGTCTATGACTCAAAGGATTGTAATTTTGATATTCTAATAAATTAAATAAAAATAAATAAATAAAATCTACTCCCTTATCCACCTCTCACTATTTATCCTGCTCACTGAGAGCTGTAGGGCATACTGATGTACTACTGTATCTTACTTCAAGGAAGGCTTTTGCAGCAGGCCACCCAGCTAGGACTGAGTCCCAAGCAGCACCGGGTATCACTAGGAAAATAACACCGTGAGGAGGACAGATCAGCAGCCAAATGCTCAGGAAAGAAGGCCCCGAAGTACTGCTAGGCTGAAATTTACCCTGCGCCTAGAGGTGATGTCCAAGCTGTAATGCTTGGTAAAGGTATGGACAGAACTCCAGCTGGTGGCCGCATAGATGTCTGCAGCAGAAACATTCCTGAAAGAAGCTACAGAAGTGCCCATACCTCTGGTGGAATGGCCCTTAACCACTCCCGGAGGGGTCTTGTTGTACTTGCGGTAGCAATAAACAATGCAATTAATCAACCACTTAGACAAACACTGTTTGGGAACAATGCCCTCTCTCTTGGGGGCGAATGAAACAAACAACTGGTCAGATTTCCTGAAAGGCTTGGTGTGATTCGTATAGTACCGCAAAATCCTATGTACATCCAAAGTATGGAGCAAGGCCTCTCCCTAATTAGAATACTCATGAAAATCAACTGGAAAGTGGGTGGATTGATTCAAAGTGAACTCTGACACCATCTTAGGTAAAAGTTTAGGATTAGTACGCAGACACACCCAGTCCTTGTGAAAAACCAAATGAGGCTCCTTATACATGAGAGCCTGGAGCTCGGAAATGCTTCGAGCAGAAGTAACAGCAACTAAAAAGAGCACTTTCCATGACAGAAGCCCTCTAGCTCCAGACTGCTCCAATGCGACACCCCACATACAGCTCAGCTCCAGTGCTCTCCTGACTTTGAAAAACAACAGACTTAAAAATTAATGTTACCTACACATTTACAGAGAATCGCAACAACAAAACAGGAGTGTTTTCCACTCCTGTGAGTTTCAGTAAATGAGAATGACTCTACTATTTGTAAATTTATTGCCACAAGTGCAGGATTTTTCCTGTGTGCATAGTTTGGGCTACCAGATCTTTTCTAAGCACAAAGGAGGAAAGCAAGCACAATCCTATTGCTTTGGTTTACTCTCTAGACCCAGTATATGCACTGGCACCCCTCCAATACACACGCACACACACTCTTACAGCTTCAGTATGCTCTTGAGACCCTCACAGGCTCCAGTATGTATCAGAAAGACAGAGAGAGACTCTTGGAGCTCCTGTATGCTTCAAGTCCCCCCTTCCATACATGACTCCAGGTTTCTTTATCAATAGCAAGATTTTAGAAACTGAAGGCCAAGCATGGTTTGTTCGGGGACGTAATGGAATGGTGTTCAGATTTTATTCATGGCCAACTGAGTTAAGGCAGAGTAGTTAAACTTAAGTGAAAGCCCAGAACTTCAGGCAATTGCCTGGTTACTGACTCCCCTGTGTGTCTTGAGCAATACCCCCTGTGAATATCTTATGTTGAATATTCAGCTCAGTATTCGTATTTGGGAGCCCAATAAATTTGTTGTTCATGCTTCGTTATTTGGCCACTGGAACAGTGTGTGAGACTTCTAGATCTCGTTTGACTTCCTGTCCACTCAGAGGCCACTTTTTAGATGCTCACTGAAAGCAGCCCATGTGACCCAGCACTTGCAGAAGCTACACGCAAGAGATACAGATGTCCAAGCTGCTGTGAAAGAGCAATCAGGGCTAGATAAAGTCAACCTGGGGCTCTAGGCTCAAGAGAAATCTGGAGCCTCCCTTGCTGCAACTGTACTGCTTTGCCACAACCACGCTCTATTGCCACAACCACGCCCCTTCACCGTGACCACTACCCTTCACCATTGCATATCAAAGCTTGATAAAATATTTTCTTACTGTCTCTAAAAAGTACCATAAAATGTAAATAAACTAACTAAAATGTTTCAAAGTGAATGAAACTAAGAATATCAGTAAGAAAAAATAACGCTAGTCTGAGTTTTGATGACTTGGAGAAAATAATTACTAACTGACCTGGTAAAAATAATTTTTGGGGTGTGCACTGCTCCAAAGGCCCCCCTTCCCAAAACACATACGTATGCTTGTACGTTATCATTTTGTTTGGTCAGGTAGTATGAACCAGGATGTGGGAATTTTGCTGGGTAGGGTAGGGATCCATATCTGAAAGGGGCTAGGTCTAGGAAAATGTAACCCAGGGAAAATGTACTCAATGGGAGGGGAGCAGCTGGCAGTTACTAGGCATGAGTGTGACCTGGGGGTTATCATCTCAGATGACCGGAAGGTCAGCAAGCAATGCAAGAAGGCAGTGACATTCTGGGATACATAGGAAGGGGCATCACAAGCAAGAGGCAAGAAGTGATCATGCCTCTGTATAGGTCTCATGTGAGGTCTCACATGGAATACTGCATCCAGTTCTGGAGGCTACACCTCAAGAGGGACATAGACAGGCTGGAGACAGTACAGAGAAGATGTATCAATAGCCCTAAATGGGTACCTCCCCTTCATGCTTGACAGGGTAGGGAAAAGGGGTGGTGGATGTGCTATTTGGGAAGGGGAAGGGAAAGGGAACATTGTTTAACCAAAAGTAGCACATTAAGCCAAAGCTTGTTTCCAGATGTGACCTAGGAGCACAAGGAAGTTTAGTGACTTGCTCAGGATCACACAGTATGCACCTAGGCAGCTGTGGGATTCAAACCCAGTTCTCTATATCTGCAGTTCAGAGCTTATGTCAGAGATCATCTATGGTGCCATGCCCTCCTTCTAACTGACACTGGGAATACTGCGTAAGCCCTAGCCATTAGGCTACTGTTAGGTGCACAAAGCAAGTCCCTAACAATTGCCTCGGTTTACATTCCGTCCAGGGATTAATCTACAGGTTTCCATAAAATCATTGAGGACCTTCTTGTAAATGAGCCTGCTCAATGGAATTTTTCCCGCAATAAACCTGAATGGAATTGAATTGAATATTAAATGCCGTAAGCACAATTGGGAGGTGGTAGTCTTAGGGGACTTCAATATACACTGGATGTCCCATGAGGCTGCCCAATACAAAGATGTCCTGTCTTATATTAACTTCACTCAAATGGTTGATTCGCCTGCCTGGGTCAACTACAATACAGGCTCCAGTTCCCTGCTTGATTGGATCCTCACGAATCAACTGGACAGGATCTCCAACACCACAGTCCTCGCTGACTCACTTAGTGATCACTCTCCTGTTATTTGCCCCTGGGCCAATAAGGCCTCTAAGCCCTCCCTCCAAGTCATAACGAGTCATACCCTGAAGCATGGGCAACTAAACCCACTCAAGGCCTACCTTGGACGCATAGACTGGTCCACCCTTGACTCCGCTATAGACATAGACCAGGCACTGGATTATTTTGTTTCTAAGTTTAATTAAACCTGTGACATCTATGCTCCAATTAGTAAGCACAAAATTAAGAGGAGTCCACGATTCCTGGATCACCCTTGTTCTGCTGAATCTCGTGGCCACCAGAGACCATCTTTGGCATGGAGCCAAGGCTACTGGCACACAGGCAGATACAGTATTCAGAAATATAAAACAGCCAGAGACATCTGAACCTGCGAGATCAGACTCGCTAAATTGCACTATTTCAAAGACTGCCTCATTAATTCCTGGGGACATGGCAGAAAAGTCTGGGGAAATCTGAAGGACCTTACTGGTAATAATAACTAAATATCACCCTCTATGCTACTGGTGAATGGGGAAATCACCCAGGATCATAACACCATTGCCAGTGTAACCCCTCTACAAATGGGGGTTCCTGAAAAGTCTTCCTCGAGCTTGCCTAAATGCTCACTTCCAGGCTGGTGTCCTGTGTTTTAGCAGTTAAAATGTATTTGCCAGAGAGTGCCTGTATAGCCTCTGTGTACTGTCTCTTTAAGATCTGCCTGGATTGCAGTTATAAGTAACCTGAGAAGGAGCTCTGTTGAAAAATGTAACTATTTGCTGAAAATCATTTAGAGTGATAATGATAATGTAGTTTGTCTAACCTGCCTACTTTGCAGCAAGGACTGTTTTGTTTATCTCCACTATCTTGGTCCTGGACTGTGAATTGGATCAGTCAGTACTGGTGGGACCTAAAATGGAGCCGGACTACAGGAGCTGTCTGGAGTCAAAATCTGTAGGAATTGTAGTTTTGTTTTTTTTGTGCCTTTTTGCACCTGAAGGGGGGCGCCTTTGTTGTGACTGACAGGAGGATCAGCCAACCAAACCTTTTGGATCTTGGGGAATTTCCCAGTCTGCTGCAGCTAGTTTCAGTTTTGAGCTGAGAAGTGAAGAAGTAACAACTCAAGTGATTTTAAACAGCAGTTCTGTGTAATTTTGAATGGGAGAACTATGGAAAGGCCTGAGTTGTGGCCTGCATGTCTATCCTGCTGCCCATGAGCCCATGAGAGGGAGACAAGAGAATTATTTCAGACTAAATCCAAGTTTGTGAGAACAAAGTAAGTCACTGATTTTCTACCAGGCTCGTACCTGAAGAAGACTCAAGATTCTGCTGAATGTGATCGACCTGTCAGGATTTCCAGCTGCTTTTGAATAACCGGTTTGTGCAGACTTTGCGATCATGACCAGAGAGCGGTTTGCCTGGTACAGTAGAATTTCCTTACATGTAAATGTGCTGTGTATTGAAAGTGGGTCGGGATTTGGTTCCCCACTGTGTGAACTGCGTTCTGCTTGCTGGTACCGTAGACTCCTTTACATGTAAATGTGCTGTGTATTGAAAGCGGGTTGTGATTTGGCTCCCCACTGTGTGAACTGTGTTCTGCTTGCTGGAAGCTTTATTCAGCCTAATCGGACTGAATCCACATTCATCTCCATTCGGCCTGGGCCATGCCATACTGGCCCTGCCAGACTACCCCACTGCACAGAGAAAGCCACCGATGAGAGACCTGCCTGGGGATCAGCCCCCTGCTACATGCTTGAACAGGAACAATACCTCGGCGAATTGTGTGGGCCCTGCTTCTCCTGGCACTCCAGATTAACCACCTGCTGTCTCGATTTTCATCCAGCCTTTGTCCAGTCTTGGGTATCATGAGTAATCATGAGGGTAGCTCCCTGCAACAACAGCCTAATCTAAAAGTGTGTCATCTGATTGTCTTGTTGTTTTCTTTTTACGAACTGAACCATCCGGCTCCGGATTACAAATAGTGTGTGTTGTGCATGTTGTTCTTTTCCTTCACAGGGCTCCAACTAGCTGCAACGTTCCTGGCTAGCCCACCATTCTCCATCTGGGTACCCAGAGTGTGTGACTATTTATGGACCCTGAAGTGCATGCATAACTGTTTGATTGATACAGCCTTTAAGCAAATTAACCTGATTACGCCCCTTCCTTGTTCAAGTCCCTTAAATAAATCAGATCTAACTCATTTTTGCATTTACCCTGACTGTGGTTCCAGTTTGTACAAGAGTACTGTATTGCTGTTATTTGCTGTGTATAACCTTGTTTTACAGGGGGTCCCCAGGGCCAGGCCAGAGGAAAGCCCTGGTGGTAAGTGCAAACAGTGTGAGTATTTGTGTGGTGTATCAGGGGTATTGTGAAAGTGATTGTTGTGTATTGTTCCAGCCACTAATAAGGAGAGAAGTGAGGTTACAGTGTCCCGGAGGGCTATGCACAGGTTATCTTGACCACTACCAACCCTGACCTCCGGGTGGAGGCACCCGTTTCAGAACTCAGGCCCCTTAGCCTGCTATTAGCCAAGCAGGCAGGGGTAATAGCCCTTGGGATAGTGCCACCTAGGGGTTACACCAGTACCTTCAATGATGCTTTTACTGCCCTCAGCAGCACACTGCCTCCCTATCTCCCTGATGCAGCAGATGGAAATGCACTAGGCTGTAAGACCCTATACAATGAGTCCCCCACATGTCCCCCCCCTTCTACCTTAAAGCAATCACCATGCCCAAAGGCAAAAAATATCTCCCATAGGTACTAGACAAAACTAGAGACAGCAACGACACACAGGACCTTAAGATACTTGCCCTTACCCTGGAAGAAGTGCTCCTGTTACTAACAAAACTGTGAACCTATCTCTCCAGCAGTTCCCCTGATATGGAAAGCTGCAGTGGTCAACCCAGTCCCCAAAAGTTGTGACAGAGCAATACACATGAACAACTGCTGAACATCGATACTGCCCCCCACAAGGCATTAGAAAGAATAGTTTCTGATCAACTGGTCGACTATTTGGAAAAGTAAGGAATACAATGCCCACCGCAGCACGGGTTCTGCTAGGGGCACAGCACATCCACCACCCTATTGGAGTACTTGGGCTTCCTGCATGGGGCCCTAGACAGTAGTCAGATAGTGGGGCAATCTACATCGACCTCACCAAGGCCTTTGACACTGTCTCTCCGTTGGCCTCTCCACTGAAGCTGTAGGATGGTTCTAGAGCTACCTTAGCAATAGGTCCCAATCAGTAAAAATAGATGGTAACCTCTCAAATAGTCATCAGGTTCTCATGAGTGTCCCCCAAGGGTCAATTCTTGGCCCCCTTTTATTCAGCCTATTTATTAACAAACATCCATCAGTCTGCAAAGAACATATTCTTCTTTACGCTGATGATGCTGTCATCTTCTCTAAAAGCCCTGACCCGCACCAACTTGAGTCTCACCTTCAAAGTATCTTCAGCTCTGCAGAAGCTCGGTTCTCCAAATACAAGCTTCTAATGAGCTATAAAAAAACTAAAAATAATGTTATTTGTGAACATCTACAATAAGCATAAGGACTTTCAGATGACAATCCTGAATAGCCTACTAACCTCCACTGAACAAGTACAAACTTTAAAATATCTAGGCATCACCCTGGACAGCACGAAGATCAAATTGTAAAGGTTATAAATCCTCCTAGGATTGCCCTACTATACAGGCACCATCATTGCCTGACCCAAGATACCTTGTCACTTGTCATAAAAAGCCCCATTCTGTCCATCGTCGATTACAGGTTAGTGGTTAGTGGTGCTCCACCCTCAAAAGGCTTAGTGTTGACCTTAATAAATCATGCAGGCTGCTTCTTGGTGCTAATAGACTAACCCACACTTGTGGCCTCTTTGCCCAAACCAACTGGCTTATCCTACAAGGTAGAGTACGGTACCAAGTATGTCTCCTTGGGGAAAAAACCTGCCTTGGCCTATCCCCACTAGCCATCCAGAACCTCGTCTTCACAGCTCCCAGCCCCAACGACACAAGACGGATTACCAGACAATTATTGCATGTCCCCTTCTTTCACACCTCACAATCTCAAAGGTCTTTCACATACCATGCCCCATGATGGCTTAATGAATTCCCCCTGCATATAACCGGCGAGTCCAAGCTGGGCCATTTAAGAGAAAACTCCACCAACACCACACCAATCTAAGCAGCTGTGACTGCTAGCCAATCTGAGCAGCTGTGACTGCTAGCCCATTTCTTTCATTGATCACCTACCTCCTGCCCTCTTCACCCTCTGCCTTCTCCCCTTCCCCAACCCCAGTGAGCCCTAACTAATTCCACCGCCTCAGGGCCGTTGCCCGGATTTTCACAATGGGGGTTCTTTTTATGCAGTCTGCAACTTTAAAAAAAAAACTGTGGTTCTTAGAGCCTCCAGGACCCCAGAAGCCATGGGCTTCTAGATGCTCTGTGGTGCATTTTGTGGCTCATTTTGAAGCTAAAGAAGTCACAGTTGAGATCTCCTATACCTCGTGCTCTAAGCAAAATTATTATCTGGCTGGCTGCAGGGTGAATACCTATATGTATTCAGTACCAGAGGGCAGCAAGATGCTGTTAATGTAATATACCTAAGGCATTGTCTCAGATATATTATGCTTGTAACCCCTAGGTGGCGCCATCCCAAGGGCTACTACCCCTGCCTGTATGGCTGTTGACAGGTTAAGGGGCCTAGGTCCAGTGACGGGTGCCTCCACCCAGTGGTCAGGGTTGATAGCGGTTAAACTAGCTCGGATACAGCCCTCTGGGACACTGTGACCCCCTTTGTTCCCACTAGTGGCCCAAACAGTACATGGGAGTTACCTTCACAATACCCCACAAATACACACTTCTTACATATACAGTAACACTTACCCTCAGGACTGATTCTTGCAGCACATCTCTGAGGACCCCCTGTAAAACAAGGTTAGGCAATATACACACATACAATGTAATGAAGTTTCTATATGCACTGACACTACAGACAGCATATAGTTCAATAACAACAAATCTGGTTTATTCAGGGGGAAGTAACGAGGGGGGCAATCAGGTTGATTTGGTTTGTAAATATTCAAATTACAGTACTGTGCATGCATATAGGGTCCAAAATGTCACACTCTGGGTACCAGGATGGGGGGGGGCCTAGCCAGGTCTGTTGCCCAGGGTTGGCCGGCTGGTGCAGATGGATGGGGCCCTGTAGGAAGAAAATATGCACAACACACACTTGTAATCCGGAGCCGGATGGCTCAGTCCGTGAAGAAATGAAACAGCAATAATTAGATGACACACTTGCAATTTGATAGACAGATTGCAGGGAGCTACCCTGATTTGTACTCACAATACCCCAAGCAGAGAACCCGATGGAAGTGGTTGTTCTGGACTGCCAGAAGAGCAGGGCATGGAGTCGAGGCCCTCATGGCAGGGCACAACTGCTTTGGATAGCAGGTGGATTCAGTCCGATTAAACTGAGTTCAGCTTCCAGCTTCAGCTCACAACTCACAGTAAGAGGGGAGATGGAATTGAGATCCCCACAAGCACTAGACACATTTATGTGTAAAGGAAATTATTATACCAGGCAGCTGCTTCTCGATCCCGATCGCAAACACTGCAAATTACCTGGGAGCACGCACAGCATCAGCAGTGCCTGACAGGCCAATCGCACTTCAGCAAATCTTCGGTCTTCTACGGGCAAGCCTGGTTCTGCACACTTCTCCTTTCTTCTTCCTCCTTACACACTCAGTCCGAACTAGCACTCACAACGGCTGCAGGCTGACTTCAGGGCCTCCCACATGCTTCCCACGTGAACTACACACAGCAGCAAGAGCAGGTCTCCTTCTCTCTTCACTGTCACTACCGAACTGGCTTGCCAGCAACAGTGCAGGGCATTTCCTTTGAGTTTCCTTCAGTTTGGTTGGCTGGTTCCTTCTGTCAGTCACAGCATGGCTCCCTCTGTTGGTGCAAAAAGGTGCCAAGGCCCAAACTACATTTCCCAGAGGCACTGGCCATACAGTACAGAGGTGTCTGGCTCCACAATGGGAGTACAAGTTCTGATTTGCCAGCAGACTCCATTTTAACAATCCCCCCTTCACACTGATTGGTCCAATTCAGCAGTTCTGTACCAGAATGGAGGGCTAAGCAAAAACAGCCCAGACTGCAAAGAAAAGCAGGTTAGACAAACTGTATTTTCATTGTCACTCTAACTAATTTCTGGTAAACAATTACATCTTTCAAAAGAGCTCCCTCTGCGCTCTTAGCGACTGCAGAAATGGAGCGATTTGGCAGTAGCTCGAGCGGGACTCAAGCAGGGAAACACACAGACCCCCATCCAAATTAATTATGTCTGCAGGCAGACAGCTCTTAAAGAGACAGTATGTGGAGGCTCAAATAACACTCACTTGGAACCATATTTAAACGATTTAGATGCTGAACACCTCCAGGCTTGGAGCACTTAGCCAGCTCCTGGAAGATTTTTGGGAACCCCCATTTGCGGGGGGGGGGGTTACATGTTATCAACTTTAATAGCTGCAGCTGTATCTACTGGTGTGTAGGTAAGGAGTCTGGAGGCTGCCTGGGGTACTAGATGCTCTGTGGCTCATTTTGTGGCTTATTTAAAACTAAAATAACTCATCTGTGAGCTCCTCCACCTCCTGCTCTAAGAAAAATTATTACTATCTGGGAGGTTCAGATTGTGTGTGTGTGTGTGTGTGTGTGTGTGTGTGTGTATGTATATATATATATATATATATATATATATATATATATATATATACAGTATGCACTGAACCTTAATGCAGAGTCTGCAGCTGGTTTTGGCCGGGTATTGTACACTACTAACTTACTGCAGTGCTGACTTGCTTCTAGGGCAGGGGTCTGGGGCTCATAGGTCCCCAGTAACCATGGGTTATGGTATGCTCTGTGGTGCACTTTTGTGGCTTATTCTAAGTCTAAATATCTCATATCTGAACTCCCTCTACCCTTGCTGTAACCCCCGCCCTTCCCCAACTCAATATAACATTTAAACAATTGAGTCAGTGCACCATGGCCTATAGCAAGGCTAGCAGGATGCTGGGATGTATCGGTATGGGTATTGATAGCAGAAGAAAGGAGAAAATACTTCCCCCTCTACAGATCCCTAGTGAGGCCTCACCTAGAGTACTGTGCCCAGTTCTGGAGTCCTCACCTCAGAAAGGATAAGGATAGGTTGGAGACGTTGCAGTGCAGGGTAACTAAAATGATTCACGGCCAGCAGGGCAGATCCTACAAGGAGTGCCTCAAGGCTCTAAGTATGTACTCACTGGAGACCAGAAGGGAGAAGGGAGATATGATAGAAACCTTCAAGTTCCTCAAAGGAATTAACAAAGTGAACTGCAGGGTACTATTTAACCTGAGTACCAATTTGCGGTCACATGGACACGAATGGAAATTAACAGGAGGTAGGTTCAGGAGAGATGTGAGAAAGTAATACTTTACGGAAAGGGTGGTGGAACTTTGGAACAGTCTGTCAGCTGAATTGGTGGGTGCAAAAACAGAGGATTCAAACAGGGCTGGGACATAATGAAGGGAATAGTGGTTACTGGGGGTGACAGAACCAAGGAGAATAGAGAGAGTTTGGGGATGGTTAGTACCCGGGACAAACAATTGGTTCCAGGGTTTTTAGGGAACTTGGGCAGACTGGATGGACCTCTGTCTTTTTCTGCCGTCATTGTCTATGTTTCTATGTTTCTGTACCAGGCACCCTGCTTGGAAAAAAAATCTGTAACATAATTCTTAGTTCAATATTGGGTCCTACACTTGTTGCCCCGACTCCACTCTCCAATTTGGTAGGCATGACAAAGGGAGTAAGTGGAAAGGTAATTTGACAGTGGCGGGGATTCCCAGTGCAAAATTACCATCTCCTAAATCCCCCCTTCCCCCCACACACACACACACTTTCACCATACTTCCAAAAGTATAGTGGATATGTTCATAACACTAAACTATAGCAACAAATGTCATTCTACTGGCACATATGGTCATCTGAAGAAAACTCTTATCATAACTTATTTGATTTAACAGTGTCTGGCACAGATTACAGAGACGAAAGTGGAACTGAATGTCAGTGAAAACAGGACCACAGTGAAGACCTTTCTGAACAGCATGATTAGTGAGGTGGCAGTGTACAGTAGATTCCAGCCAGACCATTCCAAATACTTGCATTGCCTTTCTACTGTGGTACCTCTATTGTTTAACTTAGGAAAAGTTAAAATAGACATATGAAACATGACAACTTTGCATTTTGTATAGAGGAGGATTTAAGTAATTTATTTCTAAATCTTTAGCCCGCCCACTCGAACAGCTCCCTTGCCCAACTGCACAGACTATGCCTTGATCAAGGCCCCTGGAATTCAGAGGTTCTGCGGTTGCAGAATTTGCCGCAGAATTTGCATCATGCCGCAGAATATGTATAGTGCCGCAGAATTCATTGTTTTTGGTGAATTTTCATATAAATATACTGTTTTTCCATAGTGTCAGACTTTCTTTGCCACCTCGTTTATCCTGAAGCCCCTCCTCTATGCTCAGCATATGATGTCATCGATGACATTACATCATATTTAGCCAATGACAGGACTGCATTCTGCCAGAGAAATGAATAAATCATGCCGCAGAAATCGGAAAATTCTGCCGCAGAAGTCAAGGAGCCCTGCCGCAGAAATCAGAAAATTCTGCCGCAGAACACCAGGGGTCCTGGCCTTGATATACAGTTTTTAAGGGACACATCTTAGGCAATAATGGCCAGCAAAATGTACCTGCCGGTGACTGATAATATTGTAAGTCAAGGTCCTCTTCTTTTTTGCTCTCCTGGAGATGTCATCTCTGACCCTGCCACCATGCTCCATCTTCCTCGAGTGCTAGCTGACAGTGTGAATCGTGGGCAGCAGCCGTGCTGTATTCTGGTCACATTCACGATACTCACATGAGCACCAATTGGCCAGCCAGTCATAGGAGAGGGGTGCAGAAAATGACTCACAAGGCAGCTCCAGTCATCTTACTGGCGCTGAGGGAGCTGATTGGCAGCAGATGGGGGGGGTGAATGCCGCGAGAAAGTGCTGGGGTTCATCATGTGTTCATAAGCATTCTGTGACAGTCACAAAATAAACAGAAATGATGAAAAAATGTTACAAATGGTGGTGGGAAAAGGGGGAGTTTAAAAAGGGGGGTTCTTTCGAACCAGACAACCCCCCCGCAACGGCTATGCACCTTATCCACATCTCCTATTCCTCCATGAGGCACTTATCCCCCACCACCTCTCTCCTCCTACCCCCACTCTCTTTGAACTTTGACAAAGAAATATTATTCTGATTAATACTTGGTCTTCATGTCTTGTAGCGCTGTACTCGCATTGTATGAAACGTTATAGTCCCCTGTATGGTTAACTACCATATGGTATAATACTACACTTTTTTATATAGTTCCAATTATGAAATTTATGTATTGTGTTATTTTTGTTTAACGTGGAACCTTTGTAAATGAGCTTCCAGCTAAAAAAAGAGCAACAAAATGGTGCAGGGCTTGCATCAAAAACCATATGAGGCAAGACTATGTGAACTCAGCTTATACTTCCTAGAGCAGTGCAGGAACCAGGGAGTTATGATAGAGACATTAAAATATCTGAAGGGAAACAACAAGGAGCAGGTGCAAAACCACTTTCAGGTGAATGATTATAACAGGACAAGAGGGCATGACCTTCTTTTTCAAAGGGTTTCATTTAAGGAATCGAAACATCAGGGCGATTACAAAAAGGAAAAAAGAAGAATAAAAAAGAAACGTTTTTGGAACTTTATACAAAAGACTCCACTACTTCTATTTTAAAGGAGTTTAGGGTATCCTTACCAATTTATTAGTCTGGATAGATGTACCGCACCTCAAGGATTCCTCCATAAAGTAACAGAAGATCCCATTTCCCAGGGAACTTTGCAAATCAGAATTACAACCCTTAGAGTCAAGGACTCTTTTGCAAAGTCTCCATGTCAGGAATACAAGGATTACAGACAGTGCAAATATAAGCAGTGGCAAAGCTTAGAATGTACATGCAATTTAGGGCCAGCGACCCAGCGTCAGGTAGTATCACAGTACAATATTGTAGATGAAAAGCAGTAAGAAGCAATTACATAATTAAGACACCAGAAGGATAGCTTCTGGGAGACCTAATATGCAAGTTAGGCCACACCGCTAACAAGAGGAGTTAGGCTAGTCAGGAATACAGGATATTGAGCCTTGGGGGGAAGGGGCAGTCAAATCCTCATAGCGATGGTGGGGCTAAGTACAGCCACAGGAGGAGGAATCAGGGAGGAGGGTCTTTGGACTAGATTTAAAGTGGCCAAGACTAGCTTCAAGGAGATGGTGTTAAGCCAGACGGGGGCACGATAGCAGAAAGGCCTTTGACCACGGGAGGTCCTACAGTGGGAGACTAGGAGGGCGGTTTTGGCAGAGCATCTGGAGGCCCTTCTGTAAGGGATCATTTGGATGAGGGGGTGGAGGCCAGAGGGGGCTTGTTTCTGAAGTATCTTCTTGGCAAGGAGAAAAGTGTGGTACTTAAGCCTACCTTCAAAGTTTAGCAAGTTTGTAAGCTTGTATAGCTCAGAGGTGTGTGTTAATCTATCACATCCTGAGACCAGGCATCAGGCTTTGTTGAGGGCTAGTTTGATGCGGTGTAGGACAGTTTGATCTGTGGTCCCATAGATCACGATGCCATAGTCCACCGAGGATAAGATAGAGGAAGATACAGTGAGTTGGATGGCCTCGGGAGTAGGCAGTGTTCATGTTGGTATAGGAGCCCAAGCCTGGCATTAATGGAGGAGGAGAGGTGATGAATATGGGTGTAGTAGGTGAGGGAGGTGTCCAGTGAGACACCCAGGTACTTGAAGGAAGAGACATGTTCTAGGGGAGAACCCATGGAGTTTGTGATTGTTAACGGGGAGCTGATGTGAGGACTCTGGCAGTGGGTAAAGATCATGGACTTGATTTTCTTGTAGTTCAGTAGCAGACTGTGGTCAGAAAACCAAATTTCAAGTTCCCCAAATAAACCCTGAAGGGCAAATTGGAGGGAATTAGGATGGGGGTGTTTCCAGAAAACTACAGCATCATCCGAGTAGAGCAGTAATTTCCTGCTGCAGGATTTAGGGAGGGAGTTCAGGAAGAGGGTGAAGAGCAAGGGGCCAAGTATGGACCCTTGTGACACCCCCGATAGGACTGGTCTACTGGAGGAAACTGTGGTGTTTATTTTGACCTGTTGTGTTCTGCCACAGAGATAATCTTTGAACCAAGAGGTAGCCTCTGGGGAGATGCCCAGGGGTGGAAGGGAGTGGAAAAGCAGTGCATGACTGATGGTGTTAAATGCTTTGGTCAAGTCGATGTAGATAGCCCCAGCCAGGTGGCCCTGTTCAAGGGCCTCATGTATAAATGATGTAAATTCGAGGAGGGCAGTGGTGGTGCTGTTGCCCCTCCGGAAGTCGTGCTGTTCTGGACAGAGCAGGTTATGCTTTGACAGGTAGTCTGTGAGCTGATCCGAAACAATTTTTCAAGAGCCTTGGAGATGAGGGGTAAGATCGAGATGGGCTGATAATTACTTTTGGGTGTGCAGTCGCCACTCTTCAGGATATTAATAGGACATTGCAAGTAAATGATTGTTGAAAGAATTCATTCCTAGGATCAATCACCTCTGTTACTGATGAGTAAGCCAGGGTCAATAAATGGCAAGAGAAACTGATGGGATCCTGGAAATACTTTCATTTGTTCACCCTGAAAGCAAAGCTACTGTATGTGAAGGTCAGAACTTCAAAATGAGTGAGTTGAGGGAATGAGAGAGAGTAAGAGTTTTAACTGTAACATCGAAATACACTGTAGATCTCTCGATTTTAGGACTGAGATTAAAAGTATAGACACTGAAATAAAATGCACTATTAATCTTTTATGTTTAAGAAACAGACTTGATTCCCAGTGAGTGAGCTTCACAAGACTGTGATAATTAAACATTTAATGATCTTGACATTGAGATAGAATTATAAGTACACAAAATTGTGTAGCATTTTATAGAATGTTTTGGTTGTAAGTAATCATGTAGATGAAATTATAACAAACAAATGATACTCAGATCAGCAGTCTTTGCAGTCCTACTCTCATTCCCTCTTAAATGGGGGCCCCCTTTAATAGTCTGCCCACTACTTGCCTCATATAGCCAGTTATGTTGCTTTGGACAGCAGCGACCAGAACCAGCAGCAAGTCTTCATGCACAGACCTCACAATCTTGGACCAGCAGCCATGAAGTGGGAATAGGAGCTGAAGTCATGGCCAATGACGAAAGAGAGAGACGAGAAGAGATAGTTCAAGTACTTAAAATAAAATACCTTAAACCTTGTCAAATCCTCTGGCAGCTCAGTTCTACATCTCTGTCTCCAAAATGAATACAAACAATTTGTCTTTACTTTTTTACTCCCTCTCTCATTTTCTAGAACCCCTTTCCCACCCATCTGCTCACCTCAGAAACAAAAATAAAGTGGATTTAGTGTTTTTTTTTTTTATTGTGATAGAGACTGAATGAAAGGTCTTTGTAGCTTTAGCGGAGATAGATGACACTTTAACTCTTCATAGCCCTTCTGTCCTGCTTGTATACTAATCTGTAAAACATTGTGCACTTCTGTACCAAGTCAGTGCCTGTTGCTGCCCCCGACTGTGTACTGTAGCGGTGTGCTGGTTTCTCCAAGAGTCACGATGACTTTTATAGTTCATCTCGGCCCTGACTTGCAGTTGCGTGTGTGTCTCTCTCTCTCTCTCTCTCTCTCTCTGGTCAGTTGCTGTGGCCTGTCTCAGTCTCTAGTTCCGGCAGTCACAGACCTGGGGCTGTAAGTAGCAGCAGCGGTGCCGCTCTCGACTTCTCTCCCATCTACTGGAACTTGGAACAGGCTCTCCAATGGGCAGGCTCTGCTGGCTCTCCAAAAATTCTGATATGAATGATAGGGGACCCCTCAAATGCACAAGATGAGCCAAGTGAACAGACTACACAGGGAGCCCTCATTTAAAATTCACACCAGTCACTCTCCCTAGCAGGAACACCAACTGGGGGGCAGGAACTTTTTTAGCCACTTCTTCCACCGTGGAATACCAGAGGATGGGAGCATACCTCTCTCAACTGCTATGAATTTTAATGGCACTAGTGATGTTCTTAAAAATGTTAGCGCTACTTTTGGACATGCAAACTATTAAATCATAAACTAACTAGCTAGAAACATTTCATAACACTAAATATATGGGGGCCTACTATATGTACATCTATTATTCTTTAAAATAAAAAAGTGCTACACATTCTGGCCATTTGCTTTGAATTTTGAAGGCCAGTGCTATGCATTTTATTGCAGAGAGGTTAAGATGTATGATTGGGAGACAAAGCAAGGAAAATACTCCTGAAAGATCAAACTGGCTGAGGCTTCTTGAAGCTATCAGCTGCACTTAACACCTAACCAGGGAGGCAAGGGTCATGTCCCAGTTCTGCCCCTGCCTTCCTCAGATTATTCTGTGGCTGAATCCTTTAAGCACACAAACTTGCGCATACACGCTCGCATACACACACGCGCGCGCGCGCACACACACACACTGCAGCTCGGGCAGAAAGAAAAGGGTAAATAGCGAATATATTTTGGGGATTGCTGGGAGCCCCCTCTCTGGCAGGGGCCCTAGGCCCAGGCAAATGTTGCCCTATCCTTGAGAGCAATCTACTTCCATAGGCTTGCTAAAATTAGCTGAAAGCAGAACTCTTGACAGTTGTTGTTCCTTTTCTAAATCCCAAGATGAGAGGGTAATTTTTTCACACTTGTGTGTGATAATTTTCAGTATTTTTCAGGAAAACTGTTAGGAGTGTTTTCTTTTTCTTAAAAGTAAAACAAAAACTAGTACTACTGTAACCCCCCTACAAATGGGGGTTCCCCGAAAAGTCTTCCTTGAGCTTGCCTAAATGCTCACTGCCAGGCTGGTGTCCTGTGTTTTAGCAGTTTAAATGTGATTACCAGAGCTTGTACAGCCTCTGTGTACTGTCTCTTTAAGAGTTGCCTAATTGCAGTTTAAGTAATCTGAGAAGGAGCTCTGTTGAAAGATGTAACTATTTGCTGAAAATCATTTAGAGTGATAATGATAATGTAGTTTGTCTAACCTGCTTTCTTTGTAGCAAGGACTGTTTTGTTTGTCTCCACTATCTTGGTCCTGGACTGCAAATTGGACCAATCAGTTCTGGTGGGGACCTAAAATGTAGCCGGACTACAGGAGCTGTCTGAATTCAAAATCTAAAGGAATTGTGGTTTGAGTTTTTGCACATTTTTTGCAACTGAAGGGGGAGCTCTTGCTTTGACTGACAGCCAAATAAGCCAGCCAAAGCTTTTGGATCCTGGGGAAGTCCCGGGCTTCTTGCAGTTTTCAGTTAGAACTAAGCTGGAATCTGAGCAAGAAGGAGCTGAAGTGATTCTGAGAGCAATCCTGAGTGGATTCGCATGGGAGAACTATGAAAAGGCTGAGAGTTTGGCCTCCATGTTTGCCTGCTGCTCCTGAGAGGGAGAGAAGAGAATTATTTTGGACTAAATCCAAGTCTGTGTGACTAAAGTAAGCTACTGAAGTGGGCCAGGCTCAACCTGAAGAAGACGGAATACTTTTGCTGAATGCGATCGGCCTGTCAGGAGTTCCAGCTACCCCTAGGCTCCTGGTGTGTGCAGAGACTTTGCGATTGTGCCCGGGGAGCGCTTTGCCTGCTACAGTAGAATTCCCATACATGTAAATGTGCTATGAGCTGCTAGTGGGTTGTGAGTTAGTTCCCCACTGTGTGAACTGTGTTCTGCTTGCTGGAAGCTGTATCCAGCCCAAAACGGACTGCTTCTGAACTTGTCTCCATGAGGTCTGGGCTTTGCCAGACTGGCCCAGCCAGACTACCCACTGCACAGAGAAGCCATCGATGAGAGACCTGCCTGGGGATCAGTCCCCTTCTCCATGCTTGAACAAGAACAATGCCTCTGTGACTTGTGTGGGCCCTGCTTCTCCTGGCATTCTAGATCAACCTCCTGCAGTCTCGATTTTCATCCAGCCTGTGTCCAGTCTTGGGTATCGTGAGTAAATACCAGGGTAGCTCCCTATAACAACAGCTTAATCTGAGTATGCCATCTGATTGTCTTGTTGTTTCGTTTCCTTTACAAACTGAGCCCTCTGGCTCCAGATTACAAATATTGTGTACTGTGCATGTTGTGTTTTCCATCACAGGGCCCCAACCAGCTGCAACCCTGGGCAACTGTCCTGGCTAGCCCATCTCTTCTCTATCTGGGTACCCAGAGGTGGACTGTGTGGGGGGACTCAAAGCGCATGCATAACTGCTTGACTGATATAACCTTTAAGCTAATTAACCTGATTTTGACCCTCCCTTGTTCAAGCCCCTGAATAAATCAGATCTAAATTTTTCTGCATGTAATCTGACTGTGGTTCCAGTTTGTGCTCAAAGTACTGTACTGTTGCTATTTGCTGTGTATAACCTTGTTTTATAGGGGTCCCCAGGGTCGAGCCAGAGGAACCAGCCCTGGTGGTAAGTGCAAACAGTGTGTGTACTTGTGTGGTGTACCAGGGGTATTGTGAAAGTGATTATTGTACAGTGTTCAGGCCACTAGAGGGGAAAGAGGGGGGTTACAGTGTCCAGGAGGGCTGTGCCCAGGTTAGCTTGACCACTACCAACCCTGACCTCCGTGTGGAGGCACCCGTTTCAGAACTCAGGCCCCTTAACCTGCTACTAGCCAAGCAGGCAGGGGTAGTAGCCCTTGGGATAGTGCCATCTAGGGGTTACACTACTAGGTCTGTTTTTGCTCTGCAAGCAGTCAATCAAAGGTGCACATTACAAGAGCACAGATTTTGACAATTTATTGCACTTTTCTCTGCGAGCAGTCTGTCATAGGTGTACATAAAAAACACAGAAGTTTTTGTTGTTCTTTCCTGTTAAATGGCAAGTGCAAAGCTAGAGGTTAAAAATAAATAAATATAAATAAAATATAATAAACAACCCCCCCCCCAGCAAGGGTTCATTTCGTTCCATTACCAATTCCTTGAGCACCCTCAGATGCATCACATCTGGCCCCAGGGCCTTATCTGTCTTTAGGTATGCTAGCTGTTTCCGAATCCGGCACTGGTAATTACTATCTTATCTCAGGGATCCCCCTTACAGCTGCTTTAAAGCCACTCTTTGGCAGAGGCTCTCTGTCTTCCCTTCTGAATACAGAGCAGAAGTAGTTATTAAGAACAGTTGCTTTCTTCCCATCCTCCTCGGTTACCATACCTCCCTGTATTAAGCCAGCTATTCCTCCACCTTATTTCTTTTTTCCCTAATATGCTGTGTCTGCAGAACAGTTTTTCTCCTCCCTTGACTCCCTCTGTATAATATAGTCACACACATGCTACACAGGGAGGTTAAAGATACTTGGATTACCTGCTATTGACATTAGTTATCACTGTATTTATTTTACTGCTGTAAAACGCTTCTGGACGTGCATTTCTAAACAAGTATCAGTGATCTCCAACATTGTTTAACATATGCCCTGGTTAAAATTTCAGTTATTCCAAGAATCATTATTTAGGCAATGGGTCCAGATGGCAGTTATATAGTAAGCGATGTACATGGTTGATACAAATGGGCAAGCTCTTTGATCAGCTGTTGAAGGTGAGTCAAATGATTTTCAGAGGTCTCTGGCAAAAATTAAACTCTTAAATATTAAACTCTCAGAGATGTAGAACTGCCCTGTCTACTGCATGGAGCACAAAAAAGAAGAGGTTCAGTGTAATGTTGCCTGTGATCTCCTGAAATCTTAGTAGGACAAACTACTGGAGGTCCTCACAGCTATGTCCCCTTTTTATCTGAGGAGCCCCTGAATTTGCTCTGCTCTACCCCCCGCCATTGACTCACTGAGATTTGGGAGGAGAAGCCCCTGAATGTACCAACACTACATCCTCTTTCAGTCCCTTAGGTCAGGGGAAGGGGAACCACTAAAGCTGCTCAGCTCTACATCACCTGTCATTTCCTTATGATCGGGGAAGGGAGCCCCTGACTGCTCAGCTGTACCTCCCCTGAGCTTGGGGGAGAACCCCTAGGGGTGCCCTGCACTATGCCTCTAGTGAGGCCCTGAGATCCATGGAGGGAAGCCCCTGAAGGTGGTCAGCACTATGCCGCCTGTCAATTCTCTGAGAGTTGGGGAAGGGGAGGCCCTACAACTGCCCTGCACTATGCCCCCTGCCACCCCCTTAGACTAGGAAAGGGAGAGCCCCTGAAAGTGCTCAGAATTATGCCCCATGCCAATCCCGAGATTGTGGGAGGGGGAGCCCCCGAAGGTGTCCAGCATTTTGGCCCCAGTTGATCCCTAGAGATTGGGGGAGGGGAGCTCCTGAAGGTACTCATGGCTGCATTCCCTGCTGACTCCTCAGATCAAGGCAGTAGAAGCCCCTGAAGTTGGCTAGTGCTATGTCCCCTCTCAACCCATGATTTTTGGGGAAGAAGGAGCCCCAAAAAGTGCACAGCACCATGATCCTGCCAGCTGCCAAGGTGCATATCTGCATGCCAAAACCTGGCACTATCTTCAGATTTCTACTATCAGGAAAACAGTACAATTTTGTATGTTGTCCTTTGGCTTTTCCTCAGCAGTGCAGGTGTTTACCAAATGTTTTGCAGTGGTAGCAGAGGCACTTAGGAGGAAAGGTCTGTTTATCTTCCCTTACTTGGATGACTGACTCCTGAAAGGGCCATCCAGGTGGCAATGGCATACACCCTTTCCCAAACCTGGCAACTTTTTCACCAGTTGGAAATTACAGTCTATGTCCCCAAGCCAGTCTTGAACCCTTATCAACACCTGCAATATATGGTAGCAGTGTTAGACACTTCTGTGGCTCATGCCTTCCTCCCAGTGGACAAAGCAGAAACACTAATTTCCCAAGCCCACATGGTCTATGCCCATATCCAGGTACCAGCTCAGTTCATGCTCCACCTGTTGGGGATGATAGCGGCCCCACATGCACATTCTGCAGTGGAGTCTACATTTGTGCAGTGGAATTAGCTGTCAGACAACCTGGATCACTTGGTCCCGGTAACACAGTTTCTAAGACAAGCACTTGCCTGGAGGATGGACCACCTCAATCTGCTAAAAGGCACTCCATTCTCAAATCTCCACATAAATTTCCTAGAGATGAGGGCTGTTCTACTCAGCCTTCTGGCCCTCTCAGGTCATCTCAGGGATTACTCACTCCCAATTCAGATGGACAACATCAGTATCATGCACTACATCAACAAGCAAGGGGGTACCCACTCGTACCCATACGCAGCCAGGCGATGAAAGTGTGGCAGTTGTTCATGGATTGTGGAATACCGCTTTCTCCCATATTTCTCCTGGGAATCCAAAACATCTAAGCAGGCAGGCTCAGTTGGTTTCAGATTCTTACACGTGGATGGGAACTACCAGACTCAGAGGTAAACACCTTTTCAAAAAAATGGGGTCACCCAGAGTTGGACCTTTTTGCATTCCCACTGAAGGCAAAACTGTCGCTTTTCTGCTAGCTCACTCCAGGATCTGGAGTTTTCTGACAAGACTCTTTGTCCCTCTGCCGAAAAGTGAGAGTCCTAAATGCCTTTCCACCAATTTGTTTTATTCAGAGGTCCCTAATCAAACTGTGGGAGGAACTGGACACTTATATTAGTGGCCCTTCACTGGCCAATCAAACTGTAGGAGGAACTGGACACTGATATTAGCGGCCCTTCACTGGCCTTGACATGTTTGGTTCCAAATGTTACAACAAATGGCAGTGAAATGCCCAGTACCTCTGCCTCTGTACCGAGGACTCCTGTCACAAGACCAGGGAACTCTGGTTCATCCGGAGCACAGGTCACTGAATCTGCATGCATGGCTCCTGAACCCATAGCAGTCAACCATTTTGGTGTCTGTCCCCAAGTCTCTGATGTGCACCTGGCTGCTTGTAAGCCTTCCACAAGGCATGCCTGTCATTAATGTGGAAGTGCTTTTCTATTTGGTGTGGTTCCAGGTCCCTGGATCCTTTTATGTGTCCAGTAAGCTCCGTCCTGGAGTATCTGTTGCCTCTCCCTGTGGGGATGGGGTGGGGGGGTCTCCAGTATTCCTCAGTCAATGTGCATTTGTCAAAAATATCAGCCTTTCATGCCCCCATCGAGGGTAAAATCTTGGCACAGCTGGAAGTGTCACATAGATTTTGAAGGATAATGTAGATACTGTATCCAACCCCCACTTTGGTTGCCTGTCCCTCTATGGGAACTTACTTTTGTGCTAGAGGTGTTGTCAGGGCCCATTTCAAGCTCAGTGCTACCGCTGAGATACACTTCCTTTCCTGAAAGACTTTTTCTGGTGGCAGTCACTTCTGAATGAAGGATTTCAGAGTTGGAGTGTTCTGGTAACTGAGCATCCATACCTAATCTTTCACCAGAATAGAGCTTCATTAAGAACCAGTCCTCACTTTCTGCCCAAGCTGGTCTCAGACTTCACCCTGAATCAGCCTATTCACTTGGCAGTGTAATTTGCTTCCCCTTTAATCCATGGGAAGGCTTACTGAACACTCTGGATCCCCCCTCCCTCCGACCCTCTCTGGAACATTTGCATTCCATCTTTCTCCCCTCTAGGAAAACCTCTCTGGGCCAAGCTGCCTTCTTGTATAATTTTCCTAAGCTCTGGTCCTCTTTTCCCCCCTCTATCCACTCATCCCCTTCCTTCTCCCTCAAGTCCCCTCTTCATGACTTTTTTTAACCCCTCCTACATCTGTTCTTGACTCCTGTATACACCCCTCTATGTTTTAATGATGCTCCCCATGCCCTCTGGCTGTTAAAAACTTTCTACCTTCCCTAGGCCATTGACTGTGGGGATGGGAATCGAGTGGGGTCAAAGCTTTGGACCATTTGGATTCATGAGAGGTTCAGAAAAATAGGCTGAATCAGATTTCACTTGAAAAAAACCTGGAAAAGTGGCTCATAATTATTTTTATATTTCTAAGGGCTAAAGAGTCCTTGTTTCACATTTTAAACAGGCTGGTTGGGGGGGGGGGGTTGATGATTTGCTGTCCCCTGTTGTTGCATAACCAATCATTCAGGGAGTTTGTTGATGGTGTTGGCAGGATGTCTTGCTGGAAGGATGCCATGAAACCCCCATTAATCCTTCATTTAATTTCAGGACTAATCGGGCCAATTTGAGTTTGGCCCAGCCTGGCTCAAAATTGGCCTGTTGGACCAAATTTGCTGGCTCGCTCGACCCTGTTAAACTGCTCCTTATCAGTGACCCACAACTGGGAAAGTTTTGCTCAGGTACCTACCTTACTGCACTGGCACTGATGACTCTTGCACTTTTGTTGTCTGAGTGGTAGTAATCTGCTCCTTAGCTGATGTGTGCAGCCAGTACTGTATTGCAGTTACACCTTTATTTTGTAAATTTTATTTATAACATGGAGGTGAAGTGTACTGTACATACATCGTATCATAAAAATCATTTAACAAGATATGTATAACAACGTAGTTGGGAAGTCATATACTGTGGACAGAAAATCCTTTAAGCAAAACATAAGCATACAATTTTAAAGGGAGATTGCAACACAGCTTCTAGACTGAACAATCAGAAAGTGTCAGTGGTGGCAGTCAGAGCAGGGTTCTCTCTTGATTGGGGACACAGGTGGGTGGAATAACAGTAAACATCCTTCCCAGCCAATATGTCCCATCCTCATCTCCCTCAGCCAAATAAACTACATTGGGAATTCCCCTGTTTCTATAGTATACACAAGTGGCTCCCAAATTTCGTAGAAAGCCGTGTGGTTCCCATTGATCTTATGTTGTTCTTTCTCTAGCTTCAAACACTGTAAGAGATTTGGGCTCCATTGGGCAATGCTGGGTGGATTCATGCTTAACCAATTTTGTGCAATAGTTTTTTTTTTTTTTGGTTTTAATAAGGCCAACTCCCACAGTTTCCTTGACTGAGAAGGGATGTAGGAGTTAAGGTCGTCTCCAAGCATCAACTCCACCGGTGCCTGGGAGAGGGGATGCTTGGTACCATCTGCATTATCCTATGCACTTCTGACCAAAATTTCGATACATGTATACACGTGAGAGCCATGTGCAAAAAGTTTGTTTTTTTTTAAACTTTCTTTATCCACCGTGGCGGATCGCTGCTGTCCTCTGCCACCCTTACCTATCTCGGGGTCCTTGTGGATCTTCCATGTGCTATGCGCATCCCAGCGGAACTCCCGAGCAGGCCCGGAGGCTTCATCGTGCGGCAACCCCCGATTTTCCACCTGTGATTTCCTCCCTCCCTTTGGTTCTACCTAGGGCCCCGGAAGTAGCGTTGCATGTGCATGGAGGTGCACATGTGAACCACAGCTCCAGATCAACCCCATCTACTCTCCTCTGTGGTCTAGCACCGAGCTTCTTGGAGGTAACGCTGCCACCCAACCTCCACTGGGTGGCAACCAAGCATCAATAGGCCCTCTTACACCCTCCCGGGGAGGAGAGCTGCCTGCTGGCAGCCTACTCAACATCCTTTCCTTCCCCGCCCTGCTGACTCCCGATGACCCAGACTCATTCCCAAACCCTGGTTGCCAGCATGGCACAATGTGTGGCATCCAGCGCCTCAACCTTCTGCGCCACTGGGCAGGCTCATGTGCAAGAAGTTGCCTACCTCAGTGTTACACTCAGGGCACAATGAAGATTGGCCTGAATCAAATCTGTGGAGTTTGTGGGGAGTTATACAGGAGCAATGGAGGAAAAACAACTGTAGTTTGCAGAGTCGGTTGGAATGGGTACCCTGCCTGTAGTGATAAAAGGCCCTTTTCCACACCCAGTCTGATAGAGGTAGGCCCAAATCATTTTCCCACTTTGCTCTGACCACAGCAGTAGGGAGCAGGCACTGATCAACAAGTATTTTATACAATGCGGTGATGATTTTACAGTTTGGGGTGGATAATACAGCAATTCTTTAAGCACAGAGCTGGCAACATCACTTACACCCCAGGGGCTATACCACTAAGCCACTGGCACAATCTCAAAGTATATAAAAAAGTCCCCTTTAGGAAGACTGTAGTTAGACTTCAACTCCAGAACTGTTTTAACTAGGTATTATCATATGGGAACCCAACTGTATGGACTCCTAGGTGTAATCACCTAAGAAGGGCCTGATGTATAAACACATTGTAATTCTGACTTTTAAAAACGTTAGTCAGTGAGGCAAAGGGAGATACCAAAGTGGAATGATGCAATAATTGGTGCACCCGAAGCCAGATTCTTATTTATTTATTTAGGCTGTGGTAACCAGGTAAGGCCGACTAGGCACAAGTTCCTGTTTTCAGAGGTGACCTGGGAGCACGGGGGAGGTTACGTGACTTGCTCAGAGACACACAGTATGCAAGTTGAGGTTGTGGGACTCAAACCCAGGTCTACTGAATGTATCAAGCTCATTCACAGCTCATTACTCGAACTTCTAGGCTATACTGCCAGCCCCAGATTCTATGTAGATTCTTAGTAAAAGGGTCAACAGTTGGAGAAGTTGATCCACCCGACAACGCAGTTGATAAAAGATCATGGTGAAGAGAGACACCCATATCATCTTCCTCCAACAGTAGCCAATCAGGGTTGCATATTTCGATGGGAGGTGGAGGAAGGCCAGTTGGGCCACCCAATAATAAAAGTGTAAATGGGGGAGGGCACCCCCCTTCCTCTACCGATTTCTGTAAAACAGATTTTTTAATTCTGTCCGGCTTGTTATTCCAGATGAACCTATGTGCCAGAGCACCAACAGCCTTGAAAAAGGTTAGAGGTACATGAATATGCAAGACCTGGAACAAGTAAAGACATTTGGGCAACATACTGTACACATTTTGACCACAGTAACTTTTCCTATCACTGACAAGGGGAGGCTAAACATCTGGCACAATCTGCTTTGAGTGTACTAAATAGAGGCTTATAACTGCTGTTGTACAAGTTTGCCGGAGAGCAAGATAGATGAAAACCTACTGTAGGTACTTTATAGATTGGACCACTGGAATTCCCATGGGGTTAAGGGTGAGAGAATCACAGTTTTGACCAGTTCACTTTACAGCCTGACAAATTCCCATATTCCTCCAATAGTTCGTGCAGTGCAGGTATGCACCTGGTTGGGATGTGCATAAATAAGAGAATATCGTCCGTGAATAACGCAAACTTAAACTCATCATGGACCCTCTCTTAAACTCCTGAATCCCCTGGTGCTGCCTTATCACCTCTGCCAGTGGCTCAAGAGATAATACATTTGAAAGTGGGGATAATGGGCACCACTGTCTCGTGTCACGGGTCAGGGGAAATGATGTGACCAGACTGCCACTGATTAGAATTTGTGCCTGTGGTGCTTGATACAGGGCCCTGACCCACTTAATAAACTGGTCTCCTAACCGATATCTACTTAAGTGTCAAACAAATATCCAGACTCCACGCGGTCAAAAGCTTTTTACGCATCCAGGGTAAGGACCGGTGCTCTATGGCATGCAGAGGTTCTGTGCCCTTTGTATATATAAGCTAGGTCTTTATGAACACTGGATTTCTTCTGACGTCCTGTAATGAAGCCCGTCTGGTCTGTGCAGATCACTTTTTTTTTTAAATCCAATTATTTAACCAGGAGTGGCACACTAAGCTGAAAGCTTGTTTACAGGTGCGACCTGGGAGCACAGGGAAGTTACGTGACTTGCTCAGGGTCGCACAGTATTCAAGTGGGGGCTGTGGGATTCAAACCCAGGTCTTCAGATTTGCAGCTCAGAGTCTTAAACCACTGTGCTATACTGCCTCCCCTTCTTTTTGCAAGACAGGTTCCAGCCTAATGGCCAACATTTTAGCTATTATTTTTTAGTCCGCTGTTAATAGCGAGACTGGCTGGTAAGAGGTAACTTCAGGGGGTCCTTACCCTGTTTTGGAAGCACAGCAATAGTGGTAGACTGCATGGAAGGGGGCAAGACCCCTGCATCTAAGCTATCTTGAATCATGTGGGGGAGTGGCTCATGCAAGTGTGGCATGAAGGTCATAGATATGAATAGGAAGCCCAACAAGGCCAGGGGCCCTCCCTTCCCTGAGTGCCCGTATTGCATCAATTACATCAGAGGCCCCTGTTGATCTACTCACACTGGAAGCAGTGCAGCTGTGCAGCTGTCAATGGGTTTGATTGGGGCTTTAGCAAAAAAGTCATGTAATTGCCTCTGGGTAGGTTGTTCTTCCTGAGTATAAAGCAATCTATAGAAATTACAAAATACTTCCCCAATTACCCTCAGGTTGGAGCTGGTTACTCTCTTTCCATTCTGAATTTGTGGTATAGCCCTGGCTCTTTCTCTACTCTTAAGCTGCCAAGCCAACATCATACCCACCCTGACCCCATCAAAATACTGCCTGCCCCCACCCCCGTGAGAGTAAGCTAGCTCTCTCAATCTTTTCAGTTGCCAGGGTTTTATACCGCCATTTTAATCTTTGCAGCCTGTAGTAAAGAGGTCTGGTGGGGTTCACCATGTGGTCCTTTTCCATAGTTGCTATTTTTGCCTCAAACCATGCCTGCTCAGCATTCTGCAACTTGTTATGGTGACTAGAGAATGAAATTGACAGCCCTCTGATAACAGCCTTAAGGGCCTCCCATCTCATAGAATGGAAGGTGTATCCTATCTTGTTGTACTTTAAAAAGTCCACTATTCCCCCACTCTCATGACCTCTTGATAGTAAGGGTTCTTCAAAAGGGTAGGATCCAAGCACCAAGCCTTAGGAGGTAACGGAGTCACCCTCATGAATATAGAAATCTGCAAAAGGGTGTGGTCTGATATAAGAATCTGCTAGTAGTGACTGTCATTGATCATGCCTGTCAGAGAGGTGGAGACCAAGAGTTTGTCAATACTAGCGTATGAAGCATGCACATGGGAACAGAAACTAAACTCACACTTCCTAGGGTTAGCATGTCTCCAGCAGTCAGTCAGGGTATACATGTGCATCAGTGCTTCCAGGGCTTTGGGGCATCTTGTACCAGGCACAGGGGAGGTGCTAGATCTATCAAGTAAGGTGTCAATCACACAATTAAAATCCCCTCCTAACACCCAAAGACCTGGGAGCCCCACCACATCAAGTTGCAGCTTAGTATGGAAAAAAGATCATCTATATTCCATTCCTCCATAGTCCTGCCTCTGAGGGTCCATGGAGGTTGTGAGGGCACAGAGACGGATCGCCCTCCTCCGCCCCCCGAACTCGCTGAACACAAGGTACGGGTTTTGAGCGCTGGCCACAAAACAAGCTTCTGTCCTCAGCTGGAAACCGCTGACTTGGTGCTGTGTGCAGTGTTGCTACTGTTGGCGCCATTTCTTAATTTCAGATTGTGCTGGAGCCATTTGCTTTATTTGAATTCCTGTCAGTGTGCAAGTGCTGATTGTTTTTGTTTCTCCCCATTTTGTCCATTCTCAGTGCCTGAATTTAATTGTAGCTTTAATTTTACTGAACTAGCGAACTGTATGCATTGTAGTCTGTAGGGTAAAGGCATATAGTGAACGCGGAAGTAGTGTTTCAGGAATTTAAAGGCACCCTTCAGCGTAGCCAGCCTTGAGCAGTGCACTCAGAATTAAGCAATTTAAATAAATACATGTGATGTAGCCAGCTTTGAATAATTTACCTGGAGTAGCTGAGCAAAACCTCTTTTGAACCCTGTTCGTCCCCGCCCCCTTTCAGCTTTAAAATCTCACCTTTTTCTCCATTCCTCCACGGTCCTGCCTCTGAGGGTCCACGGAGGTCATGAGGGCACAGAGACGGATCACCCCCCCGCCCCAGACTACTTGAACACAAGAGTCACGGGTTTTGGCCGCCGGCCACAAAACAAGCTCCTGTCCTCATCTGGAAACTGCTGACTTGGTGTCATGTACAGTGTTGACCCGCCGGCTGTGCCGGCTGCCCCACCGCCCCACCACCACCCTTGGTTGTCACTGTGTTATATACCTCACATTACATCACTGTGTTATATATCTCACATCACGTGATACGAAAAACCAATCAGCCTACTTTGCCATCTGCAGCCTATAATGATTCACCACTAGAGGCATCCTCTATTTTAAGCTGCCTTAAAGCACAATCCTGTTAGTCTACCTCAAATGAACTGAGCTACCCTTGGGTACCTATACCACTGTATTGCTGCTTCCACCCCAACCCCCACCCCCCTTTTTCTCTCCCAGCTCTCTTTGCTACTCCTGACTACCAATCTGTAGGGCACGCTCCAGCATCCCACTAGCTGGAAGGTCTAATTTACTCCGCCTCTGCCCTGTTGCCCAGGGTGTGACCTCAAAACTGCCCCATAAAGTAGATAGCCTCTATTCCTGCAAGCCTGCGCCCTGCCTAAAGCACCCGCACTTTGCCAACACCTGCTGACTTTGGCCGTATTGCCTTTCCGTTGGGATCCTTCCTCCGCCGGGTACCTCACGCTCACCGGCTGTTTCAAAAGCTAAGGCCATGGCTCCACATGCACAGGCTGATTACTTAGCCAGCTGTCAAGGTCCCCCAACCACCCTGTCCTCTTTCAAGCTCCCCTCAGCCTGGCTAACTGCCAAAGGTTTAAAAATAGCACACCTCAACATCCGCAGCATCCTCCAAAACCTTGCTGAACTAATGGCCTGGGCGGCTCACTACAAGCCTGACATTATGGGCATCACGGAAACTTGGCTTAAGCCTCGCATTCCTTACTCCGCTTGTGCCGTCCTTGGCTACAGCCTTGTTCGGCATGACAGGGCAGGCAGTAAGCATGGGGGGGTGTACTCCTTTATTTTAAGGTGCACCTTAATGTGACTACAGTTGCTCATTTACCCCCTGCATCCTCAGCCTGCGAGTTCCTTCACACCCTCCCCCTGCTTGGGAACACTAAAAAGGTGCATCTTGTCTGTGCCTACAACCCTCCGAAGGGGGATGCTCAAGGGCTCTCCTCACTACTCGACCAACTTAGGGATAAGGTTGGATCAAATGAGCTGCTAATCCTGGGGGACCTTAACCTCACTTGGCTGGGGCCCAATACCAAGCAGTATGAGCCTCTTCTCTCAGGCCTTGCTCTCAGCCAGATCATCATTGGACCCACAGGGCTCTCTTCCTGGGGGGACAAAGGGACACTCATCGACTGGGTAATGAGCAACAGATTGGATAAAATTTTCCACTCAGGGATACTCCCTGATGCCATCTCGGATCACTCCACAACCTACTGCATATGGGGCACCAACTTGCCCAAAGTCCCCAGCAGAGTGATCCAGATGAGGGACTATTCCAAACTTATATTCAACGACTTCCCAGAGGATCTATGATGCGCTGACTGGTCTAGGGTCACTACCACAAATGACCCTGTTGCAGCCCTAGATCATTTCCTTACCGTATTTGTCCCCTTGCAGAACAGGCATGCAACCCACACAAAAAAGAGGGTGAGAGGCACAGTCATGAAGTGGCTCCATGGAGGCCTATTCTCCCTCATGAAGCAGATAGACAAATGCTGGGTTAAACAAAAGATCTCCCGCAACGACAGCAACCTCCTTGAATATCGTCAACTCAGAAACTCCTGTAAGTGAGCCATACGCGCCGCCAAGAGTGAGTACTGATAATCTGCCCTGCTAGCCTCGGCCAACAACCCCCGGAGCTTTTGGAAAAATGTTAAAAACCTTGTCAGAGGGTCTGCCAAGGAACAGTTCGCCGACATGCATATCGGAGGGACAAACTGTAATAACCCCCAAACTATCGCCACTGCTTTTAACTGCATGTTCTCAGATCTGCCTGCTCCCCCTCCCTCCCAGCTCTCTGCCCCTAAACCACTGAGTGGGCACCCCCCCTCGTCCACCCTTCTACCTCAAATGGATCTCAGTTGGAGAGACCCAGGAACTCCTTGCTGGTCTCTCACACCACAGGGGGACTGGACACGACAGCCTCGAACCAAAGCTGCTTAGCTTGGGGGCTCCCCTCCTTGCCTGGAGAGTCGCTCTTATCTTTATCTCTTCTCTTATCTCGGGGATAATCCCTGATGTATGGAAGGTTGCCAAGGCTGTCCCTGTTTACAAACAAGGTGACCCCAAAGATATCAATAACTATCGCTCCATCGCCATACTCTCTGCTACCTGTAAGCTCCTTGAAAAGGCAGTTCCTTCTCAACTCTCCCACTACCTTCAGGGTTATTCTGTTCTCTCCCCTGCTCAGCATGGCTTCCAAAAAGAGCACAGTACATCGACTGTGCTTGCCGTGGTCACCTCCGAGATCAGATCCGCGACTGACCAAGGCAAAATGACCAGTGCCATCTTCGTCGATCTCTCTAAGGCCTTCAGTCGGGTTGACCATTCCCTCCTCCGCTCCACTCTGCATTCTCTTGGATTCTCCCAACGAGCCCTTGTCTGGGTCTCCAATTACCTTGCGGGTAGGCAGCAATACACCTGCTTCAATCGCACCCTCTCTGCCGTCTCCCCTGTTAACTGTGGGGTCCCCCAGGGATCCATCCTTGGACCCATTCTGTTTTCCCTGTTCATTAATTAACTGCCTTCCGCTACTACCCATGGGCACCCAACTCTATAAGCGGATGACCTCGTCGTACTGGCCAGTTCTCAGGATATGACTATCATTAACTCCTGGCTTAACTCCAATTTTGATCTTATCCAGAACTGGCTTGAGGGCCACAAGCTTACCGTCAACCTGAAGAAGACTCAGGCCATGCTCTTTGGCTCTGTGGCCAAAACCTCTTCCTGCCCAGTGCCTCTAAATATCTGTGGAGCAAATGGCTCCCTCCTGCCAGTCATTGACTCCATCAAGTATCTAGGAGTTACCCTTGATCCACAACTAGAGCTCACCATGCATCTTCGGAATGTATGTAAAGCCACAAATGGCAAGCTCGGCATTGCCTACAGAGCCAAGGATTGCCTCACCCCGGCTGCTTGGCTCATCATAGCCAGGGGGATGCTCCTTCCCATGCTTTGCTATGGGCTCATTGCCTTTGCCCCAGTCCCGAACTCCAGCCTTGCGAAATGGGACACTGCTTATAACAACATATGCCACTTTGCACTCTCTGCCCCTCGCCTTACGCATCGCTGTGAGCTCTACTAACGCCTGGAGTGGCTCCCCCCTGAAAAGCACCGTGCCTTTGTCCTTGGCAACTTCGTCGATAACATAGTTAGAATGGCCACTCCTTCTGCACTCGCCCTTCCCCTTAAACACGCAACCCCTGCCTACCACTTAAGATCCAGTGCTGCGCAGGTTTGCCTGGTTCCCAAGACCCGCACCCTCACAGGTGACCGGGCCTTCTCCATCCACGCACCAAGACTCTGGAACTCCCTTCCTGCCCTAGTTTGTGCCTCTCCCTCCCATCCCTGCTTCAAAACATCCCTATGGAGCTTCCTCAAAACTGCCTCAGCCTGTCTATGTACCATATAGCCCCAGTGTATTCTCTCCCTCCCCCCGATTCACTGAGGGAGCTGTCCTGTGAGCAGTTTCACCAGCCACTGTTAAATCCTCTACTGATAACCAGCATAAGGCACTTACCATCCTCCTGTTGGAGAGGCAATCTTGTCATATCAGTACCTGCCTCTTTACTGCATTGTTGTTTTTCTCATTCTGTCTAATTTTAGGCACCCATGTCATGCAATTACATACATGTACGTTCAATAATTTGGATGTTATTCTCTTTCATGTTGTTATTTGATGTTATTCTACCACTCAATGCTGTTATGTAACTTGTTGCTAGACTGCTTACCTGACCATTTTAAAGCCTGTTGTACCATAAGCTGTACCACCTACTTGTCAGAGCCTGTGGCTTCTATATGTTACCTCGACTCTGTATTATGTTTCCCAGTTACTCTGTAACTCTCCCGGGTCACACATGAAAATAGACACTTGGTTGTCTAGAGTGCTTACCTGGTTAACAAAAGCAAACAAATAAAATAAATAAATATTAGGGCCATATATTAAGCCAATAGAAAATGCTAAGCCACTATGCATTTTTATGTGTAGAAGAGAATACTGGACTTTGGGATCATTCTTTATTTCTGAGACTTCCAGGAAGTTATGCTTAATCCAGATTACTGTACCCCTTGCCTTGGTATTGAAGCATGCTCCATGACAGGTGCCTCACCACCATTTAGCTGTTTTACCTAGCTCGCCCTTTGTCATGCGTGTTTCCTGTAGTAGAATATCCCCTTTTAATTTCTTTATTCTGGCCTGCACCCTCCTACGCTTAACCACGTTCTTTAGACCATTGACATTCCAAGTAATGATGTTCATTCTGTCATCCATATCGAAGCTTGGGGCATCGCTCAATAGTAGATCCACAGAGGTCCCCAAGCTCACCTATCATTATACGGACCTTCCCGAGTAGGTAAGAGAGATATAGTAGTGAAAACATTACCTCCATTTTTTAACACTAAGATTACCCCATCCCCTCCCCCCAACAGCCATAACAAAACAATAAACAAGCAACACAAAAATTATAGTGAATCCACTTCCCCTGCCCCTCCTATCCCATCCCAGACTGAACTTGTGTAAGTCCGGTACAGTTTCTGAAATGAACATCTGTTGTGGATTTGATAGTCCATAGTTATGTAAGGGGCACCTCTGTGCTACAACATTAAGGAACTCATTATAACAGCTTAACAAGTCTTAATAAGAAACTTCCGCACCCATAATGGGGCAGAGGCACAGCTTAATAACTGAACTAATAATAAAGCCTGATGCACACTGCTACCCAGCAAAGCGCCATCAAGCAGTAGGAAAAATAAATGAAAGGGTCATCTGACCATGTGACATTCTGGTCCCATTGTGTACGCTCATTGCTCTGCCACCTCTTCCCATCAATTGGAGAAATACTGCCCATGAATATGGCCAAACGAGACATCTTCCTTTCAGTGTGCACCCCAGGGATGTTGTCCTTTAACACTTGCTGTCATCGTTTGCACGTCCTAGCCCCAGCTGTTGCATTCGGACCATAGTGCTAATACCAACCGTGTCATCCCAACTGTATAGTGATTAGGGTGGTCACCCTAGTAGTAATGCTGGCGGGGGGGGGGTTGCGATCTAAAAGGCAACTACCAGGGTGTTCCCTAGTCCAGCATTATAACCATCACCTCCACCAGAACAGGGATGGTGCCAAGAGGTTTTGAAACCCGGCCCTCATTTCATTTTGTAAGTTGGATATCATGTTCATTAAGGGCCAGTCGTTCTGACTCCACCACATGGCTCCCGCCTGATGCCATGCCTCTCATGTGGGTACAGCCTTCCTGCCCAGGGTCCATAGTAGTTTGCTGTGTTGGTACAGCCTCAAAATGCAAAGATTTTTGCAAAGCCATGTATATCACCAGCCCTTCAATCTATAGTTGAAAGATGTATAGCCAGTTCAATTAAAGATACAGCTGTTGAAGTTCGGTGCCCAAGGGAGTAGCTCTAAGAGACAACCACCATTTTGCCTGGCCAAGCCACACCCCCCTGCACTTACACTTTAATTCATTGTTTACATCTTTATTTTGTGTTACCCTTACTATCTGCCTGTACATTGTGTCGGTAACCCATGATAAGAGCGAGTGAACATGGGCAAGTCAATATGAGCAAGTAGTTAACAGCTAATTCAAAGTGAGTGACATGGACTAAATGCCGATAGGTTACATAAGCATTGTTGTAGGAGGGATAGGCAAGGTAGGGACTGAGGTAGTGATGTATGTAGGCAGAAAATTGTGATGGCAGAATCGAGCCGACAGCGTGGCTTAGATGATAAGAGCACTGCCTGTGTGTGTGGCAGCCACGGATTCGGGACGGGCTGTGTTTTTTTTTTTTCCTTTCTGGATGGAGTTAATTTTCTTTCTCCATTGTCAAACCCCTCCCTGGAGTTGGTTATTTAATAAGGATCTACGATGCTGGTTTGACAACACTTTTGTCAACCGGCATCTCATCGACAAGAATTATGTTGACCGCAAGTTGTGGTTGACATAATCTCGCTTGTCTCCGGTCCACTTACATCAGGGGCTTTGCCCCAACCCCATTACAGTGGGCTCTGCCTCCAAACCCCCCATATTATGGATTGTCAACTCTAGTCAGAGTTGACTTGGGGAGGGGGTGCAGGACTGGGAGACTGTGTGACCCTTTGTTGGGCGCACCAACACAGCGACCTGTCGGAAACCTGTCGATTTTGTCAATGGGTTGATAGGTCGCTGTGTTGGTGTCACTGTCGGGGAGGCATACCATTTGATAATTGGGGAGTGTGTGGGGGGTGAAGTCCCCCACATAAAAAGTAATAAACTCTATAGAGACAGTGAACACCAGTCAGTGTTTCTACAGGCACTATTGTAATCGCTTTGCTTTTTGGTGATTTGTAGTCACCGTAGCGCCGCTTTTATGCTGTAGCTGTCATCACATGGAACCCATTGTGTCTTGACAACAGTAATGGATACTTATTTTATTATAATATATTTATATTGTATTGTATTTCATGCTTGTACTATTGCACTTTACAGCATATTTTCATTTGCACATATTGTATTGCTTCTTCCTATCCCCCCCCCCCCCACCGGTGCATCTGGAAATTAGCTGTTTTCAGCACAGTATGTCATTCCTGATAAAACATTTGAAATAAATAGGACCTTGCAGTTCTAGTTAGATAGGACTAAGGACTGTGGAAGTCCATCCAACTGTTTGTTTCCTTTGCCCCTGGCAGGGAAAGAAGTCCTGTTTCTAAACAATAAATAGCTGGCATCCTGTGTGACATTTTGTTACCAGAAGCTGATAAGGAGCTTCTGGGTACTATCAAGGGGCATTCCACATGGGGTGTTACAGCCTCAGTAGCTTGCTTCTGTGGTGTTTCCACAGTGGACATTTGCGTTGTGGCCACCTGGAGTACTGTAGTGTCCATTCATTCAGTAAGCACTACAGTCTGGAAATCATTTCTTGCAGACGTACAGGTTTTTGTCTCATAGTGATTCTAGGCCTGCTTTATTGATCTCTGTGTGGAAATCTCTGGACATTCTGCCTGAGTTATTTGTACTGCTTGGAAATCATTCCAAAGGTGTGGCTCACTGGAGAAGGTATCCTTGAAGAAGATAGCTCCGTTAGTTGCTAGTAACAGTAAATCTTCTAGAGACTATTCACCACTGAGCCACAGCTGCCCTTCAGCTCCAATCAGTCTCTGTGGTAAGAGCAGTCTGGATAGTTCCCGGCTCTGTTTCTCTGGGAATTCCATAATTAATTATTTATGTCTACTACCTCTCAGTTGGCCCTGGTCTCCCAGTCCTTGCTGGTTTGGATGTCCTCCGAGCATGTCTCCAACTGGGAACTGAGGAGTTATGGGGCCACTCACATTATAAAGGCGATGCTGACATATGTCACGGGGGGGAGGTGGGCAACTAGGTAAAAGTTTCTGAGTGATCCTGTCACTAACAGCTTACAATTACGAAGATGTGGCTCACTGGAGAAGATTCTCTCAAAGATCTACTTTTACTGTTAAGTAACTGAACCTTCCTGCTCTTTTTCAATACTCCCTCCTACCATCTAACCCAATGCCTCTGCACTGTGGAGTTCCACAGGGTTTGGTCCTGGTGTCTCTGTTGTTCATGGTGTACATGCTGCCATTGGGAGACATTATCAGGAGGTATGTATTAGGTTTTCTTTGCTATGCTGCTGATACCCAGCTATAACTGTCCTGTGCACCTGGAAACCAGATGGCGGCCTCTGTGTTTAACACCTGCCTGGCTGAGATCCAGAACTGGATGACTCATAACTGGCTAAGACTCAACCCAGACAAGACAAAAGTACTGTTGGTGGATTCTGGTCGGTGACGGGATGGAGGAGGAGGATTGAGGAATGATTCTGGCTTGAGGCTAGGAGGTGTCCCTTTGATCCCTTCCAATTGGGTTAGGGATATGGGCATGTTCCTTGACAACGGTCTGACACTTGATGCTCAGGTGTCAGCCGTTGTCCAAAGTGACATTTACTATCTGAGGAACATTGCCCGAATCCGAGCTCTGTTACCGGCTGAGGACCTTGCCACTTACGTGCATGCATTCATCACGTCTAGGCAGGACTACTGCAATGCTCTCTATCTAGGGCTATCTGGAGGCAAAGTCCGCCATCTGCAGCTGGTGCAGAATCTGGCAGCCAGGCTGCTGACTGGTGCAGTAAGATCTGATCATATCGCACCTGTTCTCCGTGGACTGCACTGGCTGCCAATAAGGTGGAGGATTGTCTTCAAGGTCGGGTTACTGACCTATAAAGCCCTACACAGCCGGGGACCAGACTACCTGCAAGACCTCCTGGTTCCTTATTGCCTGACCCGGCCTCTCCGTTTCTCCGAGGGTGCCTCCTAGTGGTTCCCAGGGCTAGGCTGCGGCAGGTGATCAGGCTTTCTTGGATTAAATTATTGAGCTATAGATCTGATTTGTTTACAGTTTTGCTAATTGATATTTAGTGTATTGTTTAGGAGTAATGTTTATATGAAATGGTATTATTTTGTGTTTTTAATAATTTCTGTGTTTACTGATTTATATCTGAAAATGTGTTCATTTTATTTGTGCGGTGCCCAGAGCCTCTGGGATTGGGTGTCTTTAAATAAATGTTGCCTTGTCTTGCCCTTGCCTTTCTCAGTGGCCGTGCCAGCCCTGTGAAATTCACTGCCAAGCTATCTGAGGCAGCCACCCTTGGTGGAAGCCTTTAAAAAGGGCCTGAAAACATTTTTTATTCGGTCAAGCCTATGAGCTGTATAATAATTGAATGTAGATATATGTTTCCTGACTGTCTTGATATGATAGATAGATATGTTACATGTAATCTGTTTTTAGAGATATTTGATTTTATTTTAATTGTTTATTCTGATTTTAATTGTTTATTTACCCTGCAAGTGGTAACAGGCATGGATAAAAGTCATATCACATCTGCCATCTTCATCGACCTAGCCAAGGCATTTGACACAGTCTCACATACCCTCCTTCTGTCGAAACTCTCTAAGGCAGGTCTCTCCAGCACGGCTTCCCACTAGTTTAGCTCATACCTGGGTGGCAGGTCCCAATCAGTAAAGATTGGTACCTCCACCTCAAACCCCCTCCCTGCCTCCATTGGTGTCCCCCAAGGTTCTGTCCTTGGCCCTATCTTATTCTCCATTTTCCTCAACGACCTTCCATCGATCTGCCTGCATACTGACATTCATATGTACACAGATGATACAGTCCTGTATGCCTCAGGACGCTCCCCGCTGGAAGTTGCATCCAAGATCCAGCAAGATTTCACGGAAGTCCAGCACTGGTTTTGCCAAAATCAACTTATACTAAATGCCAAAAAAAACGATCTCTGTGACCTTTGGCACGAGAAAGAGAGTCTCCCGCCTCCCTGCACTCCCTACTCTCAAAACACTTGATGGGACCCCCCCTACAAGTCTGCACCTCTTTCAGATACCTAGGTGTCTGGCTGGATCAACACCTAGACTTTTCTATGCACATCCGACACAACCCACAGAAAACTACAACCTAGGCTGGGGGCGCTATACCGGAACCGCAGCTGTATCCCTCTGCCTGCCCGCAAAGAGATTCTACAGAAAATTATCCTCCCTATTTTCGACTATGGGGACGTAGTCTATAGTTCTGCCCCTAAATCCACCCTGGCTAGGCTGGATTCTCTTTTTAACTCCTTATGCCGCTTTGCACTGGATTACCGTCCCTCCACTCATCACTGCAACCTCTACAGCCACCTTAACCTACCCTCCCTCATCAATAGGCGCCTTTACTACTGTAACAGACTTACAGCCAAATTCTGGACCCAGCTACTGCCCTCCTACCTAGCGTCTACCCTAACAGCTCAAACACCATCTACATACTCACTCAGAAGTTTCGACTCCCGGCTACTACAAATCCCATACATGGCTACCTCTGCTGGACAGTCGGCTTTCAGAGTCCGTCTACCAAAACTTTGGAACTCTCTGCCAGCTGTCATCCGGCTCTCTCCCTTCCCTCGGCAACAATTCTGCCTTCTAAAAGGGCAAGTCCCCACTAGCTGCTCATGTCAACCTTGACGTGCATTAGCATGGGCCTTGTCCACTGGTTAGGGCCTACCACCAAATGCAATCTGTGCTGCCCACTCAAATGCATAACCACCAAATTTTGCTTGGCACTACCTTCTCTACATATTCTGCCTAACATCATGTTGTGCATTCTCTGCTTCTTGCCTCCTGTACATACTACCTCTAGATTTTTATCACTGTTAATTATAAAACCTTGTACACACTGTATGTAACTTATGTAAACTTTTGCTGCTCTCTAATTCCTGTATGTTTACTGTATGTAACTTATGCAAACTTTTGCTGCTCTCTAATTTCTGTATGTCTACTTGTATGTACTTATCCCGTTCCCTCTACCCCCAGGACGCATCTGGAATCGAGCGGTAGTCTGCACAGTATGTCTTTCCTGGTAAAACGTTTAAATAAATAAATAAATAAGTTGATTGCTTTTGCTTACCTATTTGATGTTTTTCTATTTGCTGTTTTTATGAATTGTGCAGCGCTCTGAGCCTCCGGGAAGGAACGTTATAAAAATAAAATGTAACCCCTAGGTGGTGCTATCCCAAGGGGTACTCCCCCTGCCCGTGTGACTAGGTGCAGGTTAAGGGGCCGTACTGAAAATGGGTGCCTCCACCTGGAGGACAGGGTTATTGGTAGCATAGCTGACCTGGGTACAGCCCTCCGGGACACTGTAACCCCCCTCTTTCCCCTCTAGTGGCCTAAGCAATGAACAACAGACACAGTTACAATAACCCCTAATCAGCATACAAATCCCCACTCTGTTGCACTTACCACCAGGGCTGATTCCACCAGTTCGACCCTAGAGACCCCCTGCAAAATAAGGTTAGACACAGCAGGTAACAACAGTACAGTGCTTCTTGTGCAAAATGGAACCACAGTCAAGTTAAATCCAAAAAGAATTAGATCTGATTTATTCAGGGGGAATGAACAAGGGAGTGGTGTAATTTGGCTGATTAGTTCTGTAACTGATTCAATCAGGCAATCATGCATGCACTATAGAGTCCCTTCACAGTCACACACTCTGGGTACCCAGCTGGAAAAAAAGATGGGCTAGCCTGACACGTTGCCAGGGGTAGGCCAGTATTGCAGCTGGTTGGGGCCCTGTGATGGAAAAAAGAGGCATGCACAGCACAACCACACACAATTTGTAATCTGGAGCCTGGAGGCTCAGTTCGTGACAAGAAAACAACAACTGAATCAGATGACAGCACTTTTGATTTAGCTGATGTTGCAGGGAGCTACCCTGGTGTTTACTCATGCTACCCAATATGAAACACAGGAGGGATGAAATGGAGACTGCAGGTCGACAAGCAGGTATGCCAGGAGAAGCAGGGCCCACACGATTCACTGAGGTGTCGCTCCTGTTCGAGATGTTGAGCAGGGGGCTGATCCCCATGCGAGTCTCTCGTCGATGGTGATCTCTGTATCTGAAGTAGCTGACTGGGCCAAGGTGGTAGGGCCCAGGCCGGGTGAACAGTTCTGTTTCAGTTCGATGCTGGAGACAGCTTCCAGCAAGCGTGCACACTTAAGTAGTGGGGAACCAAATCGTGTCCCACTGACAGCTTACAGCACATGTATAGTAAAGCAAAACACAATACCACAGGTCGGATGACAGTCCAGTTGCAATTTCAATTTTTCTGAGCAAAACTGTGATCTCTGTGGTGATTCAGATGTCCTGACAGGCCGATCCCTTGCAGCAAATCTTCGATCTTCTTCGGGTAACAGGGCAGTCACAATTCGGTATTTCTGGTCACAAGCTGGTTCAGATTCAGTCTAATTAATTCACTAGTAGATCCCTCAGAAGGGAAGATGAAGCAGGCAGGCCAGACACAGCCTTCCCACCAATTTTCTGCGCTACTACGCAGGAGCATCTGCTCGAATGTCTTGACAAGTTCACTTTCTCAACTCCAAACTCAGACTGATTCTGCTACAGACAGCACCAGGACTTCCTTCTGATCCAAAAAGGGTTTGGTTGGTTGATTCATCTGTCTGTCAAAGCAAGGGCTCCCCCTCCAGGTCCATTTAGGCGCCAAAATGAAGAAACTACAATTCCTACAGAAAATCACTCCCACAAGACCCCTTGGGGCTGACTCCATTTTAAGGTTCCCAAAAAAGTACTGATTGGTGCAATACAGAAATGTCCATGCTGCAAGGAAAGGCAGGTTAGACAAACTATAATGCCATTATTGTTAGAGCAGCTAATCAGCAAACTATTACCAGTTCTAACAGAGCTCCCTCTGCACCATTAGCGATGGCAGAACAGAGCAATATTATTGCAGCTCAGGCGGGACTCGAGCCTGGAAACACTCGGCCCCTACCCAGATTAGTTATACACTACAAAAATAATGTCTCTTAAAGGGACAGGCACAGAGGCTAACAGGGCACTCGCATACAAGCACTTTTACAGCTGTAAAGACACAGAACACCCACCTATTTATGGGGGGGGGGGGGTTACAAAAATTATCTATCTATCTATCTATCTATCTATCTATCTATCTATCTATCTATCTATCTATCTATCTATCTATTCTACCCCTCTGATGCAGGTTGAGACCTAAAGGGTTTACTGTGATGATAGCGAATGAAGTCTTAGCAGGCAGCTACTGGTAAAACCATGCTCAGATCTAGACACTGCCATGCCATGCACATTGTTCAGTTACATTCATAATAAATACTGGCACTCAAAATGCAATAAACAAAAATTAAAATAAATAAATAAACAAATACTGGTAATGGCCATGCTGGGTCCGTGATTCAGTTCAGTTGATAATAAACATTATAGATCATGGGAGCATCCCTGTCCAATCACAGCGCTTCCTTCAGAAACGCATGTTGTACTCTTATTACCGTAAGAGTATTTCATGTGCAGAGCCACTGTAACAGGCTTCTCACTGACCACTCAGGCCATCAGCATTTTAAAATTAAAAACAGGACTTTTTAATTTAAAAAAGTTAGCAGTCTATAATAATTTTATGGGTCTGTTTGGAGGGCCTCTTATGGATATTAGAGTGTTTCCCCTTGCATCCTTAGGACACCAGAACTGCTCACCTTCAGTTCATAGTCCTCTGGCCCTAAGAACGTGTGAAGTGATACACTTATATCCATAAGTGGCCCTCCAACCGGACCCTTAAACTCATGCCTGATCTCAGACCCAGAGTCCTGGACCCCCTCAGGAAGCCAGTGAGGTGAAGCGCAGGGATTAGTGGTGGCTGGCGCAGTAGACTAGGTATGTTGTTTTGCAATAAGATGCATTGTGATAAAGCTTAATAGCAAAATGTATGGTAGCACTTTTTTGAATGTTCTAAGCACTTTATGCAAGCAGAAGCACTTATTTGTAACTAACTTTATTTATTAAGTATATGAAAATAAAAAACTGGTTGCGGTGCAATATATTTGGTTGTGCTGGTGTTATATTAAGCTACCTACTAACCTACCTTTATTTGCTCTCCAAAAATTCTCTTGTTGAAATAATTCCTGGTTCCATTTCACCTTTATGAATTCCAGGTGACAGGTTTATTTGTGCAGCAACATCTCCATCTCTAAAGATACTGTACATACTAGCTAGACTGCTACCCGTCCCTGAACCAGGTGATCCGCAGAAGCTGAGGTGCCAGGGCTCTCTCTCCTTGCCATGGCCACCGCTCCTCCACTGCTGAAGCTCCTCCCACTTACCTAAGACTGCTACCCACCCTTGAACTGGACAATCCATGGAAACTGAGGCGGCATGGCTCTCTCTCCTTGCCGTGGCTGCCGCTTCTCCACTGCCAAAGCTCCTCCCGCCTGCCTAAGACTGCTACCCGCCCCTGAACCGGGCAATCCACGGAAGATGAGGTGGCACAGCTCTCTCCTTGCCATGGCCGCCGCTCCTCCACTGCCAAAGCGCCTCCCACCTGCCTAAGGTAAATATATGGCTGTTTTCGGCAGCCGTTCCCGGCTTGAGCTCTGAAACTGTGGCACGTCCGTTCCTCCTATGCGGATTGGCCGGCACTTCCGATCTCAGCCAATCAGCTCCTCTCTGGCTCCGCGTTTGAAAATAGCAGCGCTTTTCTGTGCTAATCTCCCGCAGAGTTTTTGTACCTCCTTGCTGCTAGTAGCCTGAATTTTATTTGTCTGCATTTTCTGGTGTACTGTGTAATTTTTAGACTGCACGATTTAGTGTAATTGCTTAAACAGTGAACTGAATGTTAATGACTGCACAGACACTTGTCTGTCCTGTTGCCTAGCTGCTTAACTACCCTGTCTATGCCTTCATTTCAGTTGCAAATTACACTCCTTCGACTCTTTCTCTCCTTCTAGCTTTCTGATCTTTTCTGTCCCTACCCCCTGCCGATTCTTGGCTCCTCCATCCCCTGCCTATTGTTCCTGTGTGGTATTAATTCTTGGCTGTGCTCTTTCTATTCCTAGACTGCTATCTGCCCCTGAACCAGGCAATCCATGGAAGCTGAGGTGGCACAGCTCTTTCTCCTTGCCATGGCCGCCACTCCTCCTCTGCCAAAGCTCCTCCTGCCTGCCTGCCTAAGGTAAATCTACGGTAGTTTTTGGCAGCCCTTCCCGGCCTGAGCTCTGAAACTCTGTCGCATCTGTGCCTCCTAAGCAGACTGGCTAGCACTTCCAACCTCAGCCAATCAGGTCCTCTTTGGCTCCACATTTAAAAATAGCAGTGCTTTTCTGTGCTAATCTCCCGGAGCGCTTTTGTACCTCCTTGCTGCTAGTAGTCTGAATTTTCTGGTCTCCACCACCTTCCCATGCAGGAGGCACTCTTTAAATTCTGTTTCCCCAACAATATCCCTATTCGTTCCTAATATACCTTTAATGTTGCCACCTCTTAAAGTGACTCTTCCACTTTTTTGCCAAACCAAGCTTCTCCACTTTAATTAACACAGAATAGTAGTGACACTTGACCCTTCAGTATAGTTACCTTTCTGTGCTCCCATCCCTCTAGTCACCTGATGCTGGAATTTCACCCAGTATGGATATATATCTGATCATCCTGGTGATGTCCTCCATGACAGGCCTGCTGCTGGCCACGGACTTTTGTGCAACATTACTTGCCCTGGATCAGCTAAACCTGCACTCCTATATCTTAAGTCACTCACCACCATACTCCTTAGCCCCAGGGCTAAATAGAAACATATAGAAACATAGATTTTGACGGCAGATAAGGACCGCTTGGCCCACCCAGTCTGCCCATTTCCCTACCTAATGGATAAGCTGCAGATCCTAGTTAACCAGCAGCCTACTTCTTCCTACCCCCACCCCCTAGAATTGCCTTATGACTGTCCCGTGCATGCTTGAATTCCACCACTGTTTTTGACTCCACAACCTCCTCCGGAAGGCCGTTCCATGCATCCACAACCCTCTCTGTGAAAAAATACTTCCTTAAGTTACCTCTGAGCCACCCCTTCTATCTTCAAATTGTGCCCATTTGTTCTTGCACACCTCTTTTTTTGAAAGATGCTACCCTCTTGGACTTTGTTGATTCCCTTGAGGTACTTGAAAGTTTCTGTCATGTCCTCCCTCTCCCTCCTTTCCTCGAGGCTATACATATTTAGCTCCTTAAGTCTCTCTTCATATGTCTTCTGGTGCAGACCCTGCACCATTTTAGTGCCCTCCTCTGGACAGCTTCCATCCTGTCTATGTCTTTGCAGAGATTGGGTCTCCAGAACTGCACACAGTACTCCAGGTGGGGTCTCACCAACTGTCTGTACAGAGGATAATAACTTCCTGTTTTCTACTGGTGATACCTCTCCTATGCATCCCAGAATCCCCCAGCCCTCCTTGCTGCCCTCTCACATTGCTTGCCCACCTTTAGGTCATCTGATATGACTACCCCAGGTCCCCTTCCATTTTGTTGTTGTTAGTATCTCACCCCAATTGTGTACTCTTCCCTGGGTTTTGTTTCCCAGGTGCATTACCTTGCACTTCTTAGCATTGAATCTAAGCTGCCATACATTTGACCATTACTTCCTCTAACCTTGCCAAGTCCCTTCTCATCCTTTCCACCTCACCTTGTGCATCAACTCTGTTGCAGATCTTTGTGTCGCCTGCAAAGATACATACTTTTTCCTTCCAGTCCCTCTGCAATGTTGCTTATAAAGACATTGAAGAGGACCAGCCTTAATACTGAACCCTGCGGTACCCCACTAGTAACCCCCATTTCTTCAGAGTGGACTCCATTTACTATTACTCGCTGTGTCCTATTCTCCAGCCAATTCTTTACCCAGGCTGTCATCTTAGGACCCACTCCCAGGCTGGCTAACTTGTATATTAATCTTTTGTGTGGGACTGTGTCAAATGCCTTGCTAAAGTTTAGGTAGGCCATGTCCACAGCCCTCCCTGATATACTACTTTGGTCACCCAGTCAAAGAAATCTATCAGATTTGTCTGGCATGACCTTCCGCTGTGAATCCATGCTGCCTTGGGTCCTGTGCCCCTCTGGCCTCTAGATACTCAACAATTCTTTCCTTCAGAGTGATTCCATCATTTTCCCTACACTGAGGTTAAACTAACAGGTCTGTAGTTTCCTGCTTCTGCCTTGCTCCCACTTTTGTGAAGGGGAATCACATCTGCCCTCCTCCAGTCCTCGGGTACCACCCCGTCCTCCCATGATTTGTTAAAGAGGGTAGTTAGTGGCATCACTAGTTCTACCCTTAGTTCTTTTAGAATTCTGGGATGAATCCCATCAGGCCCCATTGCTTTGTCCATCTTCAGTTTTAAGAGTTCTTTCAGAACCCTTTCTTCTGTAAATGGGCTGGTATCAACTTCTGTATCCAGAGTGTTTCTGCTGTTTGTTTTAGGTACCTCCCCTCTTCCTTTGTAAATACTGAGCAAAATATTTGTTTAGTATCTCTGCCTTTCACAGTCTCCTCTGCCCACCCTCCCTCCCTTTATTAAGCCTCACTAACCCTCCCTTGGTCTTCCTTCGCTCCCTGATGTACCTATAAAAGGTTTTATCCCCCTTCTTAACTGAGTTGGCTATCTTTTCCTCAGTTTGGGCCTTTGCTGTTCTGACTGCCTTCCCAACATCCTTTTGCTTTAACTGATACAGTTCTCTGTCCTGCTCCTTCTGTGATTCCTTGTACTTCCTGAATGCTTTCTTTTTCTCTTGAACCTTTACTGCCACTTCCTTTGAGAACCACAGTGGTTTCTTACATCGTTTTGTTTTGTTTATTTGCTTCACACAAAGGCTCGTTACCTTTGTGATGGCAGTTTTTATTATTCCCCATTGTTCTTCCATCCCTCCTTCCTGCCCATTTGCTAGTGCATTCCTTAGGCACTCACCCATTTTGGCAAAGTCAGCCCTCCTAAAGTCCAGTACTTTTGCCTTTGTATGGCTTGACTCTATTGCTATGTTTATTGTGAACCATACTGTTCGGTGGTCGCTAGTTCCCAGATGGCTACCCACTTCCACATCTGTGATCCTCTCTTCATCTCCATTTGAGAGAACCAGGTCTAAGATTGCTCCCTCTCAAGTGGGCTCCAATACTAGTTGTCTAAGGCATGCCCCCTATGAAATATGAGCATATCCCCATGGGATCCACTGTACTGGCTCTACTCTCAAGTATCAAACCTCAAACGTCGTTTACTTGGATTTTTTGTTCGCTCCCTAACTATTCAGCCACCTTGCTGGCTCCCTCCTACCTGTCCTCTACTCTCCCTCCTCCTCCTCGCTTTCCTCGCTGGCGATATGGAAACAACCCAGGCCCCTTAAACATGCACATCAACCACGCCGACATTGTTTGGGCCACAAACAAGCTGGCCTCAGAATGGCCCATTTGAATGTCTGCAGCCTCCCAGCAAAATTCCCTGAGCTCTAGGAATGGGTGTCTATGTACAAGCCCCATGTGCTAGGTCTCTCTGAGACTTGGCTAAAGTAATACCATGATGATGCCACATACCAACTCCAAGGTTACCCTCTCCTTTGCCTGGACAGACCAAGCAGAATGAGGGGTGGGGTGTTGTGCTGTATGTACAGGAACACATCTCTGTTACCACCATCAATTGCTCAACTCACACCTCCTCAAGTGAGTGGATTCTCACTGAACTAAGACTAGGAGCCTCTAAAAAATTCCACCTAGGCTGCTGTTATAATCCACCGTCTGGAGGCATCCAGGTCCTATCCAATTTTCTAGATGGGCTTGCATGCATCACACCATTGAGAGATACAGTCTTACTCGGCGACTTTAACCTAAACTGGGTAACAGCACCTGAATCTGACTATGCATCCTTGTTGAAGGCCCATAACCTAGAACAGGTCATCTCCTCCCCTACCAGGTACAACCCTCGCTCACTAAACCACACCATCCTAGATTGGATTGTCACTAATAGGGCAGATCAAATCCTTTAGGCAGGCACTATGTCCGATTCAATTAGTGACCACACCACGACATATATTGTCTTGACCACCAAAACTTGCCTCCCTCCTCAAACTTCTGTCCTTCAGGAAATTTAATAGCCAAAATCATGACTCTGTCTTACAAGATGCTAAGTATATCGATTGGTCCCACCTTTCCTCACTTGACAAGGTCTCTAATGCAGTTTCTTTCTTTACCGACGCCCTTCGGAAGTTTCAGGACAAATACTTCCCCCTCACTACCAGAAGGGTCAGAGGTGGCTGCACACGTTGGTTATCCAGAGAGCTGCTGTTGCAAATGAAAGAGACAGTAAATGAAAAGCCTACAAAGCATCCCCCTCACCCCAACTATGGAATGCCTACAGACAGCTGCGCAACTCATGTAAACAGGCTGCTAAATCACTTAAGTGCAAATTCTTTACCAACTAACAAAAAGTGCCCTTGGCAATCTCTCCCTCCCGTTTCTGGGTCTCCATTGGGTCCCTCCTTAATCCTAAGTCTAATAAACAAATAATGCAACTGACATCCCCCTCAGGCCCCATCTATGACCCTGCTCAGATTGCAGATACTTTCAATTTGATGTTTACTGACCTTACCTCGTATCTTAGTAAACTCCCACCCAAGCCTCCCTCAGGCCAGAATGATGATTCCCATGGTCATTCCTCTCCTAATACCGCCCTTCCTCCATCATTCTACTTTAGGGCTATTGGTTAGAATATTACCACCAAACTCTTGAAGTCACTCCCATCTAGAGGAAGCCCTGGCAGCGATGGATTTTAACCGTTTTTTCTGAAGCTTATCTATCCAACTATTGTTAGGCCCCTAACTTACATATTCAATCTGGCATTACTCTCATCCACAGTGCCTGACTCCTGGAAGTATGCACATGTGGTGTCTATTTTTAAAGCTGGTGATCCCCTCGCACCTGAGAACTACAGACTCATCTCCCTCCTTCCACATTTAAGTAAATTACTGGAAAAAAATCATACTGTAACCTCCCTACAAATGGGGGTTCCCGAAAAGTCTTCCTCGAGCTTGCCTAAATGCTCACTCCCAGGCTGGTGTCCTGCATTTTAGCAGTTTAAATGTGCTTGCCAGAGAGTGCCTGTATAGCCTCTGTGTACTGTCTCTTTAAGAGCTGCCTGGATTGCAGTCACAAGTAATCTAAGCGGAAGCTCTGTTGAAAGATGTAACTATTTGCTGAAAATCATTTAGAGTGATAACGATAATGTAGTTTGTCTAACCTGCCTTCTTTGCAGCAAGGACTGTTTTGTTTATATCCACTGTCTTGGTCCTGGACTGCGAATTGGACCAATCAGTTCTGGTGGGACCTAAAATGGAGCCGGACTACAGGAGCTGTCTGGAGTCAAAATCTGTAGGAATTGTAGTTTTGGGCTTTTGGCGCCTTTTTACAACTGAAGGGGGAGCTCTTGCTTAGACTGACAGCTGAACCAGCCAACTGAACCTTTTGGATCTAAGGGAAATCCCCAAGCTGCCTGCTGTTTAAGTCAGATCTAAGTTATAAGCTGAAGGAAGCAACAGCTCGATGTAGTTCGAGCAGTCATCTGCGTAGTTTTCGCGTGGGAGAACTGTGGAAAGGCCTGATTTCTGGCCTGCATGTCTGTCTACTGCTCTGAGAGGGAGAAGAGAATTGTTTTTGGACTGAATCGGAGTTGTGTGATTAAAGTAAGCTACTGAAGTGGGACCAGGCTCAACCTGAAGAAGACTGAAGTTTTTGCTGAATGCGATCGGCCTGTCAGGAGTTCCAGCTACCCACAAGCTCCCGCTGTGTGCAGACTAGAGACTTTGCAATTGTGACTGGGGAGCATTTTGCCTGGTACAGTAGAATACCCTTACATGTAAATGTGCTGTGAGCCGCAAGTGGGTCGTGATTTGGTCCCCCACTGTGTGCACTGTGTTCTGCTTGCTGGAAGCTGTATTTAGCCCAAAATGGACTGCACCCGAATTTGTTTCCATGCGGTCTGGGTCTTGCTAGACTGGCCCAGCCAGACTACCCACTGCACAGAGAAGCCATCGACGAGAGACCTGCCTGGGGATCAGCCCCCTGCTCCATGCTTGAACAGGAACGACGCCTCAGCGAATCGTGTGGGCCCTGCTTCTCCTAGCTCTCCAGATCAACCACCTGCTGTCTCAATTTTCATCCAGCCTGTGTCCAGTCTTGGGTATCATGAGTAATGATCAGGGTAGCTCCCTGCAACAACAGCTTAATCTAAATGTTTCATCTGATTGGCTGGTTGTTTCTTTTTTTCTTCACAAACTGAGCGCTCCGGCACCAGATTACAAATAGTATGTATTGTGCATGTTTTTTTTTTTCCATCACAGGGCCCCAACCAGCTGCGACACTGGCCTACCCCGGGCAACAGTCCTGGCTAGCTCATCTCTTCTCCACCTAGGTACCCAGAGGTGTGACTGTGTGGGAGAACTTAAAGCGCATGCATAACTGCCTGATTGATATAACTTTAAAGCTAATTAACCTGATTTTGCCCCTCCCTTGTTCAAGCCCCTGTATAAATCAGATCTAACTTTTTCTGCATTAAATCTGACTGTGGTTCCAGTTTGTGTTCAAAGTACTGTTCTACTGCTATTTGCTGTGCCTAACTTTGTTTTACAGGGGGTCCCCAGGGTCGAGCCAGAGGAACCAGCCCTGGTAGTAAGTGCAAACAGCGTGGGTATCTGTGTGGTGTACCACTGTGGAACTCCTGACAGGCCGATCGCATTCAGCAAAAATATTCGGTCTTCTTCAGGTTGAGCCTGGCCCAGTTCAGTAGCTTACTTTAGTCACACAAACTTGGATTTAGTCCAAAATCATTCTCTTCTCTCCTTCTCAGAAGCAGCACACTGGCATGCAGGCCAAAAACTTAGCCTTTTCAGAGTTCTCCCATGCGAATCCACTCAGGATAGCTGTACAGAAACACTTCAGCTCCTTCTTGCTCAGCTTCCAGGTTAGTTTTAACTGAAAACTGCAAACAGCCTGGGACTTCCCCAAGACCCAAAAGATTTGGTTGGCTGATTTGGCTGTCAGTCAAAGCAAGAGTTCCCCCTTCAGTTGCAAAAAAGGCGCAAAAACTCAAACCACGGTTCCTATAGATTTTGAATTCAGACAACTCCTGTAGTACGGCTACATTTTCGGTCCCACCAGAACTGATTGGTCCAATTTGCAGTCCAGGACCAAGACAGTGGAGACAAATAAAACAGTCCTTGCTACAAAGAAAGTAGGTTAGACAAACAACATTATCATTATCATTCTAAATGGTTTTCAGCAAATAGTTACATCTTTCAACAGAGCTCCCTCTCAGATTACTTAAACTGCAATTAGGCAGCTCCTAAAGAGACAGTACACAGAGGCTATACAAGCTCTAGTAATCACATTTAAACTGCTAAAACGCAGGACACCAGCCTGGCAGTGAGCATTTAGGCAAGCTCAAGGAAGACTTTTTGGGAACCCCCATTTGTAGGGGGGTTACAGAAAGATTTGTGATTGCGACTGTGTAGAATTTATATATACATGATAAGATAGGAAGAAGATAAAAGGAAAACTTTAATACATCCTGTATAACTGATGAATTGTTGGTCAGTGGGGATTACTGCATGCAATAGGATTGATTATATCTTTGATTAATGATACTGTATTTTTTTTCTCTGCAAATTTAAAAAAATTATTAAAAAAAAAAAAAAAGAGAGGCCTGTCAGGCAAAGACGCAAAAGACCTTAGAGGCAAAGCTGTGAAAGGCCTGACAGGTGAAGTTCCAGTTTGCTGCATGTCCTTGTCCAGCTGCTGTGGTGCACCACAAGACTACAGAATATCCTGATACATACATAGCACTGTCAGACTATGTTCCTTGCCACTCCTGAAGCCATCAGAACTGAAAGTACCCCTAGGCTGCAGCACAAGGAGATTCTTCCTGACATCTAAGTAGTAAGCTAGATAGGCTGCAGGGGGGAGAACTCCTGGGCAGGACTGTGAAAACTTCAGGATAAGCACAGGCAGAAGCATGAAAGCTCACAGTGTGCTAATCTTATGGGCCCCCTTCAAAGTTTGCCAGTTTACGCTTTAGACTGTTTTATCCTGGTGCACCTACCCTGGGTTTATTGGTTGGCTACCAGCACCACGGTGAGGTACCCACCACAACAAACTGACTGTGACCAACAGTATGGCCGTTTAGAGGATAAGCCGGGTGCACCCGTGGGGAGGTCCGGGACTGTGTGAGGATAAAATTGTCTGATCAAAATTGTTGTTGTTGTGCTGTTTTCTCCTTTTTCCCACTCCTTCATAATAAATCTGCAGTTAGTTTATGCTAAAAACTGATATTCTTGGTCATTGTGTGGCGTGTATTGTTATTGGGGGAGTGTATCGTTATTGCATGGGGAAGGCACTGTGAGGCAACTACAGTATTTTCCTGGGAGGGTGGTAACCTGGTCTTTTACCCAACAGGTATCCCATATCACTACCCCAGGTGGTGGCACTGCACCATTCTGCTCCAGTGTAACATGTCACTAGGGAACCCAGGCCGGCCCCCTTGGAAGGTGTGTTCAGGTGAGACCCAAGGGCCTCAGAACAGCCAGGTAGTAAGTCAAAGGGCTGTAACACATAAAAAGGGGAGAAGACATTTTTTAGGTATGTTAGCAAAAGAATGAAGACAAAGGGAGGGATTGCAGAGTTAAGGGGGATGGAGGGGGACCAAGAAAAGTCAGACATCTTGAACGAATACTTCCGCTCTGTGTTCACAGTAGAAGGGGAAGGGGAGGGACCATGAAAAAGCACCGTGAGCTTTCACGGGAAGGAAATGGACACCAGTCCTTTTTCTGAGGAGAGAGTCCAGAGAGCATTTGCTAACCTGAATGTGGACAAACCTATGAGGCCAGATGGGGTGCATCCAAGGGTGCTGAGGGAGCTCCGAAAGGTACTAGCTGCACCTCTGACAAACCTATTTAAAGCAGCAGTGCAACAAAAAAAGTTATTCCAAAAAGTTAATTTTTTGCTATGGTTATAAATAATATCAACAAAACTGTTGATTTGGGTTTTCTGGATGCTTCCTATGCTGTGTACTGTACATTTGCATTTTTGTCCGAATTCTTACCCACCTTAGGTCCTCAGTATTATTTGTATTTTATTTTTATTTATTTATTTACTGAGGTCTAGGAATTGCAACCCTTTGAGTCAGGGACTGTTTTCCAAAGGCTCCATGTCAGTACAAAGTGTGCCAGGCAAGTGTTACAGACATCGTGAACAATGACAGTAAATTATACACAATGAGAAAATTATACAATAGGAGCTATTACAACGGCTTCACATCAGTACAAAGTGTGGCAGGCAAGTATTACAGACATCATGACATCATGAATAATGACAGTAATTATACACAAAGAGAATATTATACAACAGGGAGTTATCTAATGATGCATTACAATAAGCATTGTCAATTGACATGGGAGTAATCAAAACTGTAGAAACAAGTCTGAGGAGAAAAAAATTTATACTGGAGACAGAAGCAATGGAGCTATGGAGGAGAAAGTGAAAAACAGGCCCAGGAAGTGGATGAAAGGAGAGCTGGAAAAATAGTAGAGACCAGAAAGTTGCCCAATGGGCATTGTCGTGTCGGCAAGGTGCAGAAGAGAAAATAGTTGGAGTGTTACAACAGTGTTACAGGCAGTCACAGTTTGATGAAACCAGGATGTGGTCCCGCAGTTCTTTTTTGAAAGGGCCCAACCTGGGTATGGATTGGAGGGAACGGGGTGGGGTTCATCCATAAAGGAGGCCCTATATTTGAAGGATCTTTGACAGGCAGTGGTTCTATAGAATGGGATTTGGAAAGCAGTTTTGTCTGTGTGTCTAGTCGCCCGCCTGTGCTGCCCTGGCGAGAGGAGAAGGTTACAGCCAGTGGGTGATTGGCCATAGAGATTTATTTTGCTAGTAGGCAAGTCTGATAGTAGAGACGCCCTTGGAAATTTAGCCAGGCCAGGCATTGATAGAGATCATAGATATGCGTCAACCTGTTGAAGCCAGTGGCCAGGTGGCAGGCTTTGTTTAAGGCAAGTTTAATTTTACTTAGGGCAGAGTTTGAAGCAGACTTATACACAACTATACCATAGTCTACCAGGGATAGAATAGAGCTGGAGATAGCCAATCTAAGAGCAGCAGGAGGGAGGTAGGCCCTAATTATGTAGAGGAGGCCAATTCTAGCATTAACTGCAGAGCAGGTAGTGATAATGTGTTCATTGAAGGAGAAGGCAGGATCGAGGGTGATACCAAGGTATTTAAAATGGGGAATGGATTCTAGGGAGGTGCCATGAGAAATGAGGATGGAGAAGGCGGAGGACTTGTACTTATTTTGGTGGTGGGAAAATAGCATTACCTTTGTCTTTTTATAATTGAGAATAAGTTTATGGGTTGAAAACCAGGATTCAGCCTCCTTGAAAGAGCGCTGCAGGTCCTGTTGAAGCAGGGTGGGATCAGGGTGGCAACTGAGAATCACTGCATCGTCTGCATAGAGGAGGCATCTGGTGCAGGCCAAGGGGAGAGAGTTCAGGTACAGAGTAAATACTAGTGGGCCAAGAATGGAGCCCTGGGGTACCCCAGAGTGAACCTCTAGACTAGTGGATAGGGTGCCATTTATCTTCACTTGCTGGAATCTTCCTTGCAGTTAGTGGGCGAACCAGGCAGTGGCCTCCTGGGACAGGCCAGTGGAAAGGAGAGAGTCTGATAATAGGGAATGATTGACCGTATCAAAGACTTTGGTGAGGTCTATGTACACAGACCCAACCAAGGCCCCTTGGTCAAGGGCATCGTGGATGAATGAGGTGCATTCCAGGAGGGCAGTGGTGGTGCTGTGGCCCTTCCTGAAACTGTGCTGTTGCTGGCAAAGGAGGTTATGTGATTCCAGGAATTTAGCGAGTTGCTCAGCAATGATTTTGTCGAACGCTTTTGGGAGGGGGTGCAGAATGGAGATAGGCCTGTAGTTATTATGGGAGGTTCGGTCGCTGCTCTTGTGGATGGGAGTGACCACCTCCCATTTCCACTAGGAAGGGAACTGACCAAGGCATAGCAACATATTCAAGATTTTGTTCAGGGGGTTAGGACTGTGTCTAGAGACAGGTTGAGCAGCTTAACGTCTAGTGTATCACCACTCTGTCTGGATTTGCCAAGGAACTTAGAGAGGTAGGAGCAGGCAGTACTCAGAGAGATGGTCTTGAAACAGAATGGTGGGACACCAGTAAGTGGGGGGGGGGACAGTCCAGGAGGGAGATGAAGTTTGGGAGGGAGTACTGAGCTAAGGTCAGTAAATGCCACAAAATGCAAATATTAGGCAGCCATATTTTTTTCTTGAGAAATAATTATTTTCAAACGTTCATGAAATTCTTAAATGATGACAGAAACTGAAAATGTTACTACCAAAGTAAACTGGAAGACATCTGGCATCAATTAGGAAGGAAAAAAGGTGGGATTAAATTTTAGCCCATTTTCGTTGCACTGCTGCTTTAACAGATCTCTGGAGACAGGAAGGATCCCACAGGACTAGAGATGAACAGATGTAGTCCCACTTCACAAAAGTGGTAGCAGGGAAGAGGTGGGCAATTATAGGCCGGTCAGATTGACATCAGTGGTGGGTAAGTTAATGGAGACACTACTAAAGGAAAGGATTGTGAAATATCTTGAATCCAATGGGTTACAGGATCTGAGGTAGCATGAATTCACGGGGGGCAAGGTCATGCCAGACAAATCTGATAGATTTCTTTGGGTGACCAAGAAGTTGGGTCAGGGAGGAGTGATGGATGTGGCCTACCTGGATTTCAGCAAGGCATTTGACACCATACCACATAGGAGACTTGTAAGCAAGTTCGGTAGCTTGGGGTGGCAATAAGGTGGTAACCTTTGTAAGAAACTGGCTAGGGGCAGGAGACAGAGGGTAGTGGTAAAAGGAGTTCTTTCCAAGGATGGGAGGGTGACCAGTGGGGTACCTCAGGGTTCAGTGCTGGGACTGGTCATTTTTTAATATATTTATAAGTGATATAGCAGAGGAGCTGGAAGGGAAAGTCTGCCTCTTTGTGTATGACACCAAGATCTGCAAGGGTCTATGTGATAATGGCGAACGCCTAAAGGCGATCACTGTTATTGCTCAGTCAGAGTGCCGAACACATTTTCGGCACTCTGACAACCCTAGCGCACCAGAACAACAGTGCCAGGACAGATTTTTACTACTTTTTGTGGGGGTGCTCCACCACCCCACCCCACCCTCATTTGACCGTTCCTCCAACCTTGCCAAGTCCCATCTCACCCTTTCCACCCCACCTTGTGTGTATCAACCCTGTTGCAGATCTTTGTGTCGTCTGCAAAGAGACATACTTTTCCTTCCATACTCATCTGTATTGCTCTTTTATGCCTATCCCATGCCTGTCTAAAGCCCTGCACTGTATTCATATCCACCACTTCCTGAGGTAGGCCGTTCCATGCATTCACCACCCTTTCTGTGAAAAAAACTTCCTCACATTACCCCTTAACTGGTCTTCCTTTAACATCATGCTGTGTTCTCTCGTCCTGCCATTTTTCTTATATTGAAACTTGTAGACTCTTTCACCTTGTTAATGCCCTTAAGATATTTGAATGTTTCGATCATATCACCTCTCTCCCTCCTTTGCTCTAGGGTATACATATTGAGCTCTGTTAATCTGTCCTCATATGTTTTCTGATGCAGTCCCTGCACCATTTTGTTTGCCCTTCTCTGGACTGCCTTCATTTTGTTAATGTCTATGCAGAGGATGCTATCATTTATCGCTCCTCTCCCGATATTGATCTGATTAATAAAGAATTTGCCTCTGGCTTTGCTTCCCTTGAGAGCTGGTTCAGCCAGAATCATCTTGTTCTTAATACGAAAAAAATGAAAACTATGTTGTTCACCCATTGACCCCTCACCAGGCACATTCTCCCCCCTCTTAGGATAACCTCTCTCAATGGTGACACCCTTGAGTCTGTACATTCCTTTAAATACCTGGGCATCATCTTAGACTCTGCCATCTCCATTAACACACATAGAAACATAGAAGTTGATGGCATGAAGTTGATAAGGACCACAAGGCCCATCCAGTCTGCCCATTTCTTTTTCTACCTTATGAATGTGCCATCGGCCTTTGCTCTGTCAATGGTCTATCTATTCATATTCATCTGTATTGCTCCCTTATGCCTATCCCAGGCCTGTTTGAAGCCCTGCACTGTATTCATATCCACCACTTCCTGAGGTAGGCCGTTCCATGCATCCACCACCCTTTCTGTGAAAAAGAACTTCCTCACATTACCCCTTAATCGACCTCCCTCTAATCTCAAGCTGTGTCCTCTTGTTCTGTTATTTTTCTTATATTGAAACATGTTAGACTCTTTCACCTTGTTAATTCCCTTAAGGTGTTTGAATGTTTCAATCATATCACCTCTCTCCCTCCTTTGCTCTAGGGTATACATATTGAGCTCCGTTAATCTGTCCTCATATGTTTTCTGATGCAGTCCCTGCACCATTTTGGTTGACCTTCTCTGGACTGCCTCAATTTGGTTACTGTCCTTGTGAAGGTATGGCCTCTAGTACTGCACGCAGTACTCCAGATGGGGCCTAACCAGTGTCTTGTAAAGAGGGATTATTACCTCCCTCTTACGACTTGTGATACCCGACTGATACACCCCAACATCCCCCTAGCCTTACTTACTGTTTTAGTGGTGTGCTTGGATGATTTCAAGTCATCTGATGCCCAAGTCTCTTTCTTCCCTTGTGACTGCCAGCAACTCCCCTCCCACCCTGTAGGTGACTTCAGGGTTTCTCTTCCCTATGTGTATGATCTTGCACTTCTTTGTGTTAAACCCCAGTTGCCATTCTTCCAACCATTTTGCCAGTTTATCCAGATCTCTTCTCATTCTACCCACCCCATCTGGATCATCTACTCTGTTGCATATCTTGGCGTCATCTGCAAACAGACAAACCTTACCCTCTAGTCCATCCGCAATGTCACTGATGTAGACATTGAAAAGAACTGGCCCCAGGACTGATCCCTGAGGTACCCCACTTGTGACTTGCATCTCTTCTGACTGTATACTATTTACCTTCACCCTCTGTTTTCTGCCCATCAACCAGTTTGCCACCCAGTTGACCAAATTCTGACCCACCCTGAGCCTACCCAGCTTATTAATCAATCATCTATGTGGAACAGTATTGAAAGTTTTGCTGAAGTCAAGGTAGGCGACATCAACTGCTCCCCCTTGGTGCACCACTCTGGTTACCCAGTCAAAGAAATCTATGAGATTAGTTTGACAGGACCTTCCTACTGTAAACCCATGCTGTCTTGGATCCTGTGCTCCTATGGATTCCAGGTGTTGCACTATCCTTTCCTTAAGGAATGCCTCCATAATCTTGCCCACTACTGAGGTAAGACCGACTGGTCTGTAGTTCCCTGCCTCCTTCCTGCTACCACTCTTGTGGATCGGGATCACATGAGCCCTTCTCCAGTCTTCTGGGACCTCTCCTGTGCTCAGGGACTCACTAAACAGTTCTGATAATGGCTCTGCTAGTTCCACCCTTAGCTCCTATAGTAGCCTGGGATGTATGCCATCATGTCACATTGCCTTGTCCACCCTGAGCTTAGTGAGCTCTTGTAGGACCCTTTCTTTTGTGAAGGGACTAGTGCACACCTCCCTCTCCCCTGTGTCCATGGTGCTGAGCTGTGGGCCCTGCCCTACCTTCTCTTCAGTAAATACTGAGCGGAAGTATCTATTTAGGATAGATGCTTTTACATGGTCCTCCTCCTCACATGCCCCCTTATCTCCTCTGATCTCAGCAATCCCCCTGCTGGACTTTCTCCTTTCACTAATGTATCTATAGAAAGTCTTGTCACCTTCTTTTACTGTTTATGCTAGTGTTTCCTCGGTTTAGGCCTTTGCCTGCCTTACTGCCTTCCGTACTTCCCTTTTGGGAAGTTTGGTATGCCTCCCTATCTTCACCCCGCTGTGTTCCCTTATATTTCCTGAAGGCCAGCCTTTTGGCTCTGACCTTTTCTGCTACAGTTTTTGAGAACCAAAGTGGTTTCCTTCTTCTTTTGCACTTCCTTTTCTCTCTAACACAATGGGATGTTGCCTCAAGTATTGCATCCTTAATGCTTGCCCACTTTGCCTGTACCCCCTCACCTATATTTATTTTTTGACAGGGCTAACTTAACTCTGTTGGACATCTTATTAAAGTCAGCTTCTCTGAAGTCCCATATTTTTGCCTTGGAATGGGATGATTTAGTTCTAGTGGCCAAACTGAACCATACCATGTGATGGTCACTGGCCCCCAGGTGACCTTCTACCTGGAGATCTGTGATCCTTTCCCTGTTAGTCAGTACTAGATTTAGGATAGCCCTGTCTCTTGTGAGTTGTTGTATCGGTTGTTTGAGGCCTTCCCCCTGCAGGGAATCCACTATGTGTCTAGTTCTGGCAGATGTTCCTGCTGGTATTGGCCAATCTGTATCTGGCATGTTGAAGTCTCCCATTATCAGAACCTCCCCTTTAGCTGTCATGTTTTGTATATCTTCTAATAGTAATGTGTCTATGTTCTTCCCCTGGTCTGGAGGCTTGTAGACAACCCCAGTTCATATGGCTGTCCCATTTCCTGTTTCCAGGCCTCCATCGTCACTAAATCTCTGAACCAGAAACTAGGACTCCTCTGTTGGATCTGTCCATTCCTTACCTCTGCCGCCTGTCTTAACATTGCTTCTTCTTCCTTTCTTCCTCTCCTAACTTATGGTGCTCCTTTACTACTCTCAACTAATTCCTCCTCCCTGTCTCTCTTATCCCAAGCTTACCATAGGGTGGGAAGGTTTGCCTTGGGGGCTCATGCAAACTCTCACCACTGTGATATCCTGTCCTTGCTGGGCTGGTATTCCTCCCTGAGCTTTATGTTCAAGCTCGTCAACAAATTTGCACCTCCCTGCCTTAGCAAGCTAATACGCCTATATCAAGCCCCATGTGCCCTCTGATCTGCTTCACTTCTCATGAAACCAAAACTACACCTAGCCATTGCTCGTAGGTCTTTTGCATTTGCAGCTGTATCTGACTGGAACTCCCTCCATTCTTTCTTGTTCCTCCCTTCCTTTGTCTCAATCTCGACTGTTTGCCTCTCTCTCAGCCTCTGTTTCTTGCTCCTGCTATTGACTCATCTCTCTACTCCTTATTTCCTAGTCCCACTCCTGTCTTACCCCTTACCTAGCTACTATCCCCACCCTCTGTCCCTGTCTTCCTTTTTTCTCCTGCTCATTGTTCTGGCCCCCCCAACCCTTGTACATATTAGCCTTAGTTTCTAAGTATATTATTCAATATTAGTACTATTCAATATCTTCATCAGTGACATTGCGCAGGACCTAGAAGGCAGAATTTCACTGTTCGCTGATGACACAAAGCTCTGTAACAGAGTAGACACATCAGAGGGTGTACACAGAATGAGAAGGGACCTGCAGAAACTTGAAGAATGGTCAGGGGTTTGGCAGTTGAAATTCAATGCAAGGAAGTGCAAGATAATGCATATGGGGCACAAAACCCTGGCACAATATATCAGTTGGGGTGAGGATATAGCATGCACCAAGCAGGAAAGGGATCTTGGAGTTATCATCTCGATGACCTCAAGGCAGGAAACAGTGTGAAAAGGCAGCAGGTAAAGCAAATAGGATGCTGGGATGCATAGGCAGGGGCATCACCAGCAGGAAAAGGGAGGTCATAATTCCACTATACAAGACACTAGTGAGGCCGCACCTGGAGTACACTGTGCAGTTCTGGAGACCTTACCTACGTAAGGACATAGACAGGGTAGAGAAGGTTCAGAGGAGGGCAACAAAGATGGTGCATGGATTGCATCACAAGTCCTATGAGGACAGGTTGAAGGCACTGAACATGTACTCCCTGGAGGAGAGGAGGGAGAGGATATGATAGAGACATACAAGTATCTTACAGGAGGAACAGAGTGCAGGAATGCACTATTTTAAGCAAAAAGATGTTCCAGGACTAGAGGGCATGGGATGAAGTTGGAGGAGGGCGATTCAGGAAAGCGTGAGGAAGAATTTCTTCACAGAGCGGGTGGTGGACAAGTGGAACACCTGAGAGTGGTAGGGGCTGAAACAATCACGGATTTAAGAATGCATGGGATAGACATAAAGGAATTCTGGAGGTCAGGGGTAAGGGGCAACAGACTTCCTGGAAAACATAAACTGAACTTACAAACTTAAATGGGCAGACTGGGTGGGCCATAGGCCCTTATCTGCCGACACTGTCTATGTATCTATGTATATGCCTTGTAAATATGTTTATAGATGTGTATATTCCATGCTTTGTCATATTGTTGTATATAGCCTTATGCTGTTCTGTTTTTGCTATCTGGTTTATGCTTTTCTGTAACATTACACTGCCTCTGTATAATTTTTCTTGACCCCAGGTCGACTCTGAAAAAGGGACTGTAATTGTCTCAGTGGACTTACCCGGTCACCAAAACTCAAATAAATAAATACCCCTGTGCAGGTGCAGACTCCAGTACTCCAGATTGGGCCTAACCAGTGTCTTGTAAAGAGGGATTATTACCTCCCTCTTACGATTTGTGATACCCCTACTAATACACTTCAACATCCCTCTAGCCTTACCTACTGCTTTCGTGGTCTGCTTGGATGATTTCAGGCCATCTGTGATGATAAGAGACAAAGAATCTCTGAGCGCAAGCACTGAGGCAATGGTTACCCCAAAGGGCATTTGGCTGGGAAGCCAAGTTTCAAAGAAATACAGAATCACACATGCATCCACAATGCACAGCATCATGGGCTGCATATGCAAATCACCACAGAATATTATGCTGGTTCAACTTTAAGCAGAAATGTATGGTGCTGAAAGGCCACGCACACAGTTTGCAAAGGGTGCCAACAGAAGACATAGACACGTGTTTCATCCTACCAGGACTCATCAGTATGCCTCATCTGTTTGACACCCCAGTGGAATGAACCAGCTACCCTAAGATGGTCTATCTGGGTTATGTTGTGGTGAACCTAATTAAAACAAAATACAATTTAAAGACAAAAGAACCTCTGTGCGCAAGCACTGAGGCAATGGTTACCCCAAAGGGCATTTGGCCGGGAAACCAAGTTTCAAAGAAATACAAACTCACACATGCCTCCACAATGCAAAGCATCATGGGCTGCATATGCAAATCACCACAGAATATTATGCTAATTCAACTTTAAGCAGAAATGCATGGTGCCAAAAGGCCACTCACACAGTTTGCAAAGGGTGCCAACAGAAGACATAGACACTTGTTTTGTCCTACCAGGACTCATCAGTATGCCTCATCTGTTTGACACCCCAGTGGAATGAACCAGCTACCCATCATCTGTGATGATGATGATGATGATGCCCAAGTCTCTTTCTTCCCTTGTGATTGCCAGTAACTCCCCTCCCAAGTTATAGGTAGCTTCAGGGTTTCTTTTTCCTATGTGCATGATCTTGTACTTCTTTGTGTTAAACCCATCTCCACTCTTCAGACAATTTTGCCAGTTTTTCCAGATCCCTTCTCATTCTGCCCACCCCATCTGGATCATCTACTCTGTTGCAGATCTTGGTGTCATCTGCAAACAGGCAACCCTTACCCTCTAGTCCATCTGTAATGTCACTCAGAGACTCACTAAACAGTTCTGCTAATGGATCTGCTAGTTCCGTCCTTAGCTCCTTTAGTACCCTGCAATGCATGCCATCAGGTCTCATTGCCTTGTCCACCCTGAGCTTAGCGAGCTTTTGTAGGACCCTTTCTTTTGTGAAGGGAATTGTGCACACCTTCCTCCCCCATGTCCATGGTGCTGAGCTGTGGGTCCTGGCCTACTTCTCCTCAGTATATACTGAGTAGAAGTATCTATTTAGGATAGATGCTCTTCCTTTGTCCTCCTCCACACACTCCCCCTTATCCCCTTTGATCTTAGCAATCCCCCTCTGGAGTTTCTCCTTTCAGTAATGTGTCTATAGAAAGTCTTGTCCCCTTCTTTTACTGTTTGTGTTAGTGTTTCCTTGGTTTGGGCCTTTGCCTGCCTTACTGCCTTTCCTGCTTCCCTTAAAAAAGTTAGATATGCCTCCCTATCTTCATCCCGCTGCATTCCCTTATATTTCCTAAAGGCCAACCTTTTGGCTCTGACCTTTTCTGCTACTGTTTTTGAGAACCAAAGTGGTTTTCTCCTTCTTTTGCTCTTGCATTTCTCCCTAACACAATGGGATGTTGCTTCAAGTATTGCATCCTTAATGCTTGCCCACTTTGCCTGTACCCCCTTACCTATATTTCTTCTTGCCAGGGCTAGCTTAACTCTGTTGGCCATCTTATCAAAGTCAGCTTCTCTGAAGTCCCATAATTTTGCCTTGAAATGGGATGATTTAGTTCTAGTGGCCAAATTGAACCATACCATGTGATGGTCACTGGCCCCCAGGTGACCTTCTACCTGGACATCTGTGATCCTTTCCCTGTTAATCAGTACTAGATCCAGGATAGCTCTGTCTCTTGTGGGTTGTTGTACCAATTGTTTGAGGCCCTCCCCCTGCTGAGAATCCACTATGTGCCTAGTTCTGGCAGATGTTCCGGCTGATATTGACCAATCTGTAGCTGGCACGTTGAAGTCTCCCATTATCAGAACCTCCCCTTTAGCTGTCATGTTTTGTATATCTTCTAACAGTAACGTGTTGATGTTCCCCACTGGTCTGGAGGCCTGTACACAACCCCAGTTCGTATGGCTGTCCCATTTCCTGTTTCCAGGGCGACCCACAGTTCTTCTGGCTCTTTAAGTGTATTCTGAATTTCTGTAGCTTTGATATGTTCATTGACATAAAGGACCACTCCACCCCCCCCCCCTTTTTTCACCTTGGTCTCTTCTGCACAGTACATAGTCAGGTACGGTAGTCTCCCAAGTGTGGTTACTGGTGAACCATGTCTCGCTCATGGCTGCTATGTCTAGTTAAGCCTCTGTCTTTGTTTCCTCCAGGTCTGGGATCTTGTTTCCAAGATTGCAGGCATTTGTGTACAAGATTTTCCATTGGCTAGATTTCATTGTGTTAGTTGTGGGGTGAGGTTCAGCTTTTCCCTGTGCATCGTATGGGGAGCTGGACCTTTTTCCTCATCTGGTGATGCAAATGAAGTACAAACATGCTGAACTTCTGTTTGAACATTAACTGGGGTGGAGGGGTGCTCTTCCCATTCGATGTATCAGGTGCTGCACCCCTCTCCTCATTTGCTAGTTTAAATATTCTGCAAAAACATCAAACTTCGGCCCCAATGCACTGACTCCCTCCTTAGTCAGATGCAGTCCATTGAATTTAAAGAACTTTTGCTCCCAAAACTGTTGCCAGTTACCTACAAATCTGTGTCCTTTTTCCTGGCACCAGCCCTTGAGCCATGTTTAGCTAGGGGGCTAAGTCCAAAACTAGCCAGGAAAGTCATAAATTATATGAAATTTTAATTTTTTTTCTACGTCATACGGTTCCTGAGATATAAACAATTTACTATTCCAAGTGCTCATTTTTTGCTCCGGGGCCCATTATTATGCATACATTCTTTGTATTCACTGTGATTCTCTATGCAGCTTTTGGGGGAAAAAAGGCTGTGCGTTTTCGTTACTGGTACAGTTAGCGTTTCCGCAGTTTCCATACCGTTGCATTAGCGTTCCCGTCCATGCCACCGTGTGCGTTAGTTACCCTTTGCATTTTTTTTGCACTTGCATTTGCATTACTGTTAATCTTTGTGTTTCCCTTACTGTTTTTGTTTGCATTTCCTTTTGCTTCACCGTGTGCATTTCCATTTGCATTTGCGTACATGCTTCCATTTGCATTTGTGTTTCCTTTGACGTCATCGTTGGTGCTACCATTAGTATTTGTGTTTCCAGTTGTGGTACCTTGACCATGCGCATTACCATTTGTGTTTCCATACGCGCTTGTGTTTGCGTTTCCGTTTGCGTTACTGTTCGCTTTGACGTCATCGTTACTGTTACTGTAACTGTTTGCGTTTTCAATTGCGTTACCATTACTGTTTGCATGTTCGTCACCATTTGTGTTTCTGTTGGCCTTAGTGTTTGCATTTTCGGTTGCGTTTCTGTTGTCGATTGTGTTACTGTTTCCTTCTGCGGCACCGTTGCCTTTATTGCATTTCTGTTTGCGTTTGTGTTACCGTTTGCATTTCTCTTACTGTTTGCATTTCCATTGGCGTTAGTGTTTACGTTACTGTTATTGTTACCGTTTACCTTTCTGTTGCCATTAGCGTTTGCATTACCGTTTGCGTTACCATTTCTATTTTCATTAACGTTTGCGATGTTTGCTCTTGTAGCTCCTGTAATTAGCCCTGAAAGCTTAGCTTAATGATAGCTAAAACTGTAAAACCTGTCAGCACAAAAAGTAACAAAACCTGTAAACACCACCTGTAACAATATAACAGAAGATATACCTTGCAAAAAACACTTTACTACAGAGAAAAATAAAGCAGTGACTGAGTACATTGTTGGTGACAGAAGGTAAGGGGGAGTGAAAGAAGCTGGGCATGGGACTGAGTACATTGTAGGTGACTGAGGGTGTAGGAGAGCAACAAAGGTCATGAGAGGGTGACTACTATTTATTTATTTATTTGGATTCAGAAATAGCTTTGAATCATAGACTAATTTACAAAGGTTCTATGTCACAGAGATTAAAAACAGACAGACATTACTAACAATTGCACAGAGATACAGTTCAGCAGTGGTTACAAGGATCAGAATAGGCTAACAGGATGTGCGAGTAACAAATAGTGTTTCCCTAATACCATGAATAATACGCTATTCATTATTCAGAAAGAAAAAATAATATTGGGAGTTGTTCAGGGCTATTCAGCATTTTGTTATTTGACTGGAGTTCAAGATCTCCTGAGACTTCCTGTCCAATCGGAGATCAATTTTGAGGCTCACTGAAAGCAGGTCATGCGATCCCGCACTCACAGACATTACAATGCAAGAGAAACAGATGTCTGAGCTGCTGTGAAAAAGCAATCTACTTCCAGCCACTTAAAAAAAATTAGCCAAAAGGCATGAATCTTGACAGTTTGTGTTCCCTTTCCAAATCCCAAGCTGAGAGGGTCAATTTTTTACACTTGTAGTGTGGAAATCAGGCTTTTTTCAGTAGAACTACTAGAGTGAGAACAAAGTGAAATTAAACTAGGGCTGTTTGCTGAGAGAGACAGATAGGTTAAAGGAATAATGCCCCCTGTGGCCTCGGGCCCAACCACCTGAGGCGTGATGTTATCACATCATAGCATCCACCCTGTCAGGCATTATTCCTTTAACAGCCACTGCACACTTCAGAAATAACACTTTTTAAAACAGCAGGAAGTGGGACAAACATAAGACCACATGCACTATTCTGAACACTAAAAAACACTGCAAAAACAGGGAGCAGGCTCATGTTATTAACTGATGCATCTAACACTGCATAATGCTGTAAACAAAGAACAAATACATATATTTAAGTAACTACAATTATTAAAACCTGCCTTTCATAGGAATGTGTTCATCTTAATGAGTAGTCTGAGCTGTAAACACAAAACAAATGCAAATTGTTATGTGAAAATATTGATTTTGAAACCTGCCTTTTACCTGCCTCCCGCCCCTACCTCCTGCCTTAACTTTGTTCTCCATATCCTATCCTGCCCCTTGTTCTGCTCCTATTTTCCCCATACCCCCCACTACCCACCCCAACCTCCCACACTACCCCCACCCCCCCATCCACCAGCCTTGACCAAAACCCCCTGGTCCAGGCACTTAGCTTATCCTCTTGATGCGCATTGTGGCCTACTAATGCAATTAACAATGCCTTCAACTGCTGTATCTGTACCTGATACGAGAATTCATATTATGTGTTACATTGCAGTTGTGTCTGTTATGTGAATTGAATCCCGAAATATGTTGCCATTCCCATGAATTGAATCCTGAAATTGTTGCCATTCCGATGAATTGAATCCCAAAATATTTAGCCATTCCCATGAATTGAATCCTGAAATATGTTGCACTTCCTGTGTAAATGTGTAAGATTCTGTTGCTAATGTGTAAAAAACATTGTCAGTTGTAAGTATGCTGTCACAACTAAGTTTTCTGTCTAAAACTGTTTGACGAGGATCCTTTGTAAATGAGCTCTTAGCTCAAAAGCTGTAATTGTTATCTCTTGATAGATAAATAATATGGACATGTTCTTAAGAAGCATTCTGCAGAACCTCTGCTTATAAAAAAAGGCTTTGGACGGCAGCACTTTGTCATCGTCCATTCTGCTGTCTCTCTAGAATTACAGCTGCAGTAAGATCTCAGGGCACAAGAGCTACAACTTACCTGAACTGCCTGTATTTGCCATCTCTGGACATTTGCCATTCTAATTCCCTTTTTGGAGCCGAGGAGTGCAAGGGGCTGGAAACCGGCCGACAGCCTATTAGAGCAGTGAAGAGGTGGGGCTTCTGCCTTAAAAGCCCATGCCACTCAAGCAAGTGAGTGGTGCTAGTGCCACTCCATGAAGGAAAACACTCTGAATATTTACATTTAATTAGGGGGGTTGAATTGTTTGGGATCCAGTAAGGACTGTAGTACAGACCCAGAATGCTTGGCACTTTTGGTAGGGGAATTAAACGCATCAAAGTATTGTAATACCTATGTTTATGAGATATTTTTTTGATGCCATATTTAGCATTTTTATTTACTGAGTTTTCTTATTTGCTGTGTTGCTTTACTGACCCAAGGGACAAGCACCAGCGTTTTGGATTTTTAGCTTGAGGTTGCTGATTTAAAGTTTCCACTCTAGTTTCTACCATTTTTGTTTTGTTAATATGAGGTTGTATGATATGACAGGCTGCTTGGTTCTGTGCTCCCTCTTGAGTGTTACTGTCTCAGAAAACCATAATAAAATTCAATTGTCTTCAAATTGGCTTTTTCCATTAAGACCTAATTGGGACCCTGCTGTTAGCAAAAGTAGAAGAAATCCTTTTTAAACTAATTGGAGGAGACTAAACTCAGGAGGCAGCCCATATCTTATTCAGCCCCATAGATTTCACAGGCCCATGACTGACATCTCTGGGGCTTCTTGTATTTTATTAATCCTTGGGGGAGATATTGAAATGAACCAAGGCCCTGTTTTGAAAAACCTCCATTAAGATTCTACATGATAATGCTTGTAGCATAGCTGCCAAAACAGACTCTCTGGCTGCTGTGCTGCATGAGCAGACCCCGTGCATAACGGGTTTGAGTGAGACCTGGCAAACAGGAAAACAAAATGATGGTGAACTTAGGGTTCCCGGGTATAAAATTTGAGGGCTGACAGGAAGTCCAGAGGGGAAGAGGTGATGATTTATATAAAAAATAACCTTGGACTTACAACAACATTATAACAAGGATTGGACTGGAATATATTGTAACACAGGTTATTTTCATGTTAGATATATTTAGTGCATGGTACTAGTTGGTCAAATTTGCATAAATTTTATTTAGCGCTAAACAATCAGAGCCTACTTCACTTCTATTGAAAATGTGTAATTTTGGCAAAGTAGTGCCATTTTATTTTAGCTCAGACATCACATTCAGTGAATATAGCAAAAATATTTTTTTCAGCAAAATTAACCAGTTTTACAGTAGAATACCTAGTTGTCAATCTTGAAAAAGTTAAACTGATTATAGCCATAGTCTACTCTCCCCCTAAGTCAACTATAAAATACATTGAAGTAGTACTGTATAAAATAGCTGAAGTGGTGAGAGACAAATCTTGGATATTAATGGGGATTTGAACTGTGACTGGTTCAATTCTCGGGGTAGGCTCTTAAAGGAGATAACCACTCCCCGGGTCTTAAACAGTATACAAAACCCCCCACCCATTACATAACCACCTCCACTAATGGATCAATCCGAGATTTGATTTTTGCTTCATCCCAACTACAGGTTGAAGCTGTGGGAACCTTGTCACCCTACTTAGGTGTCCATAACCCGGTGTGGATTGCCCTGCCTAGGTCACAGTTCTCCTTAAACTGGGTTAGAGACTTCTGTAACTTTTCAGAACATAAGTTCTTGGATACTATAAAAAGGGAGAACTGGGACCATTGCAGGCTAATCCCTGATTTAGATGTAACTGCTGATTATTTTACTGATACTTTTAACAATATTTAACCAACATGCCCCTAAAAATCAAATCCAAAAGTAAATCTCCAAGACTGCCCTGGATAAATGAAAAAATCTTAAAAAAAGACTAAATCCAGTGTAGACTGGGTATCTTTTAAACATCTGCGTAATAAATGTAAAACACTGATGAAATAGGCTAAATCACATTATTACAAGAATAAAATTGATAATTCTGTAGCTCCCAAAAGTGTCTGGGCAGTAGTTAGGCAATTAACCAACCCAGGGGGGATGACTTCCTAGACAAACATGAGATTAAAGGTTGGTAATAATACAATAGAGAACCCAGAGGAATCGTTATAACATATTAAGTGATTTTTTTACGGTTCCACTATGCCACAGTGGCAAGAAATTTGTCGACCAATGGCACCGCGACAGCACAACACTGCCATCTGATGTTGTGCCATCGCTCGGGGACCAAGTGTTTTCTGTGGAAGGCTTTGCCCCCCCAAACCCCCAATGCAGAGGGGTCTGCCCCCCGCACCCCCCCATACTTTAGATTTCTAACTCCAGTCTAAGTTAGTTTGTGGATGGGGGCAAACACCTCACCAGCAACAGTGTCGGGAACATGGAGACCATCACAGCAAACTGCCGAAAATGTTGCTGTGACGGTCTTCGTGGTATTCCTGATGTGTGGTTGGTATACCTTTTTTTACAGACTTATCACAATACAAATTTTCTTCAGCTAAAAATGTCAAAGATGAATTTGCATCTCATAATTTGGTTATGGATAACCAACCCCCTTTTAGGTTCAAAAAACTTACTATACCAAAAGTTTATAGAGAATTAAATAAAATTAATTCACACAAGTCATCTGGCTTTGATGAGATGGAAGGTAAATTCCTAATATTGGCTGGCTCTTTTGTAGTCCCCACGATTACTTATATATTCAACTGGAGCCTACAAATGGACCACTTCCTCCTACTATGGAATGAGAGTAAAATCAAACCAATATACAAAGGAGGAGACATGACTTGATATTAATAACTATAGACCAATAGCTTTGCTATCCATTTTGTCTAAGTGTTTGGAAAAACCGGTGTCTGTCCAGAAAACTGACTACTTGACAAAATACAATAAGTTAACTCCTCTTCAGTCTGGCTTTAGAATGGGCTACTCTACAACTACAGCATTGTTAGAGTTCAGTGATCTGATAAATAGGTCGCTGAGCTCAGGTTTGGAGACAGGGGTTGTCTTTGTGGACCTTTCTAAGGCCTTTGACCTGGTGGATCACCCCCTATTAGCGATGAGACTGTAGCACCTGGGAATTAATGAGGGCCCTTTAAAGTGGTTAATATCTTTCTTAACTGGGCGATCACAGAGGGTTGAGGCTGGTGGCAGCGTGTCCAGAAAAAGAGCAGTCACTAGAGGGGTACCACAGGGTTCCATTTTGGGACCCCTATTGTTTCTTATTTTTAACAATGAACTACCCTCAGTAACACAGCACACAGCTATCAGGCTGTACGCTGATGATACAGCTTTAATTGCCACTGGCTGCACTGCCACCAAACTTCAATCCAAACTGTAGTCTGATTTTTCCTTAGACGAGGGGTGGTTCACCAGGTCAAAGCTTGCCATGAACATTAAGAAGACTAAACTAATGTACTTTAAGCCTAAAAAACATGATAATTTTTTTTCACCTGAAATTAGTACTATAAACTCCATTAAGTTAGAGATTGTTGACCATTACTGTTATTTAGGAGTGACATTTGATTGCCATATTTCATTCACCCAATATACTGTATAACAACTACCATAAATAAGGTAAATAAGAAAACTGGAGCTTTAAAGAGAAAGAACAACTTTATAAATAGAGTAGACAGAAAGAAATTAGCTGAACAATTGATTTTGCCAACTTTAAGGTATGGGGAGTTAGTCTACAGAATAGCTAACAAATCATTGTTAGACCAATTAGACAAAACCTATTACCGTATCACAAAATATATCTTGAAAGGTGATTATAGAACACACCACTGTTTACTGTTGACCAGTCTGGAGTGGCAACCCTTGGATTTGATCTACACCAGCCAGTGGTTAACACTAATTCATAAAATGAAAAATTTCCTTCCCTTGCACCCTAGTTCAAGAACTTCTTTTCCCTCCTAGTATTGATCATAAGAGGGTTTTAACTCGATCAGTAAGTCAAAATAAAATTACTCCTGGGATCAGCATAAATAAATTTAGTGACAGAACCTTAGTTCAAAGGGCAGCTACTATTTGGAATAAACTCTCCCCCCCAATTCGCGAAATTTCCAATTTTCCACTTTTTAGACACACCATGAGTGATCCAATCTGTTACTAAAGTAATTGTTTCTAATTTTGGGCATGTATAACAATGTACATTATGTCTGTTGTCTTTAATGTTTTTCTCTTTAGCCATGCTTATCGTCTTAATGTATTGCTTGTAGTTTACAGTGTCTCCCCATTTATGTCCAATGTTTTCACATTATTTATTGTAACTGTAACCCCTTTGTTACCCGGGGTTACTAGAATCCCAGTAAGACCTAGTGGTAGGCAGGGAAGGCAGCTTGTGAAACTCCAGTTAAATGGGTTTCACACTGTCTCACTCTGTCCTCAGTCACGGCTGAGACTTGAGAGATGACATCATAATAGAACTGTCACAGCTGCATGAGCCACATTTGGAATCTTCAACTCAGAGTAAGTTTAGAATCTTGGGAATTCAAAGTCAGTCTTCAGTTTGTCCTTAAGCAAACAAGAAGGACAACAGTAGTTGTCTGTTTACCTCCCTCCCTCTGTGGGGGGTGAGGAAAAGTTCTTTGTGGGTTCCAGGGGCACTCCCCTTCTCCCACCTTGGGAAGAAAGCTGCCTGTTTTAATGTAAGTTCAGTCTGTTCGTGTATAACAGCAAAGGTTACAGTTTTTCGCCTGTGGGGCACCTACAACGAATGGGTGAGTGTTTGGCCCCATTGGAAGGGGCAAACAACTTCTTTTCTTCAGTTGGATTTCAAGTATTGGGGACTGCTATTTGGGAGAACTATGTCAACTAGGACAAACAAATAGAGCAGTCATCTGTTTAAAGTGTTAATGGATTTAAAGTTCACTGTAGAGGGGTGCTTCAGGTCATCCACCGTCAATCTACATTTAAAGTCTAAAGTTCTGTGTGTCCAGAGAAATGGCGGGTATGGGCTGTGGGAGCTGGAGGTGGGAAAACCCCATCTTTAGTAACCAGGTCCACCTCTCTGGTTTCTTCTGTGTTTTTGCTACTTGCCTCATGTGCTTGGCCAGTGATGGGGTGGGTACCCAGACGTGGGTCGCAACTTGAAAATCTCTCTAGGAGTCGCAGACTCTAAGTGGTGTGGGGAGCCACAGGATGGGAAAATTACTCCTTGTTGGATAGGAGTCTCCCTGTTTGATGGGAGTTTCGATTTGGAAGTACGAAAACAAAATCTCTCTAGGAGTCACAGACTTTAAGTGGTGTGGGGAGCCACAGTTTGGGAGCCTCGTTGTTTGATGGGATGTCTTTCCAAGTAAAGTTTGGGTTCATTCGCCAAGTGGACCGTCAGTTCAGTGGCCGGCAGGGGAGCCGGGCCTGTCGGGCTGTGTATCCAATGCGCATGCAAAGTCCGGGCTGAGTGCCTGGTGGGTCCAAAGCCAGACAACTGTTTTATTGTGTTCATTCGCCAAATGGACCGCTGTGTTTAACCTCTAATCTGCATTACAGTTACGTAGCCCTTTGGGGGACCATACAGAGCTTTGTTTATGTTCAGTGAGTTAATAAATAAAGCCACACTGAAAAAATCCCAATTCTGGTTCTGAACATTACAGTTATTGCTTCCTGTAGTTGGTTTTACTTGGGTGCCCCTGTGCAGAGTAGTCAAACCTAGGTCTCTTGTGCCAGGTAGCCTCATCCTTCCCCGAACCCGTAGAGACATATGTATATCCATGTTACAAAAATGGACATATGCCTTGCGTAACTATTTGCAATTTTGTACAACTTTCATACAGGGCTGTCTTGTAAACTGGCTCTGTGATCCAAATGACATATTTCCTCTTGTATCAAAATAAAGTTTTTACCTACCTTATTTACTTATATAGTGGGGACCATTTTGTTTTTCTTTTGTTACCTTTGAAAATGTGGGAAACAGGCTAACACTACTTTTCAGCTAAACCGAAAAATGAGTAGAGAGACATCTACATTACCTGCTATATAACAAGGAAAAGGTGGTTGACATACTGAGTGTTAAACCGCATATGCATATGCAAATACATGCTAATTTAGCCATGTCACGACTCCACCAGTTTAGAGGTATGCTTATTGAAAAGTGAGTCCTACAAGCTCCCCAAATGCCTTTTCCACATAGTATGCCATTGCATCAGATGTTAAAGCTGCAATTTGTTTTGTTTATGTCCACTTTCCAAATATGCAGACATTTATCTCCATTGCAGGTTTCAGAATATTTCTTTGGCATCTAAAATGACTGTGGCTCTTTCTGATTTTCTATGTGTGGTCTGCATGGCTGGGTAGGGATATGATTTTTTTTTAGTTTAATCACATTGCTTGCTTTGAGAGAACAAGTGCAGGTCACCAAACTGTGGATTAAAAAGGGAATGTAATTCATGGTCATCTGATGCTGTTAGATCAATTAGCCACTCTTCTTCATGCAACCCATGTTATAATGCTTGTTACCCAAACAGATCAGCAGATTTCTGTCAAAACAATGTGCTGGTGCCGCTATGTTCAGTTTTTAGAAGGGTTCCTGTCATCTGATGGCACCTCAACCCTCCTCTAATATGGCGGACACATGGTTTCAACTGTGCCATTGAAGTCCACCCCATAGAGTTCAAATATTTACTAGAGAGAGCTAGAGGATAGACTCCAATGGCACACTGGATATCAACAACCCAGCCCAGATCATAGAGATGTTGGTGCTGGATAGCATTTTTCTTGACTTCCACCTGGTCTGTGTGAGTGCATGGGACAGGCCAACCCCACCACATATGACAGCATGGTAGCCTTAGTGGAGCAATTCCTGGCTACCAGAGAACTTTGCCAAATAACAGCTACAGAGATGTTTCAGACTCAGGGGTGACCCTCAAGCCCAAGGACCCAGAGCTATGGTAGAACTGGTAAAAATGAGACTAGGAGTGGGGACTCTGAAGAGGGGCCAGAAGTTGAGCAAGGACTTGGAGTTTCTGGACAAAAGAACAATAAGTAAGGATCTAATCCCCAACCCTCTTATCAATGTTTTGAGTGTGGCGAACTAGGACGCGTTGTGGCTAACAGTTCCAATAACCCAGAACCCATGCAGTGCGGGATGGGGAAAACATATAATGATTATTGTGGGTTAGTGAGTGTGGGTGGGGTGACTGATGGCATTCATGTCTTTTAGATACCTGTTACAGTGAGTGGGAAACCAACAGTGGCCCTGGAAGATTCAGGGTGTGCAATTACCCTAGTTTCAGGAAATCTAATGGACCTTTCCCAATTTGACAATGTTAAAGAGGGCATGTATCACCTGTGTGCATGGATCAGTAAAATATTATCCAACAGCCCCTGTACAAACAGGTATACTTGATCAAACTAGCTGTCACTGTCAGTGTGGTACCAAAACTGTCATACCCACTGATATTGGGAAGGGACTTCTCTGACTTCCAAACTCTGCTACAATCACAGCTAGGGGACAGCTCTGAACCTGAACCAAAACTAATTTTCCCAAAAGAGAGTCCACTAGGAGTTTTCCCATTCACCTACCCAGATTTGTACCCGGAAAACTGTAAGCATCATAAGATGAAAGGAGAACATATGCAGCATAAACTCCAGGGTTCTAAAACTTCAGGGAAAACACACACTGAGGTTCTGCTAAATGAACCTTTGAAATGTGTTAAAAAAAGTGTGGCAACCCAATGTAGTGAAACTGAGATCACCCAAGAGACTGGAGACCAGATCTCTGGCACAGCCCAAGTACTAGAGAAAGGTGACATCAATCAGTCTTCATTTTACCAGGTGGAGCACCATTGAGCAAACTCATTTTTAAGGTGGGCCTGGCTGGATATACAAATTAGAACAATAATATAAAAGGAACACTTTGTTGGTACAGCAGTAAGAAGAAAACATATAAAGTGAGGAGCACATTGGAGTGGACAACAACACAGAATACAATAGTTATATAGACGTATACAATAAACTCCCAAAGGATGCAATAATTGACAGCATTTGTTCAATATAATAATACACTTAAAAAGACAGCAAATAACATTTGTGCAATGGCAGCTAATGTTAAGAGAGAGACCTACAGAAACAGGTAAGAGAAAAGGATGGGGAAGCATAGAAGAAGAGTGGGGAGGAGGGTAAGCAGAAGGGGGGAGCATTATGTGTTCAAGTTTTGTGAACTGAAGTGGAACTGGATGACATGGAGCATATCAAGTAAAAAACTTACAGGGCTCAGGGGAGGATCTTGCATACAGCGTTTTGAATTCAGAAAGCTTAACTGGACTAGCCAGTTTTAGGTTTTTTTTGGAGCTTATTCCATAGCTGTGGTAGAACGAAACTGATAGAGGATCTACCAAATCGGGATGTTACTTTAGGAGTGGATAGAGAGATGTAGGAACAACTCCTCAGGGCATAGTTACCAAGGACACAGAAGGGCAAGCAATTGGAAATACACTGCAGTAACATCTTAATAATTGCTCTGTAAGTCCAGAGGGCAGTGTTCCTTTGTCTCCTGAATGTAAGGGATGACCAACCCAACAAGGTGTACAGTGTGCAATGATGTGTGGTGTAAGCAGCACCAGAAATGAATTGTAGGGCCCTGTGGTACAAGACAGCTAGCTTAGCTAGGGCTGACCCTGGAACTTTGCCGTATAGGAAGTCGGCGTAGTCCAAGAGTGTTAGGAGGGTTGATTGAACCAGCCTCTTCCTAGCTTCTTGAGTGAGCAGATGTTTGAGTCTATAAAATAGACCAAGCCTCTGCTTCAGTTATTTTGAGAGTTCCTCTACCTGCTCAATGAAGGAAAGTCTACTGTCTATCCACATCCCTAAGTATTTGAATTTTTCTACATAATCCAGTGATTCACTGAGCAGCATGGTAATAGGTGTCATGGTAGTGTGTATGGGTAGATCAGAGGCCAAATTGGTTGGAGACAGGATCATAGCCTTTGTTTTTTTGGCATTTAAGAGTAATGTTTAGTTGACTAGGTTCTGTTGTAATATGTTAAAGTCCGATTAAAGGGCCATACAATCACACTCAGGAGAAGGCCTAGAGGTGTATAGGACCGTGTCATCCACAAAGAGGTAGATGTCAGATGCTTTGATTCCATAGTTGATATTGTTGATGTATAAGGTGAATAGCAAGGGACCCAAGATGGAGCCCTGTGGCACACCTCTGTTGATCGGTTTTAGTGGTGAGAGGTCACCCACTGCTTTGACTTGGTGTGTTCAACTGGTAAGGTAGCTCAAGAACCATTTCAGGGATAGCTTAGCCATGCCAATGCTACGAAGGGTATCCAGGAGCAATTTGTGGTCCACTGTGTCAAAAGCCTTACCTAGATCAAGAAAGACAGCACATACAAAATTCTTTCCATCAAGGGCTCTCTGCCAGTTGTTTGTTACCATTGCAAGAGCTGAAATTGTACTATGTCGAGGCTCGAAACCTGATTGTACAGAACTGAGCAGGTTGGAGGAGTCCAGATAATTCTTAGGTTGTGAGTTATCTACCTTCTCTGACAATTTAGAGAAGATGAGGAGTAGAGAAATGGGCCTGTAATTATTGGGGTTGCTTGGGTCTCTTGATTTGAACAGAGGTATAACTTGGGAAGTCTTCCAGACTGAAGGGAGTTCACCCAGGGCAAGGGATAGGTTAAAGAGGTGTGTGATTGGCACAGCCAGGATATGGTAACTGATCTTTAGAAAGTACGGTCCAATGAGATCTGCACCTATGCTTTTTCTGGTATACAGTTGAAGGAGTAAGTCCACCACTTTTTTGAGTGTGACAGATTGAAAGGACAACACTGAGGCTGAGGAATGAGTGGTTGGGGCAGGGTTTGGTGAGACCTGAGCTGAGAGCTGAGTTTGAAGATTACTGGCAGGTGAGAGTCAAAGGCCATCCCTGCGGTGGTAAAGTGATCATTTAGGAGATCTAATATCCTGGCTTTGTCAGTGATAAGTGAGCCATTATGCGAGATTTTTGAAGGGAGGGTGCCAGAGGATGCATGCCCTTCGATATCTTTAAGCATTTTCCAGAACTTGGCAGGACACGCTGTGGAGGAATCCAAATTTGTGTGGTAGTAATTCACTTTTTCAGCAACTTTATGCAACTTGGGTATCTCTGAGGATAACTTTGGCTTACAGCAGGCTAATGATGCCCTACTGCAGAACATTCATAGGGAAGTGATAGAGCCAGTGGGTCAAGTGAACTATAAGATTAGACAGCCTAACCGTAGGAAGCCTGAGCAAATCTATCACATTAACCTGCTCAAACCAAGGAAGGTTAGAAAGGCCTATATGGTGAAATCAGAAGTGCTACCCAAAACTGACCATTCACCTGAGCTGGAGATGAGGATCTCAGAAGAATGAACACTTGACCAGTATGAAGAGGCTAGACAGATGGTTAACCAGAATTGGGATGTGATCTCTGACAAGCCAGGTAGAACACAGAAAATATTCCATGACATAGTCACTGAGTCAGGTGTGAAAGTTAAGCTAAAGCCCTATCACACTCTAGAAGCTAGAAGGGAGGAGGTAAGGGCCAAGATAAAAAAAATGTTAGAGGCTATTGCGGAGTCTCATAGCGAGTGGTCTAGCCCGATTGTGTTAGTTCCCAAACCGGACAGGTCTGTTCATTTTTGTAATGACTTTGGGAAAGTCATGGAGATAAGGAACACCTGGTCCTGTATCTAAGTTGTAAACTGCTACCCAGAGAGCAGAAATAGGCAACAAAAGGAAAAGAATGTCTAGCAGTCAATTAGGCGTGTGTGACACTAAAATGCTATTTACTAGGTAGTCAGGCTTGACTATTAGCGAGTGCGACTTGTCAGCTCACTGGCACTGCTGTGGTAAGTGGCTACATTTCATAATAATGTAATTTAAATTTAATACCAGACATCTTCCTATGAGGAACCTGGGCTCAGGTGCTTCCACTATCACTTGTGCAACTGTGAGGTCTCTGCCGTATATAGCTATTAGCTAATAGGGTGGGACTAGTCGGCTGACTTCCACTGCTTCTGGGCAGCTAATTGCTGTTTGGTTCTGTGTGTGTGCAGTGTGCACTTAAGAATGACATTGTTCTAAGTGTGGGCCTTCATGCCAAAGAAGAAATTTAAAAAATATATATTTTTTCCTTCCTATAATTTATTTACTAGTCAGGCTTGACTAGTGAATGAGACTAAGTTGTCAGCTCACTGGCAGCGACGCAGTGAGTGACTACTATATTTCATAATAATATAATTTCAGTTTAATATCAGACATCTTCCTGTGAGGAATACAGCTATGGCAGACAGAGGTCACAGTACCAGAAAACATGGTTGGTTCAGCAGCCCCAGCAAAGCTGCAGTAGGTGTATAGCAGCAAGCAGCAGGTACCACGAGGATGAGGAAATCCTCCTTAATAATCAACACTACTCTGATCCACCACCCATCCCCTGTGACTAGTAGCATCCCAACTTCTGCTGCAACAGTGGCCCCACCAGTCACTCCTGCCACTGTCACCCAAACCACTCCTGCTACTGTGACTGAGACCACTCCTGCCACGATGACACAAACCACTTCTGCCACTGTAACTGAGACCACATATACCACTATAACTATGGTGACCACTTGTCCTGCTACGGTGACACCGGCCCCTACTATCACTGTGGCCCTAGCCAGTTGCACAACTATTTCCAGTACTGTACTGTGTCCACCCCTACTGTGACACCTCTTGTTTCTTGGCCTGTCTGCAGCACTGTAGAACTTAGTGCAGATGAGGAGGAGGAGCACAGTAAGCACTCAGCTAGGTCTGAGTACTTTTCACCAAGAGATGAACTACCCACTGTTACTGTACATCATCTGAGGATGGCTAAACTAAACAGCTGTAATGATTAGGCAGACTATTGGGAATACCTTGAGAGCTGTAAAGCAAAAAAGTCAGGTGGCAAAAAACATCAATCTGTCAAGGTTACATTGGCAGGAGAAAAAAGGATATGACTCCTCCCCCTCCTAAAAACTCGGCAAGCCACCCTTCAGCACTTTGTGCAGTAGACTCCATCCCAGCCTGAACAGCCATGTAGAGCAGATGGAGGGTAGTTGCAGCCCGGATCAGAACTGATGTGGTACATAGGCAAACATCATGGAGAAAGCAAACCGTAACACTGTAGCATACTGAAACAGACCCAACTTCAAACAACACACTGCAAGGGAACTGAGAAAGAGAAACCTAAGAATTCGAGAGAAGGAAGTCAAGAATGAGAGAAACAGATATTAGGTGGTGGCAAATTGCAACCACCTGCCCTGGGTCAGAAATATAAAAATGTAGAATTTGGTCAACAGAAGATGACCTAACTGACCCATCTGTCTGTCCAGTGGTGATGTGCCCTTTTTTGATTTATTTTACAATTTTTGGCTGGGGAAAGGCCAACTAAGCACCACACCACAGGGAGAAAAACAGGACTTCAGAGGCAAATCAGCCACCCCTCTCCCCCAGGCTCCTGCATGACCGACACGGCTGGCCAATGGCCACGCACCACATAGTGGTCTTGGATAACTGTGGTGGATAATCTGTAAGGCTGTGAGAAGGTTGATGACATGGCTGGGTGGTGGGGTGGGGGTGCCAGCAGACAACACCAAGGGGAGAAAAAAACTATGTAGAAAAAACACACTCCTTTAAGCTGATGAATACATCACAGAAACATCTGACAAAAAGCTGCCTATTTCATTTATTTCCAAACTCTAGCTTGGCACTTGCCACTGAACAAGAAAGTGCACAAAACACTTCTGTGTTTTTCATGAGCATCTGTGACAGGTTGCTTGCAGAGGAAAGTTCACTAAAGAAAACTGTCAAAATCTGTGTTCTTTTAATGTGCACGTGTGACTGACTGCTTGCAAAGCAGAAACAGTCCTAGTAGTAGAAGAAAAAAAACACTCCTAGCAATTCTCCTGAAAAACACTGAAAATCATCACATAAAAGTGTGAAAAAAAAGTTCCCTTCTAGCTTGTGATTCAGAACAGTTTGAAAACTGTCAAAATGTCTGCTTTTTGGCTTATTTTAACAAGTGAATGGAAGTATGCTGCTCTTTCACAGCAGCTCAGATGTCCGTCTCTGTTGCTTTTAACTTCTGCCATTGTTGTATCACATGGGCCACCTTCAGTGAGCTTCCAAAGTGACCTCTGATTGGACAGGAAGTGTGAGGAGATCTTGAAGTTTCACGCGCCGTTCCAGCAGTCACGTAACGAAGCATGAATACCTGGGCCCCAGAATATTAATACTCAGCTGAATATTCAAAATAAGGTATTTAAACACACCTATGGACTACACTGTAGGTAACTGGTGTGGGAGAGTGACAGAGTCCATGGGGGTGACTGACTCCATTGCAGGTGATTGGGGCTGTGGGCAAGTGACAGAATCCATGTGGGGGGGTGTTGACATAGGGTGTGAGGGGAGTGACAGAGGCAATGAGGTTGGTGACAGGGAACATCCCGAACCGGCAGAACCTGATTGGTGATCTGACTTCTTCGGAAGGCTCTGATTGGTATGCCTGCTTTCCTCCTGCGGACATATTGTTGCGCCTTCTGCCATTGACTTATACAGGGATTTCAGTGGGACCATGACTGCCTTTCTCCTGCTAACTGCTGGCTGAATTTTCTCCCCCCCCCAGGCCTCATTTAAATACAGCTTTGCTTCGCCCAAACAAGCTCCAAATTTTTTGGCTGACTCCTATTGGCCATTATCTGGCAGTGTTAAACCAATCTAGCCAATACCACATGTAGCAGAACTACAGCACCTAGCCTGCCTTTAAGCACTTCTTACCTACTTATTTACCAAAATTCTAGTTTTTAATACGCTTCTACATTAATCTCTCTGAAACTGAGGGCTACTGTTTGTGATCCTGGTATCCATTTAGCAGTACTCCCCAACCCGCTCTAATTACTGGTCGCAATTATCTTGGCAAGATGGGTTGCCTCTTTATCCTTCTGCTAATACTTGGGAACATTATGCCACATGCTCTGCTGCTTCTCAAAGTGTTAGGCGTTAACCCAGTTGCTGAGTCCCTCACTACACCCTACACTACCCCCGCACACTGTACCTCCACCCTCTCGCCAATCCTCACGACACACATATATACCCTACATCCTTCTGCCCACCCCCTCCTGTACCACTCAACCATGTATATCTGAGCTCTGTCCCTCATTTGCTCAAAACCTCAATTCTTCCATACGCTCTCACACCCTAAACGTACACCCCTTACAAGCTATCAAAGGCGACTACTAAGGTAAAAAGCCCTCTCTTTTTTATTATATTCCCTACAGAAAATGCTGCTGCTACTCCTTCTTTGCTCTGGCAATGTAGAGCTAAATCCTGGCCCTCGACTCCAATTTTCCTCTCCATCGGACTTTGCAGCTGCCCCTGGGCTGAAGATGACGTTAGTAAACATCCTAAGCCTGACTAAAAAAATTTGACCAACTTCAAGCCTGGGCAGCACATACTAACCCAGATCTCATCATTATTACCGAATCATGGCTTAAAAAGACTACTCTTGACCAACAAGTTACTCTTCCAGGCTACAAACTATTTAGGGCAGACAGGAATACTGGTAGGAGGGTCATATACGCCAGAAATAAGTTTGTAGTAACTGACATCCTTTGCAAATACAAACCTAAAGAATATGAGGTTGTTTCACTAAAGCTTCACCTTCCCTCCACGGAATGCATTACCATCATAGGTGGCTATAGGCCCCCGTCTGGTGGCTCTGAAATCATCAACATTATAAAATCCCTAACCTTAGCCGCCAACTCACAAATAATAATCCTGGGGGATTTCAACATGGATTGGCTCACTACAAAATCTCACTGCCTTAAACCCCTCTGTGAAGAGCTTGGTCTTATACAACTAGTTACCGAACCCATGAGGAACAATACCTCCAACTCTGCTAAAAGCTCCATCTTAGATGTTATTCTAACCACCCACTCCCATAAAATCTCCCATTTAGCAGTATTCCATAATGATATGAGCGACCACTGCATGGTGGTTTGCACAAGATCACAAACTAAAACATGCCAACAGCCCAAATTTAGAACTAAGAGGTCTTTTCGCAAATTTAATGTGTCAAACTTTCTGTATGACCTGAGCAGGATCAGATGGCAAGATTTATATCTTGCAAAAACTGCAGATGAAGCTGTCTCCATCCTTAGTGACAATCTTACTACCCTGGCAAACAACCATGCACCCATTATCAAAGTCCAGAGATGAAGCGTTTCCACCCTGGTTAACCCCAGACCTAAAGGCTGCGCTACCAACAGAGACAAACTCTGGGTTAAGACCAGGTACACTAAGAGCCCTGCAGACTAGCAGGCCTTCCGAACTGCTAGGAATGCTTGTGTCAAAAGCATTCATGCTACAAAAGCTAACTGCTATATCTCCACCCTGGAACAAGCCAAAGGGAACCACCAAAAATCTGGAGAACACTTAAATCTATTGAAGGACGTCCTTCAGCTCCATCTATCTCAACTAAGATATTTACCAGTGGTAGGCTGGTGGAAAACAGCACCCAAATCCTTGAAGAAAATTTACATTTTGTTACCGCTGGACTTGCTTTCGACTCCTCACCCTACGCTAACCATGTGAATACTAATGAAAGCTCCACCTCCACTACCTGCAGTCCATCCCATCCCCTCCAGATCCGCACTATTAGTTATAAAGAAGTTGAAGATTCTCTCCTTAATCTAGATCTCAGCAAGAGTACCCGGGATGATGGACTTGAGCCATTTTTCCTGAGAATAGGCTATGCCTATCTCACTGCACCTATCCTACATATCTTCAACCTATCCATTACCTCTGCAACAGTTCCATCTAGCTGGAAGTCTGCCCACATCCTTCCTCTTTTCAGATCAGGAGACCCCTGCGATTTAAACAATTACAGACCCATCTCCACTTTGCCTGTTCTCTCTAAAGTTCTTAAAAATTGATCTATAATCAATTGAAATAACATATTGAATCCTACTCTCTCCTAAACCCCGCACAAACAGGTTTCCGGTCTAAACACAGCACAGTCATTGCTTTGGCTAAGGTCACTAATGACTGGATTTCTGCCATGGATTCCAAGAAGGTCACCGGCGCAGTCTTCCTGGACCTTAGTAAAGCCTTTGATACTGTTGACCACCCCCTCCTAATCAACTGCCTTTCTAACCTAGGTGCCACTCCTTCTACCGTACAGTGGTTCACCAGTTATCTCTCTGATAGGATGCAGAAAGTCAAAGCAGATGGTAGTCTCTCAGCCCCCCTTCCGATTGCCAGGGGAGTCCCCCAAGGCTCCATATTAGGCCCAGTCCTATTCTCTCTATACATCAATGATCTTGATTCCTACATAACGAACTCCAGTATTCACTTCTTTGCAGAGGACACTGTATTATATACCTCTTGCACAACTCTAACGGAAGTTAGAGACGTCTTGCTCAGCTCGAAAGTAACCTTATTAAAGCAAAGCTCCTTCTGAATGCTAAGAAAACTAAGGCAATGTTCATCTTGCATAATCCCACCTTTGGATCCCCCCACTTTGCTGCCAATGAACCTTATCGTCACTTCACTGGGTGAAACCCTGGAAGTCGTTCCTAAATTTAAATACCTTGGATTCTGGATAGACAGCAAGCTCACCTTCAATGACCACATTGAAGACCTATCCAAGAGGCTCAAAGCACGGCTAGGCTTCTTCTTTCGAACAGGTCTCCTCCCTTTGTGACCAACCAAGCTTGTACTCGCCACATTTCTTCCCCTACTTGACTACGGAGATTTCATCTACGCCACCTCTGCAATCTCAGGCCTAAGTAAACTGGACGTTCTCTACCACCATGCTATACGGTTCATCACCAGTGCCCCCCACAGAACCCATCACTGAGACCTGCACACAGCTGTTGGTTGGACCTCATTCGCCACCTGACACTTGCTCCATGTTGGGATCTGGACCCTCAAGATACTCCTTCACAAACTACCAAGCTACATAACGTCCCTCAGCTGTATCTCCCGCAGTGCTTACTCACTCAGGAAATCAAACTACATCCTGCTCGATGTCCCAAGAACTCATACTGCCTTTGGATAACGTGCCATTTCATTCACACTTCCTACATTCTGGAACCAACTCCAATCCATACTAAAACTAACCGGCATTGTCCCAATTAATCTCTACAAAGCCTTATCCTCATCTAAAATAAAAGATATCTGTCACTGCCACTAAACCCCCCACATCACCCTTACGTTAGCTACTCGTACACAGACTGCCCCTGCTCTGTCCAAAACAGGTCGGCAACCGCACAGAAAGTATAAGACTAAGTTTAACAGCTATAGATCTGATTCCCATGACCTGCTTTTTACTGCCCTTCACCTCTAGTTCTCCTTATCACACCTTTCTCCACTCTACTCTTCTAGCTCCTAGCCTCATCTTTTACTTTCACCATTTCTCCCTACCTTCCTTCTTAAACTCTCCCTGCTGTCTCTGCACATTAACCTTCTCCTATAATGCACTTACCTTATTATGTATACAACTCTACCCAAACATTTGCTGATACAGCATCAGACTTTACTGCCAGAACCCTGCCTTGCCTGGATGTATGACATCATGAATTGTCATTTATGAACTTTGTATGTGCCTTTATCTCGATTGACAATGATACCTTGTATGTTATGTCCATATGTCTATATAAATGACCCAGGACCTCCTTGTGAATGAGCTTGCTCAAAGGAGTTTTTCCTGCAATAAACTTGAACTTGAACTTGAACATGGCGGTGATTGAGTACACTGTAAGTGACCGATAGTAAGTAGGAGTGACAGAGGCCGTAGGGTGTACATTATTGGTGATGGGGGTGTGGGAAGTGACTGCATATGGGGGGAGTGACTGAAGGTGTGGGGGAGTGAAAGGGAATGAGAGGGGCCATGGGAAGTGAGTACACTGGAGGTGACTGAGGGTGTGGGAGGGTGACAGAGGCTGTGTGGAGGGATGAGTGAGTATATTGTAAGTGACTAAGGGTGTGGGTTGTGGCAGGGGTTTTGGAGTGTGTGTGTGTGTGTGTGAGACCGAGTGCTTTGTGTGACAGACTGAGGGTGTGGGGAGTGATTGCATCAGGTCAGAGTGACCAAGAGTGCAGGGTGAGTGAAATGCCCACAATTTCAGAAAAAGGTAAAACATTTTCTCATTCACTTACTTTCAGTGCTTCTGGTTTTCCACAGTACATCAGTCTTGAGTGCTGCAGCAGGGCCCAAGATTCTCTGTTACTGAAGCCCCAAGTTTGCGGCAGAGCTCTGCGGCTCCTGTGACAGCCTGGTCTTGCTTCTGTGGCATAAGCTGTTCCATTCAGCAGCAAATTCCTGTTCTGCTTAAAGGAAAACTACACCCAAAACCTGAAAAAAATCTATGTTGTGCAGAGTGTTTTAATTTGTATGTGAAGTTCTAGTGTTTCCTTCCCTCTGACTGGTATTAGGAGTTTTTCTCAAATTAGCCTGCTAGCTTTATACTAGTTTTACGACCCCTGGGGATCTCCATACCTAATAGTGTAATTGTATTTCTGGTTCCCACAGTGCATTTTGTCTCATGTGACTGTGATGTAAGAGAGACCCAACATTCAGCACACGCATGCCAAACAAACTAAATATCTTGGAAGCTTTACAAGCTGCACAAAATTACCAGCAGCAAAAGTTTTCAGGACAGTAAAACCTTTAGGATGAGGGTGGTCACCAAGCTGAATTCTACAGATTTTAAAATATAGCCATCTCTGTTGTTGTGAACTGATTGTAATGCAGTGCTTTCTGCTGGATTTATGGGCTCTGCTACATCACCATTACATGAAACAAGGTGCACTGTAGGACAAAGAAATGCAATAAAACTATTTGATATGGTGATCTCCAGGGGTCGTAAAACTACCCTAAAGCTAGCAGGCTAATTTAGGAAAAACTCCTAATACCAGTCAGAGGGAAGGAAACACAAGAACTTCACATACAATTTAAAACACTCTGCACAACATATATTTTTTCAAGTTTTGGGTGTAGTTTTCCTTTAAGAGCAATACATAATGTGATGTCACTGATGACATCAGATATTGGGTGTGGGAGAAGCTTCAGGGTAAACAATAAAGAGAAAAACGGTCTGCACTGCAGACAATAATTGTGGAAAACAAGTATTTTTTTCAATAAAAATCACCAGAAATCAAACCCATCCCTGGTCAGTAGTTAAATTTAGTTGGGGCAGGACCCCCACCCCCACCCACACACACACAAAGTGAGGTGTTGCATCCTAGTTGGGTTATTCTACATTAAAGAAATTCTGTTTTATTTTTAAATCCTAACTATGTCCGCATCTTTTGTATCTTACAGTTGAAATGCAAGTTGTGTTATTGGAAAATTATTTCTGCTAATTGTTGGTATACAATCAATTTGTTTCACTGCCACTTCAAAATCTGTGAAGAACTGCCTGTTTGGCAGCTTTTGACTCCTGATAAAGCTTTATGTGGTTTGGTTACGGCTGCATTTTGTGCCCTGATGGTAGGAGGCTGCCCCCTAGAGGCAATACATGAGAACAATATGCTCCATCTGTGTATTGCACTGTCTTGCAGAAGCAAAATGTAACAGTCACAGCTCAACGCTGCTACAAGTCACAGCAGTGAGAGATCAGTGCAGGGGGCTGGGATCATAAGGTAAGAGCCCCCTAGCAGTTGGGGGCTACACTATGCACCAAATATTTTTTCTTCGGACCTAGTGCAAGGCAAAAACAAGCCTATAGGCACTCTTGTTGAAAAATAGGAGACTAAATGAGTTTGTATCTTACTAGACCATAGTTTTACTTCCCGAAGTCAAATCACCACAATACAGTGCAAATGAAATATACAGAGACCAGATGACATGTCTTCTGTTTGTAAACGTTTATGGCAGTCTAATCCCTATTCTTCTGGCTCAATTGCCTACATAAATCCATTAGTGCTGTCATCACAAGTTCATCTTTGCAAACACAACATTTTACAGTTTGAATTCTCATGCTATAATATGATTTTTGGCACCACTCCATTTCTAAGGAGACAGCCAGCATCACAGAGGGATAATGACGTGCCCATGCATGTGTCACATAAGTGCTGACATTTCGGCGTTATGATGTGATGCCATCCTCAGAGCAAGATGTGCTTGGATTGGGATGTGAGTTTATCCTAGCTCAGGTTGTCATGGCAACCAATAAATTCAGCTCTGTGACTCCAGCCCATATATATATATATATATATATATATATATATATATCTTATACATACTATTATGAAATAGGTCCAAGAATTCTGGCTCCTAATTGACCAAGAGGTACTTTCAGCTGGGCCATTGTCCCAGCACAACAGACCGACTGAAAGTAGCTCAACAAAAATATGTTTAAAAAATACACCCTATTTAATAAAAAGGACCAATTTCATAACTGCAATAAGGCAGTCCAGGGTGTGCGTTATGGTGGGCTAACAGCTCTTCTCAGTGGTGGAATCATTTGACTTCACCTCATGCTTCAACTCACCCAAGGTGGGCCATTATCCCACCATAATGCATCCCTTGTCATGCCATATTGCTTAAATATAAACCCCAACTTAAACCACAGTGAATTCAAAGTGCAATATTGCGGAATACACTACGGCCAATTTATAAGCCCAGAACTTCTCGGTCATGTTTTGAAATGCAACCTGTCCCCATAGCATCCTCATAAAATAAACATTCTTTTTTTCTACTTCTAGTAAAAATTGCTTTACACATCAATTCAGGTTTGCACATAGATACATTTTAAGTTCATTTTGCATCTCATGATCACATGCTGCACAGATCTAGTCCATTCGCGATTAATAGCGCTCGCCAAATAATATGCATAGCCACTCACCACATTTCATTTACAACTTAAAGTTCACTATAAAATCAGCATTCTCTGTTTTTCTTCTTCTTCCAGTATAAATCAGTTTCCATATCAATTCAGGTGTACAGAAAAGTACATTTGCATCTTAAAATTACATGCTGCACAGATCCTGTCCATCCGCCTTTATTGGTACTCACCATATAATATGCAGAGACCTTCTTCACTTTTTCTTACAGCTTACAGTTCAGGATGTCAGTTCCTAACTGTCATATTCTGCTGTACATATATCACTAAAATACTGTCTATTTCAGGTGGGACCTGCCCATGTCTGAAGACTGTAACATTTTCCCGTCTCTACTATGAATCAATCATACTAGCAGTATTATTCACATTGTGTATTGACCCACTCATACCTCATTTCGTACTGGTATGACCTCTGTAAATTTCATAGTATTAGCACTGTGCTTCTCATTGAAATGGGCTGCAATGCCCTGTAATTTTATTACTAATTCCAAGAGACTGCACATACAAAACCTTGAAAAAAAACTGATTCAGCATGTGACAGTGACCACCTCTAGTAGCCAAGCCAGTCATTCTCCCCTCCTTTAATTTCTGCACCTAGATAGTGCATGGTATAGGAATGTATCTTACTGTATGTCTGGTAATTTCAGCTTCCTTAATCACTGTTCTTCATGTCAGTATGTACCTGGCTAATGTCCCTTTATTAGAATTTATTAAAGGCAATTTACTTGTTCCATGCACCGGTCACAGCTAAGATTGTGTTTGGTGTATATTTTTATGCTGGCAAAAGACAATTTCTGTGTATGATCACCCATGCTTGTGCACAAGTAATGTCCCTTTTTTTTCCTCAGTTGTTTAACCAGGAGTGGCACACTAAGCTGAAAGCTTGTTTACAGGTGTGACCTGGGAGCACAGGGAAGTTAAGGGACTTGCTCAGGGTCACACAGTATGCAAGTGGGGGCTGTGGGATTCAAACCCAGGTCTCCAGGTTTGCAGCTCAGAGCCTTAAACCACTGCACTATTCTGCCTTCTTAGGACTTCAGGTCCTAATTATAAAAAAATTATAGAAAAACAAAAAACTGTGAGGTTTTGGAAGATTGATCATGAGCTTCATGGGTACTACTGGACAGCTTTAAAAAAATATGCTAGGCTATATCTATTGGCAGGTTAAAATATGTAACACAGGCACTGGCTATGGGTGGACGATACTAGGAACTGTAGTAAAAAGTCATTTTAGAGCATGATCTTATCAGCTGTCAGGTAAAAGCATAGAACTGTGACATTTATCAGAAAGGAGGACAATAATATGAATCATATTAAAATAAAACCACTATGGAACATGACTGTAAAGCACAAGTAAGGATCCCAAAGGACCCAGGGGAGGCCCACACTTGTGGCTGGCTAAATGATCCAGCCTCAGTTATAAGACACATGTATATTCAAAAATACAACTCCTAGATGGAAAACTAAAACCACATATTGTCCAGGACTAGCAAAATTAAGTCCTTCTGTTCATGTTAATCATTCTCCAAGAAAACTGTGTTGACCATGATCGTCGTTTAGTTTTTTTTGGAACAGGGCATCCAGTTCATTAATTCAAAAGGACTCTGTTTGCAACAGCCGTTTCTGTAGGAATCCCAACCCTTACCCCAATTCAGAGAGTTTTGTCATTGCATAGGTTTTGTTTTTCGCTCTGATAGCTGTTTTGTGCTCACTTTTTTTATTTATTTATTTTTTATATAATCACATTTTATCTCCCTGTGCCAGTGGGGTTTGGCGGTGGTAGTACTGACCATCCATGCTGCGTCCCCCCTCCACCTTATCGGGGATCATCCTGCAAGGCAGTGGGTGCTTGATTTTGTTTTGGGTTGTTTTCTGTTGCTTTTTTGAACCCTGAAACCCCACCCCTGAGGATGCCAGCAAGAAGGACTAGAGTCCAGGCTGTAGACGTGCTAGTGCATGTCTTAGTCGAGCACCTAATAGCGTCCTCCACTCCCCACACCATGAGTCCTGTGCCCCCACCCATGCATCCACAAGTGGTGGTAAAGGAGTAATGTAACAACCCCCCCAAATGGAGGCGCGTGTTCTATGGGATGCTCAAACCTGTTTCCCTCAGCTGGCCCCGATGACCCAGGCTCATTCCTGAACTCCAGTTGCCAGCATCGCGGGCAGTAATGTCCCGCCTCGCTGACGAGCCGGCCTGTTTTGTGCTCACTTATCCTTGAGCTGTCTCCTTGTCTGTCCCACATAGATCAGTCCACAGGGACACATTAGTAAATAAATCACTGTTGTACTAGAGTTTATATTTTTTTTGCCTGTTCTTGGATGCCTAAATGTTTTGGTGTTAATGGTATTGTTATAATGAACACATGTCCCACATCTGAAAGTTCCTTTCAGAGACGAGGGCATCCAGTCAGGCCTAATGTTTATGGCATCTTCAAAAATAGTCTGTAACAAAGTGTCTTTCAGGTTAAACTATAACATCACCAAATTTGCATCTAGTTGCAATAGCAAAACTCATCACTGCCTTGTACTACATACCTTAAATTGGCTACTCTCCGGTCACAGAGCCTATTTAAGTCTTGCCAGGTTCATTAAAAAAACCTTGCAAATAGGCGCCCCAGCTGACCTTGCTAAACAGATCTCATTTGTAGATTCGTCCACCTCCCATTCAGCCACAAATAATAACATCTCAGTTCCGCTGTTCTGTACAAACATGGGAAAATGCACTTTCCTTGTGCTATAGTGCTGCCTCAGTTTGGAACTCGGTACCCCCCAATAAAAAACCTCTACACCCTCTGCCTTCACTAAGCTGCTGAAAAATCACGAATCCTCACTCAACACCTGCAATTGCTTTCACTAACCCTCCTTCTCTTTCCTCTTCCTCTTCCTCTTCCTCTATCCCTACCTGCACTGCCTGCCCATAACTATGCTGCTGTCATTCTTTATCACCCCTTACAAACATTCCTGCCCCATACCTATGCCCCACCCATTGAAGCTTTTCTCATGCATATTTACAAGTGAATGCTTGCAACCTGCATCTACTGTTCATAACCCCTTTCTGTAAACTATTATAGATATTGTAAATTTGCATACTTTAAGTAAATGTTTGCAACCTGCATGTATTGTTCATCACTCCTTTCTATAAACTATTTCACATATTTTAAATCTGTATACTTTGTAAAATGTATCATACCCCTGTATTGTGCTATTGCACCCGGGTTATGCCTGAAAAAGGCATTTGCTGTCAGTGCACTTACCTGGTTATCAAAGTTAAATAAATAAACAAGTCGGTTCCTTTCCTGAAGGAAATCCTAGGTCCAGCTTTAGAGACACCATCCAAATAATGTTCAGTGGTTAAAATGTCCCAGTGTTCCCTTGTGTACTAGCAACACTTGTGGCACGTGGACTATACATTGTGCTGAATGTGATTTTACTTTCTTCTTCTGTTGTACTTGTTGATTTGTTCTGCAGGAGTTGTTCTCTTGGTATTTCTTCTGTATGCTAACACCACCACCATGGAGACCACTCTTTGACACACACATTCTTAGGGTGTGATACCCTGATACCTTAAGGATGTGAGACCACTCTCACAACTGTAAGAGTGATCTCCATGACAATGTTAATATTTAATTACTGGTCATCATTTTATATATATGTGGATAACCGTGGTTTTACCCTGCATTACAACCGTCCGGTTGATATTTTGCATTACAACCACGAGCTAACCAAACTGTTCCAATGTTCCCATGTTATAAAAAATGATGACCAGTAATTAAATAAAATAAAACGTGTGGGTGTCTGTAAAACCAGAATTTTACACACACCCTCAGTGGGGGATGCTTTTATAAACCCCCCGAGCTTTGCTGTTGGGGTTTATGTAACATCCCACACTGAGGTTGTGTGTAAAATTCTAGTTACACACATGTATTATTCAATATATTATTGATCTAACTTGATCAATGATATAGTCATTTAAAAAAAACTGTCCCAGGATTTGCCCATTTACCAGACATCTGCACATGAGACACTCTTCAAATAATAAAAGTGTCTCACTTTCAGGGGAAAGGAGCGCTCTGATTGGTCAGAAGCACTCCCTTGATCTATAACACCCTTTTAATTTTTTATTTTTATTTTATTTATTCATTTGTACATTGGAAGACCTTTGAGCTAAGTGCTCATTTGCAAACGTTCCATGACAGATGCTATAACAACACAGATTACAATACAAGTAATGAGCATTTGTTCATACATACATTGCATTGAATACAGCCAGCTCAGTTGAGCATAAGTCATAACAAACAATTGTCACATTTGCAAGGTATGGCAACTCAATAAGTTAGCAAGGACTATAAAATATATTTTAAGGTTAGGATGGAGGAGTAGGGGAGGCAGAAGTAGGAGAACAAGGGAGGAAGGGAGATGAGGTAGAGTGGCGCTAAGGAGGAGGGAAACATTGAAAGGAAAGGCTGCTGAAAGGAGGGCATTGGGTAGGGTTATTATAAGCATTTACATTTTGATTCTTGCGTGAGTGCCTTCTTTAGTGCTCTCTTAAACTGAGAACATGAATTGCATCGACTAGAACTCCTGGCTCATATCCCTTTCTAAGGAGACTGCTGCACATATCCCTCATCTCTTTCTTGGCTTCTTCTAGTTCAGAGCAGTTGCATTTGACTCTTAAAAGCTGGCCATATGGGATGTTCTTCTTGAGGCTCTAAGGGTGACAGGTCCCCCAATGCAGAATGGTGTTCCTGTCTGTTTCCGTTCTTTTTATATACTCTTAAATCCAGGTATTCAGCTGATTCTGAGTTGTATTTTGCTGTGAATGTCAGATCCTAATAATAGTTGTTCACAAATAAAAGAAATTAATTTGGTTCCTATTCTGAATCATTCCAGAGACAGCACATCATCTGGAGCTGCTATGTATATGTTTTCAAGATGGTGGCCACGTTGGGCCACGCCATGCCACAGTATTCTCATGTTTAGTGTTTTATTCTGTTTTTAGGTTATTTTGCTGTTTTATTTCATTCTTATTATCTCCGATACAAAATACCTGCCAGTAGCGGTCAGCAGATAGTAGTGTAGCAATTGCATGTTGTGCGTTGTTAAGTCCAGAGACCTTTTTTGGATCACGCCGTTTAACAGTTGATGTTTTCTTCTATTGAGTCTGAGAATCTGGGATCGAGCTGACTGTTGGATTAGTGTTGCTTTGAGGAAAGCCTGGAAGATTTTGGGTGGTGAGCTGACTGTTGACTTGTGTTCCCTTGGATTTGAGCTGCGGGTTTTGTGGAGGAACTTTTAGACTTTAGCAATTTCCTCATTTAGCCCTACAACTGGCAGCATCTTTGGTGTTGTTTTTTGGAGCATTGGCTTACGATGAGCAGGCTGAATCCTGCTCTGAACCCAGGGCAGTTTGCTGGGGTTGTTAACCGCGATGGGAGATTTGGGCTGGTGCTGTCGGAAGACAGACCCAGCCTGCTCGTGGTTTCTGGGTTTTAGGCAGGCATGCTGGAGAGCTAGCCTGCTTGAACCCAGTTGTGGGTTGACTAGCCTAGTAGTCGCTTGGGGGATGAGTGGGGTGAAAACTTTTTCAGCTGGGTAGCTCCCGTTGAGCGGAAAATTGATTATAATCCGAGGAGTTGAATTGATTTCTTGGCTGCAAGGCGGATTGGATTATTACGGAGTGACTGAGAGCTATTCAGGTCAGATTGTTCGTTTTTGTTTTATATATTTCTGGTGAAACAGTGAGAGTGCTTCTTTTCCTCTATTTAAGACATTTGCACGAAAGACTGAGAACTATGGAGTGACTGAGAACCATCTAGGTCAAACTGTTCTTTTTTGTGAAGCAGTGAGAGTGCTCCTTTTCTCCTATCAAGAACGTCTGTGCCTTTCTTTAGTCTCCCAAGGCTGTGAGAGGGCTCTGAGGAGCTGAAGATACTTGTCACTTTGATCTTTTTCCAAGTATAAAGCATGGTATTTTACTGTGCTGTTTAATTGAGTGACGCCCTTTAGTGTTCAGGCGTGAACCCCTGGACATATTTATTTATTTTAAAGGATTATAGTTTTTAAGTAGTCAGTAACTAGGAAGTGCTGGACTATTGGGACTTATAAATGAATTAATGCTCTACTTTATTTTTGTATAAGTATTTAAGTGTTTGATTATATATTTTTTTGCTTTTTCTTTAACGTGTAATAGTGTTTGGGTTTTTTGATCCCCCCCTCTGTGAGAGAGAGTGGAGGAGTGAATTATTATTTCTGGTTATTTGATATTGATAGGTTTGTTTGTTTATTATTTTTGTTTTATTTTATTTTATTTTTTCCTCTCCAGTTTATTTGTTTATTTATAATGTGCTGGGGAGGTTCAGCGACGGTTGGGCATTATGCCCCCACCAGGCTCAGGGAATTATGTCCCTTTGAATGTCCCCCATTGCCATCTGACACCTATTTTAGGTGTCATGCTTTGGGCATTCTTAGGAAGCATAGAAGAAGGTGGAGAGCTGGGCCTGCTGGGGGACAGGAAGGGGGGAGGGCGGATTGGGGCTGTGGGGTTCAGGAGACACCCTGGGGTGAAATGGGGTCAGGATAGAGGTTATTCTTGTCTTGTCCCCATACCCAAGGGCTCCGACTTTAGTGGGCAGGTGCCGAGGTCTTCCTCGACAGCTCATCCCACCTTGGCGGTGTTATGCAATGCCAGATCTAGTAAAAACAAGACAGCTATTATAGCTGATCTTGTTGGATCAACTGATCTGGCTTGCATCACCGAGACCTTGGCTGGATGAAAATCCAGGCCCTATACTGGCCTCTGCAACTCCAGCCGGGTTCTCGATGATACACCGTCCAAGGTTGGATCGTAGGGGTGGGGGTGTGGCCATTATGTTTAAGACTGAGCTGAGCCTTGTGGATGTGCCATTGGGAAGTACCAGATCCTTTGAATATATCCTGGGAGAGGGTGTAGGCTGTGGGATTCTCCTCATCTACCATCCACCAGGTGATGGTGGAGAATTCCTGCAGGAAATAGCAGACTTCATCATCGACATGGTGTTGAGGTCCCCCAGATTGATAGTTCTGGGGGACTTCAATGCCTGGGTCAATGATGAACTCTCACATTTTGGTCAAATTCTCCTCCAGCTGATGATGACTCTGGGCCTAACACATGTGGTTACCTCCTCGACCCATGTAGGGGGTCATTCATTGGACCTGATCTTTCTTTTGGGTATGGAGATCGCTGATTTGGGGGTGGAACCAGTCAGTTGGTCTGACCATCACACCATAAGGTTCAGTTTCTGGGCCCCCCCCCCAGGCCTGCCCCTACGGAGATGGTTCAGTACCGCCCTTTAAGGGGTATTAGCCCCAGTGACCTAACGGCGGTACTGGATCTATCGGGCTTGTCGGTGAATGCATGAGTCCAGATGATCTCATACTAGCCTATAACAAGGCTGTGGAGATGCTGTGGACAAGATTGCTCCTGTTCATGTTCGGCTCTCACCTTCGCTCAAGGAGCCTTTGGTTTGATGGTCCTTGAAGGAGTTAAGGCATGTTGGCCGAAGGTTGGAGAGAGCCTGGCGGAAGTCCGGCCATGATGCTGACAGGCTTAGGTTGATGGTACATTATGATGGCTATCAATCAGAAATCACCTGTAAGAAAGCATAATTCCTGTCCAGGGAGATTTCTGCTGCACAGAATCAACCGGCTCAGCTTTTCCGGACCGTAGACAGATTGTGCAATCCAATCTGTCTCCAGTCCAGAGAAGCGTTTTCTCAGCTGAGATGCGAGGAGTTCGCTCGGTTTTTTGCAGATAAGGTTGCCAGCATCAGGTCTGGCATCGGTCCGACCTCCCCTATGAGGGATTGCAGTGGTCGACAGAAAGTGGCATGCACTCGGTCTGTCGGGTCAGATTTTCGCCAGCTGGAGTTCACTGACATTGTGAAGATCATCCAAACGTTGCGACCAACTAGTTGTAGTTTGGATCCATGTCCTACACCTCTCTCAGTAGGATGTGTAGAAGTTATCTGCCCAATCCTTGCTGACATTGTCTGGAAGTCTTTGGAGAGGGGGGGTCTTTCCTGACCCCCTCAAGGAGGCGGTCGTTCCACCACACCTTAAAAAATCCTCCTTGGATCCAGATTGTCTAGTCAACTACCGGCCTATCTCTAACCTGCCATTTGTTGGTAAGGTTATTGAAAAGGCGGTTGCATTGCAATTGGATGATCATCTTACAACTCACAATGTCTATGATACTCTCCAGTCTGGTTTTAGGAAGAAGCATAGCACGGAGACTGCCCTTGTCCGGGTATTGAATGACCTCCTAATGGCTAGAGATCGAAAGACATGTACCATTCTGGTCCTTCTCAATCTCTCTGCTGCATTTGACACTGTAGACCATGGTGTGCTGTTGGAGCGCCTGCGTTTTTTTTGTGGGCTGTCTGGTACAGTCCTCAAATGGTTTCATTCTTACCTCACGGACAGGTCTCAGAGAGTTGCCACTGGAATATATTCCTCTGGCGCTCATTCCCTGCCTTGTGGAGTACCACAGGGTTCCATTTTAGCCCCCCTGTTGTTTGCAGTGTATATGCTGCCATTGGGAGAAATCATCAGGTGATACAGTCTGGGTTTTCACTGCTATGCAGATGATACTCAGCTGTATTTGTCCTTTCTGCCCAGTCAGGATGATGCACTCTCCGTGCTAAATAATTGCCTTGCTGAGATCAGATTTTGGATGAGTTCCAGCTGGCTGAGACTGAATCCAGATAAGACTGAGGTGCTGGTAGTGGACCCAGGTCATCCGGGGGCAGGTTTGGGAGCTGGACAACCATCAGGCTTATTACTTGGTGGTATGTCACTCTCTACCTCTGATCAGGTGCGTAATCTGGGAGTCATTTTTGATGACGGTCTGACCCTAAAATCTCAGGTGTCAGCTGTTGTCAAATCCTCTTTTTACCATCTGAGGAATATCGCCCGGGTGAAACACCTGGTTCCTCCGGGTGATCTCCCAACATTGGTCCATGCCTTTGTCACTACCCGTCTTGATTACTGCAATTCCCTCTACCTAGAGCTACCTGGGTTGATATTCACCACTCTGCAGCTGGTGCAGAATGCGGCAGCCAGGCTTTTGACTGGGACTTCTAGAACCAGTCATATTACACCTGTGCTCCACGAACTGCACTGGCTGCCTGTTTGGTGGTGGATCACCTTTAAGGTTGGTTTACTAACCTTGAAAGCCCTACATGATCAGGGACCCGGTTACCTGAAAGATCTCCTGATACCATACTGCCCCCTCTGTCCTCTCCATTCTGGCAACGAGGGATTGCTGGAGATTCCCAGGGTTCGATTAAAGACATGAGGATCCCGTGCCTTCGCTTTTTCAGCACCAACCCTATGGAATTCTCTACCTCATTGGTTGAGAGAATGCCCAACTGTCGGCAGATTTAAAGTGGGGTTAAAGACATATTTATTTAGTTTAGCTTTTCCTAGTTATGGATGATATGTTTTAATGCTTGTTTTAAAATCTTATTATTATGTATATGGTTTTTATGTACAGCACCTTGGCTCTGAAAGGCGCTATAAAAATAAAGATGATTTAGATTTTAGATCATCTATAAAGCATACCCATAGGTCTACTTTTCCAAGCCATCTATTTTAACTCTGATCCCAGATGAATTGGGACTCCAAGTCTCTGATGTACAGGTTCGCTAGGGATGGGACAAAAGTGGTCCCCATGGCTGTATCGTGGTTTTGTTTAAAATAATCCCCTTTGAACAAGAAATAATTTGATTTCAGGGTAAAATGAGAAGGATTCAAGGTAAATTGTGAAGGAGGGTGAACATCTATTTCTCTCTCTGAAAGCACATGTCTATGTACTGCGATTCCCTGATTATGAGGGATACTGTACACATTTTCAATATCCATTGTGACTAGAATGCTGTCAGTGTTAACCTGCTGGAGAAGATCCAGATGAGGGCTACAAAGATGATAGCAGGTGAGCAGGGTAAGGCATATGAGGAGAGGCTGAGGGCACTGAATATGTACTCCCTGGAAGACAGGAGAGAGAGAGAGAGAGAGAGAGAGAGGGGACATGATTGGTTCCTTCAAGTACTTGAAAGGGACAAATAAGGTGGATAAGGAGAGTCTCGTTAAGCTGAGTGGCAACCATAACACAAGGGGGCACAGTCTTAAGCTGGAAGGTGGGAGGTTTAGGAAGGATGTCAGGAAGCACTTCTTCACAGAGAGGGCGGTGGACACTTGTAATGCCCTGCCAGAAGAGGTGATCTCGTTGAAGACAGTGGGCAGCTTTAAGAGAGGCTGGGAAAGGCATAGGGGGACGGTAAGGATCATGGGTAGGGAGGATGGGAGGAGTGGGGAGAGACAAGCTGTGTACCCTGCAATACAAGCAGACTAGATAGACCAAGTGGCCTTCTTCCGCTGGCTTCTTCGAATGTTCATATGTAATATTAATTTTGATGCATCTTAGAATATTAAGCACTGCTCATGTGTCTTCTATGAATCAATTTATTTTACTCACATATGGTCTGATAAAAAAATCCACAAATTTTGATATAGGTTCAATAATGGCTCCAGCGCTACTAACTATAGGTCTACTCAGGAGGCTAGTTTAGTGTTTGTGAACCTCTAGTAGCAGATTATGAGTTTTATAGGGTTGGAAACCATGAGGAACTCTTTCTCTGTCTGTGTTATCCACGTGTCCTCAAGTGCATCACTGATAATAACAGCTTCATTTTTGATGCTTTCTGTTACATGTTTGGGGAGTTTGCTATGGTTGTGGGTATTCTCTAACTGTCTCTGCGGTGATACTATAGGCAGGGGAAAAATGGGAAGATTACGTGGGCCAAGTGATCCTCATCTGCTGGCAAAGTCTAAGTTTCTATGTTTCAGTGTTTTATCTCTTTATGATGTATGTCATTTGGCCATAGGACAACTGCTCCCCCTTTATCAGCCTTTTTATGTTGCTTGCACGCATGTGCAAGAAACATAGTGCCATCATCTGAGTTTTCGGAGGTGTGTCAGCCCGTCTTTCAATGCAGTCAGTGTGTTTGCAGGCACGGCCCCAGTTTCCCAATCACTGCTGCAGCTGTCTATGACAAGCTGAAAATGCAGTGGTATACAGTTGAAAGGGAGAGCTCCGCATTATGAGCAGAGCTCTCCCCCACACACACCTGCATGCCGCACACTGCGATGCTCATCGCCCTTCCCCTCACTGTCGGCCCGACGGGGTGCCCAATCCCGTCGGCTCCACGCCCAAGCATCCAGATGCCATGTTTGGGAGCCCACCCCAGCATGGCAAAATCATCGTTATGGCTGGACGGGGAGCCCAACTCTGCCGGCTCCACTGTCCCCCAGCACAGGGTGCCACGCGGAAGCCCACCTCAACGGGCAACAGATGCCATGGCCAATGGGGTGTCCAATCCTCGTCGGCTCCACACCCTCCAGCCATCCTTCTGCCCGCTGAGCCCACCCCAGCATGGCAAATGTCAACGTCATTTAAAAAAAAAAACAACTAAAAACAAAAGCAGTCCCTGCGCGGTGTCTGCACCCACCGCTTCCACCTACCGCACCTGCCTCCCACACCCCCCTCACCCCATACTTACCTCCGTAGTCTGGCGCGACGATCTTCGGTGGACCGGGAACACGTCTGCACTCTTCAAAGTCGACCGCGAACTGAGGAAATGTCGATAAGCTGTATAATGGGATAGATAGGGTTTTTTCAACTTTGTTGCATATCTCAGGCATTTTTTGGAATTTTTGCACCAAATTTTCAACATGGGGTTTTTGGGACCCCTCCTCATGAATTCTTGCACTGTCATGGCGTTACTCGGGCCCGAAGGGTGATTTCGCAGCCACTGCGCAAAATCACCTTTCCGGAATGATTAATGAAACGACACTGCCAGTGTTCATAAGGTGGGCTCTCAAAAAGCCTATTTTGAAAATTTGGTGGAAAAATTCCTAAAAATGACTGTTTTACAAGCGTGTGTTGCGCAGTTCCTACGCATGCTCGTAAGTTCGGGTATTTTCAATATTTTCAATCCATATTTTCAACATTGCCATTTTACCACACCTCCTTATGAGCAGTACAGCTGTCATTTTTCACATTTCACCAAAAACGTGTTTCTGCCCATGTAGCGCACAACGGCGCGGTCGATCGCGAAATCAATGATGGACACATTAAGAAAATCACAGTGACACTTTTCATGAGCAGAGGTCTTAAAATGGCTATGTTGAAAATTTGGTGAAAAAATTCCTAAAATGATGACTGTTTTTCACATGGCGTTCATTGCGCAGTTCTATGCATTCGTAAGTTCGCGAATTTTCAATATTTGCACTCCAATGACTTCCAAATTCCTAAACAGCACATAGAAGCAAACAACATTCGGCATTGACAAATGCTTGTTTATTATGCAGCTCTTGTTAGACTTCAATTCTTACATTGCTTCTCTCTCTCTCTCTCTCTCTCTCTCTTAGTAATGTTGTCTTCTGCTCTGTTTTTGGTCTCATTGTAAATCTTTTCCATGTTTTGGTGACAGTTTTACTAAATATTGTCACTGCTGGGCTGAGGACACTATTTGGAATAAAAGTTGACTTTTCCTGAAAGGTATTTTTTGCCTTACTACTGTCCTTTCAACTGGTTCAGAGGTCTCTCTGTTGTTTGCTACTACATTGATATATCTTGGGACCACTATTTGTGGCTCTGGTTGCCTGGAGATATGAACATTTAAATAAAGTTGCCTGAACAATTTGTAACTATCCACTTTTGTTTTAAAAATGTTCAGTCTATTAGTTGGGACAAACGCAAGGCCTTTGTTAAGGATCTGGTCTCCACTAAGGGATTCTTTTGTGAGGTTTATGACCTCCATTATGTTTTTCTGGTCAGTCTTCTTAGAACCAGATGGTTCCCTCAGTAACCCCCCAGTTTTCTCTACCTCTTGTTCCTCTCCCCCTTCCTACAGGCGACCTGTGTTCGGGAACGAGCACGGGTCGTCAGGGGTTGGCGGGGAGGAGAAGGATCGAGAGTCCGTTGGACTGCTCTCCGGGGTTGGGGGACATTAGCTGTCGGCACTCCACTGGCCCCTAGTGGCTGCTGGGAGGCAGCACGCTGATGCTACAGCTGAAGGGGAGGAGACGGGGCAGATGCTTGGTGAAAGCGCGTGCGGAAGCATATGCGCTCTCACTGCAGGCGTCATTGTATGCCCCACCTCCACACAAGGGGAGAAAAGCGGAAAAAACAGCTCCAGCAGAATGAAGTGGTTCCCGCAGTGCTGCCTCCGAGAAGGCACCTCCCTGGCATGGATCCGTTTGAGGTGGGTTGAGTCGCTCCCCACCACCGTGCCATGAAGGGTAAGTCGTGGGGTGCACAAGGGAAGGGGTCTAACCTTCTGGGCTTTCGCTGGGGGACAACTGAAGGCAGGCTTGCAAGCTGGGAGCTCTGGAAGAAATAATACATCAAAAAAAATATGTAATTTACTATAATTTTCAATTCCAATTTCATGTGCATTGTTCTCTGCTGTAAGCGGAGTCTAGTCGATGATGTTAATTTCTCAGATCATTGCGTTTTTTCCCTCAGCTTTGATATTCTGTTGCTTCATATCATGGAGACAACACTGTTAAGCAATCTTTAGACTACTTTTAACTGCCTGCCCACCTCCACCCCTTTGGATGCCACTGATCCCCACCTAGTCCTTCTCCCTGGGTTACCACTCCCTTATGCCCCTGTAGCCCACTTTCTTCTGTTTTATTCCTTCTTCCTCTCCATGTTCCTACACTTTTCTCCTACCATTGCATCTATTGCTATTTGAAACGGTAAGCCTTTTGTCACTCTTTCATTTCTACCTCTCCTCCCTTATTCACCATTCCCTTCTTCAGCCTCGCTATCCTTTCTCTCTTTCCTCTGTCTTGCTTCTTGCTCTCCAGTCCTCTGCTTACATCCTTCCTTTCCCTAGTTGTCCCCCGTAGAGGGCCCCATATTCAGTCATTTGCCTCCCATGCTGTTCTAGTGCCAGTAGGCTGACACTGGGATATTCAGATGAATTGCCCTACTGCTAACTCCTCCGAATATAGGGCTGGATAGGAGCAGTCCAAATGCTTTGTATGGGTGCAGTGTGAATAGCACGAATGCAGTGCAGTGCAATCCACCAGCGCAACACTGAACATAGCACTGAACACAGGGGCACCTGTGGGCATCAAGAGGGCATCAATTAAAGGCTCACAACACAGCAGCATAGTATCAAAAATTAACCTTACTACAGAAAAAGGGCAACAAGACATACAAATAAAAAATGACAATAACAACAATAATAACATCACAAATAAGTATATAAAAAGAAAATGGACATAAGTGGGGGAGAAAACAAAGAAATAAGGCATCTGCCCATCTAAAAAGGGGAACAAAAAATGAGGGCATCTGCCCATCAAAAAGGGGCAGCACAAACGAATAAGGGCATCTGCCTTTCTAAAAGGGGGAACAAAAAATGAGGGCATCTGCCAGTCTAAAAGGGGCGGAAAAAAAGAATAAGAGCATCTGTCCATCTATTAGTGGTGGAGAAAACAAAAGAATAAGGGTTTCAGCCTGTCTCAGATGGGGGGACAAATGAAAAGGGTCAACTGCCTGTATAAAGGAAGGGAAACAAAAGAATAAGGACATCTGCCCACCAAAAAGGGGGAACAAAAGAATAACAGCATCTGCCCATCTAAAAGAGGAGGAACAAAAGAATAAGGGCATCTGCCCATCTAAAAGGGGAGGAACAAAAGAATAAGGGCAGCTGCCCGTCTAAGAGGGGAGGAAGAAAAGAATAAGGGCATCTGCCCATCTAAAAGGGGCGAGGGGAGAAAACAAAAGAATAAGGGCATCTGCCCATCTAAAAGGGGGGAACAAAAGAATAAGGACATTTGCCCATCTGAAAGGGGGGGAATAAAAGAATTAGGGCATCTGCCCATCTAAAAGTGGGAAAGGCAACAAAAGGAAAAGTGGCAACTGCCCATCTAAAATGGGGGGGCCAAAATAATTAGGGCATCTGCCTGTCTAAATGGGGGAACAAAATAATAAGGGCATCTGCCCGTCTAAAAGAGGGGGAACAAAAGAATGAGGGCATCTGCCCCTCTAAAAAGGGATTATGTTAACAAGAGAATAAGGGCTTCTGCCTATCTAAAATGGGCAGAACAAAAAAATCAGGGCACCTGCTCATCTAAAATGGGGGTGAACAAAAGAATAAGGGCATTTGCCCTTCTCAAAGGGGGAAACAAAAGAAAAGGATGACCACCTGTATAAAGGGATGGAAACAAAAGAATAACGCCATCTGCTCATCTAAAATGGGGGGACAAAAGAATAAGGGCATCCACCCCTCTAAAAGGGGGTTAACAAAAGAATAAGGGCATCTGCCCCTCTAAAAGGGGGTTAAAAAAAGAATAAGGGTATCCGCCCATCTAAAATGGGGGAACAAAAGAATAAGGGCATCTGCCCATCTAAAATGGGGGAATAAAAGAATAAGGGCCACCATCTGTCTAAAGGTAGGAACAAAAGAAAAGGGCAACCACGTGTATGAAGGGAAGGAAATAAAAGAATAAAGACATCTGCTGTCTGAATGGGGTGGAACAAAAGAATAAGGACATCTGCCCATGTGAAATGGGCTGAGAAAACAAAAAATAAGTGCATTCGCCCATCTAAAAATGCGGGGAGCAGAAGAAAAGGGCAACCACCTATATAAAGGAAACCAAAGAGTAAAGCCATCTACCTGCCTCAAGTGGAAACTCAAAGGAAAAGGGTAACCTTCCCCTGTAAAACACAAGGGCACACGCCCATCAGCAATAGTCCACAGTCCATTTGCCCCTTAAAGGGCTGCAGGTGGTGGTGGCTGCTGGTGCAGTTTCCAGGCCAGTGCTGCTGGCAGTCTGTCAATGGCTCATGTGTTTTCTGTTACCGTGCGAGTGCAGTCCTCCACCTTGTGTAGGATCAGCCTGAGCAGGTGGACCTGCTGTCTGGGTAGGTCAGGGCTGAGTTCCGATGACCCCTGTGGATACCTACATCCCTCTGGGCACTTATGGAAAAAAATACACCAAACTGAGCCAGTTGTGCACACAGGACAAGTGACACAGGAGTGGCATACTGTGTGTAACAGACATATAGCCAACTGACACATGGGCTGCCATGCCACACGTAGGTGGAAGGGGCCAAACAGCCACAGTGGAATGTGTTTATCGTAACTGAGACAGCATTGTTGACACCAACAGTAGAGGACTGCACACACCATGAGTGTTCCATGCTGCAATGGAGCATGTCTGAGCTGTGCAAGGGACACACGACACAAGCAGGCATGCCAGATGTGGAAATGTAGCAGAAGCATCTAAAGCACCAAGCTAGAGCACAATAGGCCGTGTAATGGTCCAAGTGGCTTGGAGCTGCACCCACACAACCATGCATTTCACACAAGCCATCCAGCACATAGGCCAGTACAGGTGTGCAGGACAACAGATATCCATGGGCCACCCTGGTCAGCCACAGGGCAGGCCCATACATACACGTGTTACCTGCAGCACATCTGTATGCAGACAGAACGTCATGCAGCACTGTGTGCAGCACCTAGGGTGACATGAGTCACTCTGTGTAACTATTTTGTCTGGTGGACCGGACTGCTGGACTGGCATCTGGTGGGGGGAAGGGGACTCCAACAATACGTGGAATCGTGCTTGGTATGTGGTATTTGTCTTGATGAGGCTGGGGGCAATTGCTCAGTTTGGTATTTCTTAATCTGATGTTTTACCTTATGGCATGAGTTCTGGGCAGCCCATTGGCTTACTCTTTAGTTCTCACTGTTTCTGCTAGTTTTAATATTTGTTCATAAGCTATGAATGTCGAACTATTGGTGCGAGGGGGCCGGGGTGGCAGGTAGATAAAAGGGTGTTGTGTCTGGATTGCTGGTGGGGCTGCCAAGAGCTACACAATGGGGGACTGTATCTGTCCAACATGTTTGTACAGTATGTTGTCATGTTTTCTGGGGTTGTTTAATGGAGAGACTTCTCGGATTTCATATTTTTTGGGGGAAGGGTGGGTTGTGGGTTGTACTAAGGGGGGAAGGCTTCAGAGCAGCAAGTTTTATTCTAGATGGGGTAGGGAACTTAAAAGAATATGGGCTGACACTACCTAACAGAGGGTATGGCTAACCCTTTAAAGATTGCATCTTGGAATGTTAAAGGGGCAAGGTCTCTTCTTATGAGACATCAAATTTTGAGCACTTGCAGCAGTCCCATTGTCAGATCACCTTTTTACAAGAAACGCACCTACTAACTGCTGAGATTACCCTTCTCTGCAGGCAGTTCATGGGTCAGGCATACGGCGCAGGATGTGCTTCCGCAAGTTGGGGCATAGCTGTTATCTCCAGGCAAGTCCCATTCCAACATCAGACTATTGCTGATAATAATGGTAGATTTATCTTTGTTAAAGGGCTCCTAGACTGAACCGAACTTATTCTAGGGAGTATATACAGTCCTAATCAAGCAGACCCCTCTTTCTTCATGGAGATTGCTTATCAAGTCTCCAAGCTACCTGCACTCCCCTTGATTCTTGGAGGGGACTGGAATGTCACCCCCACATCAGACCTTGATGGATCAGGTGTACAGAGACTGGATGTATCCCCTGTGCAGAGTTCTCTCCATGATTTGGCCCAAACTCTAGGGTTATGTGACCCGTGGCGGCTTCTGCACCCACAGGACCGTGTATATACATATTATTCCTCTGCCCATGATTCCTACTCAAGGCTAGATTTTATACTAATCAGTGCCTCTCTCCTCGCTGGTATAATTGAAGGTGGGATAGGCCCTCATGTCCTCTCTGACCACTCTTTGGTGTGGCTCTCGCTTTTTTTGTCCTCCAACAAAGGGAAGGACATGATATGGAAATTCAATAACCAACTGTTGGCAGACAAATTCCTGGTGGATTGGATTAAAGATCACATTACCTTTTTTGATCACCAAAACTCTGGTTCGGTAGAAAAGGTGGACCTGGAATGGGCTGCATGCAAGTGCTACATCCAGGGGGAAATTATTCACATGGCATCAAAACAGAAGAAAGTTCATGTGGCCTTAGCAAATGATCTCCTTCAGCAAATTGCAGCCACTGAAAATTCCCTTTCCCCTCAATTCTCAGAAGAGGAATTGCAGAAGCTGACAATTTTAAGAGGTAAGTATGTGGCCTGGATGACAGAGAGAGCAGAGTATACTCTCTTAAAAATCAAAGTGAAATATATTGATCAGAGAGATAAGGCGGGGCACCTATTTGCTCTCCGATTACAACAGGTCGAGTCTTCCAGGTTAATGACAGCGATTAGTGCTAAGGACGGGTCCCTTGTATTTTCTGTATGAGAAATTGCCCAGGAATTTGCCACCTTTTATGGAGAACTATATGGTCCCTGCCCTTCTAGCAAGCCATGCTGTGACCTGGTATCCTACCTCCAACAGTGCCACTTACCATGTTTAAATCCGGACCAACAGGCATTGCTTTCCAGACCCATTTCTGCCTCAGAGATTTGACAAGCTATAGCCAGCCTGGCTCCAGACAAGTCCCCAGGTCCCGACGGGTTCACCACCAATTTCTATAAAGCCTTTGTGGACCAGCTGTTGCCTCTCCTGTCTCGCTTTTTTGCATATATTCATGAGCACGGCATCTCCGATCCAGGTCTTTTGGAAGCTCTCATTGTGGTGCTTTTAAAACCTGATAAACCCCCAGAGTTTGTGAGTAACTACTGACTCATCTCCCTAATCAACTGTGATATTAAAATTTTAGCAAAAATCTTAGCTGCCAGGGTGCTCCTCGTATGGAAAGATCTTTTGTCTCATGAGCAGGTGGGATTTGTACCTAATAGATCTTCTTCGGAAACTGTTGCATATCATCTCTCCATCCGGGGGCACTGACGACCCTCAGGCCTTGGTGTCCCTGGACGCAGAGGCAGCTTTCGACCAAGTGGATTGATCCTTTTTGTATGCTACTCTTGAGGGTTTTGGTTTCCCACGCAATTTTACTAAGTGGGTGCAGATCTTGTATTCCTCTCCAACCGCTAAAAGTTTATTGTAATCGGGTCTTTTCAGCCTCAATCACTCTGGGATCTAGTACACATCAGGGGTGCCCACTTTCACTCCTCGTCTTTAATCTATATCTGTAGCCATTGCTTTGGAGGCTTCATTCGACCCCGGAGGTTAACAGGTATCCTGATAGGTCCCAATACCTTCCTGATGTCTGTCTACACAGACAACATTCTGCTCCATCTCACTTGGATACCTCTTTCCCTGTGGCACTCAAAGTTTTTAAAGAATACGGTTCATTCTCTGGTTACAGGCTTAACCTAAGTAAAACGGAGGTTCTTCCCCTTACAGTTAACAAGCAGGTGGTGGTCTCTAGGAATATGACATGGTCCCCACGATCACTTAAGTACCTGGGTCTGTTTCTAGCCAAAGACCAATCCCTGATGCGCAAACTGAACTTAGAAGACCTTGTGCACAAGGTGTAACAAGATTTGCACCACTGGCAGGCTCTCCCTCTCTCATTTTGGGGACGCAGCTCTATTATTAAGATGAATGTGCTCCCAAGATTGTTCTACCCTCTCCATATGTTGAATTTCTGGTTACCACTAAAATGGTTTCAGGGCATACACCAAGTTATTACCAAATTCATTTGGCAAAATAAAGCCCCGAGAAGGTCCTAAAGGAAATTGGCAGCCCCAAAATGTATAGGAGGCATCAAGCTTCCCCACTTTTTGATGTATTATTTCTCTAGTCATTTTAGTAAACTGCTTCAGTGGTTCCTCCCTTCTATCACTGAACCTCTGGTCAGCTATAGGCCCCCTTGGTTGGACCTAAACATTTCCCTATTGCAACAGAATGGTCTTGATCTATCCTCCCTGCGGTATTTCCATGGGCTAATCTTCCTGCCAAGGTTAACGATTCTGTTATGAGCACCTCACTTAAAGTATATTCACAATTCTGGGCCTCAGTGAAACCTCCCATTTCGAAAGACATCTCTCAGCCTCTCCTATGTAACCCCAATTTTAAAATAGGAGGAAAGCCCATCAAGAGGGACTGGCTCCCTGTTCTGGAATCACTGTCGGTTAAGGATCTGCTCGAGGCGGGTGCTTTAACACCCTCAGATGTATTATTGCAGCAGTTTGGCCTACATCAGAGGTATATATATTTAAGGTGTTTCAATTAAGGCACATACTAATACAGTGGTTTGGTCCAGGCTCTTGGACCAATGATTTTTCAGAGATTTTTCAGTCTGCCTTCCGTTTGTGTCTCAGAGACATGCCGTGTCCTCTTTATACCAGGTGCTTTTCTCACAGTATGCTCCAGGGATAGATTGTTCCTCTCCATATTGAGACAAAGAATCCACTCTCTCTCCACAGCAGTGGAAGAGTATATGGGAAAGTACATACCACTATGTAGGTGAGAATAGGTTGCGCCTTATACAGTTTAATATTTTGAACATGTATTACACACCACAAAAACTGGCAGGAATGGGGCGGTTTCAGACCTCCGCTTGTATCAGGTGTGGTAGTGAGGAGGGTTCTTTCCTTCATATTTTCTGGTCATGTCCAGGATAGCTCCTCTATGGCAGTTAATGGAACGCAGGGCAGACCCTTTGCTTGGAATACAAGGACTGTTTAAACCAGAGATATGTGTCCTAGGGGACCTGGCCTCAATTCCTGTTTTAGAACGTAGATATTCAATGGCCCTAATTTCTTTATCTTTTTTTTTTAGTACTTTTTTCCCTGGCATCCAGTCTGCCTTACCTCACCCCACGTCCAGGCATCCTCTCTCTGGTCTCCGGCCGCCATCCCAAGGACTCCTCCGCTCCAATTCAGGCCCTGCAGCTTAACCCCATGGCTTGCCCCCGCAGCGGGGAGGTGGAGAGCCACCCCCATGCTCTGCCACCAGGACCGGATCCAGTATTTTGCTGCGTACCCTCGGAACCGAGCGAGTCCCCCTCAGAGATGGCCATCATACCACCGCAACTGGTGCCCTTTTTTCCTGTTCTCCCCTTGGCGTGTGAGGAGTGCAATGACGCCAATGTACAGGAGCACGCACACTACTGCATGCACTCCTTCCCGGTGTCGGCCCCAGCACATCCCCCATAGACTGCCTGTGCACTGCAGTGCCTCCAGCCATCGCTAGAGGCCACCAGCACACCGACGGCAGCACACCCACCTCCCCAGAGGAGAACAGTCCTACGGATGCTCAATCCTTCTCCTCCCTTGCCAACCCCCGATGACCCAGGTTCATTCCCGAACCAGGGTCACCGGTGTGGTGTCCAGCACCTCAACCCTCAGTGCCACCGGGCCGGCAATTTCTTTATCTTTAAGAAAAGTAGTCCTCAGACATTGGTTAGACCAAACCATGATCTCTTATAATGAGTGGCTACAGGATTATGATCCAATTTACAGGTAGAATTGCCCATTTAAGATCTAACTTGAAGGCCTTTGGCAGGAGATGGAGCAAAATGTACACTCTATATAATGATGGTAACGTAAATACTACAGCACCAAGTTCTTCAGAGAGACTTGCCTGATAGCTCATATTTTCCTTCCTTTCTCTGCTTCATATATCATCTATTTGACTAGTATGCCTCCCTTTACTCTATTGGTTCAATTGCTGCTAGGGGGGAAGTGGGTGGTTGGGATTATTTGGAGGGTGGGGGGAAGATAAGGCTTGCATGCCTCTGGGGGGATATATATGGTCAACTTTACCATGTTACTGTTATCATGGCATGTTTCTATGGTTTGTGTGTTTAATAAAGTATAATACATTTAAAAAAATAAACAGAACAATCACAGAAACAGACACATACAACTTTTTCCTTTTTTTATTTTTTCCCCTTATTTCTGCCTTACCTAAACCATATTACATGCCTTCAGTACACAGCCATAGGGCCCAGTCCACAAAACCCAGAGAAGAACTTCCACAGGTTGGCTGCAGGTGTACAGAGAGACTGCTCCACACTTATGGAGACTTTTATACATCCACAGCCCTCATACACCCCCCCCCCCAATGAAGTGCTTCCCCAACCTGATCCGCTATGTGCATGAGTGGGCTTGTGGTGGGTGTGAACTGTACATCCTTACACTCCAAACAACCTTTCTGTGTTAGAGAGGGGGCAGAGGATGTCAGGGCTATGCAAGGTAGGAGACAGTAGTAACGGCTGTCCATCATCTGTGTATCTGGCTTCCAAGCTTCTTGGACTATCCCAGGGACTGGACTGAACAGTAGTCCCTGTCCCTCTGAGCTGGCAAGGAGGGTTGGGGCCATCAGTTTAGTTTTATCATTTTTTTCCAGTAAACTACATTTCAATGATACCACAGTCCTTGGAGGACTGCAGTATCACACAATCCCCTCCGCACAGAGCACAGAAATTGCTTGAATGCTGGCATGGGCATCACAGTATCATCATCATCAATTTTACTGGCAAGCAAATTGAGAGAAACTCTCATTTACAATTGCATCCAAGAGTCCAAGAGCACATTGAGGGCCCACTATCCAGTGTCCACCCACACTTCACCTCTGACCCCTTCGCATTGCTTTTCACATGCACAGTGCAGAGGAAGGAGGTAATGAATGCTGACATTTGTACAGCACTTGTTTGGCATGTATCTGTTTCATCTTTGTGGATCAGGCCCGTAGTCATTAAATTTATGTACTGCCCCTCTAGATGTGTCTGCTCAAAGCAGAGTGGAAGACAGCATGCAAAATTATAACAAAATAAAGACATCAAGGAACAAAATCCATAGAATTTAATTAAAACATATCAATCAGCAACAACAGTATATAATGAAGATATAAAGTCCCAGTTCACAAAAATGTCATGCATAATGTCACCATCCCCCCCGTCATAAAACAACAGCAAGAAGACAGGCATATAAATCATGCCATGCATTAGTTGTTGCCAACATGGGGGTCATACATTACTGGAATAAACAGCTGCTTCCCCATACCATCCAACACACAGGAGACATGCTGTGTATTATAACATTCATCCTCCCGAGTTAAATAAGTCAACAGAAACTGTTTACTACAAAAGACAATCCAGTTCAAAACCCTGAATGTTTTTTGTTACTTGGGATGGGGGGGGTGGAGTAAGATCCTGAATTACCACGTGGGGCCCTGCCCCTGCTACCTGTACTACAAAGGGCACAGACCGGTATTCATTAACATTGATTCAACGCCTGAAGGCGGCCCTATCTCACCCCACTACTTCAGAATCAGAAAGAATTACATTTCACAGTGCAGTTTAGATCAAAAAGGATACTGAAGAGTGTGTGTGTACATAGCAGCAAAGAACATCCACTTAGAACCCTATGGACTATAGCTCTTTAGTCACTGGTGGAAGAGTAGGTTTCTAGTCCTTTCTTGCAGAGGTGATGAGAAGCCAGAAATCTGAGAAATTCAGTATCCACTTGGGATATTCAGTGCTTTGATGACTTGGATTTTCTTCCCTTCTGACACATGAAGTTTTGATGAAATTTGTAACCCAATTCTCCTCCAGTGGATCCTAACAAGGTGGCACTCACTGTGGCTCCAAGGCTCTGTAATGTTGTGAAGAGAACAGACAAATATGAGTGAGAAGGAAACTAGAGTGCAGACTGAGCATAGAGATACAGGAATCATGGACAAGGTATTCATTAAACAGATCTCCAGCACAGGAAGAGGGGTTCAGTAAGGCACCTGGGGAAGTCTTCATCAGAATGGTAAGGGGGAGGTGCCGCTAGTTGGTATCTTCAGTCTGCGGAACATGGAGTGGAGCCTTCCAGCTGCAACCTCTGCAAGCAGTAGGGCCATCCTTGACTTCAATATTCCAGAAGTGTGCTGGAGCATATCCCAGCAGCAGCATCAACTAGGAGCAGATTTATCCTGGACTCCCTTCAGGGTGCCTTCCCCAAGTAACTGGTCATGGAACCAACTCGGCAGAAGGCAATACTGGACCTTGTGCTCACAAACAGGGACAGTGTGATGGGGGTAACAGTGGGGGAGCACCTGGGAACAGTGACCTCCAGTCACTGTGGTTTGAAATCACAGAAAGAGCAGAACCAAACCACACAAAAACACGTATCCTGGATTTTAGGGGGGCAGACTTTGGGAAAATGGGGAGATACTTGAAAGAGGCATTAAGGGGAATGGGGCAGGAATCAGGGGTTGAGGAACAGTGGGCAGTATTCAAAATGGGGATTACAAGAACAACAGAATTATGTATTAAGCAGGTTAGCAAAAGGAAAAGGGAGAGGAGACCATTATTGTTTTCCAAAGAGGTAGCAAAGAAAGTGAAAGCCAGAAAGATTGCATTCAGGCAATACAAAAAGACACAGGCAGAAGGGGACAGGGAGAAGTACCAGGAGAAGCAAACAGAGGCAGGGAGGTCAGTAAGGGAAGCCAAAGCTCAGACAGAAGAACACATTGCAAAATCAGTGGGTAGAGGGGACAAAATCTTTTACAGGTACATAAGTGAAAAAAGAAAGGCAAAGGGAGGGATAGTGAGACTGAAGGGGGAGGATGGGGGCCGCATGGAGGATGACAAACAGTAAAGCTGACATATTGAACAGGTATTTCTGCTCAGTCTATACTGAGGAAGAGGAGGGCAATGGGTCTGAAGGGAGTACAAGGGGTGAGAATGGTGCAGAAATGGACACAAATCCCTTTACACGAGAAAGGTTCCTGAAGGAACTGGAAGTAATAAGAGTTGATAAAGCAATGGGGCCAGATGGGTGCACCCCAGGGTCCTGAAGAACTAAGAGAGGTGGTGGCTGAACCTCTGGCTATCCTGTTTAGCCTATCACTGGAAAGAGGGAGGTACCCAAAGACTGGAGGACAGCAGATGTAGTCCCTTATACAAAAGTGGGAACAAAGAGGAAGCAGGAACTACAGACCAGTCAGCCTCACCTTGGTAGTGGGGAAGATCATGGAAGCACTACTGAAGGAGAGATTGGTGGAACATCTGGTTGTCAATGGACTACAGGACCCAAGGCAGCATGGTTTCACCAGGGGAGGTCATGTCAGACCAACCTCATTGAATTTTTGACTGGGTGACTAGGGAGGTGGATCGGGAGGGCAGTGGACATGACCTATCTGGACTTCAGCAAGGCCTTTGACACTGCCACATAGAAGACTATTACACAAACTGGGGAATATGGATGGGCAGGACAGTAGTGTGGTGGGTAGGTAACTGGCTGGGCGGCAGGACACAGAGGGTGGTGGTAAATGGCTGTCACTCCACAGAGGGAAGAGTGACCAGTGGGGTACCACAGGGATCAGTGCTGGGACCGTTCCTATTCAATACCTTCATCAGTGACATTGCGCAGGACCTAGAAGGCAGAATTTCACTGTTCGCTGATGACACAAAGCTCTGTAACAGAGTAGACACACCAGAGGGTGTAGACAGAATGAGAAGGAACTTGAAGAATGGTCAGGAGTTTGGCAGTTGAAATTCAATGCAAAGAAGTGCAAGATAATGCATATGGGGCACAAAAACCCTGGCACAATATATCAGTTGGGGGGTGAGGATATAGCATGCACCAAGCAGGAAAGGGATCTTGGGGTTATCATCTCTGATGACCTCAAGGTAGGGAAACAGTGTGACAAGGCAGCAGGTAAAGCAAATAGGATGCTGGGATGCATAGGGGCATCACCAGCAGGAAAAGGAGGTCATAATTCCACTATACAAGACACTAGAGAGGCCCCACCTGGAGTACAGTGTACAGTTCTGGAGGCCTTACCTACGTAAGGACATAGACAGGGTAGAGAAGGTTCAGAGGAGAGCAACAAAGATGGTACATGGATTGCATCACAAGTCCTATGAGGACAGGTTGAAGGAACTGAATATGTACTCCCTGGAAGAGAGGAGGGAGAGAGGGGATATGATAGAGCCATATAAGTATCTTACAGGGAGGAACAGGGTGCAGGAATACACTATTTTTAAGTGAAAAAGATGTTCCAGGACTAGAGGGCATGGGATGAAGTTGGAGGGAGGACAATTTAGAGGAAACATGAGGAAGAATTTCTTCACAGAACGGGTGGTGGACAAGTGGAACACCCTGTCAGAGGAAGTGGTGGGGGCTGAAACAATCACGTGATTTAAGAATGCATGGGATAGACATAAATGAATTCTGGAGGTCAGGGGTAAGGTGCAACAGACTTCTAAGAAAATATAAACTGAACTTACAAGCTCAAATGGGCAGACTGGGTGGGCCATAGGCCCTTATCTGCCGACACTGTCTATGTATCTATGTATCCCCCCGTGAAGCCCAGGAGTAAAAGTAGAAGGAAAAAAAAATAGGTTATGGCTCTCTAAGGAAGTGGTAAACATGGTGAAGGCAAAAAAGGGTGGCATTCAGAAGATATAAGGAAACACTGAGGGTGGAGGACAGGGAGGTATACCTAGTAAAGCAGAGGGAAGCAGGCAGGGCAGTGAAGGGAGCAAAGACACAGACAGGGAAATTTCTTTGGCTAGGTGACCAGAGAAATAGATCAGGGGACAGTAGTGGACATGGCCTATCTGGACTTCAGCAAGGCCTTCAACACTGTGTAAATAAGTAAACTTTATTTAGTTGGGCGCTAATTCCCAGGAGCTCTGGGTGCCATACAGAGATAAACAAAAACATATAAATGGCATAATAAGACATACTGTAACATAATCATAAAATGCATATATAAATATTAGCACTATTTAAATATATCAGCAAGACAGCACTGTTTAAAATACATCAGTAGAATAGGCGAGATTACAAAGGTGGGTCTTTAGGCCCCTCCTGAAAGCCTCCACCGAAGGGGCCTCCCACAAACATCTTGAAAGTGAGTTTTAGAGGACCAGGCTGGCCACCCCGAATGAGAAATCACCTGAGGTTTTCGGCCCGGTCCTCAGAACCACTAGGAGGCACTTGGTGGAGGATCGGAGGAAGCGAACCGAGATGGCAGGAGTAAGGAGGTCAGACAGGTAGCCAGTACTCGAGCAGTATAGGGCTTTATAAGTGAGCAAGCCCACTTTGAAAAGAACCCACCACCTGACTGGCAGCCAGTGCAGACCCCACAGGACCGCAGTGATATGGCAGGACCTGGACAGTCCCGTCAGTAGCCTGGCCGCTGCGTTCTGCACTAGCTGTAGCCAGCGGGGGTTCCCTCCACTGACCCTGAGATATAGAGCATTACAGTAGTCTATTTTTTTTTTTTGTGAACTTTATTTATCCACTTCTTATGCCAACCCCCAGACTCTCTCCGGTGGGGGCACTCGAATCACCTTCCATCCCGCCCTGTCTGAAGGCTTAGTCCTACCTGTCGGATGGCCTATCTCACTCCATCCTTCTGGTGCCCGTTCTCCCAGAATTAAGCCCCCTGGGGCAGGACTGCCACTCTCCTCTGGCAATCTGTCTGCAATCTGGATGGGCAACCTAGGAGTTGGAGGAGTGCCGACGGTAGCCGACACACTTGGCATTGGGCGTGGGGGTGGTCCCTGGTCCCCACCTTCACCTACTAGGGGAAGGTTTTTTTCTGTTCCTCCTGAGCTCTGAACGTACAATGACATACTGCACATCATGTATGTGCACCTGCGCACACACGTTGGTCGTCTGCCAGAGCTTACCCACTTCTTGCAGCTGCCAGATGCTGTGCCCTCTAGCTGCCGCCAGAGGCAGCTAGAACAGTGGCCAGCTGTCCCTCCCACCCCCGGGAAGTGAGAGCAGTCCTTGGGATGCTCAATCACTTCCTGTCCCTGCTGCCCCCCCCCCCGATGCCCCGGGCTTGTTCCTGAACCCGGATCGCCGGCGTGGCGTCCAACATCTCCAACCTCAGTGCCACCGGGCCAGTCCCAGTAGTCAATTCTTGATGTTACAAAAGCGTGTTGTGATGGCAGATCCTCAGGTGGAATTAGGGGTTTAATCTGGGCAATGTTCCTCAGATGATAAACTACTTTTGACGACCTCCAGCACCCGAGTCTCAAATGTTAGCTTGTCAAAGGCCACGGCCAGATTTCTCACCCTAGAAGATGCCATCAGCAGTATTGACCCCAGGACCAAAACTGTTGTCGTCCTGGAGGTATCCCCATCATGCCCACGACCAGGCTCAATCACTAGAACCTCAATCTTGTCCGGGTTAAGTCTCAGCCAGTTAGAGTTCATCCAGTCCTGGATCTCAGCAAGGCATTTATTCAGCACTTTGAGCTTTCACTGCTATGCAGATGACACTCAGCTGTACATGTCTTTTGCACCAGTAGTGCTGTCAGACTGTACTGTCTGATGATTCTCCCCAGAGGCAGCATGTATACGGAGAACAGCATCGGTGATAGGATTGAACCCTGAGGTACTCCACAGGTCAGGGGCAAAGGTGAGGAGGAGAAATTCCCCATCACTACCCTCTGCCTCCTGCCTGAGAGAAAGGACTCAAACCAGTTGATGACAACACCAGTGAGACCACAGTACTCTCTAAGGCAATCCAACAACACAAAGTGGTCCATGGTATCAAATGCTGATGACAGATCAAGGAGAATGATAACTGACAACTCTCCTTGATCTCTTGTCATAAAGAGATCATTATGCACCTAGATTAGCACCATCTCTGTGCTGTGCCTCACCCTAAACCTGGACTGGAATAGCTCATAGATGTCACAGACCTCCAGGTGTTCCTCAAGATGCAGAGCCACTATCTTCTCAACAACCTTCCCTAAAATTGGAGGTTGAAGATTGGTCTATAATTCGCTAGGATGTCGGGGTCAAGAGATGTTTTTTTCAGAAGGGGCTTCACCAGCACCTCCTTCAAGGCATCAGGGAAAACTCCCTCCAAAAGTGAGCAGCTGACAATCTCAGCAAACACTGGGCCAATGATCGCAACGCACCCCACTAGGAGATGCGTTGAGCCAGGGTCCAGTTCACAATAAGTGGGCCGCAGCTTCAAAATCACCTGGGAGACCTCGGCCACCCCCACTGGTCGAAACTCTGCCCAGGCAATAGGAGTGCTCTTGCTCCATCCAGACCCCACCCTGCGGGTCTGGTGCAAACCCACTGGTGAGATCCCAGCCCAAAGAGAAGATACCCTGTCAGACAAGAACAGAACAAACTCTTCACAAAGTGCTACGGAGAAAACTTTTTTCAGCTGTAGACAGACAGGGTGGAGAAGCCTGTCCACAGTCTGAAAAAGATGATCTGGTCTGTTCCTCCTTGCCACAATCGCCCTGGACAGGAACTCTGCTTTCTTACAGTCGATTGCCCATTGATAGTCACCATAGTGATTTATCAATGCCAGTATATCTATCCTCCCCTAGCCAGGTCCTCTGCCAGTAGCGCTCCAACCTCTGACCCCTGGTTTTTATAGCCCTAAGACCACCATCAAACCATGGGTGTCTTGGGTGAGAAGACCTGGATCATATACGGATCAGAGTGATTGCATTGAATGAATCAGAAGCAGCCCTATTATAGACTGCTACCGACTCATCCCGGCCCACCACACTAACAGCATTAAAACCAGAAAGATCAACTACTGCCATCAGTCCTTCTGGGGACAGTCCTCTTAAAGGGCGACAGCTGACCATCTCAACAGGGGAGAGACCATCAGGGAGAGCGCTGAATGAGAACTTCACAGTGCAGTGATCAGAACAAGTGACTCGAGCAATCTCGAGATCAGTGACCTCGAGACCCAGTGAGAATACCAGGAGCAATATGTGGCCATGGTGATGAGTTGCAGAGGCAACTGCCTGTGCTAGGCCCAGTGATGTCAGCTGGAGGAGGTCAAAACCAAATTTTGAGGATTCATCATTGACCCAGGCATTGAAGTCACCCAGAATAAGCCATCTGGGTGACTCCAACACCCTGTCGGCAATGAAGTCTGCAGCCTCCTTCAGAAATTCTCCACCCAACCCCAGAGGACGATAAACTAGGAGAATTATGCAACCCGCACCTGGACCCCCATGCACTGCCACACATTCAAATGATGTGAAAGAACTCACCAGATGCACGGAAAAGTTCAAGTTGGATCTAAAAAACAGATGGTTGCACCCCCACCCCTGCGATCCCTCCTCTGGCAATGTACCACAGAACACCCAGCCAGGACCAAAACCTCCAAAACTGGCCCTGCATCATCCCGTAGCCAGGTCTCGGTGATGTAAGCCAGGTTGACAGAGGAAATCAAGTCAGACATAATTGCGGTCTTGTTCCTCATCGACCTGGCATTGCACAACAGCACCCGAAGGGGACCAGTGAATGTTGTAGGCCCTCTAGCTGCCTGTCCACGTGGTCTGGTGGGAACCCTAGGGACGGAAACCAAACACATCTGCCTTCTCTCAGGGTTCCGTTTCCTGGTACCACACAGGAGGCTGATAGAAACTCAGCAGCCTAGGGGTGGGATCCAAAGTGGAGAATTGGGTTAGAAACTGGTTAATGGATTAGACACAGAGGATGGTGGTAAACAGCACTCACTCTAATGATGGAAGACTGACCAGCAGGGTGCCACAGAGCTCAGTACTGGGATTAGTCCTCTTCAATGTCTGCATAAGTAACATTGCTGTGGAACTAGAAGGGAAGGTATGCCTTTTTGCAGAGGATACCAAACTCTGCATTAGGATGGACACTCGGGAGAGGATGGAGAGAATGTGCTGGGATCTTGACAAACTCGAGGCATGGTCAAGAGCATGGCAGTTGTGGTTCAATGCCAAAAAGTGCAAAATCATGCACCTACGGCATAGGAACCCAGGCGCTGAATATAGTATGGGGGGGGGGGTACTGACAATCATTAAACAGGAAAGGGACCTGGGGGTTATTAAAACCAATGACCTGAAAGTGGCAGGGCAGTGTGACAAAGCAGCAGGTAGGACTAGTGGGATGCTGGGGTCCATAGGGAGTGGTATCTCCAAAATGAGGTGGTGGTGGTGTCACTGTATTGCATGCTGGCGAGTTCCTACCTGGAGTACTTTGTCCAGTTTTGGAGGCTGCATCTCAGACACGACATAGACAGGGTGGAGGCAGTCCAAAGAATGACAACTAAAATGGTGCAAAGGTGGCCAGCTCACTGGCGCAGCGGTAGTGTTACTGCTTGTGGCAGGGATAGCCGAGGTTCAGGAGTGGTCCTCGGATGTTGGAGAGTTGGTTGGGGGAGGTGGAGCGTCTGGAGAGCTGCTCGCTTTCTCCAGGAAGGAAGGAGGGACCCTGGCCTGACCTGGATTTTGGAGGCATGTAAACAAAAACATATTGTTGGAGAGTGCTATGTGTGCTTATGTCCACAATATACTTGTTTCTTAAAACCATAGGCTATTTCCTACAGCAATTCTTGTTTGAAAAGTGAAACTGGGACCCTATGCATAGCTATGACTAACTAAGGGTTCAAAACCCCAAATTGATTTCTTGCAGGTAAAGTCATATTTGGAAGAAAATGATATCTTGACTCTTCAGCAATATGAATTTAGAAATAATTTTAGTGCAGTTATTGCACTTGCCACAGATACAACTGGGATTACTTATGCATCAGATTAGGTCCTTCTGTCAGGTTCTATTTTTATAGAAAGCCTTCAATCCGGTAAGTCTCGTAACAGTTTGTTGGGGTAGGTAGTACACTATTAGATCCTCGTAATAGCGTAGCTGTGTTCATGGGCCTCTATTTTCTGTGTTTACTAATGACTACCAGATGTATGTAGAGATTCAAATGTTGTGATGTACGCAGGTCATACTGTCTGGGTCTTACTCTGCAGGTACTACTAACAAAGATACAGAATGATTTTGGTCATGTGAAAAAATTATTTGCTGTTCATAAATTCAACCTAAACGAAACCAAAACAAAAATGATGGTTTTAAACACTTCACCAAAATTGGCCCTTCTTGGGAATGGCATACCAATAACTATAACAAGTTCTAATTGTAATATTGTGAGAAAGTGTTTGTGATAGTAACATAGAAACATAGACTTTGATGGCAGATAAGGACTGCTTGGCCCACGCAGTCTGCCCATTTCCCTACCCATTGGATAAGCTGCAAATCCTAGTTAACCAACAGCATACTTCCTCCTATGGTTCCACCAAGCCGGTTCAACAAGAACTTTGTCGAACGTCATTACAGCAATGGCATAATGCCAACAGTCAGAATTGTGCCGTCACTGAAACAATGTGTTTTTTGTGGGGGAGGTATAGCCCTCCCCTGTGCCCCTGACTTTTAAATAGTCAATTCTGAGTCAGAGTTGTGTCAGGGATGGGGCAAAATTACCAGGGAAACAGTTGGTGTACCGCAGGACCATTACAGTGACCTGCCGATTTTGTCACTGTAATGGTCTTTGCAGAAATGTATGCGCTGCGTGAACGGTATACCTTCCTCCTACCCCCCATTAGAGTTGCCTAAAATATCTGCCTCATAAATTCTTGAATTTCCTCACTGTTTTTGACCCCAATAAAATGTTTGGGACAACAGTAAAAAACCTGACCTTTGAACTTCATTTGGAAATTATAGGAAAAACTGAACCAAAACTATTTTTTGTATTGGCATATAAATTCCTGAACAAAAAAAGTAAGTAACCGCAAAACAGATTTTGTTCCTACTTTTGGTTACGCAAATTATCATTACTAAAAATCTACTGAAAATGCATGTAAAAATGCAAGATTTTAACTAATAACATATGTCATTTTAATGCATGCTCCAGCTTGTTTCTGCAAACTTTATGAAGAGTTAACTATACTGTATTAAATCCAGCAGCAAGAATTTAAATGAGTATTTATAACATTTTGTGTGGACTCTTGGTTAAATCACTGCCAGGTTTACACAAGTACTTACAGATACTGCTTTATTCTAGTAACTCAGGACTATCAAGTACAAAATCAGATACAAACTGCTGTGTACCCAAGTTTTGCAGGAACAGTTGCGGTCAGTGTTTATTGACTTCTACTGGTCCTACTTTTCTGAATAAATTGCCTAGTGATGCAGATGCAAATACAAGATTAGTTCCCTTTAAATTTAAATTGTTTACAACCTGATAGGCCCAGTCTTACTGTGCAGTAATGTTTTTGTTGTCGTCAAGTGTTTACATGTCAGGTATGGCTGAAAATGTTTTTTTTGTTTGTTTTATATAACCCAGTCCACCTCTTGGTAAAACATTAAAATAAAGATCAATGGGGCAGGGTCAAGAGGTAACTACAGGGAGAGCGCTTACGGGGCAGAGTAAAGCTACACAGGGACAGGGCAGACTTGATGTACTCATTGTTTTTTTCTGTCCTTTATCATCTATGTAACTATTTATTTATTAAAAGTAGCATAACTTTACATGATAGGTTCCATGAAAAACAAGTCTTGTTTACAGATCATCCCAATAAAAACAGCAAACACATAAACTGACAGACAGAATCAATTAAAACAAGTACACAGATTGTTCCTGCAATAACAATTTAAGGCCATGGTTAAAAATACCGGGGATTGGTGTATTTCTTAACTAAGGAGGAAAATGATTCCATGAGAGAGGAGCAGCACAGGAAAAACATTCTTTCCCAAAGTGAGTTTGAAACTTGGGTAAACGAAGACCACGTTGAGACACATCTCTGAGACTAGTTGTAAGTGGAAACTATGAGCCTTTCAGATAGGTAAGTGGGGGTCTGCTTGTTCTCGGTTTTGTAAATAAGGGATAACAGTAAATAACTTTGTAACATGGCATTAATGTAAAGACACTGAGAAAGGTACATCATTGGTCAAAAGACATCACATGGAATAAATGCCATGCATTAATTCCCTAGATATGCCCGCTGGCGGAATCCTGAGGAAAGCCACGAGAAGGACCTATTTCTCACAAATACAGAGCAGTAGTTGTACAGAAAACAATATGCAGAACAGTAACTGGTTCCTACGCACCCACCCAGCCGACAGAGTACAGACCACAACAGTCGTATGTGAGATGAAGCAAAACAAAGATATACAAAGTAATGAGTAGTATGATATGCAGAAAGCACCTCATGCAGAGCTGAATTGACAATCCGTTCAATATGTGATTCCCCGGTAGAGCACAGAGCAGAGCAGACAATGCAAATGCGAGTAGTGCAGGGACTGAACGTAGCACAGCAGTTAAAGTAGATAAAGAAATATATTGCAGGAATGCATTTGAAGGAGCGAGCTTCACAAGTAACGCGCTCGCAAACTGCTATAATAACACATCTTCCAATAAGTGATGTGCAGCAGAGAATGTCCGGATTGCAGTCGGCATACTGAAATGCGGACGACATCGAGTGTTAACAAAAATGTACAGCAAAGAAAAACTGATACCGGTGAGAAGGTAGAATGTATCAGCAACAGCTTAGTAAAACAAACAGAAGTTGATAAAGTGAATAGTCTCTAATGTTTATTTGTATTCGTAGTGTGGCATTGTATGCAAATGTATAAAAAGTCCCACAATGCATACCTAAGGAGTCATACTGTAAACAAAGGAATTGCAAAGTTATGTACCACGTGTAAAACACTTTTAACCAGTGGAGTAGGCTATTAAGAGTGTAAGGAAGCAACGCAAGGTTTGTTAAAAACTAAGAATTGGATTCATAAGTATGTAAAATAGTATGGTTCCAGAAACAAAGTTTCTCTTTCTAAAATGTAAACGTATTGATACAAAAACCATCAACAAACAATGTGTCTGTCTTTTAATAATTAATATCACGAAATATTAGATAACTACTGCCATATAAGCCTTGTTACAAGAGCATTAATCCCCTCGACAGGAAGCATTTCCCAGGAATTAATACATGGTTGGGTGGTGGGAAGCCCTTGGCCACCCCCCCAACCATGCATTAATTCCTGGGAAATGCCTCCTGTCTCGGTGATTAATGCTCACGCAGATCTGCTGGTTAATGATTTAACTCTTTCTCTTTAATTTCAACTGCTAACTTCACTGCTGTACAGAGCTATTTTGATCTCCTCAGCAATGTGAATACTGCTCTCAGATTGATTCATTATTGCGCTTTAACACTTTTAATCATTTAATGAATGTTGTAACTGTAATATTCCACCCCAGGGGTGCATCAGTGCCGTAATAATGTCCCTTCCTGGGTGGTTATAGCTGTGCCACAGACCTCAAAACCCACCCATGCTGTTTGGTTATTACTATATTGCTGCACACCCAGCTATGGATTATTTCTTACATAATGCACCTAACCTTCAGTACATCATTTATAACATCAGCATAACATGATATCTTGAGGTAAGCTAGAAATATATCATTTATCTTCTCATGTTTATCTCCACTGGTGTTGTATGAATTTATCGCACCACTTAACCACCTCTACCAACTAACGATGTATATCAATACCCAAAAACACAGTACCGATACCACCCCCACCTCCAATACCTCTCTTTCTAGCAAACCTACTTATGTGTATAAAACTGTTGCTATCAGGGAGATTGAGGAAAACCCTGGCCCACTCTTAGCCAGTACTCGAATATACACCTCAAACAGGTCCATATGGGACAACACTAAAAGACTAAAATTAACATTTGATCTGTACTGTTTTCTCCTACTGTATTTACCTGTACTGACGTGGAACCTTTGAAAAAGAGTCTTTGACTCAAAGGTACTTTCCGAATAATCAATCGATCAATAAATAAATAAATCAATAAATAAATGTATAAATATTAATAGCTTAAGGCCAAAAATACATAAAATGGAGGCCTGGGTGAGCCAATATGCACCAGATGTCATTGCAATTAGTGAAACATGGCTCAAACCCCATATATCAAACCATGAGGTTGACTTAAATGGTTAGTGGTCCTTTAGGAAAGACAGATTGAGAAAAAAAAAAAGGGTGAGGGGTTATGATTTATGTGAAGTCTAAGTTTAATGCCTCACCTGTCTCGATACCAGACCTTAGCCACTCTGACTGTGAAGCAGTATTTATAAAACTGTTACTGGGTGGGACTAAGCCACTTCTTATAGGGACTGTGTATAACCTTCCCAAGACTGCCACTGAGTCATTAAAGTCCCTAGTACATACACTACTTTCTCTCCCCTGGGGGAAAAGTTATCCAGGGGGACTTCAATATACACTGGGGGCCTCACATCAATGACAACCTTAAATCCTCCCTACTAGAGGCTGAACTCACCCAACTAATACAGGGACTGACCAGACTAAATATAACAACAACTGGTAACCACAACACTCTGGATTGGGTCCTGGTTACTAACCTAGTTGATTCAAGATGGCAGGCACCTTCGAGACTCACTGAGTAACCATTCATCCATGTTCGGTATCTGGAAAATGACTTCCGAACCTTTTGGACTAGGGACTACTCTAAATTTGATCCATGCTCCTTCCCTCAGTACCCTGGCTAAGGTCAACTGGCAGCAACTTAAATTTGATCTTAACCTTAATACAGCCCTTGACTATTTCACTAATAACTTCTTGTCTGCCACCAATAAGAACGAACCACAAAAACAGATAGAGTCAAAGGACAAGAAGCCAGATGGCTTTCTCGTGATCTGAGAAAACTCATGAGGGGCAGAGACAGGGTTTGGGGTACATTTAAATCCTCTGACCTAGCACCAGACTGGCAGAAATACAGGGAACTCAGAAACAAATGCAAAGTAGAGCTAAAAAAAAGCCAAAAAACCAACATTTCTGAGACATTTAGGAAAAGAATCTAACCCCCCCAAAATTCTGGATACAAATTAATACCCTTATCAAGGGTTGCAACAAACAGGAAGGGGATGATATTATAGCAAAAGGAAACTCATGCATGAACCCTATTGATGCTGCCAAGGCTTTCAACACATTCTTCACAAAACTGGATAAGTTCAAGACCTACAGTACTGGGCCAAGTACATCACCACAAGACACCACTAAAGGTAGTCCCAACACCCCAGACTTTCACTTTAAATTAATTTACAGTACTGAGGTCCTAAAATTACTAAAGGGGATCAAAACCTATGGAACAGCGGGGTACGACAAACCAGAACCCAAGCTACTAAACATTGTTGCTGCAGTCATTGCTGCGCCAATCTCATGGCTATTTAACCAATCCCTCCTAGAAGGTAAAGTTCCCTCTCTCTGGAAAGTGGCCCTGGTCGCACCAATCCACAAAAGTGGACCCCAAGAACCAGTAGAAAACTACCGTCCAATATCCCTCCTATCAACACTAAGTAAAGTAATGGAGAGGATTGTGTACAATCAGGTGGTGGAATACATTGAGAGACACAACATATACATTGCCATACAACATGTAAGCAATAAGACACGACGGAGTGTATGTTACGGTGCGATAACCATACTCCTAGGGCTTAGGTAGCATGAGGTCAAGGCCGAAAAGCTGGTCAACCTTAGAGCCGTGGTTAATCACACTGTAATGCACAACCCAGGAGTGTCTATTGCACTTATAAATGTCCCTTTATTTTTAGACGCAGTTTTTTTTAATTTTAAACACATTTTTAAATAAGTAAAAATGTAAGTGAACCTGTGCTTTTAACATAAAATAGTCCTTCCGCCTTCTGATGCTAGATTAAAAGTAATGTTATACAGTGTGTGCCTCCCTGCACACTTAAGCTTCATATTCCCCTGCCAGCCACAACAATTCACAAATGCTGTTTTTCTCATTCTAAGTGTGACACATATCCCCCTTATTTTATTTAATTCTCCTCACTCTGTAGGCAAATCTAATAAGAAGCCATAACAGAGGCTTCTCATTCCCCGGAGTTGCAAGCATGAGTGTGGTTTAAAACTGCCACACTCACTGACAGCATCATGAACTGCTCGCTCTCTCCTAAAAAATAAACAGCAGGGAGAGTCATTTATCACCTTTTCTCTTTATGTCGTATTATTGCTTGCTTTTTTCATTCTGTTTTTTTTCCTTCTGTGTTTCCCCACATTCAAGAAATGGAATGTTTGTCATGGAGTGTTTACCATGGAATACAGGGATTCAAAATTCTGCTCAGTTCTACTATGAGAATGTTCCTCTACTAAGACACTAGACACAGACAACAAAGGCCTGTTTTAGAGCCAGAGACTCAATTATCTCACTTGTCAGGAAAGGCAGAAGAGAGTTCCTTGATGAGCAGGTAAAGATAGAAGGGGGGGGTTTCATTGTTAGCATACAAACAGTTGTAATGAAAACTATAAACAATACTTAATGTTTCTAATTTATGTTTGTGTGTAACGAGAGTGTGACAATCTGGTAAACAACATTTAATTAATTTGTTTTATTTTATATTTAAGATCATTTTAATTTTAGGGCCCAGTTGAAGGTTTCTACAGTGTAACGGTAGCGGCCATGTTTGTGGTGGAAGATCAGTTCTGGTTGTAGGGAGACATAGAAGATAGTTCTGGTTGTAGAAGAACTGATCTGCTCATTGTGTAATGTGGTTTAGGACCAGGATGACTGTGCATATACAGAGAATTAATGTACGGTCAGCTGATCTGTCTTGGCCAATGAGATTTCTAGATTTTTTCTTGCCATTTTATAAGGCTTCAGAATGAACCATGGAACGAATACTGCCTTAGTAAATCTCAGCTTGGATATATTTTCTGCAGTTAATAAGGTAATGCTCACTGGTGCAATCTTTGTTGATCTCATCAAAGCATTTGACCTGGTAGACCATCAATAACTCCCTACAAAAATGAAACAGATCAGCTTAGATAGTCTGGCTGTGCAATGGATTACCGACTATCTCCAGGGAAGGTCCCAACTAGTCAGATGGCAGGGTGCCATATCAGATAAGTTCCCAATACAGGATAACGTCCCCAGGGATCAGTCCTGGGGCCATTGCTATTCTCCTTATTCATTAATCAATTGCCTACTTTCTGTAAGGATCATCTATGATTTGCAGACAATCTGTATCCTGAACTTCATTAGCCCAAATTTAGGAGACAGACTGTCTGAAGACTGACAAGGTCTTATTGCAATGCAGGGGGCAAGCCCCCCGCACCACCCATAACTAAAATAACCAACTCCAAGGGGAAGCGGACCTCAGAGTAGGTTAAGGTACAATCCTGATCAAGGGTGATTCCTAGGTACTTTAGGGAGGGCTCTTGTGGCAGGCAACACCAGTAGGACTGAGTCCCAAACAGTACCAGAACTATGCCCAAAGGGCAGCTGGGAGGAGGCAGAAGATAAAAGCAGAAAAATTCATAAAAAGCAGACCCTGAAGGACAGCGAATCAGAAACTGGCCCTGCGTCTGGATGCAATGTCCAGACTTTAGTGACAGACTAAAGTGTGAACAGAACTCCAAGTAGCAGCTGCACAAATGTCTGTGGCAGACACATTTCTGAAACAGGCGGTAGAGGTGGTCATACCTCTGGTGGAGTGACCCTTGACCGCCTCAAGCTTTGTACTTATGGTAACAGTAAACAATATGAGTCACGTGATAAGCTCATCGTGAAGAGTAGCTTTCCTCAGAGCTCCGTGGCCATGGCAAAAAATGAGGCTCATACAATGGATTAAACTGCATTAATTACCCTAAACTTGGAAGATTTTGTTTACTGAACTGTCCCCCCCAAATTAAGTCTATAAAAATTCACAAGATGAATTTGGAAGATCAACAACAAATGGACATTTCTGTGGTGCCCACTTCACAGTCGCCTAGCCATCCCACAAAGCACCAGAAGCAAGACTCGACACAGGAACCAGGGCCAGATTTATCACCTCTGGAACTAATAGTTAATAAGATGGACATTTTCTTTACTGAGCTTATATCAGGTAAATTAACACTAGGGGACATTGCAACAGACATCAGGACCATCAAGCTTATGGTGGAAATGTTGACAACCAGAGTCAGGGGTGCCAAAACATGAATCAGTTCCACAGAGGACAAGCAGGCTAGGGACGACAAAATTAACATGGAGATGCGGGAAAAAATGATCAAATTACAGGACCAACTGGAAGACCAAGAGAGCAGGCTAAGTTGCATAAACATCGTGCTGGTCAGAATACCAGAAAGGGCAGAGGGATCTGACCTACCGAAATTTGTATAAAAACTTCTCCTTAAGATTGTGGGTCCTCCAGTTGCAGGCACCACATATAACCTGGAGTATGTCCATAGATCTGCCAGAACCCCAGCTAAAATAGGATCAGCATCCAAGAGTAATTGTCACCCACCTCACAAGTCTGCAAGACAAGCTCCACATTCAAAAACAAGCTAGACTGAAAGGGGCACTGACCTGGAATGGGAAACAAGTCCATGTGTATAGCGATGTCACCCCAGCAGTCAGAGACAAGCAAAGAGCCTACTTGGAAATTAAAAAAGCACTGCAAGCAGCCCACATCCTGTTCAGAGTACTGCACCCAGCCAGACTCATCATAACCACTGCAGCCGGACCCAAGGAATTTCCAAATCTGAAGATCGCCAGCAAGGAACTGCTGAAATACCTCCCTCAAGTTTTTCCAGCGCCACCGAAAAATCCAGGGTACCATCCTAACAAAGCACAAGGTTTTTAAAGGTATGTTCAGAGTTCCTCTAACCCATATGCCCCCTAGGAAGTGCCATGCTGAACCCCCATAGATCACCACTGTAAATCCCATGGCACCTTACCCTATTAATCAGTGACGTAATCCTAACAAACTCTAAAGGCTCCCTTCTAAAGTTGCGAGGGAGTCCCACCTTGGGTGCATGCTTTATGAATGGGATGGGAGTGCAGTTTAAACTAAAGTGGCAAAACAAGAATCTGTACTCTCTAAAATGGCACAGTTGGGATAGCTCTCAAAGGGTACTTGGGTCCCTTCTTCACAGACCAGTCTTTTTCCCGTGGACCAAAATTGTGCCTTTGTTACTGATCACCTCCATAATTCAAGCCAATGGCATACTGCAAGCAGAATGTTTCTAAGCCACCATCCCTTATTGACTCTGAGGTTATACAGCTCATCAACCCACCCCCTTCTGCACTCACTGCCTCCCTTAAGACAGATCAGATTTTCCCAACACATCCCATCCTAAATCTGGATGGTAGGACAAGTAAATGCTTACCTCAGTCACTTGATGGGAACTCCTTCAGGAAATGCACAAGGGTCAACACACCGGACACTCCTTGGACTGTGGGAGCACCCACACGCACATGTACAGTGGACCCTGTCAAGCATTCCAGGACCCCAGAATCAAAATGCCCACTAACCCAGAAGAGACAACAAGGCTCATAGCTGGACGCTCCATGACCAGCGGACTCTGGGAACAGCTCTTAGGCTTCATCCCTTCATGATGACTGGAATAGCATATACAATCCTACCTCCAGTAAGACCCAGTACATGACTTTGCCTGAAGCCTGATGCCTGATGACCACTGGCAGGTAATAGACATTCCCACTGTAGACTGCTTAATCCTGAAATTAACAAAGGTATTGGAAGGCACTTGGAGGATCCGCTGACAAAGGAGGCGGGGGGACTGTGTATAGAGGTTGTGTGGTTGGGGGATGCCTGATGAGGGAAGAGAGGCAGAGGGCTCAGCATGGTCAATCGCTCCACCCAAAGGGCATGATAAATTTTAGACACAACTATTATGGGAAGTCCCAGGTGGTAACAGCTCGACACAGAAGGAGTTTCACAATCCAAGAACCTCCCTGCAGAACCTCACCATGCTCAGTCACACAATCTGTGATCCCCGTTGGCCAACCCAGGCCTCCAGCGAACCTTCAGAGAATCCTGAGGGTTGCTCTGGGGTGACCGAATTATGGAGATGCCCAGATACCACAAGCTGACAAACTCTGTGCAGACCACAGCACCCGCCCCTAAGAGATCACCACTGGTGAACTTGGGGAATGGGGGGGTGAGCTGACAATCAAACATGGTCTCAGGGCAGTGGTAAGCTGCACTTCCAAAGAAGGGTTCGCAAGTCAAAGGGGGGGGAGGGCACCAATACTTGCACCAAGCCCACAGAATGGCACAAAGTGTCCCCGCATGCTTGCAGAGGCAACTGCTCACTGCTGATATGCATCCCAATAAGTATATGATGTACATACAGCACATCAACCCTCTGGAGGTGGAAAGAGCAGGAGGGTCAAGAAATGGAGACCTTGGTGATGCTCGGTGAGGGGTTGGAATGTTGGGGAAGGGTGGAAATGAACACCCTCACTAGAGGATAGGACACCACAGGGTGGGCTTCCAGGGTCATATAAATGCAAGCACCCCTGCCAATAGAGGGGTGATGAGTGGGTCTGCCCAGTAGGTCCCACAGGCTCCCCACTGATGCTTCCACGCAGGGGCAGAACCAATTGGCAGGAGGCAGAACATGGCCCAAACCGTACAAATCAAAGGCTCGGTACAGCAGTTTCCACCACTGGAGCCGAGACCCACAAATACTCCCATGGTCCAGCTGATCTGCGGCTGTGGAGGTGAGGAATGAGCAAACTAAGGGAGTAGAACAAAGAGGACGGACAATGCATGAGGAGGGGCCCAACTGGATTCACAGTACCCCCCAGGCTGCGCTTCTCACCCTTTTACTCCAAAAATAAGGAACATAGCACTGAAGGATTGGTGCGAGGAGCCAAAATGGTGGACACATCCTTGAAAATAGTGGTGGTCACCCTGGAAACAGGCAGAGCTTGGGGCTTACTGAGAAGTGCAGCACCGAGGGAAGAGTTACAACTGTGTCCCCAGATGATTGCACCAGCTGGTACATACAGCCCCTTGCAGGTGGCCATTACAGCACAGTCTTCTGGGGGGGAGGAGACAGAGTGAAGGTCTGTGGCAAAGCTGGGGACATCCCTGAAATGCAGAGGCAACCAAGAGGCACCAGTTGGAAGTGGGTTGGGGCTCATATGTACCCAGGACTCAACCTCATCCAAAGAAGACATTGGGTATGGCAGATGACTATGCATGGGGGAGGGTTCAAATTCAAACAGGCTCAAAGTCCATCAGAAGAGAAGTGACGCAATCATGGGAGCCATGCATTGACCAGCAGAAATAGGAGACTGCCGAGACCTGTAGTACCCCACTCAGACCCTACTGGATTATAGTCCTCACCAACCGCCCCCACAAAACTGTGGATATCGATGTCCTCCCAAACTCTCTCAGTGACCATTCCACAGTTCTTTTCACAAGGTATGCTCTCATTCACAAACCAGTGCCCAGGACAGTCCTCAGCTGGCGCCTTGGCTCTGGCAGCCTCAAAAATCTCAAGACTGTATCTTAGCCAGCGGGGCTGGTCCCCCATAAATCTCACTGTGAATATTGACTTGGCACTTGACTTCTTCACTCGCTCCTTTAACAAAGGCCTGTGACATTTTCGCACCCCTCACCAAGATCCAAACCAAGAAACAAAATGTGCCATGGGTTACCTATCTCTTATTCAGCAACTCAGATTGAGCGACAACCTATGGCACAGAGCTGGTGAATCTGGTAAACCAGAAGATAGACAGGCATATAATACTGAGCGCAACAAGTGTACCTGGGTCATTCGCAAGGCCAAGGCTGAATATTACAGAGCAGCCCTTGCATCCTCCTGGAGGACTACCTGGAAGTTCTGGGGCAATATAAAGAGCTGAATGGGAAGTCGTACTCTCCTCATCCCAACTTGCCGCCAATGGCTCCCATCACCACAGAACCCCAAAGCATCGTGGACTTCCTCAACACCACTTTCTCCGACCTTAGCTCAGTCCCTAGCAACTTCTTTGACCCAGTCTTCCACACTCCACTGCCCACCTTTTTACCTCTGCACTATATCCTCACAAGAAGCCAGGCCATACCTAACTAACGCCCTCAATGGCACCGGTCCCTGCAACAACCCACTGGATACCAGACTTCTTCGCCAGGTACTGAATGTAGTACTTGCTCCACTCACTGACTTGCTCAATCACTCACTGTGTCTTGGTCAGTTCCCCCTCACCTGGAAAATGGCAGTCATCACACCAATACTCAAAGGTGGATACAGCTCCTCCCCTGGTAACTACCAGCCGATCTCCATCCTCCCCCCACTCTTCAAAGTCTTAGAAAAAATTGTGGCAGATCAGCTCACAGAATACTTGGCCAAACACATGTGCAGGGAGCAGCATGGTTTCCACTTGGGCCACAGTACCACCATGGCTCTCCTGGAGTTCTCCAACTTCCTTCACTCGGCCTGGGACTCTGGCCACCTTGCTGGAGCTATCTTTATTGACCTCTCCAAGGCCTCTGTCACAGTGTGCCACCCCTTTCAGCTTGACTCCCTTCTCCAACTCTTTCTCTCCCAAGGGCCCTTCTCCTGGTTCAACAGTGACCTGTCCTCCAGGTCTCAGTGCGTAACAATTCACAGCACCCTGTCCAACACTCAGCCTATCTGCTCTGGTGTTCCCCAGGGCTCCATACTGAGGCCTCTTATCTTCAGTCTCTACCTCAAAGCGCTACCCATCTCCTGTGCTGGTAGGGTCCTTTTCTATGCGGACAATGCAGTCCTTTTCACTTTGCACCAAAACCCTGCATCCCTACAGGTGTCTCTCCAGCACTCATTTAGCCAAACAGAGAGCTGGTTCATTGACCAAAGGTTGATCATCAGTCTAAAAAAAAAAAAAAACACGCAAACTATGCTTTTCGCCCACCACCAAAGCAGGGCCAGATACTCCCCCCTCCAGATTCTTCCCAGTGCTCATCATCCCATGGAACAAGTGTCCTCATATAAATACCTGGGCATCACTTTCAATCCTGTCCTCACCTTTCACTCCATTAGCACCCTCTCCTCCGCCACGAATGCACGGATTGGCCCATTATAGTGCCATTGGGACTACCTACCCCCCGAAGCATTCTGGCTGTCTATTACCTCCTCAGTTCTGTCCCTTGTGGACTGCGGCCTCCCAATCTATGCAGCCGCAGACAATACTGTGCTTAATAAGGTCCAAATGTCCATCAACAAGGCCTGCAGGCTCCTGACCGGTGCCGACAGATACACACTCACTTGTTACTAAACTCCTCTGCCAATGTGCTCAACTTCAAGGAGAAGCTCCTCTATCAATCATGCCTACTGGACAAAAAAATACTTCTAGGATTCTCCCCTCCTGGGGTGACCTCCTCCCTCCACAGTGCTACCCCCGCCATCTCTACCCGCAGTGCCTGCTAGTACACCCTCCTGGTCCCTAGGGTCAGGACTTCACATGCACAGAGGTCCTTTTGCTACAGGGCCCCGTCCTGGTTCAACTCCGTTCCTGCCGCTATCACCAACCTCCCTGAAATTGGTCTATTCAAAATTACCCTTAAGAACCACATATTTGCCACTCACAGCTGTTGGTGTGCATAAACACCTGAGTTCCTATGCCCGACAGGCCCTCCTACCTGTGGGCCTAATTGTCAGTCCACAGCTTACTATAACAATATCCTACGGGACAGCTAACTTCTGAACCACTCCAGTGTACTTTCACATTTCTCACTTTAATTGCCTAGCTACCACCTTGTATAGGCCAATGACACTATCCTATGTAAAAGTTAGGCTGCCAATACAACTGCCTGTACAAATTTATTGTTCTACTCTGCTGGTGCTGTGCCTATGTGATGATGCCTCTATGTAACTTTGTAACTCTGTGAATGTCTCTGGAACTATTTAACCCTGTGATTGTCTCTGTATACTTGAAAAGGAGCCTTTGGAAGCAAGTTTGTGACTCAAAGGATTGTAGTTCCAATATGTAAAAATAAATAAATTCAGAGAATGTGCAGTGTAACCAGATATGTATTGTAGCACCTGATCATACCAGACACCGCAGGGGGGACCCCACTCCGATATAGTAGCAGACACCCCAGGACACATTACAATACCCCCTTCCACCAATCATTATGGACCCTAGCCTAACTAGACACATAGATACAAAAGTCATAAAATGATGTCCAACACAATCACATGCACCACTTGGAATGTAAAAGGGGCCCAGACAAAAGAAAAGAAATATCAGATTCTAAGACACCTAAAATCACTGGCAACCCAAGAAGCCTTCCTTCAAAAAACCCACATACCCATATATTAGGCACAACTTTGGAGGAGGGATTGGGTGGGGCAAGTGTTTGCTGCTGGATCCAGTAACAAAAAAGCAGGGGTAATCATCCTGATTCATAGGAATACCCTCTTCCACCCCACGGAACATACAGACCGCAAGGAAGATACATAGTGATTAAAGGGACCCTATTCAGACATGAGGTTATACTAGGGGCTATCTATGCCCCAGAAAAGGAAGAAAACCAGGCTTCTTCACTGAGTTACTATCTCTCGTACCCACAATGGTCTCCACACCAACCATACTAGCAGGGGATTGGAACCTGGTTCAGGACAACATCCTGGATAAATCCAAGCTGAGGGGTATCAGGCTCTCACCCTCCCAAAAGGCGCACAGAACTCCAATGTAGCCCCTAGGTGGCACTATCCCAAGGGCTACTACCCCTGCTTGCTTGCTTGGCTAGTTGCAGGTTAAGGGGCCTGGGTACTGAAACGGGTGCCTCCACCCAGAGGACAAGGTTGTTAGTAACAAGGCTAACCCGGGTACTGACCCCTGGGACACTAACCTCCCCTTCCCCTCTAGTGGCCTAGACAATATGCAACAAACACTTTCACAGTAGCCCCTATTCAGCACACAATTCCCCACACTGTTTGCACTTAACACCAGGGCTGGTACAGTGCTTGTGGTACAAACTGGAACCACTGTCAGATTAAATGCAAAAGAGTTAGATCTGATTTATTCAGGGGAATTGAACAAGGGAGGGGCGTAATCAGGTTGATTGATTCGAAAACTGATCTAGTCAGGCAATTATGCATGCACTTTTAGTCCCTACACAGTCACATGCTCTGGGTACCCAGTTGGAAGTAAGGTGGGCTAGCCTGGAACGTTGCCCGGGGTAGGCTAGCGTTGCAGCTGGTTGGGGCCCTGTAATGAAAAGAAAAGTCATGCACAACCACACACAATTTGTGATCCAGAGCCTGAAGGCTCAGTTCTTGAAAGGAAAAACAACAATGCAATCAGATGACAACACTTGAGATTTAGCTATTGTTGCAGGGAGCTACCCTGATTGTTACTCATGCCACCCAATACAAGACAGAGGAGGGACGAAATGGAGACTGCAGGTTGACAACTGGTATGTCAAGAGAAGCAGAGCCCACACAAATCACCAAGGTGTCGTTGTGCTGATCCCCGGGCAAGTCTCTCATCGATGGTGTTCTCTGCACCTGAAGTAGCTTGGCAGGGCCCAGGCTGGGTAATACAGTTCGGAAATCAGTCCGTGAAGGCTGGATGCAGCTTCCAGCAAGCGTGGCACAATTAAACAGTGGGGAACCAAATCATGACCCACTAACAGCACACAGCACATTTGTAGTAAAGCCATCACCATACCACAAAGCGGATAGAAGTTTGGCAGCAATATCAGTGTCTCTGAGCAAAACCAGGAGTTTCTGTGGTGACTGGATGTCCTGACAGGCCGACTGCATACAGCAAATCTTCAATCTTCTTCAGGTTTAAGCCTGGTCACACTTCAGTGGCTTTTCTCACTCAGTTTGGATACAGTCCAGATTATTAAGCCTTTCAAAAGATTCCCTCTCAAAGGACTGCAGGCAGAGAGGCCAGACTCAGCCTTTCCACCAGTCTCCTGGGCGAACTACACAGGAGCTGCTGCTTGAATCACTCAAGCTGTTTACTCTGCAAACTCTAACTCCAGACTGACTGACTGCAGCAGGCAGCTTGGGAACTTCCTTTCGATACAAAAGGTTCTGGTTGGTTGATCCATCTCTCTGGTAAAGCAAGGGCCCCCCCTTCAGGTCTATTTTGGCACCAAAAATGTGAAAACTACAATTTCTACAATACTGATTAGTCCAATTAAGCAGTCCAGGACCAAGATGGTGGTGCAATACATAAAGTCCATGCTGCAAAGAAGGCAGGTTAAACTAACTACAATATTATCACTATTCTAATAAATAATCAGCAAAAAGAACAGCTTCTAACAAAGCTCCCTCTGCGCAAACAGCGATGGCAGAATGGAGCGATTGTCAGGCAGCCTAGGCTGGATTTGAGCATAAAAACTCAGCCCCCTCCCAGATTAAATAAGCACCATGTTATTGGCAGTTCTTAAAGAGACAGAGCACAGAGGCATTAAGGCACTCTCACACAAACACTTTTAAAGCACTAAGACACAGGATACCAGCCTGGCAGTGGGCATTTAGGCACACCCAAGGAAGACTTTTGGGAACCCCCATTTGTAGGGGGGTTATGCCAAGACTCCCTGGGGCTGGTAGATGTGTGGCACATTCTACACCCCAAATCAAGGGAATACACCTTTTGATCAGCCCCACACAACACCTCATCTAGACTGGATTACTTCTTGGCCAACCAACAAATCCTTAAATCCACCACTACATGTGAAATCAGCCCCAAAGTAATATCGGGCCATGCACTTGTCTCCTTATCTTTCCTGCCCTTGGACCAACACAATAGAGATAGGTTATGGCAGCTAAACAACAACCTATTAAAGGACCGGCATACCCCTGAGTTAATAAAAGACTGCACTAAGCGCTTCTTTGAAGAGAATGTGGGTTCAGTCCTAAAACAAGTCCTTCTCTGGGGAGCATTCAGGTACACCCTCCGTGGCGAACTCATTAGACTAGCTTCCTCCAGAAAAAAGGAAAAGGGAAGCTGAAAGCACTCAGTTGCTTCACACCGTAAGGGACCTAGAGAAAAAGCAAAAGGCCCACCTGGCTCCACCGTGGCTTTACAGCTTAATGCAGCCAGAGCCAAGTATAGAGAGCTCCTCAGGAAGCAGGTGGAATTTGCCATCCTTAAGACTCAAACCCAATATGTAGACCAGAGTGAGAAGGCCGGGAAACCCCTGGCCCTTGACTCAAGCAGCAGGAGGCACACCAAGCCATCAACACGATCAAGAGCAAAATGGGTCAGACCCTTTCTCACCCGAAGGAAACTGCAGCAACCATCGGTGAATTCTATGCGGAACTATATGCGAAGGAGGACCAGACCCCCATGGGGAAAGTGTCTCAATTCCTTGGAAAAGTCAGTCTACCCCAAGTGACTCATACTGCTTGCGAGCATCTGGGAGCCCCCATCACACAGGGTGAAGTAGCGATGGCTATCGCATCTCTGAGGGTGGACAAAGCTCCAGGCCCAGATGGCTTTTCAATTCAACCAATTTTTATAAAACGGTGGAACCTGAAGTATATGCCCACCTGGTCAACCTCTTTAACAAGGCCAGAGACAACAGATGCCTTGACCCAAGCCCCCAGGTAGCCCACATAACCCTTATCCCCAAACCTGGCAAGGACCTTTCCAACATGGGCAGTTACAGACCCATATCCCTCCTAAATATAGACCTGAAAATCCTGGCTGCACGGCTGGGAGCAGGGTTTGGCAACCTAATAGGCCTGCAGCAAGTGGACTTCATGCAGGGTAGACTAGCACTGGACCACCTACAGAAACTCACCCACATACTTGCAGCCTCCAGAGAACCCAACACCCCAGCAGTACTGATTTCCCTTGATGTGGAGAAGGCCTTTGACCGGGTATCCTAGGTATTCTTATTTGAAAACCTTACAGAATTTGGGTTCCCGTAAGACTTCATAGAGGGGGTCATGCTATGCCATTCATCTGTTCATGCCTATACTGCTTATTTTTTTTAGCTTTCAGTCCTTAGTTTTAGCTCTTTAGTTCAGTGCTTTGTTTTGTATTGTATGTGTTCTCAATCCTTTTATTTGCCTCAGTGAAAATATGTTTGTGTATTGATGTTTGCAAGATCAAAGCTTCCTATTTAAAGGAGATCACCTGCCTAGGATGCTCTAGCCACTGGGGCACTGATTGTGGCTCGAGCACCCGGTCCCCAAGTCCCAAAAGTAATTAAGAATAAAAGTACCTCATCGCTGTAAAGTTTAATTTTCCCAGGGGTGCAGATGGCATATTGAGAACCGGAGTGCTTCCCCCTGGAAGATCCCACTGGAAAATACTGCAATATGATGACGCAGTTTTGCCTCTACCTCTCTACTGCCCATATGGTACGGAGAAATTAAAATCTCCATTTTTAATATGCCGGGTGTTGTTTTTACAAAAGGTGCATGTATGCCACGTGGGCATGTGGGCACATGGGTCTTTGTTAAAAACTAGATAAGGCTCTTTACACATCAGAGCCTGAAGCTCAGAAATCTCCGAGCAGAAGTAACAGCAACGAAAAACAATGCTTTCCATGACAGAAAGCGTAGCTCGCAACTCTCGGCTGGCTCAAAGGGAGGCAGAGTGAGCTTTTCCAAAATGAAGAGAATATCCCATGGAGGGATGGGGTCCAAATAGGAGGTTTCAAATGTAGGATATGCCACAAGAAAGTGTGAGATACCTCCAGCTGGGCAACAGCTTTACCTTCAATAGGTGCATGATACACAGAGATAGCAGAAAGGTACACCTTCACAGATGAGTACCCCAGGCCAGAATCTGAAAGGGATAGGAGGTACTCTAAAATCTGATTCACCAAACAGGTGAAGGGATCCAGGTGGTGAGCAGCAGCCCACAGAGAAAAGCACTTCCACTTCATGGCCAAGGTGGCTCTAGTGGAAGGTTTTCTAGCAGCCAGTAGGACATCAGTGACCCTGGAAGAAATCCAAAGCGGATGAAACCTAAGTCTGCAGGAGCCACGCATATAGATGAAGAAACATGAGGTTGAGATGGACCAGGATGCCCTGCTCCTTGGAGAGCAAGTCACTGCACAGGGGCAGGAATACTGGAGGTTCCACTGCCAACTGCTGCAGCAGGCAGAACCAAATATGACATGGCCAACATGGGACTGTGAGGATCATCTCTGCCCCCTCCGACTGGAGCTTGAGGAGAACCCTCTGCAGAAGCTGGAAGGGAGGGAAGACATACAGTAACCTCCCTTTCCAGAAGAGGGACAATGTCTCTCATCAGAAAATTCCAGGACCTGGATCCAGCAAGCAGAAAAGTGGCAGTTGTTTGTTGAGTGGGACGCAAAAAGGTTCAACTCTGGATGGCCCCACCTGTCGAGGAGATCTTCAACCACTGAGGACAGGAGTTCCCACTCATGAGTCCTCAACCTGGACCACTTAGACTGTCGGCCAGGGAGTTTTAACATGGAACATGGCGGCTAAGAGCTCCAGGTCATGCTTGATGGCCCAGTACAAAACTCTCATTGCCCCCTGACAAAGGGGGTAAGCATGAGTGCCTCCCCTGCTAGTTGACATGGTAAACTACAGACATGTTGTCCATCTGTACCAGTAGCGGGCCGGGCAGAATGTGGGTCCGGAAGACCTGCAGAGAATAAAGAACTGCCCACATCTCCAGTATATTGATGTGCAGATGTTGCTCTGACTAAGACCAGATCCCCCGGGTTTTGCGGTCGGCTAGGTAAGCATCCCAGCCCAGACCCAAGGCATCCATAATGAGACACTGTTGAGGGGACACAGTCCAGAGAGGAACCCCTTGCATGAGATTTGCGGGGTTCTGCTACCACTTCAAGGTTCTCCTTACCAGTTCGGAAACCATCACCAGCTGATTCAGATCATCGGTGCATTGCTTCCACTGGATCAGAAGAGTTCAAAGGGGAACCCTGATATGCAGATAGGCCAGGGGAACAGTGGCTATAGCCACCGCCATGTGCCCCAACAAAGGACCACTCTGGCTGGTAGTGGACGACTGGAGGAGACTAGCCATGCCTGCTCTATCAGGTGCTCTGCTCTTTCCATCAGCAGAAAGGCTCTGCCCTATTAGAAACATAGAAACATAGACTTTGACGGCAGATAAGGACCGCTAGGCCCATCTAGTCTGCCCATTTCCCTACCTACAGGATAGGCCGCAGATCCTAGTTAACCAACAGCCTATATCTTCCTGCCCTCCACAAGAATTGCCTTTTGTCTGTCCCAACCCTAGCCTGGTGGCGCTGAGGATTGAGATGCTGGATGCCACACTGGCGATCTGGGTTTGGGAATGAGCCCAGGCCATCGGGAGTCAGCAGGGGAGAGGGAGGATTGAGCATCCAGAGGACTGCTCTCCTCCCTCGGGGGAGGGGGGGGTTCCAGGGCTTGCCCAGCACTGCAGTGGCCCCCGGCGGAGATGGGATACTAGGGGGATGCTGAGCCATGATGGACATCAGTGGTGTCAGTACACGCTAAGGGTTCTGCTTGGGGGTGGTGGGAGTGTGTAAAACCAAGCACCGGAAAAACTCTCTACCTCCTGATAGGTGACAGAGGGTCCAGGGGTGTCAGCCTACCACGCCCAATGCCAGACTCTTCCTCTCACTTCCTCTGCTCTCTTCCATCTCATGGGCCACCCGACTGAATTCTAGATAGAGCGCCAGGAGGAGTAATCTGGCAGGCCTACCTCAGGGGACTCAGAGCCAGGGGGCTGGGTGGCCAGAGTGGATTGGGAGTCCAGTCACGGAGGAGTGAGAGGAGAGCTTCAGGTAGGCAGGATCAAGGCAGACACTGTGTGACCACTCCTGAAAGAGTTCAGGTAGATAGGGAGATAAATAAAGTTCCAAAAAAAGAAAGGCTCTGCCGTGGGATGAGTCCAGGACTGCCCCCAATGTACTGGAGGCATATGACTCAGGGAGAAACAAGACTAGCAGGCTTATAATGATGCCAACAGCCTGGAAAAGTCTAAAGGTGCCTTCCATGGTCTGCAGCAAAAGATCCCCAGAGGGGGCTGTCAGCAGCCAATCATCCAGGTAAGGGAGCATGTAAAAACCCTGTCTCCTTAGAGCCACAGCCACCATGGCTAGGAACTTGGTAAAGACCTGAGGTGCTGAGGAAAGGCCAAAGGGGAGTGCCCTAAACTGAAATTTATCCCCCTGTAAGCAGAAGTGGAGAAAGTAGCAGTGGGCCTGGAAAATCAGGATTTGAAGATAGGCATCCTAGCCAGTGCAGTGGCGCTGAGGGTTGAGGCGCTAGATGCCACACAAGCAACCCCGGGTTCAGGAATGGACTTGGGCCACTAGGGGTCGGCTAGGGAGGGAGAGGATTGAGTGTCCAGAGGACAGCTTTCTTCTCTTGGGGTGGGTTGCGGGTTTCACTCAGCTCTTGGGCAGCCCCCAATGGAGATCAGGGGTTCTACAAGGAGTTGGCACAGGAAGGGGTGGAGAGACGGTGGACGTCAGCAGCGTGCCTGCACAGATGTCATTGCATGTCTGTGCACCAGGGGAAACAGCTAACATGTAAAAGGCTTTGACCCTCAGTAGGCGATGGTGGGGACCTGGGGCCAACCTCCACACCCAGTGCCAGGTCCTCAGCCTGCCCTCGATGCTCCCTTCACCCTATGGCACTCTGTCTAGATTTCAGAAAGGTCACTAGGAGTCGGTGGTGGTCCCGCCCCAGACAGCTTAGATCCGAGGGGCTGGGGTGTCAAAAGAAGCGAAGAGGAGCTCCCTGGGTCTGAGTGTAAGACTGAGATTTCAGGTGGGTGGAACAAGGTCACGCCAAGTGTCCCCACTGCTGAAAGTCCGAGGGTCAGAAGAGAGGTGCATAAAGAGTAGAAAAAGGCATCCTGCAAGTCCAGGAACAGAGCCAGTCCCCCTGATGAAGGAGGGGCAGCAGTCCCTGGAGGGTAACCATCCTGAAGTGCTTGTACTCTATGTAGAAGTTCAGGTGGGTGAGATCCAGGATTGGCTGCATACACCCGGTTTTCTTGGGGAAGAGGACAAAATGGGAGTAGAACCCCTTTGAGCTGGGGGATGGGCTCTATGGCCTTTTTGTGCAGGAGAGCCTGAATCTCTTCCTAGATCAGGGAGATGTGAGCCTGAGAGTAATGGGAGAGTGAGGAATGGCTTTCTGGAGGAAGCTGCAGAAATTCAAGGGTGTGACCCTGCTTGATAATTTCCAGCACCCATTGATCTGAGGTCACTATGTGCCACCCATTGAGGTATAGGGAGAATTATCCCCCGACTGCCTTCCCCAGGGCCTCTGCTGGAGGTCAGAGTGCCGGGCAAGGAGTCAGGATGGGGATCCAGGGGAGGGCAGAGTGGCTGTGGGCACTCTGGGGGCCCTATGAGCAGCTGATCCTGTGGTTGGGGGTTCGGGGGTTTGCCTTGCATCTGAAGGGTTCTTTTGGTTGCTAGCCCTTGGAGGGCTGATGAGATGACTGATGAAAGGACCGACATTGGGAAGACAGAGGTTGGGATCAGTAGAGGGAATACACTGACCATAAGGCCTTTCCCCGATTCTTAGAGGTGGAAGATAATATCCTGCGCATCTCCCCCAAACAAGACAGAACCCCACAAAGGGGCATCCATTATTTTAGCCTGAACATCAGGTGCAAAGCCAGACATCCTAAGCCATGAATGGCTGCAAAGGCAGATCCCTGCCACTGCCCCATGCCCAGAGGTGTCAGTGTCATATGCTGCCGTGAGAATGTGGTTGCCCACATCCGACCCAGATTTAAGGAGTTGGGCCATCTGTGTCTGAGTACAGTCCTCAAGGAGGGTTTGGACTAGATCTCTTGCCTGATCCCAGAGGGCAATCTGGTACTGCACCATATGGGCCAGGTAGTTAAGTGCCCAAATGCCCAGAGTGGCCAAGACAAACATCCTGTTGCTCAGCTGGGCCAGATGGTGGGACTCCCTTGTTAAGGGGGTGGGTACTGACATGTTTGGGTTTCTTAGTACGGTGATGGGCAGCATTCATGACCACTGAGTCTGCTGTGGGGTGCTAGCCAAAGAAGGGCTTGCCCACTGGTAGGTGATAAAGGCAATCTGCCTTCATGGTCAAAGCCGGGGTGGAAGAGAGATTGTTCCACACCACCCTAGTAACATCATCATCATCAAGAGGAGGCACCACCAAAGGGAGGATCTTCTTTTTCCAGAGAGATATATAGTCCGACAACAGAGCTCCAGGTCAAACTCCTCAGTTACGCACCTCATGACGGATTGGATATGGCACATCGCATCAAGGAAAGAGGGATCCTTCGGGGAAGACTAGGAGGTCTCCTTATGAAGCTCCTGACCATCAGGAGCCCCTTGAATCCTCTGATGACTGAGGATGAAGAGGAAAAGTTGTCCCCTGGCTGATTGCTGTCAGGGACCAGCACGTAAGGGCGACATTTGTCCAAATACTGGTCAGTGCTCTCCGTGCATCCCTCAGCAGCACCTGTGGTATGGGTGCTGTTAAGTACTGCCCAGTCTGGGTCCTGAGGAGGGGGTCCCAGGAAGGATGAGGGTCAGAGGGTCGCCTGGGAGCATCCTTGTTCTGCATGAAGGACCTCCACACAGTAAACAAGGCATTGTAATCCACCATTGGAAGAGGAGTATAACGTGGATAAGGATATTAAGGAGGAGAATACGGGTACGTCAGTGGAGGGGCTGGTGTGGGGTACTCTCACGTAGGTCCACCAGATGTCAGTGGAGGATCCCTAGAAGGACCAGCAGGCATCAGCTGTGGCGAAGGCTGAGGCAATAATGGCTAAGGTGTCAGCGTAGCTGGCTTGAGAGACAAAGGTTTGCATCAGTCTGGCAAAGTAGCTGACATTGGCCTCAAAAGGCATGGCTGGCACCTGTGTGGGAAAACCATAATTTATTCCCTATGTACTTTGAATCTTCTTGTGCTTTGTATTTTGCCTATGAGTTGGCTCCTGTGCCATTGTCATGGCCTGGGACATGCGTGAAAATGGTCCCTGGGATCAGTGTACTTACCTGGTCATCAAAGTCATAAATAAAATAAATAAGAATTCCCCTGAGGCAGGGGCAGAGGCATCGCCTACATGTTAGAAGCACTTGCTCTGGGCGATGCCTGGAAGGGCTAGTGTCAGCCCTAGAGTCGGGGACCAACAAAGGCAATGCCTTGACGGGGGGGGGGTGACAGATGAAGACCCACCACCAGAGGTTCCAACCACGGTCGAGCCTCCTGACTGAGGACCCATGGGAGCCAAGGGCTTGAGTGCCAGGGGCTGGGAGGCAGGAGATAAAGTCCACTTCCCCGAAGAGCCACTGCCCAAAATAGAGATGAGGGAGGGCAACTGCACCACCAGTACCCCGGAAGCAGTGAGGGTTGCTGAGGAAGGAGGGGCTGCCCCCCCATTGGAGGAAGGCCCAGAGGCAGAAGCCAGTCTATGCGACAACCGCGAGCAAGAGGCTGACCAAGGACAGTCCCAGTGCTTATGCTTCCCACTTGATGACTTCTCCTTCTGAGAAGAAGAATCAGAAAAAGAAGCAGAAACAGAAGCAGAAGAAGAACCAGCAGCAGCAGCAGTAGTAGCCCCGAAAGACTGAGCTAGGGAAGTAGAAGAGCTCTTGGACTGAAGCTCCTTCTCCATTGTGGCTAGTTTCTGCTTCAGCATGTAGCTTTTAAGAGCCTTTAAGTGACATCTGTGTGGCCTGGTTTAAGTCCTGTCAGTGCTGGCAGGCCTTGATGTCATGGCTGGGGCCTAAGAAGAGCAGGCAAGAAGAGTGACAGTCTTTGGTGGGTATTTGCTTGCTATAGGCACACTTTATCAGCCAGTTGTAAGATGAGGCTGAAGAAGACATACAGTAAACAAGATGGTGGAAACACTGAAAATCGATGTTACAGACTGAAAAGAAAGTTCAATTGTGCTCACGCAACTCAATGAGATATATGCTTGTGCGACTTTGATACATTGAGGGATATACCACCCTGTAGGGGTGCAACGCAAGGAACCCTAGAGGAGGGCCCCCCCATAGGTTCTGCAGAAATAATTCCCATGGCTAAAGGTAGCGTAGGAAGAAGCCAATGGGAAAAAGAGATGAGCTGCTGGAGGAGGGGTGGATGGTAGGGCAACAAAGAAATTAATCCTGGTACAATCTAGGATGGGGAGTGACGTTGTTGCTCTGCCAACTGAACCTCAGGTTTATAGTCTTCCTATTCAATTGTGCTTATGCAACTAGATGAGATGTATGCTTGTGTGAATACCACCCTGTAGGGGTACAACGCAAGGAACCCTAAAGGAGGGTCCCTCCCCATAGGTGCCACAGGAATAATTCCCATGGCTAAAGGTAGCTTAGGAAGAAGCCCAAAAATAATACCCAAAAGGGTGTCGAGCATCAAAAAGGCGAGAAATCAGAATATATCGAGACTGGACAGTAAGGAGAGAGATGCAGATGGAAAGGATAGGAGAAGAATGAGATGTGACGGACAACAATGAACGAAATGAAGCCGACAAGATGCAGAAGGGCGGATTTCCTAAGGAGAAAGGGAACAGCCGGGGCTACCACCCAACTCCATCTAACAGCGGAACCCAACTATGGAACCCATGAAAGCACTAACCCCATCTAATATTATGACCATCGGCATGGAGGAGAGGAAAACACCCTTTGAGGAGGAAACCTCTGGGGATCCAAGGCTTCCCTCCAGGCTGAAGGACAGTTTGATTAGTGACAGCTCAGCTACTGCAACCAGAGTCGATACTGGGGAATAGGAAAAAATTCCAGTAGAGATGAAGCTCTTACTCTGTCCATGTAACAGGAATGCAACTAGACGCTCAAAGCAAGAGAAGAGGGAGATGACTGCTAAGGCACTCAGCTGGCCTATGTGAACCTATAAAATAGACCAGGTGAACCAGAGGCAGTCAGATAGAGAATGGCATTGAGGGTGCCTCCGAACCTGCTCAGCAGCTAAAGGGGCCCCGTTTATGAGAGGCTGGCGTGGCCAGACCTGGGCCAAAGGGCAATGGACATGGAAGGCATGTCTTTGACTGGAGAACAGGTCATACTGAGGTAGCAAGGACCTGAGAGGGTTATGTTACAGTAGTCGATGTGAAGGAATGAACCCACAGAGAGGTTGGATGAGGGAAGGAGACCCAAATGTGGTCATCAGGAGACTGATGGTGATAACCGTGGGAATGCAGCAGTTCGATGAGGTAGCATAGACCCAATGAGAGGTACACTCGATTAATCGATGTTAATGAGTAGACCCTGAGGTCTAACTGATTGGAGGAAAACCAGTCATGAGGAAGTTATCCAGGACTGGTAACCACAGGAGTGGTTGCCAACCAGGACCACTGAGCCAAAGTAGGAATGGATAGAACTGCATGAAGGTAGGAGCGAGAGTGGCCAGGCGAAGCTGGCAGCAGATGGTTAGGTAGGCAGTACCAGGAGGACATCTTAATAGGTTTGACTAGAACGGGGGAATAGGATCGGAGGAGGAGATGAGTAGGCAGGGTGATATGCAGGAGGGAATATTAGGCGATGGGAATGAATTTGGTATGGGGGTATAATGGGAAAGCAGGATAGAGAAGCCCCCAAAAGAAAGCAGAGGTCAGAGAAGGAGAGGAATGGATGGCAGAGGGAATGGAAGGAGAAGGAGAGCAACAAACGGAGTCGATAGGGGTAGACACCCCAATACAGTGGATATAGTTACAGAGAAGAAATTATTCAATCAACAGAGATCAACGATTGAATAGGTTGTGCATCCACAAATAGCTCTATCAGCATGAGAAGCATCAGTAAACCTATGTGGAGCAAGGGTAAAGGCTGCAGATAAGCCACGGCTCCAAGTGGCTAGGAGTAGAACAGTGGGGGAGTGGAGCCACTGAGGAAGGTGCAGGAGGGTATTGGAGCTGAGTGACTGTGGGGAACACACACCCAGAGGCAGGGAGAAAACCGCAGAGGTTAGAGACCAATGAGGAACAAGGAAAATGAACCCAGCATGAACGTGGAAGCAGGCTGGCAGCAGTGGGCCAGCGGAAGCGAAGCTAGCAAACATCACAAGTGTCCCACAGTAAGAGGAGTAGTTCCCCAGGTCACTCCAGAAAGTCCTCTGAACCACATGGAGGGGGTACTGACCCATGGTGGATGCTGAAATCAGACAGGGAAATCCAAACAAGGAAAGGAAAATGCAGTGCCCAACAAACAAAAAACGTCACGAGCATTAAAGCACACAGTGAAACAGAGGTCTGAGTGGCTACCTGTGGGAGATGAGAAAGTGTTCCATGAGTAGCCTATGAGGTCCACAGTGGGAAGTGCAGAGTCCACAATGAGAGCGAGAGCAGCAACACAACTGAGGTGGATGAATCTGAGCTGTACCAGGGCGGTCAGGCAGTTGAGGAGGGCAGTAGACAAGTGTCGAGATGCCACAGATAGGAGATGGAGCAGGAGATGGAGCAGGCAGAGTGAGCTGCAGAGCCAGGTGCAGTGGTCCACCAAAGCAAGTTGGAAGGCGAGGTATGTGAAACAGCAATGGTGTCTGGGAAGGGAGGGACAAAGGATGAACCGGAGGAAGGAGTCATAGCACAATAGGGAGGATGCACCCCAGAAACAATGGAGTGGCAAGCAGGGCAGCTCTCTGAGCCATGGAAACACCTGCAGAGGAGAGAATCAAGAAGCAGAAAGGGTCTCCTCAAAGGAGAGCACCACAGACATCCTTAGAGGTTCTGGTACAGGTCAACCAATGAGGCAGGAACCATGTAGGAGGTGGGGAAACCCATAGCCCCAGCAGGGAGAAAATGAACATGGAGGAAGACAGGACTGGAAGGGGATGAAGCGAGGGAAGCGGGAGACTAGACGAGGCAGCCGTGGTGAGCGGCAATTACCAAAGACAGAGCAATGAGCAGGGAAGCAAATGAAGGAAGCCAGAGCCCAGGAGGGGCTGGAGCAAATCAGAGGGGAAAGCAGGAGAGGGGGTAAAAAGAGCGAGGCAGGGACAAGAAAAATGGCTGCCAAACTGCAACCTAACAAGGAGAAAACACAACAATGGGAGAAGGGGACCTGCAGCTGGAGGGGCAGGAGAAATGAAACAAAAGGAACAAGGGAGTGTGGCGCCTTCAACCACAACAAAAAAACAAATCCTGGAACAGTCCAGGAGGAGAGGCCTTTTAAGGCCTGATGGGGAGTGATGATGTTGCTCCACTCACTGACCCTCACGCTTATAGCCTTCCCAAAATAAAGCGCAGGTTAAATGCAAGCAAAATGGTGGTCAGCTGAAGCAGGCATCCATGGAGGTCCAACTTGCTTGGGTTGACAGCAGGAAGAGAACAGAGGTAGGTCTGGGGGACTGCTCCCTTTATAGGCTAGGTGAATGTCAGAGTGCTGACATCGGCAGGGGTGGTCCTCCATGATAGACTTTTAGCTAGAAATTTTCCGTGTGGTCTTGGCGGCTTTAGTCCTAGTGGTGTTGCTTGCTGCAAGAGTGCCCTCGAAGTAAGATCAGTTAAATCTCAGCACAAACAGTAGATTTAAAAATTATAACTTTTAAACTGGAGCTATATAAAGCAAATACATAATTACTTAACTTAAAATACACAATCTACAAATGGTCATATAGCATATTGAGTACTTCAATACGATACGATAAACAGCATATACCACAATTCAAGAATTACATTCAGGCCCTATATGGGTTGCTACTTCACAAACCCACAAAAGAATGGAAATCCCCCAGATGGCCCAATGCCATGTAGGTTCACTTACCACACAAATGACCCGGGTCTAGCATCTACTCTGGGTGCTTCCTAATAAGGGAAGGGGCCTCTTGCTGGTGTAAAAATAACCCCTGGTGGCCCAGGTATGGAGACATAAGGGCAGGAAGAGTAGGTCCCATTGGAAAACCCCAGCCACCAAAATAATTTAGACCACCTGAGATCTGTGCAGAGGTGGTGAAATCCAGGCCTAAGATGATGTGTGACCACACGAGAAGGACATTGAGCTAGTCCAGTTACCCTGTAGGAACTGCTCCTGAGGGAGAAGAAGGGAGTTTGACACTAAATGTGTGGGGATTGGCTAGTGAAATGACATTCCCATGCCACCACACACAGTAAGCCTACCACTGTCCTTCATATCCTGCCCCAATGCAGAGAAAGACATTACACCTCTCAGTTCTAGGATCCTGCTTGCCGCCCCACTGTGGCACATAAGCCACAGTCATATCCAGCTAATGTTTGAATGAATGGATTGGGGTGGTAGTTGCACTCCCTTGGGCAGGATAACAATTGGTGGCAATGGAAGGAGAACCTGGCCAAGGATCCACGAGAGAAAAACTAGATGGATTAACTGTGAAACTTACAGAAGTCATGAGATGAGGATTGAGAACAATATACACAATGCCTTTGACAGTCTTGAAACAAAGCAGTGGGGTTTGTGGATTTCAGGTAAATGTGTAGCAGTTTTTTGACTGATGCTGGTTCTGTGCGGTATGGCTAATACTGAACAGTATGCTGCCATTCAATAGCCAGTATTCCTGCAGCAGTGGAAGAAGGGTCAGCACTTGACTTACCAAGGCTCTGTAATGTTGCCACAACTCCTCCAGCTGGCACCCCTCCTCCGTTGTATATGGCAGAAAATTTCATTAAACAGGATGCAACAGACTTGGCTGCAACCCCAGACGTTGTGAACCCCAGGGTTCCCAAGACATAAGGCCCAGCCAACATGAACGTAGCTACACAGTAAAAAAGAAAAGATGATTTCATAAGTATATTTATAAATGAGCACTTTCCTGTACCAGAGACAAATTCCAGCTCTACTCTTACGGACAGGATATGGGGGCAGTATTTTCAGATATAAGTCTAATTCATTATTCATGAGCTGAATTAGCTCACTGATTGGTTGCCATGCCGGTCTGGAATCTCTTAAAAATGACCAGCATGGCAGCAACACTCAGCTCATGTGTGGTACACTAAGAGAACCAGCGCCAAAACAAAACTGTTTTCAGCACTAAAAACGTGAACAAAGAAATTGTCATTATTCTGATTAGACTTATAATTGCAATAATAACCTCACAGCCAGTCATTTTCTTTGATTAATGACCAGCTGGGTGGGGTTGACCCGTGGCTGCATCTTGAACCACCCTTATCCCCCAGCCGGTTGTTAATCACCAAGAAATGACTGGCTGGGAGGTCATTATTGCTTAACTGTAGGTGATTTGTTTATTTATATAAGAGTTTTACCAGGAAGCCCTGCTGGGCAGACTGCTGCTCAATTCCAGATGCGCCCTGGGGGTAGGATGAAATGGGAGAGCATACAAACATATACAGTAAGGTCAATTACATGATATACATAATATACATACATACATACATAAGAGAATGGGAGAGCATACAAATATATACAGTAATGACAATTTACAATTTGCAATTTCTGCATTGCAAAATAACATCTGCAACAGAGTTTAAAATGCAAGCAGTGCATCTTTAAAATGGTTTAGCACTCAGCAGCATGCCTCTAACTTTACATGCATGCTACTAAAAAGCTGACCCTAATGTCTCAAATGCGAGATACCATTAAAAATAGGCCTGATGCTGCAAGGAACACTGGGGATGGATGCATCCAGGCCATATCTGTAAAATGCATCTCTGATGGTCCATTGGGAAATAAGACTCCTATCAAAATTCCTCCAAAGAAAAGTGTAAAATAAAGAGCCCACGCCTGGGCTGTGCATGTAACCCCACTGCCCAACTGTACATAGAATATTGGTGTCTGTAGCCTTCTGTACTTAATACTGAACACAGCCCCTCTCTTTTCTACAGTAGCTAGCTAAAGCATGGAAGCCACCCCTCCAACAGCGGGCATGCAGCAGCACACATTAAGCCCGACATGCAGTGCACAGCCTAAGTAAGCGGTGGGTGTGGGAGGCATCCATTCTTTGAAAGCTTTTTGCAATTCTCATCCTCCTGTTACTGCCACGAACTCAGCCTGCACTCACATTAAGTGCATTTTGCAGCCCACTCTATACTGTCCACCCCTCTTTGCTGCGTTAGTTCTGCCTGGGGCACAGATGGTATGATGCATTAAAGAGGGGACCCTGAAGTGCATTAAACCCATAAATATAGATTATTAAACATATGATATGTCTTGGCCAGCTGACTGGTTGGCCACAGGGTAGGGAACGGCCTGTGTTTTTATGACTTCAGGACTAGGGATTGTGCGCTCTGGAGAGCAACAGGCATTATACAAGGCTAGGGGAAAATCATATACACAGTAAAAATACAAAGGGGTTGGTAGAATAATTCTGCAAAACAATTATTTGTCACAAGGTATGGCATTTCATGGGGCCATCCTGCCATCTGTTTGTAAATTTCAAATATCTAAATAAATATCTGGATTTCCAAATATAAATGTTGCCCCAAATATAAATGCAATTCAATTTGTTCCCTCCCCCACCATCTTCTCAGCCATTCTAGCTTTAAAAATTTTCATGAAGCGCATTCCAAGCTTGTCGTTTTTGTTTTTTATTCTGAATGAGACACATGTAATGCAAACGTCAAGTAGCATGCTTCAGAATGCTGTTGGAGCTTGTTCACTAAAGGGAGAGGCCAATGACAGGAACTTATCAATTTCAGCTGTTCTTGCAGGAGGGATACTAAATAATAACTCATTTTTGTAATATCCATACACTGAATGAACTGTATATGTAAGAAAAATGATATTATAACCTTCATTTATAATTTTTCCATTCCCTTCCATTTTGTTTCCTACCAAGGAAATCAGGACTGAATCCAACACTGGCCAATGCAAACAAAAGGTCCCCACCCTTCACCTTTTAGTAGGGCAGGTGCTGCTGAATTTTATTACGAGTCATTAAACTTTTTAAACAATACCAAGCAGTGGTCGTTTTTTAATTTTCTGGTTAACAGCTCTTAGCCCAGGTCTTGAGATTCTTTTCTGCAACTTCCGCACCCCAACACTGATGAATATGCTCCCCACTGGTGGCTGGAGCCTGGTGGAGCCCCAACACAATGACAATGTTGTGGAAAACTAGCGTCTGAAGATGAGAGAACAATACAAGAGTCAGGACTGAAGTAGTAAGCGATATGGCGGGGGGAGAGTACAAGTGGTAGTACACCACTGTAACATGCTGGTGAGCTGTGTGGTATATGGGGGATGCTAAAAATAGGTAAAAATCCCCATCAGCCAGTATGCTGGGACCCTGCTTCAGCTGAAGCTGTGCAGTGGTTGTTGACGCAAGGGAGTTCACCAACTGGGGCCCTAAGGTAGTTGTGGTAGGAAATAAAAAATCTTAAATTAATAAAAAGAAAAAAGTTAAAAAAGGAAAAATATGTAGAAAAACAATACAAACAGGGTGCCCCCAGTTTGGGCAAGAATTTGGGAGCTATATTGGGCAGCAGAGGGGGCCAGGACAGCGTGTACAACTAGGGAGGGGGAGTGCCGAATTATGCCATCAGATAAACCCTTGTCCAGAGTCTGTTCCTCCATAAGGAATTACGGTGTGCGTGCAAGGAAGCAACAGGGCTGGAAGGTTGCCTGGAAGGTTGCCAGAATAATCCAGGCCAGAGGACTGGGTGGAAAAGCCACGGCAGAAAAAAAGCTACTGTATATCAAAAGATAGATCTGTCAGCACAGAGGTAGTGCTACTCATGACCTGGGTTCAGGCATGTGCCAGAGTCATCAGAGAGCTGGCTGGTGGAGAAGGACTGAGCATTCCAGAGGATGCTCTTCTCCTCAGGGCAGGTGGGTCACAGTCTCTGCTTCAACACCACCACGTGGGTGAGTACAGGTGGCCTGGGTTAGTACAGGAGCCTGGGTGAGCACATGTGGCCTCGGTGATTACAGGTGGCCTGGGTGAGCACAGGTGGTGGTGCAGCTGGAGCCAACACTGTGAGCATGAGGGATGCTGATTGGCTCTGACTAGTGCTGCCACATTTCAGCGTGTGCATACGCATTCTGAGCCCTGGAGGTCAACATATCCCTCGGGGGAGGGTGTCAGCATGGCTCATTTTGTAGCACATCTACTTCTGGGCCAGAAAGCTATAGGTTCTTGTCCTATACTGGGACTGAGCTCATACCATAAATAATGGCAACAGAGTGCATTACTGCAGGGGATGCTGTACTGCCAGGGTGTGCTGTCCTTTGGGTGAGATGTTAAGCTGGGGTCCTGTCTGCCTTTTCTGGTAGTTGTTCAGGTGGAAGTTAAAGATCCCATGGCACGTTTTGAATAGAGTAGGGGAATTTTCCCAGTCTCCTGGCCAAATTCCCCCAAGTCACTAAAATACCACCAACAGTCGAACCATGTGTAGTTTCAGCTGGTTTGGATCGGTATCCTCTCTGGCCAGCTCCCCATCAACCCCACCTGGAGGGGACTGTCCACGGTGACAGTACATCAGAAAGTAACAGAAGGTACAGCAGGGACTGGGAAGTCATCTAGCTAGTGGATGGGGCTGCCGCATGAGTAGAAGGGGAAGAAAGAATGTGGAAAAAGCACTTAAAAACTATGCAAACTACCAAAGATTTAAATTTTGGTGAGCAGCGCAAGAATAAGCAAAGGTTTCTGGAGACTAAATGACTCCTTGGGAATTTATTTACATATTTGGTTTCATATCATCTGCTGTATTGTTTTTCTCACACCATGTAAATGTAACAATGTGACAAGAATCTTGGACTAGAATTCTTACCGCCGCCCACCACAATGTAAGGGAGAGCATCAATCAGGCCACATGCATCCTCTTCCTCCTCTTCCACCATTTCTGCTGAAAACATAAACACATAATAGTTAGATCAGCCGGGTAACAGAACCATGGCTTCTTTATGGACAAAGTATACTTCACTGATTATTTGGGTCCATACTTGATTGTTTTTGTTTTATGGTTAACCTCCGATGCTTTGGCACGCAAAGACAGGAACAGTAGGGGTTGCTGGGGGAGAGGCCAAAATGTTTGCAACACAATTATGGGTATAAGATGAATGAAAATTAAGTTACAAACTGTACAGTTTCAAATTAAAAAATGTTTAGTATTACCAACATGTAAGGAAAGTAAAAATTAATTTATAAAAAGTTTTTTTTTTTTTTAAACCATAATGCCATTTTCTGTATCTACTGAATCCTGTGGGAAGGTGCCTTCCCGGTGCCACAACTCAGGGATGGAAACAGGAAACAAAAGATCACTGGGCAACAGGAAGGCAGGGAGAGCTAGACATCATTGTCCATCTGGGGGCTAATGACCTGGTTAGGGATGAGCCAGCAATAGTACAGGAGTTCAGGGAATTGAGGAGGGGTCTTAAGCAATGAGCATGATCCGTGACCTTCTCAGAGGTGCTACCTGTCTATGATAGGGGGAGAACAGGATTCTTCACACCAGGAACTTCAATGCATGGTTGAAGGGATGGTGCAGAGAGGAGGGATTCAGATTTATTGGGAACTGGGGCCCCAGCTGGAGGGATAGAGACCTGTACAGGGAGACAGCCTGCATCCATCCAGGAGGGAAACAGTGGTCCTCAGTGAATGGTTTAAATGCTACTTTGTCAAGGTGGTGAGCATTTAAACTAGCGGAGGGGGGGAAGCAGACTGAGACAGGAAGACATTAACTGTATATATATACACACACACACACACACACGCTTAAAAGGTTAATAGTCAGAATCCAGAGGGAGAAAAATCCCAAAAGGAATCAAGTAAAACAAGAATCCTTAGGATAAAAGGAAAGGGAGATAGAAAGAAGAATAATGGAGCAAATAAGGGACAGCAAATGGGAAAAATGAGGGGGCGTGGCAGTACAATCTGGAGAGCCATGTGTGCAAATGCTTGAAGTCTGGGCAATAAGATTATAGACCTATTACAAATGAGGACAGTGTTGCAGACTTCATGGTGGGTTGCCGCCTGAGACCAGTGATCATTGTACCATGTGGTTCAACATAAGAACTGGGCCATAATCAAATCGCACTAAAAATGATGGTCCTGGACATCAGGAGGGACGATATTAAGCAAATGGGAGAATGCCTCAAGGACACCCTAGAAGGGATAGGGAAACTTGGTGGAGTCAAGGAACAGTGGGCAAAAATAAAGGAGGGTATTGAGAAGGCAACAAATCTGTGATAGGTAGGCTTGACAGTTTTTGATTTTGATTTTTAACAAATTACGACGGCTAAAATCGATGTTTATTTTAAGGTCTTTATTTTGATTAAAATCGATCTTTATGGTAAAAAACGTACGGAGACACATAGAGTTATACAAAGACACTACAACATATGGAGACACACAGAGGTATACAAAGACAATACCACGTGCCCCCCCCCCCCCAAAAAAAGTGCAATCTATGCTGGATTCAGTTGTGGAATTTTTTTGTATCTGTGTCGCTAAATGCATCAAAACTTCCTGTTATGTCCTTGTTGTGGTACAAAATGTTTAGTATCCCCAGTCTCTCCTCTGAAAGGCGCATTCGGAGTTTATCTTGTACTTTTCTGTACAGACTAAACGAACACTCTACAGCAGTAGATGTAACTGGCATAGCCAGTGCCCTCAACACAACATTGGAAAGTACAGGAAGGTTTAGCATCTCACTCTCCCAGTACTCCATCGGAGAGATCCTGCGCTCTGAAGGAACCTCAAGTTTCATATATAAACTGAAGTCCCGCTCAAAGTCTTCTTTTTGGCAGTGAAAGGTGTTGCTTATGGAAACATATTTAGAGACATCAGCAAAGAGCCGTTTCTTTATAGAGGGATCAAACATCCTGCAATTGTCAAACAACGATCCAGAACCATAAAGTCCTTCAGGCACTTTTTGTGCAAGTGTTGCGCTTAGCTTTGAATGAAAATTTCTTGAGAAAGAATGCATTGCTGCAGACAGGGACTGTCGTTTAGATCCCATTGACTTTAAATCAACATCTTTAAGTGAACTTTTGACATCGCTTGCCACACTCAGATCAAAGTTCAGTTGTCTGTCAATTTTGTAAATTAGTGGTGCTTTGGTTTCCATCTGTACATGTATCACATGGATTTTACCTACAAAACTGCACAATAATGTAAGCTTGCAGTAAAGATCTCTTTGACTCGAATCATCGGTTACGTCTCCGTAATTTGGAGGCTTTTTTAGACTGATGCTCTACCTCCTCATTAATTAAACAGTCATACACACTATCCCAATGCGCATGAATGTACTGTGCTACTTCTAACCAAGAAAACCAACAACATGGGACAACTCTGGGGGGGGAGTTTCGTACTGGATAGTGGAACACCATTGTTTGCACACACTTTAAAAAACGCTCTCCTCTGTTTATCTGCACTCTTAAATAGAGCTGGAAAATGTACCACAATTTCATTAACATCACAAAATGTGTCTGTTTTAACAGCGTGGTCGATAGCAACGTGTAATAAATGTGCGATGCAGGGTATGTGCAGCAAATGTGGGTAAATGTCTCTAAGGTCTTTAATCATTCTCTGCATGTACATTGCTGAATCAGTGTTTATTGAGATACAGTCTGACCAAGACAAGCAATAGTCTCTCATCCTGTCATGGAGTAAGTTTGAGAATACACCCGCATTGCACTGCATAACAACTGTAGACTTCAGTAGCAGACAGTTTATGGCTCTATTTTTAGATGAGTAAAAAATACTCCCAGAACATTGATTGCAGGTAGACCTGCCAACTCAGGCGTTTCATCGACAACAATAGAGAATTGCTCACCAGATAGCAGCTCATTTATTCTTGATTTGTGATGCATGAAGACCTCTGGAATATATTTCTCCTCCAGCTGACGTCTTTTTGGACATGTTCTCCCAGCTGGCGCATATTTTCTTAGAACACACATCAGATAGCTGGAGCCCCGGGCTGTGTTCATCGGAATTGCTTCAAAGCACAAAGCCCTAACAAGATCATGTGGGAAGTCGGCAGCTTCTTCTTTTTGCTGCTTCATGTGCCCCATAAACGATTCCATTGAGGGCTGCGAGATAATGTCCAGACTTTGCTTTAGCCTCAGGTGTGTCTTGCTGTTAAAATGCTCAGAAATGCAATTTGCTTGACCAGATATTTCGGTTTTACAAATCTTGCATCGTAAAATCTCAATACTTTCCCCATCACCAGTCTTTTTGACCATTTTTAATTCCAGTTCAGGGAATTCAGAGCAATACTCGTCTGCACATTTTCTTTTTCGACCCATGCTTTTGGATGCGTTGCTTGATCTGAGGTCTGATTAAAACACTACTAATTTTATTATCAGCTCAGAGGGCATGGGAAACCACAGAACTATCCAGCAACCAGTAATTAGGTGTTAATGGAATAGAATACATCATTGCCTTGTGCTTTAGATGGGGATTCAGCCATACGTCTAAGTATTTGCAAGTGAAAACGTTCTGATTAAAGTTTTAATTGCCTGGTGATTTAGATAATTGAACTGCCCTGTCTTTCAGTACTTTACTTTAGCTTGTGATTCCTTATTCGAATAGGGATTACAAACTAAAAAGTAGAAGTTAGGTAGATCGATTTAAATCACCAGGCAATTATAATTTTAATCAGAACGTCTTTAAGTGATGCACGAAATAATAGCATTTCGGTAGAAATTAACGAAAAAAGATTTTCGTTGAAATTGACAAAATAGCACGTCTCGATGTAAATTGACGGAAATCTATATTAATCGCAAACTGCCAAGCCTAGCGATAAGCAAGTTAACAAGAGCAAGAGAAAAAAAAAAAAGAGAACTATGGTTCTCTAGAGAACTAATGGAGAAAGTAAGGCCAAAAGAAAAATCAGAATTTAGAAGATTCAAGTATTTACAGAGGAAGGGGTAGGTGATGGGACACAGATAAGAGACAAGGGCATTAAAGGAAGGGAGTAGACACTAGCCATTTTACAGAGGTAAGAGTCCTCATGGAACTAGCACAACTAAAAGTGGACAAGGCAATGGGGCATGACAAGGTACACCCTAAGATGCTGTGGGAGCTGAAGGAGGTGCTGGCTGCACCTGTAACAGTCCTGTTCAATCTATCACTAGATTTGGGGAAGTTCTGGGGGACTGAAGAAGGGCAGATGCGGTCCCATTTCACAAAAGTGATAATAGGGAGGAGGCAGAAAATTATAGACCTGTCAGCCTGACTTCGGTGGTGGGAAAAGTAATGGAATCACTGCTGAAGGAAAGGATTGGAGAATACCTTGTGACCGGTGGATTACAGGATCCGAGGCAGCATGGTTTCACGGGGGGAGATCTTGCCAGAAAAAACCTGATTGAGTTCTTTGACTGGGTGACCAGGGAAGTGGATAAGGGTGGAGAAGTTGATGTGGCCTATCTGGTTTTTTAGTAAGGCCCTCAACATTGTTCCACACAGAAGACAGGTGAGCAAGCAGGGCCACCTAAAAGTGGGTCCAAAAATTGCAAAATGGGTAAGAAGCTGGTTAAGCAACAGGAGTCAGAGGGTGGTGGTAAATGGTGTTCACTTTGAAGGCAAGGTGACCAGCGGGGTGCCACAGGGGTCAGTATCAGGCCCAGTCTTCTTCAATGTCTTTATTAGAAGCATTGCAGGAGGGCTGGTAGAGAAAGTATGCCTGTTCACGGATGATAAAAATCTGCAACAGAGTGGACACATCGGGGGGGAGGGGGAGGGACAATCTGAAAAGGTGGAAGACTGGTCAAGGGTTTGGCAACTGGGTTTCAATACAAAAAAAGTGCAAAACCATGCACATGGGGCACAGAAGCCCAGGGACAATGTAGCAATTGGGCAGGGAGATACTGGCAACCACAAAACAGGAAAGGGACACAGGGGTAATCATTTCTGATGACCTGAAGGTAGCAAAGCAATGTGATAAGGCAGTGGGGAAAGCTAGCAGGATGCTTGGGTGCACAGGGAGGAGTATTACCAGCAGAATGAAGAAAGTAGGGTTACTCCTGTACAGAGTAATGCTGAGGCCCCACCTTGTGTACTGTGTCCAGTTCTGAAGGCTCAATCTCTGGAAGGACATAGATAGGGTGGTACAGAAGAGGGCAACCAAAATGGTGCAGTGCCTGCATCAAAAGCCTTATGAGAAAAGACTCAAGGAATTAAATATGTACTCTCTAGAGGAAAGAATTTGACGGCAGATAAGGACCGCTTGGCCCACCCAGTCTGCCCATTTCCCTACCTGATGGATAAGTTGCAAATCCTAGTTAACCAGCAGCCTACTTCTTCCCACCCCCACCCCCTAGAATTGCCTTATGACTGTCCCATGCATGCTTGAATTCCACCACTGTTTTTGACTCCACAACCTCCTCTGGAAGGCTGTTTCATACATCCACAACCCTCTCTGTGAAAAAATACTTCCTTAAATTACCTCTGAGCCGCCCCCCTTCTATCTGTAAACAAGCTTTCAGCTTAGTGTGTCTCACCTGGTTAAACAATTGGGGGGGATAAAAACTTAACTGACTGGCAGCTTTCACTTAAAAAAGAGAGAGTTTGTAACCCTAAAGTCCCCAGTGTTATACCATTTTAAAGAAATTAGATGCTGAAGGTAGCATTTTACATAGAAAAAGATGCTCAAGGACAAGCAGTCATGCTATGAAGCTGGGGGGCAGGGTGGGTGACTAGAGGAGATATGAAGAAATACTTCACAGAATGGGTGCCAGATGCCTGAAACAGCCTCCCAGCGGAGGTAGTGGGTACTAACATGGCAACAGGATTAAAGCATGCGTAGTATAGACACAAGGGGATCTTAGAAATAAGGCGGGGTGGGGGACCGGAGACAGAATGTCTGCGGTGGCACAATAAGTAGGGAAAACAGGACAGGCTAGATGGGCCAAGAGGTCCTTATCTGCTGACAACTTCTGTTTCTGTCTTACTGTACATAACAAACAGTACCGATACATTGTCAATGCAATTGGAATGTATTGCTTCAATGTAGCTGCTTTTTTTGGCTTATCACTATTACATTCATGAAAATGGTTTCAAATTAGGATTGATAGATGAGTACTGATACATAAAAATTGCATTCATAGGACTATTTCTTAAAAAAACTGACTCCAAGCTTTCTTTAAAAAAAAAAAAAGTTTCTAGCCTTGATGGCTCCAACGTTGAATATCTAATTTCTTTAAAATGGTATAACACTGGGGACTTTAGGGTTAGAAACTCTCTTTTTTTAAGTTAAAGCTGCCAGTCAGTTAAGTTTTTATCCCCCCCAATTGTTTAACCAGGTGAGACACACTAAGCTGAAAGCTTGTTTACAGGTGCAACCTGGGAGCACAGGGAAGTTAAGTGACTTGCTCAGGGTCACACAGTATGCAAGTGGGGGCTGTGGGATAGACATAGTGATACATCATGTTGCTACATCCTCCATATATTGATATACTAACATAAAATGGTTAGAATTTTTTTTGAATCCTGTTAATTTTTAACAATGTATTATAGCAAAATACACAGACGTGAAAACTGTATTGGTACGATCTTTTCTATTTGATAGTACTCCAAGCTTGCAAACAAAACAAACTTATATTGTTAAGTATAAGAGCAGAAGATACAACTTTCAAAATATAATTTTCAGCATTATAAATTGTCACACAACAGATTTTTGGAAATGACTGAAAGATATTAGAAGTTGTTCTTAAAGAGGCAGTTCACTCTCCTCCCTGCAGCACACTAGATTTCTATTTCAACTACTGCCCCTAGTCCCACAGTCATAATTAAATCTTTAGGAAAAAACATTTGTAAAATAAAAGTTCTTAAGCAACAGAGCCAGATGATTCACTCTCAGGTCTAGGAGAGAACTTCCAGTGAATTATATTTAACAGCTTCCCAGCCTCTGATGGTTCACTAAACAAACAAGCATTTGTCAATGCCGATTGTTTGCTTGATGGCATTAGCAGTGGAAGTGCAGCAGTTAAACAGATACTGTATAGGAATGGCATTGAAGTATTGAACTGATGCCAACTCCACCCTCACCCTGCAGAGATGGACAGGCATTGGGGTGTGCCTTTGGGTCATCGCCCCATGATGGTCATGACATTTCACCTCACCCTACCCTTCAGACACTGACAAGTGTCGGGGTGTGCCTTGGGGTATTTGGGCTTTACATTCACCTTATTCCATAAGGAAATACGCTGAAATGGGTGCAGTATAGGAGAATGGGGTGAACTCTGGGGCCAAAGGGTCCAAGGTGCACCTCGATGCCTGTCACTGGCTGCAAGGTGGGGGTTGGGGTGGAATGCCATCAGCATTACTGTTGGCAATCCCAAGTCACACCAGTGACACCTGTCAGTCCCTACAGGGTAGGGTTTTATGGTCAAAAACCCTAATGCCCTGGGCGTTTCTTCATATTTTTACTCCAAGTTTTTAACATGGGCTTTTTGTGATCCCACCGCATGAACAGTGACACTATCAGTTTGTTAGGCAAAAAGGTGATTTTGCACAGCGACTGTGCCATTTGGTGCCACAGGTGCGAAAACATATTTCGAACAGGATGTGAAAAATTATAGCTGTACTGTTCATAAGGAGCCATAAAAATGGCATTGTTGAAATCTGGAGTGAAAATATAAAAAAAACTAGTGAAATCACGAGTGTGCATAGAAACTGCGCAATGTACACCCGTAATGTAATTCGTTTGGGAATTTTTTACAGAAGATTTTCAGCATAGGTATTTTGGGACCTCCGCTCATGAACAGTGTCACTGTGATTTTCTTAATCTGTCCTGAACACCGATTCCCCACAGCGACTGCGAAAACACATTTTGGTCAGGGTGTGAAAAATGACAGCTGTACTGTTCATAAGGAGGTGTGGAAAAATATCAATGCTGAAAATCCGGACTGAAAATATTACAAATTTGTGAACTTATGAGGGTGCATGGAAATTGCACAATTCACGCTTGTAACACAGTCATTTTATGGACTTTTGTCACCAAATTTTCAACATAGCCATTTTAATACCTCTGCTCATGAACAGTGTCACTGTGATTTTCTTAATCTGTCCCGAACAGCCGGCCCAGTGGCGCAGAGGGTTGAGGCGCTGGCACCTTACCTCATCCCATGCTGGCGACCTGGGTTCGGGAACGGACTCGGGATGTCAGGGGCTGGCAGGGTTGGGAGAGGATTGAGCAGCCATAGGACTGCTCTCCTCTCCTGGGGGTGGGTAGTGGGTTGTTGTTGAGCCGCAGCAGCCTCTAGTGGAGACCAGGAGCACTGCTGATGCACGCAAGGAGGGAATAACTAGAAAAGTGGAAATACCGCTTCACGGTAGCCGGATGATGGCTGCCCAGTGCTCTGAGGCCATCAAGGTCCTACCGAGCTCTCTGTCTCTGCAGCATCCCTGGGGCTAAAGTAGTGTGCTGGTTTGCCCCCTTGGCTGGTGCCTTCCCCCTCAGAGGAGAGGGACCCATCCGGTGAAGGGTTACACCGGGTCACCCTGGGGGTCGGCTGCGATTTGAGGCAGAATCTTGGAGGACGGATGGGTCAGAGGACAGCCTTGGTAAGCCCGAAGGAGTGGCTACTGTGGAGCACGTAGGGGTAGAAAGAAATAACACAAAAAAAAAATCTGTCCCGAACATTGATTTCGCACACAGACTGCGCCATTGTGCGCTACATGTGCAAAAATACATTTTGGGTGAGGTGTGAAAAATGACAGCTGTACCATTCATAAGGAGGTATGGTAAAATGGCAAATGTTGAAAATCTGGAGTGAAAATATTAAAAATTCTCAAAGTTACAAGCATGCGTAGGAACTGCGCAAGGCATGCTCGTAAAACAGACATTTTTTGGGAATTTCTTTACTAAATTTTCAACATAAGGTTTTTGGGGGCCTACCTCATGAACTGTGACACTGTCACTTCGTTAATTGGTCCCGAAAGGTGGTTCCACGCAGTGACCGCAAAATCACCTTTTGGGACCAAATAACAAATCGATAGTGATAGAGTTCTTGAGGTGGGGTCCCAAGAACCCCATGCTGAAAATCTGGTGAAGAAATTCCCAAAAATGGCCGAGATAATGCATCAAAGTTGAAAAATAAAACACTTTTATGCCATTATACAGCTTACCGTCATTTATTCAGTTCGCAGATGGTTTTGAAGAGTGCAGACGTGCTCCCGGTCCACCGAAGATCGTCACGCCAGCCTCCATAGGTAAGTATGGGGTGAGGCGGGGGTGTGGGGAGGTGGGGTATGCAGAGGGTGGGTGCGGGTTGGGAGCAAGAGGGTCAACGAGGGACCGTTTATAGTATATTTTTTTTTTTTTTTTTACAAAGACAATGTGGGACTTTTGCCATGCTGAGGTGGGCTCCCAGAGTGGCACCTGGAAGTCTGTTTCAGGGACAGTGGAGCTGACGGGGGATTGGGCACCCCCATTGGCCATATGGACTTCTGCCACACTGGGGTGGGCTCCCAGTGTGGCACATGTCTATTTGGGGGGGAGGCAGTGGAGCCGACAGGGGATTGGGTACCCCCATTGGCCATACAGACTTTTGTCATGCTGGGGTGGGCTCCCAGCATGGCACCTGGAAGTCTGTTTGGGGGGGGCAGTGGAGCCCACGTGGGGATTAGGTACCTCGCCTGCCATACAGTGTGTGGGGTAGGGGACAGATGAGCATGCTGGGGTGGGCTCCCAGTGTGCTACGGTGTTTGTCGGGGGCACTGGAGCCACCGGAGATCGTGTAAGAAAAATGGAGCGGTCTATGACAGCAGTTCAGATGCAGTGTTGACATGTAGTGTAGTTTGCACACTGCCGACAGCGGTATGCAAATTGCCTGCCGACGGCAATATGTAAATTGCCTACACATTACCACTGCTGATTGTAGTGGTCTTTTACTTTGAACTGTATGCCACTGCATCTGAACTGCTGTCATAGACAACTTGGACATTTACTGGTGCAGTGTGGCTGCACCTGCAAAAAGGAGCAGGGCACTGGAAGTGGGGGTGGCACACCTATGAAAACTCATATGGTGACACTTTCTTGCACACGTGTGAAAGCAAACATAAAAAAGCTCTCACTGGGGTCCCCATATACAAAGCACTAAGTTTGTGCTGCATTAAGTACCTGTCCTGTGTGCATATTAGTGCAGTGCCCCAATACTGCTACATTAGAAGAGAAATGGAGCACATGCCAAGAACACAATTGTAGTACTAATGTAGTGGTAATAACACATGGCCCTAACAAGTGCCAATGTGCAAAACAGAGACAACTGCTGGCCACAAAATAATATGTGACCAGCAAGATGAATGAGGTTGCTGGCACAATAACGCATCCCACAAGCGATATGTTCATGTGCTGCACACTGCTATATTCAAAGAGTAATACATTAATACATCTATTTTATTTATTTAATTTTGGTAACTGGATAGGCCCACTGAGACCAGGTGGTCCCTTTTTCAGGGGCCACCTGGGGTTAATTACAGAGAAACATAAGAGCAGTAACACATCCATTATACATTTAGGTAGCAACAATGAATACATCATACAGAGGCGTACGGCATTATTTGTTTAAGACACAATTTACAGAGCAATACTGAAGCTCTAATTCATACAGAGTCATGTGCTCACAGGTTGAGGCTTAGTATGCTAATTTTAACCATGCCTAATATGTTAATTTTAATGATCCCATACTGGATATAGGGCACAAATGACACATTTGCACCCCAGTATGGGCCATTAAGAAAACTACACCATGCCTCTGCACTGCAGATAAGGCTGAGGCATGGTGCAGCCAGACGGACAACCCTACACCAACTAACAAGTCCTGGCTTCCTCTCTCACCCCATCCCCATTTGCACAGATATATTAAGGGGCTTGCGTCACAACAGAGCTGCCACATCCCCTAATCTGGGATTCTCAAAGTCCCACTGTGGCCACAAGTCCCAGCTGCGGTTAGACCAGCAATGAGCTGGTCTAACATCCCATGCACCCACCATGGAACAGTGATGGTGGGAGGGGAGCACATGGCCAGGTGTTGTGGATGGATGCCTGCTGGATAGCAAACCTCCTGGCTGGCAGGCTACTGCTTGCCATGCCCATTACCTGTCACTGCTACTTTCGGCATGTCAATAGGACAGTAACACCGCTGCTGCTTGCTGTGGACCACCACAGCACCCCTTACCCCTGTCTTTCCATGCCATGATACGCAGCAAAGCCTGGTTGTTGCTCACCCCGGGGGGGGGGGGCATTCCTGCAACGCCCATGGAACCACAATGGCACTGTGTAGTTTGGTGTGTGTAGACAGTCACACAGTAGTTGTGGTAGTGGCATTTGTCTCAGGATCCAATGCCTCCAGATTGGTGCCTGAAGTATCCACCCAATCCACTTGACAGCTTCCCCAAGTTTCCTCCATCTCCTGTACTCCATACAGGATCGGCCACCCACCCAATTCCTGCTCTTTCTACCCCCCACCCATGCCGCATCCATGCCACACCTATGTGGGCCCCTCCACTTCCCTGGATCCTGTACCTTCCCTATCCCCACCAGCAGCAGTATTGGGATCCATCCAGTCCTTGCACTGGCCTCTTTGGCATTACGTCAGTGCAGTCACAGCTCGGTAGTGCATGCCAGGACTGGACTCATATCTAAAACGTTGCCATCTGAGTACAGTATTGAGGGGGGTGCTGTACTGTCATGCTGTGTCATCCTTTGGAGGAGATGTTAAACTGTGGTCCCCTCTACCCATCCTGGTGCAGGTGCTGTCCTGGTGGGTGTCAAGGTAGCAGTAAAAGAACCCAAGGCACTTTCTGCAAAGGGTAGGGGAGGTTTTTATTCAAAGAAATTGTACATCACATAAGGACAGTAAAACTGCTAGAAAGACAGTGTACATAAACTCCAAATGAAACAACCCAAACCCTCACATAGTGATTCTCAGATTATTAATTTGATAGTGAAAATATACAGCTTTTTCTTCACTCCTCACCTAAAAGAAATACATACACATGTGTAAAGGAAAAGAAATATTTACTATCCAGTAAACACCCAAATTACCGGCATTGCAAAGTTATAATTCAGTATCCTGCATTAGGGAATTCTGATCTCCCATCTACTTCAACCAAGTAAGAGCGTGTTTCCATAAGGTTTTAAGATGTTGCTTATTCATAAAGGATTCTTCTTGGGAGTAAATTTGTGATACCTGATTTCTAACCAGAGTTATCAATCCATGCTGTCCACTGTATTTTTGTTGCAAAACCAGTTGACAACGAACTTGCCAAATGTAGTACTTCAAAATCCCACTTAACACTGTCAACATGCTGAGATGGTATTTAGCCCATTGCCCAGCATACACACCTAAAATAGGCATATCATAAGAAATCTTCTGAAAGTCTGGACATTGCAAACCATTTGCAAACATATTACAAAAGGTAATTTTGTACAGGCAAGTAAAATAAAGATGATCTTGAGTCTCAAGAAATAAATTACATGTATCCCTCAGGCAATAACGTTCAGCTACAGGTTTGTGTTTAGGATTATTACATACCCTATCCAGCCATGGCATGTGAGTCAAACTACATCCCACATGTACGTTGGTGAAGGTGGCTCAGTTAATTGCTTCAATGTATCAGAAACTGTCCTGTCTGAACCTCCAGGAAATTCCACTGGTACCATGATTGAAGAATCTAAAATATGTGCATACATAAATTTCCTACACAGTGTGCTACACTGTTGTGTGGTAATATTTAGTTTAGTCAGAATCTGATGCTGTCCTTTTTTCAAGCCATAAAGACCCACCCACTCTCTGCTGATCTGCAATCCAGTTTTAGTCTGGTCAAGAAGTGGTTTGGTCAGCATAAGTTAGTTATGATATAAAAAGTCCAAGATAATGCTCTTCTCAAGTCCTCAAAACAACTACAAAATGGGTAACCTTACCATTATGAACAACCTACACCAAATGCTTGAGCAAGTTCACGATTTCAAATACCCTGGGATCATGCTTGATAGCTTTCTAACATACAGCCTTCATGTTAATCAAATCTAGAAGGCAGTCAACTCTAGGCTTGGGGTCATTTACCAATACCACCATTGCATGACCCCTGAGGCTCCAAGAATAGCTGTAACTAGCTCTATCCTGTCTACCATAGACTACAGATTAGTGATCTATGGCTCCGCTACTTACTCTACATTAAAATGTATCTCAATCACACTGAATAAGGCCTGCAGGCTTATAACAGGTGCAGATAGACTAACACATACATGCGACCTCTACAAACTGTCTAACTGGCTCCACCTAAAAGGTAGGATCTCTTACCAGTCCTGTCTACTTGCAAAAAAGATTTGCCTTGGCCTCACTCCCCCTGCAACCCGGCCCTTCCTAACACTGGCACCAAACCCCTGTAACACACGCAGTGCTACCAAACAAACCTACATTGTCCCTTTCTGTCGGACCTCTCAGGTGCAATGGACTCTCAGCTATAGAGTACCTACCTTGTTAAATGGCCTCCCCCCCCGATGTAGCCACTAAGCCAAAGCTTGGATCATACAAATCTAAACTTTGGCAATATCTCACCACTCTTAGTTGCTGTGCTTGTACCTCCTAAGCAGTCCCTGTGCTTCTCTCTAAACATCTCTAGCGCTTCCCACTCTCCTTCAATGCTCATCTCTAATCTACCACTTAACCTATATCCTCTACCCACCATTCCCTACTTGCACCCCTCCCACATACTCATCCTACATATCACTAACTCACCCACTTCTTCCACCAGTCTCACACTCCGCTACCCCTTATCTTCCACTAACACCTCTATACCTCCCCATTAACCAATATCATCACCCCTCCTCCTCCCCTCCTTCCCAGTCTCCCCTCTTTTTTGTTTTTCATTTCATTGCCTTCACCTTCTTATTACTTCCCCTACTGCCTCCCTCTTCTCCCCCTGCTTTCACATTGCTGTCTTCCCCATCATAAGAGCATTCACATTGCTCTCTCCCTCCCTCCCATCATACTGTCCCCATGGTTTCTCACCCTCTGACTCCCCCTTTGCCTCTTACTCTCACCACCAACTTCTGTCCTGGAGGCCCAAGGCCCTCACTGCCCCCCCATCTCTTTTCTCTCCCCCAGCAAACCCACCCCACCCACTCCTTTCTACTTAGCACTTATTATGTCACAAATACGCTCTTGACAATGTCACCAATGTGACGGCTTCCTGGTAGTAACCACAAATGTGTCCTATGTAACCATGACTGAAATGTTTACTGTTTTATATTGACTATATGCATATTTCTGGTTTTACTTCTCTATTTTTCTGTACATGTGTTGCTTGATGCGGAACCTTTGAAAGAGAACCATTGGTTCAAAGGTACTGTAATTCCTAGATCAATTATTTTAGTAAAACATTTGTTTTCCTAAAGAAATCTGCCTTCATGAGGTTTCTATATCGGTGTGTGGCTGTAGAAGGTTAATATTCTGTGACAACTGTTAATTGCTTAGAGGGACCACCATAAGCAATCAAACTGAGAAAATGGTCTGTAAGGGACATCTGGATAAGGACAGAGAGAACATCAGAGTCTGCAAGGGATTTGAACCAGGCTTCTACGTGTCCTGTAGGGAGATGGCCAGATCAGGTGTTACGCTGCTACCCTGAAGAGAGTGTGATGCCTGGGTCTTCCTCCTTTGTGAACTAGCCAAGGAAGGGTTCATATTTGGCCAAAACACTCAATACAGGTATTGTGCTGCTCTTATCTAGAGCTAGAGGGACGCCCTAGGTCCTCGTGGCAGAGTTGCAGTCATGACCTTAGCGAGCAGTCTAAAACACATGAGGAGGGTATCCTTGTCCCCTCCCAATGTCATGGATTGCACTTAGGGGTGGGCACTGTGAGCTTAGTGGACCTAAACATCAGGAGTGTGTTCGTGACAGGCACCAGTTCAACATATGCCAACAGACAGCAATTTAAACTGTCTGATCTTTTCTCTAACTTGGAGAAACCAATTACTAAGAGAAATGTTGTTTGCATCACGTATAAAGGGGGTCTAGAAGACACCCCAGACAGGATTTATGTAGGCAGAACATTACTTCAATGTTTTGGTGCATAGAGTATGGGGTTAGTGTTTATGTAACTGTAATTTACTTTTTGGCTTTTCTCTATTCCCACCCTTGGTAGGTGAGCTGGGTAGTGAGTAGGGACTAGAAAGTCCAGCACCAAGGGTGAGTAGAGTGCCGCAGGAGGAGGCAGGGGTGGATGGTGGGTGTTTCACAGCACGCTAAGTGGAAAACTGCTGCGGGAGGCTGGCCTTTATAGGAGAAGTGGGAGGAGCTAATCCCCCAACACTGAACCTTGGGTTTTAGCCCTCCCATTCAATGGTTTGCTGCTGCTAGTTTTTGACAGAGGAGGATCTTGCTTTCAGAGCAAGTAACAGCTGACTAAAACTACAGCTTTTCTCACTGGAAAATCACTTCTATTTCAGCAGGAGTCAGGGCATGTTGGGATTAAGCAAACAGATACTTCATTAGAAGCAGGGGCTCTCATTTAAGTGAAAAAAAAAGAAGAAAGTCACTATGTGTTTCTCTGTTTGGAGAAGGGGGCCTGTATCACTTAGTTGCTAAATCAGGAGCAGAGAAGTTAATTGGGGTGTGGCTTGAGCAGTAGTAGAAAAGCAGCTGTCTCCAATTACAGCTTCCTGCTGCTAGTTTTTGACAGAGGAGAATCTTGCTTTCAGAGCAAGTAACAGCTGACTAAAACTACAGTTTTTCTTATGAATTGCCCTCCTTCCCACCCCTACGCCCTCCCACTCCAAGACAGTTTTACTTTTATAGCCACTGGATTTGACTGACAACAGGAGCTTCCTGTTTGGCAGTAGGAAGGGAAGGATCACTGAGACACATTAGTTTAATCAACCTTGAAGAAAACAAAAATAGCTGTTCCCCGGCTGCTGGAGGTCTGAATCCGAGAAAGGAAGGAGGAGACTACTGAAGACTGTAGGAAGTTCCTGTCCAGTACAGGAAGGGCGAGAGTTGTAAGGGCACATAGGCAGTAGGAAAGTAGGTGCAAAAATACATAGAGGGAGGAGAGAGTAAGCATACAAAGCAACAGGAGAGGGGACACAAAATAAGTCATGATGGGAGTAGTGCAGTGCAGTGGCTGTGGGGCGGCAGTGTTCCAGGAGACATTCTGGAAGCTGCGATGCTGCCCTATTTGCAGGCACCTCTCTGGTCTGAGGGAGGAGGTTGCCCATCTCCAGGCTGACCTGACTAGGATTTGTGAAACCTCTTCCCCCACCGAGGGACCACAAGGGCCACCGCTGCTACCTCAGAGGTTGCCAAGAAAGAGGAGCGGTTCAACCACGGTGGGCTCAGGGAGGGAGAGGGTGGTAGAACAGAGGTGCATCCCTCCAGCTGTACTGCTCCACAATTCATATGCTGTTCTGGCGAAGAGTGGTTCCTCTATGGAGGCACCTGCAGTGGAGACAAAGGAGGATGCTGGGAACCTCCACAAAGGAGACCCAAAGGAGGGTGGCATGAGACCCAACAGGGAAAGGAAACAACTCCTGGTGGGGGACTCAATCATTAGGGGGGTAGAAGTGGGGGAGGAAGGGGAAAGGGAGGTAAGGTGCCTGCCTGGTGCCACGGCTCAGAGGGACAGGAAGTGAACCCTCAGGATCATGGGAGCAGCTGCACGAGGGAGGGAGATGGATGTCATTTTCCACCTAGGGACAAATGACCTGGCTGCGAAAGGGATCTGAGCAGTGCAAGAGGAGTTTGTAGAGTTGGGGAGGGGCCTTAGACAAGTAGCATATACGGTAACCTTCTCAGAAGTGCTGCCTGTCTATGGCAAGGATGATGCTAGGGTACTCCACACCAAGGGATTCAATGAATGGTTGAAAAACTGGTGTGGAGCTCAGGGTTTTGGCTTCATTGGGGACTGGGGAGCCACCTGGAGGGATGCAGGCCTATACTGGTGCAATGGTCTGTATCTGTCCAGGGGGAAGCAGGATCCTAGATGATAGGTTTAAATGCTTCATTGGCAAGCATTTAAACTAGCCAAGGGGGCAGGCACTGAAAAGGAGCAGGGAAATCCCAGCCTCCCCCCACAAAACACAGTAATTAGCAAGGTAAACACCAAAGTAGAGGTCATTCGGGAGCAGGACAGGGGTAAATGCAAAAAAAGGCAAAGGCAGTAAGGACAGGGGTGGAGCTAAAAGGGGTAAGACCATCAAAAAATGGAGGGTGATGAGTACAAATGCCCATAGTTTGTGTAACAAGCTCCCTGAACTAGTGGCCTTGATGGAAGAGGGATACCTGGATATTGTGGCAGTCACTGAAACATGGTACACAGAGAACCATGACTGGGATGTCAACATGCCAGGATACACAATCTACAGGAGGGACAGGGAGGAGGAGGAGGAGGAGGAGTAGCTCTCTATGTATGGGAAGAGAGTAAGGCAACAGAACCAAAGAGTAAACAGGAAGTTGATGAGTCACTATGGGTCACCTTGGAGAAAGGAAATGGCACCACAATACGCATGGGGGTTGTGTACAGACCCCTATCTCAGGGGGAGGGAATGGACAAGGAAATGATAGAAGGCATCCTTAAAATGGCAGAAAAAGGGGAGATATTGTTCATGGGGGACCTGAATATACCAGATGTTAACTGGAGCACCTCTGCTGCAGTCACATCCAAGAGCAGTGTCATTCTTGATGCCCTACAAGGGGCATGCCTCAGACAGCTAGTGTTGGAACCCACTCAGGAGGGAGTAATCTTAGACCTGATACTCTGAAATGGAGATGGAGAAAGGATATCAGATTTAGAAGTGGGTAGCCATCTGGGAACAAATGACCACCAAACAGTGTGGTTCACAATAAACACAGTCATAGAGTCAAGCCATACAAAAACAAGAGTATTGGACTTTAGGAAGGCTGACTTTGGGAAAATGAGAGAGTGACTCAGAAAAGCACTAGCAAACTGGCAAGAAGGAGGGATGGAGGAACAATGGGGTATAATCAAAACAGCCATCACAGAGGCAACAAGCCTTTGTGTGAAGCGAATCAACAAAAAGGAAAAAGCCATTATGGTTCTCAAAAGAGATGGAAGGAAAGGTTAAGAAGAAAAGGATAGCATTCGGGAAATATAAGGAAACACGGAAGGAGCAGGACAGAGAACTTTATCAGTTAAAGCAGAAGGAGGCAGGGAAGGCTGTCAGAATAGCTAAGGCCCAAACTGAGGAAAAGATGGCCAACTCTGTTAAGAAGGGGAATAAAACCTTTATAGGTACATTAGAGAGTGAAGAAAGACCGGGGAGATACAGAGACTTAATAAAGGAGAGGGAATGTGGGCAGGGATGACAGTGAAAAGGCAGGGATACTGAATGAATATTCTGCTCAGTATTCACAATGGAAGAGGAGGAGGAGGAGGAGGTACCTAAAACAAACAAGAGAAACACTCTGGATGGGGGAGGTCGATACCAGTCCATTCACAGAAGAAAGGGTTTTGAAAGAACTCTTGAAACAGAGTGGACAAAGCAATGAGGCCTGATGGGATTCACCCCAGAATTCTAAAAGAACTAAGGGTAGAACTAGTGACACCACTGACTACTCTCTTTAACAAATCATGGGAGGATGGGGTGGTACCTGAGGACTGGAGGAGGGTAAATGTGATTCCACTTCACAAAAATGGGAGCAGGACAGAGGTAGGAAACTACAGATCAGTTAGTTTGACGTCAGTGATAGGGAAAATGATGGAATCACTTCTGAAGGAAAGAATTGTTGAGTACCTAGAGGCCAGTGGGGCACAGGACCCAAGCATGGTTTCACAGCAGGAAGGTCATGTCAGATGAACCTAATAGATTTCTTTGATTCTGTGACCAAAGTAGTAGACCAGGGAGGGGCTGTGGATATGGCCTACCTAGATTTTAGCAATGCATTTGACACAGTCTCACACAAAAGATTAATATACAAGTTAGCCAGCCTTGGAGTGGGTCCCAAGGTGGTAACCTGGATAAAAAATTGGCTGGACAACAGGATGCAAAGGGTAATAGTAAACAGAGTCCACAGTGAAGAAAGGAGGGTAACCAGTGGGGTACCGCAGGGTTCGGTACTGGGACCGCTCCTTTTTAATGTCTTTATAAGTGACATTGTCGAGCACCTGGAAGGAAAAGTATGTCTCTTTGCAGATGACACAAAGATCTGCAACAAGGTTGATACACAAGGTGGGGTGGAAAGGATGAAAAGGGACATGGCAAGGTTGGAGGAATGGTCAAATATATGGCAGCTCAGATTCAATGCAAAGAAGTGCAAGGTAATGCACCTGGGAAACAAAAGCCAGGAAGAGTACACAATGGGGGGTGAGATAACAAAAATCGAAAGAGACCTAGGAGTAGTTATATCAGATGACCTAAAGGTGGGCAAGCAATGTGAGAAGGCAGTAAGGAGGGCTGGGGGGATACTGGGATGCATAAGGAGAGGCATCAACAGTAGCAAACAGGAAGTTGTTATCCCTCTGTACAGACAGTTGGTGAGACCACATCTGGAGTACAGTGTGCAATTCTGGAGACCCTATCTTTGCAAAGACATAGACAGAGTGGAGGCTGTTCAGAGGAGGGCAACCAAAATGGTGCAGGGTCTGCATCAGAAGACATACAAGGAGTGACTAAAGAAGCATAATATGTATACCCTTGAGGAAAGGAGGGAGAGGGGGGACAGGATAGAAACTTTTAAGTATCTCAAGGGAATTAACAAAGTACAAGAGGGTAGCATCTTGCAGAAAAAGAGATGTGCAAGAACAAGGGGGCACAATTTAAAGATAGAGGGGGGATGGCCCAGAGGTAATCTGAAGAAGTATTTCTTCACAGAGAGGGTTGTGGATGCATGAAACAGCCTTCCTGAGGAGGTTGTGGAGTCAAGAACAGTGGGAGAATTCAAGAATGCATGGGACAAACATAAGGCAATTCTAGTGGGGGGTTGGAGGGAGGAAGTAAGCTGTTGGTTAACTAGAATCTGCAGCTTATCCATCAGGTAGGGAAATGGGCAGACTAAGTTGGCCAAGCCGTCCTTATCTGCCATCATATTCTACGTTTCTGTGTTTCTATGTTTTGGTGAATAGAGTATGGTGTTAGTAGTGCTTATGTAACTGTAGTTTACTTTTTGGCTTTTCTCTATTCCCACCCTTGGCATGTGAGCCAGATAGTGAATAGGGAATAGAAAGCCCAAAAGGATTACCTTCTCCAACTCATGGAGAGTATGACCAGTAGCATGCAGGAGAGGAAAAACCCTCAGGTGGAAGAAACCTCTGAGGACCTTTGGCTACTGTCCCACTCATCCTCTGGGCAAACTAAGAGGAGATGGACATATGTTCTAAGAACCATATTCTAATTTGAGTAAGGTGAATGACTTGGAGATATGACATTCCATCTTCAGAGTCTGTTGGATGATGCGTTCTAAAAGAACAATTCTAAGGCTGAAGAGGCAGGTTCATTCTGAAGGAGCATTCTGATCTAGACTGTGGATTAGGCCCAGCTGGAAAAGGAGTGAGCATGGTCCAGAATTCTGATGTGAATTTGGTCAATATTCAATGGGGTTACAGAGTCAATATGAGCACAGACTCTGAACTGTGGGAAGTATGCTGGGTTAAGAAATTCATAGAATAATTTATCAGACTTTGTAGACGGCTTGACATTCAGATGATAGTCCAAAGGCTTGGAGTTCAGCAGTGAGCTATATGTTCCTATGTAGGCATCTATGCAGATGATCAAGGATTCGGACAGAAGCTTTAGGTACCTGGTAGGAGGGTTACCATGGAAGATTGTAGACTGATGAAGGATGGTTGGTATATGCTGGAGAGATGGTAACTGGATATTGATGGGACTAATTGGAAAGCTCAGCACAGTGAGTTTGAAAGTTGAATAGAGTTATTGTTGCTATAATGAGATTTGTATAGGCTCATATCAGGAAGGACTGCTAATGAGAAATAATGGATGTGGGTATTGCTGTGGCTTCATTGCACATAGCAGAAGTTTGAGTGGCCATGGCGGCTTTGCAGTGCTGGAACATCCAATGTCTGAATACTGGGGGAGCCTGAGAATGGGTCGTCGAATAGGTCTATCGTCTGAAGAGGCAAAAGGGAAGTTGAGAGCAGCGTAGAATGCAATGGGTGCCTAGCCTGCTTAGTCAGATATAGGACTGTTGCGTGGCAAGACTGGGATAGTGAGACAGCCAGGTCGATTGCAGATGTGCCGAATGAGGAATCAATGGAAGGCTGCTCTCAGTGCTGGCATTCGCTGGTGGGAGTATAGCAGGTAAATCTCGATGGATGGGTTAGAAGGACAGTTGGATGGGTAAGTGGTGTGATTTAGGGTAACCTGATTAAGAGATGTAGATAACTTTATGAATTACGGTGACATCCAGGGCCCAGGAACTGTGGCTCAGATAGAGTAACTTCGGCAACGCAGCTAGGCACCAAATATCCAATGATATGTGTTCTGAGATAGTAGCTAGAGAAGGTCTTAAGAACATCCAATGGTTATTAAGTGAATAAAATTCAAATAACATGATCAAACTGAGGCAGTGCTTTTAGGAGGAGACTCTGAGAAGAAGATATAACGGATGATGCCAGTATTTCTATGAGGTACCCTGCAGTTCCCATTATCCTTAATGGTGATGATTATTATGGAGTTGGTACATCTTGGAAGGAATTAAAGTCATGTTTCCAGGGAAGAAGAAGCTAGAAGTGAAGGAGACTCTACTAAATCTTGGATCCTATAAAGACATGGGAGACAGCAATGCCCATACTACTTGAAATAATAGAATACATGAGGAAGCATCCTGCAGAGATGGTTGAGAGATGAAATCTTCTATGGTTAAGTCAAATGAGATGCCATAAATGGGTCCTGGGGACGTTATTGGGAGGTACTGATTATTATGGTGATGTATGAGTCTATAGGGCATGCTATTCAAGGGATGTTGCTGGGATAAGGTATCCTCAGGTGAGAAGAACATGTACTCTGCAGCGCATTGGAAGGGAATTGTTATGATGTCTGAGGTAGGAGTATGGGACGGGCAAACAGGTAGGAGTAGTTGATCAGGCAGGGATGCTTACGTCGATAGTTGTAGGAATGCCCAAAAAGAGACACAGCAAACAAGCAGGAGCCCCTAAGGAAAGCAGCAGTCCCAGGACTGAGGAAATAGTCCAAGCAGAGTCCACCAACCAAAGGATGGAGCAGGACAAGAAGGTGGCCAAGGCCAAGCAGTACAAACATTGGCAGGAGCAGAGAAGGCATGGGACTGGGGTAGGCACCACAGCATATGGGAATAGATTGCAGAAAAGTTGAGTCAGGCCTCTGTGGGAGAACGATGCCAAACCAAGAGGCGAAGCCATGTAAGAGATGCTGCAAGAAGAAGAGTGAGGGTCCCACTTCCAAAGGAGATGGTGAACTGGAACATTCAGTAGCAAGGTCCTTCAGTGATGAGGAATGGGTTCCCACCTCCAAAGGAGATGGAGAACTGGAATTGCTGACAGGAAAAATGCTGCAGATAAAGAAAGCACTGGAATTGTAGCTGGAAGACCACTGACTGGGATAAGGGGAGCAGCAGGGGAAAACTTGAAGGCTTCAGGCACACATCCTTGAAGAGAAGCAAATGGCACAGCTCTAGCAGGAAGCAAGAGGAATGTGGCAGACATGTCCAAGAGGAAGGCAATAAGGAAACAGAGACATCCGGCATAGCCATGAGGGAGGAGATGGCAGCATGGAGCTCAAGGACTGAAGATTGGATGAGGCTGAGCCAGAAGGCGAGCCATAACGATGATGCCCAGGAGCACAGGAAAAGGTGAAAACAAGCAGCAAGGCAGTCCAGGAGTCTGTTGAACTCAGTGGAGGCAGAGACTGAACAAACTGGCAGGGTCCAAATCCAGAATGGGAGGAGGCCAAGGCGGGGATGAGTACACAGAGTCCATGGAAGTGCAGGATGCAATCAGGCAAAGTAGGATACTGAAGGCATTGAGGCATAATGGTCCCATTCCCGAAGGGAATGTGGCAACCAGGTATAGAATGTAGTTGGGTGAAGCAGTAGATTGAAGGCAAATGAGTTATGGTGGTCCCGTTCTCAAAGGGAATGCAGCAACTGGTTATCAGGAATAGAATGCAGTCAATTGAGCAGTAGAATGAAGAAACAGACTCCCATCCCTGGTAGTCGGGGGAGAAGCTAAGCTTCTCTCGATGCCACACTGGCAGAGTTAGGGACGGAGGAGGTCAGGGTGCTGGTACAACTGGTAATTGTTGGTGAAGAAACCAGCAGGGTAAGATGGCACATAGATTGAAATGGACTCCCGTCCCCAGAAGACAGGGCAAGTCTACCTACATTCGATGCTTCAGAAGGCAGAGTTAAGGGATGGAGATCGGAAAACTGCTGGTATGGGCTGAGCAAGGAAAAGGCAGCTGAGCTGCATAGTCATAGGTAGGTAAACAGAATAGGCAGGACAAAAGGGGAAGGCAGCAAGTCAGAATTGGAGAATGGGAGGAGGAAGTTACCAGCAATGCCATTAAGGTGTAAATAGGGTAATCCAGGGAGGAGCAAGCTGGATTGTAATGGAATGCAATGAATAACTGAAGGCTGAGTAGGCTGCACGGGTAATGATTTATGCAAAGGTAACAGAAGCTATGTAGGCAGGATGGCAGGGCAGAGATATAGCCGACATAAAGCAGTCTCCTACGAAATCGGAGCTACGATGCCCTGCCATGAAACCCCAGTCCCCCGACATGGGAAAAAAATAGGGAGTCATATGCTGTGCATCATGGACCAAACAGCAATTGGAAGGGCGGGAGGGGCAGGAACCCCAAAAAGAGACTCCATTACTGGCAAGGTACTATTAAAGGATGGCCAGAAGTACGGTGGGGAACAGAAGCTGACAAAACACAGAGGGACTTGGAACGGAGAATGCCACATGAAGGAAAAACATAGGAGAAGGAGCACCAAATTGAAGCAAGGCTGAGGGAACTGCAATGAGGGACCTGGAAGGGGTTATGCAGCAGCACTGTGGGTGACGGGGCATGTAGGAAGGGTTCAAAGGAACAGGGAGAAGACAAGGCAACAGAGAAATGACAGGTTGGACAGGGCATGGGACTGATGGTTGGTGTAGTAAGGCAGCATTGGAGATGGACCTGACTGGTAAGGTTGGTGCAATGGAGGAAGAGTGGGTTAAATAGGGAGGAATGGCAGGCTCCAGGATAGGGTTAGAAGAGGAGCAGGACTAAGAGGGTAGAAGGGCCATGGAGATGGAGATGGAGTGCTGGCTGAGAGGCCCAAAAGAAAACATAGGGAGCATGGGAAATGGGCAAAAACACAGGACAGAAGGGGGGGGGACAAAGTAACGAGGAAAGGAGGAGCAGCCCAGAAAGGAGGGAGAATGGGCAGATTTTTTTTGTCTGTTTTGTGAGAGTTGAGGTATAGGAAATGATTGAGGGGGACAACACAAAGGGGAAAGCTGAGGAGCAAGGGCTGCAGCAAATATGAAGGCATGAGGAGGCAGGCAAAGGAAAATGAGAACCTGGAAAACAGGATCAGAGTCAGGAACCCCAGATTTGTGGGGCAGCAGAGTACACAGGATGCACGTCTTGAGCCAGTGAGGGAGACAGGGAAGGGGGACACCGCAGGAGAAACTGTAGCTAGAATATGGAGCACTAACCTACTGGGACAAATACAATGGCAACAGCGGGCTCCAAAAGGAAGCAATGAGGAAGGGTTCCAAAATGGAGGTTAAAGAAACGAGGGTCAGTGGGTCCAGGAAGAGCTCCAACTGAAGGGGGAGCGGCACGAATCCAGTCAGAGCAAGGGGAAATGGAGAGTGAATATTATGGGGTAAGGCAGCAAGCACCACAGGGAAGGGGAAGGCCAGAGGACAGCTAGAGCCATGGAAGAGGAGCAGACTGATAACATGGCCAACCCCCTCCAGAGACAAGCAGATGAGTGGTGTAACGGAAGTTAAGCTAGCTGAGCATGGCCAGGAAACAGGTTCAAGGGCTGGGTGAGGAGGCGGAAAAATCTGCAAGCACATAGTGGAATCAAGGGAAATGCACTTGAACGATGGGCAAAGGTGGGGGAACACAGCCCTCAGCAGCCGCCATAGCCAGCACATACATAACAAGAGGAGCCCATACAAAGGAGGACCAAGGCACAGAGCAGTATCAAAGCTCCAGTGAGTAACAGCTGCATCCACACAGGTGGGAGCCAAAGCAGGACAGTACTGACAAGGAGAGGGACAAGGAAATGAGGAGAACAGGGCAAAAGAAAAGAATGAGACAGGGAACGAGCAGAGCTGGAGAAAACAGAGCAGGATGGGAAGGAAGCAGCTGCACACACAATGGGGTCAAAGGCAAAATGAGAACAAAGAGCACGGGAGGGGCATCCAAAATGGGAGAGGGGAAGACAAGAGATGGGGCAGAGGGAGAGAGAAAGGCAGCACTGGAGGCAGATAGAAGGGGAGTAAGACACAGCCCATGAGCCATGCAGGAGCCCAGCACGAGTGAATGGGGAGTGTTTCACAATGTTCTAAGCTGGGAACTGCCATGGGAGGCTGGCCTTGGTAGGAGATGTGGGAGGAGCTATTCCACACATTGAACCTTTGGCTTTAGCCCTCCCATTAAGGACTATGCAGTTTACTGCCAACAACATCTTTGCTCTAATATGTATTTCAGGAGATACACAATTTGATATCAGTGATACACAATTAATCAGTTTTAATACACCTCAACAGCTGGAAAGATTCTGGAAAAAGATATAAGCAGTTGAGAAACTCTCCTTTATGGATGCCATTCATGGCCATCCCACTGACAAAACCAGTGGTCAAGAACATTACCATTCTATTTTGAAATGAAAGCGTGCACATATCCAATATCCTATATTAGGATAAACAACGAGCCAATTTCATTGGTAGACCCACCCCAGTTCTGGACTCTAAAACCATCTGAACAGGGATTTGGAAGGTTAAAATTTGTTTGCAGACTACAGAAAATGGCCCAGTCCATTCACCAAGTTGTTTTACATCGGCCAGGACCGGGGCTTCTGTTTCTACCGGGGCAGCCTAAGACTTATCATAGGTGTGGGTCCTTGTCCCACCCAAGCAGTGTCTGTGACACGGTGGTATGTAATTTCTACCTACAAACAGGTCATACAGCACGTTTTGCCCTAATCCGATGAAATGTAATCTATGTGATGAAACAGGCCATCTTTATATGCAGTGCCCATGGGCAGTCCACAACAAGTGTTCCTTCTATAACCCAGCGGATAGGGTGCATGAAGCACAAACAAAACATACAAAAGAACAATCTTCCTCCTTTACACCTCAGACCCCTAAGAATGCGCCACCAGATTCAGAGTCTCCACCTGCAGCATCTGCCCCAGATGTGGCAACCAAAGATGGACCTGCAGATTTACATGAGGAACCTCCAGGAGTTCAGGATGACCAGGACCAGTCTATAGAAGAACAAATGCCTCTACGGCCAGTTGATTCTTATGCCATGATGATGGATACAGTCCACGAACAGGCAGCTGCAATTTCGGCCCCCCACCCCCACCCCGCCAGAGCCTAATGATGATTTTCAACTTGTCAAGGGCAAGCGATGATCTGAAAGGAATAACCCTAAAGCCAAGATGCCTAAAACTGACAATGTGGAACAGTGGAACTCCTTTATGGATCTGCAGAAACAAACCGACACAGAGGATGGATATTCTGAAGCTTCTTCAGTGACCTCTCTTAAAAAGCTCCCGATGCAGTTAAGACAGCTTTGAAAAAAATGTAAAATTTTGACACAGTGTAGCTTATACTTCATTTTTTTTTCTGTTATTCTCACATTTATTTCCTTATTACTAAGGGTATTTGCATGAAAACTGTCTCTGACCTTTCAGCTCTGGACGTCTGTCTACACCTAACATCACAATTCTGTTTATGTCATCACAGTCTGTTGCTGTGGATATAATTATGATGCCATAAACAAGGGATTATGATGTTAGATGTAGGCAAACAGGCAGAGAAGATAAAGTCTAGGGGAGGGTAATCTTGTGTTCATGCAACTGATTACAGTAATAAAGAAAATGTCATATGAACTACAGTAAATATATGAAACAGAAATGGAAGCGAGTCAAAATATTACTTTTTTTCCAATGTTGTCCCAATGCAGTCAGTGGCTCTTTAAAAAGACCAGTCAGATATGGAAGTAGATGCTACAGAACTGATGAAAGCTAAAAAGAAGACCAGGAAGAAACCCCACTGAAGTCATGACATCCATCTCTGACATTTACTATGAATATTTGTTCCTTTGACAATCTTGACATTCTGTCATTGAACGTTAATAGTATTAAGAATCATAACAGGCAGAATATAATTTTTTATGCTTTAAGTTTAGTCAAGGCTCAGGTTATCCTTTTACAGGAGTCTAGCTTACAGATATCTGCCAACATCCACCAGGCTCAGAAAGCATAGCAATGGGGCCCCTGTTCTCGGGTGGGTATTCTGTTTTAAGGCTTGTCTAATCCATATTATTAAAGTGTCGGATACTGACCCAGGAAGGGCACTTTTTGTAGACATCCAAGGGCAAGGACAAAGTCTTAGTCTACACCTACACCCACACCTACACAAAGCACACTAGGGTAGCCCTTTTACGTCACCTACAGCCTTATCTCCCATGGCTAGGAAAGTCATAGTGGGAGGTAATTTCAGTTGCCCCATGGGACTGGGGGATAAAACTGGACTGACTACAGTGACACAAATGTTCTGACACAAACTGTGTTGATAGCTAGAATGCAAGATACATATAGGACCATACATAAAACAGGGGGACACATGGGAACCTTATCCCTGTGGATAGATTTTATTTTTGTATCCCATAATTGGACAGTACTGGCAGCAGTGACTCAACCTACTGCCACATCAGATCATTTTGAACTTTTAGTTACAGTGGGCAGTTTTCGGGACTCTAAGATGGGCCCTTGTTATTAGCACCTTAGCTCTGCGGTTATAAAGGACCCAGTGATAAAATGAAAAACTATAGAAATGTTGAAGGCTAGCGCTACAGTGGGGATTCTTTATGACAATCTCCTTGAATGGTGGGATGACACGAAGCTCTGCCTCCAAAATTTTTTTCAGAAGATTGGAAAAACAAAAGGAAGGGACGATTACTTCCAGTTTTTAAAGTTAAGATCACATTTGTTTAGATTAGTTTCCTTACAACATTGTAAAAAACTGTCATTTTTACCTCGGATAACGAAAATCAAAAAGGACATGAAATCATTTCTATATGATAGAGCTAAGGTTTTACAGGCAGAACAGGCAAACGGCCTAGATGGGACACAGGTTTCCCCTCGATCCTTTTAAGGGTAGTCAGGGTCGTGTGGCCAAAAAACTTTGTACTACAATCAAAGATCATCAGGGAACAGTACATACGACCCTGCCAGATATTTTAACTGTGGTTGAAGATAACAGTTTGGGGTTCCCCCGGAGGGGGAAGGGGATGTAGAAGATTTTTTTTTTTTTTTTTTTTACAGCAAGTAGATATGAGGACTGTAGATCCAAAGGCCCAAGCATTTTTACTCCAGCCCATTTCCAAGGATGAAGTATCCACCACGATACAGAAATTATGTCTTGAAGTTGCTCCTGGGTCAGATGGGCTCAGTACAGGGTTTTATCAGATTTTTTCTGAAATTATGACTCTACTTTTGGTAGTAGTTTTTAACGATATGTTGCAAAGCTTAAGGATGTCAGAAAATATGGCTAAAGCATTTCTCATCTTGCTTCATAAAAAAGGCGACATATTAAGTTTACAGAATTGGAGACTGATCTCTTTACTAAATTCAGACTTATGATTTTGGCCCATAACCTTCAACAACGTTTGACAGAAGTGGCCCAAATGGTTATAGCATATAATCAAACCTGTGTACTACCTGGGAGGTCAATGAGGGACAACCTTTTGCAAATTCATGAAATGTTTGAAAGAAGCCACTTGGATATGGTACAGGGCCTAGTTGCATCATTGGATCAGCAAAAAAGTCTTTAGCAGACTTCCACATAGATATTTAATCAGGATTTTGCAATATCATAGGATACCATCTATTTTCATAGCATGGATAGGTTTATTATATCAATCCGTAAAATTTCACTTGCTTTTAAATGGTCATATAGGTCAACAGATGTGCAATGCTCAGAGTGTCAGGCAGGGTTGCCCCCGAGCTCTTTACTCTACATTTTATGTATAAATATTTTAGTCCTTAGAATTAGAACTTTAGATAAGGGGTTTAACAGTAATGCAGACAGTTTCACCTATAAAAATGTCAGTGTATGCTAATGACTTATGCCTCTTCTTAGAGGACGAACAATCCCATATGGAGGCCATGTCTATTATACATGATTATTCTTTAGTAGCAGGGGCCAAGGTGAACAGTGATAAAAGTAAAGTTGTTTGTCTTGGTCACTTTCGTTGCCTTAGATTACAGTACTTTCTATACATACTCTTTCCTCCTGGGCACCCTGGGGGCAAGTACTCCATCCCATTCCTCCTGCTCCATACATCCATCAGCCCGACTGCCCCAACCATCCCCAAGACCCCTCACAGAGTACCCCTCATGGCAGGGCTAGGAAGGAAGCTACTTCCCTCCCTGGAGCACAATTCAAATCTAGGTAGGCCATGATGGTGGACCGGCGGAATGGGGGAGGGATCTCACAGAGCCACCAGCCACCATTTTTTCCATATTTCTGTGCCCCTCCAGTGCACAAGGCATACTGCGCACGTGTGGGGGCACACACACGCCACACCTGCTGGCTGCTGGTCTTCCTGCCTGCATCACCCCCACCAGAGGGCAATCAACGGTTGTGATGACAATCCCCCTTCCCCGAGAGAGGAGAGCCGTCAACCAGATGCTCAATCGTCTCTTGCCCCTGCTGACCCCCAATGGCCCTGGCTCATTCCCAAACCCGGGTCGCCAGCATGGTGCGAGGTGTAGTGTTCCAGCACCTCAACCCTCAGCACCACTGGGCAGGCCGGATGACAGCACTTTCATAGGATCCCAATAGTTTCAGAAGTAGTTCTTTTGGGGATACAGTTTGGGGCTCCAGATGTGGCCCAGGCAAACTGGAAAGCTCTGAAGGGGAAAGAAAGATAAATAAATGGAAATCTATGCAAATTTCCAAACTTAAGAGTCTCTTTAGTTAAAACCTTTATCCACCCCTTGTTTTTACATTTAAGTGCAGTTTTCCCTCACCGTTAGAACTAGGCACCAAGCTTTACAGGCTATTCTTTTAAGCTATTTGGGAAGTAGACTTAACCCCATCCATAGGCAGGTCACATACTTACCTGTAGACAAGAGAGGTCTGGGTATGGTACACCCGGTCCTTTTCTTTCACACTATTTTTTGGTCAGTAAACCTAGCAGTTATGTTGCAACACTCTGACAAAGATTGGGCTACATTGCTATATGGACCTCACCAAAGTTTCTAGTGATTGACTAAACTCGCTGGATGCAAAAAAAGCATATTTATGCCTTGTTTTTAGATTAAGCAAGGCCTTTGATACCGCTGACCATAGCCTGCTACTGTCTGCCTTCAGCTGCCTTGAAAGTGACGATACCTCCATGAAATGGTTCAACTGTTACCTTACCAACAGAATGCAACAAGTCAAAGGCAAAGGAGATATTTCACTGCTTAAAATCCTACCGTGTGGAGTGCCACAAGGCTCTATACTGGGTCCCATACTCTTTGCAATATACAGTATATAAATAACAGACTTTCAAATACACAAGGCACATATGCATCTATTTGCAGATGACACGGTGATATACACAATGTGTTCTTCCCCTGAGCTTGCATTCAAGGAGCTACAACACGAATTTGACATCCTGCAAAAAAAAAAAACTACTGCAGCTGAAGCTCCTCCTTAACGCAAAAAAAAAAAAGCTATGGTTATCTCCCCTAGATCCCACTCACCGGCAATAACCGTACAACACCATAGGATACACACTTTAGTTGGCGAACCAATTGAAATTGTTGACAACTTTAAATACCTGGGTTTTTAGTTAGACAGCAAGCTTAATTTTATAGTACATATGTATGAACTAGCTAAAAAGTTGAGACAACACTTGGGCGTCTTCTACCGAATTAAACATCTTCTCACCTATGAGGCAAAAAAGACACTTGTCCAAACAACCTTCCTACCTCTAGTAGACTATGCGGACATCCTCTATAGCCACTGCCCTTTATCAGCTCTAAGTAAACTAGACGCCTTATACCACCATGCCCTGAGATTCATATCTAGCACTCCTCTAACACTCACCACTGTTTGCTCTATGAGATGCTTGACTGGTCCTCCCTTACTATTAGGTGGAAGAGGAACGCAGCTCTTTGGTTTCACAGGGCAATTACAAATAACTTCCTTCTTACATCTCCAGTCTATTAACATGAAACACGGGACCTACTGTTGAGATGCTACACGTTTGTCATGTTCATTGCCCCTAAGATCCAAACACCATACGGCGCTGCTGCTATTTGCTTAGTCTTCCCTCTCTATGGAACTCCCTGCAGAAGGCACTTAAGATTGTTATGGTACCGGGGATATCATCTTTAAGTCCCTTCTCACACCTGTCTTGAAAGAAACTTGCTCATGTCTCAGGTAATTGCTCAAGAATACTGCTGATCTACTACCACACTTGCTTGTCATGTCAATCAAGCACTTCCTGCTCCTTCCTCCATTTACCTCTACCCTCTTTTCCATAAGCGCCCCGCTCCTCCTCGGACACTCACCCCACCCATTTCACCCCATCCCATATTTCCTTTTCTTTAGCATATACAGTACTTAATATCAGATTTGTATTGCATTAGGTTACTACCAGATTTTGTCATATTATTGCATGTTATTCCTTAAACCTGTAGCTTGTATATTCTGTAATATGCTTAAAATGAATCATTGACTGTAATTAACTACATGTATATGATACATGTGTGTATACCTGTGCCATTGTACTGCTGCCAACTGTATTTGTGTTGTCCAGGACCATCTTGCAAAGGAACTGGCTCAAAGGTGTAAAGCCTGGTTAAATAAAGTTTGACTGATTGACTGATATGAATGCACGTATGGTTTTTACCAATTTTACCATTGTGGGAAGCTCACAAAAGGCATTTCCATACCAAATTAACGACCACTCCAGCACACACAAAGTAAAAGAACAAATAAAGAAATTAAGTTTGATTTCTGTTTTAAAATTTATAATTAAATTGAGTGCTCAGCTTCATGGAGCCGGGAGACAAAACAGGCTGCAGGGCATAAATGGGAGGTACAAACACTCCACTTGGAGGCATTTAGCAGTCTGGGGAAGTGGTCAGGTGGGCAAAAGCTCACCACTGATTGTCTCTAGCATTAGCTGTGTGGGAAATGTGCAGAGAAGACACCATTTTCTTCTCGAGCACATGGTGGAAAGACAAATTTTGTGAAAAGAAAACAAAGGGTTGTCATTACTGAGAAGTTTCCCTCTGATGACCCCCAGGCCATCGTTCCAGCCTCTCAATTCAGGTGCATTGCGGTTAGTACCAAGAACTGTCTGGGTAGATAATTTGGGGGGGAGGGTGGTAACTACTGCTACAGACTGAGCCCCTGAACTGTCCTGCGTAACTGTAGCATTTAACAGTACTACTGTAGGTAAGGTAGAACTCACCAAGTCTGTATTCTCTTCACCTGAAATTGTGGCATTTGAGCTTGCCACTGGGTTTTTCAGAGTGTCCGGACCCAGTTCTTCATGGGCATCCAGGTGCAGAAGTGCTGTGCCAGGCACTCGATCAGCCACTGCTTCTCCCTGGAAACCTTATGAAGCCATAGAACTACCCATAGGAATCTGCTGAGAGTCCAAAACTGCAATAGTGGCACGTGCTTGAAAGCTCCAGTCAGGGGGACACAGTCTGTGCAGCTGTTGGAGTAGGTCCTGCATCCCAGCCCTTGCTGTTGGGCACTTTATCCACCTTGCTGCCAGAATCACTTGCTTCAGGGACCACAGGCAAGTGTATTTCTGGCTGCTTTACCATTTATATAGGCTCCATTGCAGTTGCTTGACATCCTGCCAAGAAAAGAAACAGATTAGAATCCAGATTATTACAAGAGGGCACTTTGTGTATTCTTGATGACCCTGCAACTGTATCCTCCTCAGCTAGATGTTGTAGGAGCCAAGCTCTCCGTTCTGCTCCATTTGTGGTATCTGGTTGCCATCCATAATGGCTGGATTCAATCCCTGTCCAGACCGAATTCTGAACTCCAAAACCTGCCTCTGGCCTTCACAGACAGGTAACTCCACAGGATTTTTGTCCGTTCCAGGTAATGTAGAACAATTATTGTGAATCCTAGGTTCCACAGAGTCAGGCATTCCCATAGAAGCTGAAAAGGTAAGTTTCTCAAATCCAACATGGGATTCAATCCTCTGCTGCTCCTCTCCTGCGCCTCCTTCTCCCAGGTCAGCCATCTTGCCAACCACCAGCAGCAGGCCCCCCTACTGGAGAGTAGGGGAATTTCCCCGGTGTCCTGGCCAATATTCCCCTACCCATAAAACCAGTTCATGCAACTGTCCAAGGTGGTGTGTGGTGTGCTGATGTGCAAAGTGGCTGCCACTACATAGTCACTTCAGTACCAGTCTAGCACTGCTTGTATCCCAAATCGCTGTACAATGCATATCAAAAGCTTCTTCTCCTTCTTCTTCTCCTCCTTCATCCTTCTCCTTCTCCAACATCCACTGACTATGTACTTACCATGGTGGTCTGCTACTGTGGGTCCCACCCGGATATCTGCAATTACAGACATGCCAGGTAATTCTACCAGCTCCACTGACACTTGAGAGCCTCCAGAGGCAATGTCCTAACAGATTAAGTCTTAATGGAAGTACATCAGGCATGAGACATCCTTTGGGGGGAAAAAAATGGTGCTAGCAGTCTCGCCCAACTTGCAGATGAATGGACTCATACTGCACTTAATTTCACTCTGTATTGCGGTGTTGCACATGGAGGGCTGGTTACATATTACTGCGGTCTACACTTGTGTCTATTTCATTTCACCACTGGTGTTGGCATATGACCTTTTTAATGGGCACAAGACATGAATGTCTTGCTTTTTCGTGGATCATATGTTTGTCATATACAACCCTAACACCTCTATAAAATGGGACACCACACCTGGACATGATTGTTCCACATAACATATCCAGTACATACAGTTTGGGGTCTGGGGGGCCAGATGTTCAAGGGGCAGGGGATGACAGCAGCCTCCATCATTCCCCTCTGGTATGCCATCAGTTTGGCACAAGTCAAGGCTTATGACAACTCTGGTGACTTTGGCAATCGGGACCCCTGTTGTACTTGAATATGGTGCAGGGTCCCTATTGTGCCCAGAGTTTGCCACAGGTGGGAGCTCAGCACACCATGCACTGATTTTCTTTGGGTGGCGCAACTGAGAATCAGGCCTCTGGTCTCTAAAGGATGCTCATGCACACATGCATACATGTATGGTACCACTTGGTGGAGGCATGGTGAGGTCACCCACTACCCCGTGTAATCATGGCCAGGCACTTCTATTAACAATAAACCGTTAGAGTTTGGTTTAAAGGATTTGAAATGCACACCCCAGGGTTGTGAGGCATTAGAGTGAAGGTTTCCATTAAGTCAAACTCTGAATGGGTTTAATGTATTTAAAAATGGCCCACTGTAAACTGGATAGGTAAGAGGCTAGCGTGGTAAAATGGTCCATTTTAAACTGGCTGGGTAAGTGGCCATTGTGGTTTATAGCTGGCTCACCTCTGGGACGAAGGATGAGATCAAGCTTGAAATATCTCATTTGGACAAGCAGGGCATCATGTGAGATCACTGCAGCAGTGGTGGACATGATGGGAGAGGTCTGAGCTGACAGCTGAGATGCCTTCTGCATTTCACATAAGGAATCTGATTTTGGAGATCATGTTGCTGGCTTCATCTACTGAGTCCTCTGTACCAACTACATCAGAACGATTTCATATGACAATTTTTACTATAAAAAAAACATAAAACAGAAGTTTGCAAGCAAAAAAAAAAGACCACTGGTCCACTGAGTCTGCACAGGATCCTTACCTACAGAATACCAAGCTTGCTATTGGCTGGGATTAGGCTATGTGCCCTATTGGCAGCATAGGGCATTTCTCCCTCTGTCCCACCCCTGCCTGCCCTACATTTGTTCTCACCAACTCCCATATATGTCCCACACCACCTTCTCTTAAATCCATCACTGTCTCCACAGTGACCACTTCCACCGGCAAGCAGTTCCACCTGCCCACCACTCTTAGTGAAGCATCTCCTCAGATCCCTCTTAAATCTATTCCACCCCCGCCAGCTTAAAACTGTGCTCCTTCGTTGTTGAGATTTTGCACTGCCTGAACTACTTTTTTATATAATTATATTTTTTATTATTTTGAAAAAGATAACTATAGTCAATAGTGAATGCTGCTATCCGCAGTCTTCACATAAACATAAAGAACAAATCTGTCTCATTGGAAGGGTAAACAAATGAAATACATTTGAAATGAAAAAGAAAACATTAAGTTAAAGTCTAAGCGAGCCTTAAATTATTGTGTTAATCAGACCATTTAACTTAGAATAATTATTATTGCTCCAGTCCCTTGATCGAACTTCTGCAAAATCCAGTTAATTTATTGTGTATCATTTGTCTTTTTAAGCAGTTTTTAAACCTTCATAAATATTATCCACATAAACCTAATGATGAATGGCAGAGTTAACGTTGAGGGTATAGAGCCCCAAAAGTGCCTGCGCTACTTATGGCAATCCACTCTGCCCATCCCCCTTAGAAACATAAATTCTATCATATTCACTTTCCTTTCTGGATTTTAGTGCGCACGTGTTCAGACTGCTCAGCCACTCCTCACAAGTTTTTCCTTGCTGCCCAATATCATCTTCGCTGCCCTACTCTGGACCAACAGTCCATTCCCTAGTTCAGGTAAGGACTCCAAAACTGTATGCAATACTCAAGATGGGGCCTCACCAGGAACCTACAGAAGGAAGGCTCACCTGCTTCTTCCTGCTGGTAAAGCTCCTGCTTATGCACCGCAGCATCCTTGTTGCCTTCCCATATTTATTTATTTATAGTTTCGGATTACAACCTTTGAGCCGCACAGGCTCACTTTCAAAGGTTCCAAGTCAAAAATTGGACATAACAAAATACCTAGAATGCAATGAATTACAAATAACATTGATCGGTTGTTACAGAGACAACATTTGCTGTTGAAACAAGCATATAACTATTACTGTAAATAAAGGGATTCTATTGACGGATACAGTTGCAAAGTGCTGATTGGGTAGAAGTGATACTACGTTAGTGCAATACATTGGTTATTCAGGATAGAAAAGTGCAGTAAAGTTTCAGAGGCAAAAGATGATTGACTAGGGACAGGGAGCGGTAGGCTATGAGCAGCCAGAGGAGGCACTGTCACATTGGCAGTAGTGGTGCACAGCAGGGTATGGTGAGGTGTCATAGGGATGAGAGGTCAGAAAGGGAGGTTTGGGGGGGATTCCAGACAATAGGGGGAGGCAGGACAGGCTAAGATGGAGTTAAGACTTAGCGTCCAAAGGAGCAGTTTCAGTTTTTTTCAAGGGTGAGGCAGGACCGAAGAGCCTTCTTGAAAGGGCCCAGCTTGTTGATTTCAAGGAGGGGCACTGGGAGGTCATTTAGCCACTTGGGACCATGGAACGGTAGCAATCTTTGAGCAAATGTGGGGCGCTTGGCAGCTTGTGCAGCATCTGTAGCATTCCCTTAGCCATGCTTCTCGTGTTCTTGATGGACATGGCAGGTTTTAAAAGGTTGACAGTGGAGACGGGTGCTAGGCCAAGAAGCAATTTTTTCCCTTACAGACAGGCCTGGAAGTTTAGTCTTTGTTGTAGTGTGAGTCATCCAGTTTCATTGTACAGTAAGCACGTACGGGTCAGGTAATCCGCCCCAAGAGCCAGTCTACAGGCCTTATTTAAGAGAGCCTTGATCCTTCTCTTAGCAGTATCCGTGCCTGGTCTTGATACTTTTCTGAGCAGTATCAATGCCTGCCCCATAGATCACAAGACCATAATCAATAATGGATTTTACAGAGCTGCAGGTGACTAGTTTCAAAGAGTCACTGGATTCATTGCTTGTCTGTGATGTTAAAGTACTCCTAGTTTGACGTTAGCAGATTTGATGACATACTCAATGTGTGAGGTGAATGTGAGGGTTTCATCAATATGTATTCCCAGATATTTGAAGGTGGATACCTGTTCTATGGCCTCACCTTTGTTGCTGTTTATTTATTTACTTTTTGATTACCAGGTGAGTGCTCTTGACAAAGAAATTGCCTATTTTCAGTCACGACCCGGGAGAGTTACAGACATAGGTAAAAGCACATTACATCACAGAGATTACTATTACATAATACAGACTTGGGTCAAATACAGTACAGTATTGACAGACACGGTGATACCGACTGTACAGGAGAAATTAGTCATTACACTAGGCTATCCATAGATACAGGGGAATATACAATACAATTTCAACTAGATAGACCATACAGTACAAGTAAATGGAGACACCACTCCAAACAGTCTTGCGATGGGAGACCTCACAGCCTGTCCTTGCCTGCTATTTAAAAGCAGGCAAGAGTGAAAAGGGCCTGAATATGTGCTGAAGGGACATGCAAAGGAAGCCTAACTAGGTGTCCTCCCCAGGGGATAGGTCACAAGTGCATCTGTCAGAGGCCAGGAGGTTGGCATGGAGTTCATTCTTAAAAGTCAGGTGTGTAGTGGAGTGCTTCACAGTTGAAGGCAGGAAGTTCCATAGCTTTGGGGTGGACACCACAGATGCCTGCTCACCCATCCTAGTGATGCATTTGGGTGTGTTAAGAAATGACTTTTCAGTAGATCTCAGTGGATAAGTGTGATGGGCCTGGTTCATCAAGCATGCAAGGGACATTGGTGTTCCAGTTTGGATGATACTGTCAATTGTGCATCCTGTGGTATAGACTCGGTAAGAGGCAAAAGAGAGCCAGCCCAGACTGGAGTAAAGTATGTAATGGTGGGTGCGCCTAGGTACTGATAGTGCAAAGCGACAGATGCTATAACAAGTGTCCCACTTCTGCAATGATCCCTTGTTCATGTCTTTATAGGAAGTAATTCCATAAATCAGGTTGGGTCGCAGTACCCCCTGTAAGATTGCTAATTTTGTCTTAGAGTTTAAGGAGGCTCTGACTTTGTAGGCCAACCCCCAGCTTGACAGTGACTGCCTTACAAGTGTTAGTGATATGGAGGTTGAAATCCAACGAAGGGTCAAGGGTTATACTCAAGGATCTGAAAGAGTCCACCAAATCCAGGAGCATGCCATCCAAGCCATGTATGGCCAGTGTCGCAGAACTGACTTTGATCCTTGGTGCTGATCCAAACAGTAACAGCATTGCTATTTTTTGGTATTCAGAAGATGTTTGTTTTGAGCTAACCACTCACATAGACTGGCACAGTCCAACTCAAGTGTGGTATTAATGGAGGCGATGTCCTTAGCACTGGTGTGTAACACCATATCATCCACGTATAAGATGGTAGAGGTAGTGCTCGACATTTGAGGCAGCCTATTCAAAAACAGTGAGAAAAGTAGTGGTCTGAGAATTGAGCCTTGTGGTACACCAGTGCTGGTAGGAGAGAAATCAGAATTGTAATTGTCAATCTGAACAAATTCTGTCCGCCCAGATAGGCAACTGCTGAACCATGTTGAGGAGCCTTGGGAGAATCCAAGTGTGGCTAGTATATCTAGTAGCAACGTGATTCACCAGATTGAACACTTTAGTTAAATCCACGAAAATTGCTCCAGTGCATAGCCCTTTATCCATCGATAACTTGATGTCTTTAATGATTTTGATAAGCGCCGTGGATGTACCGTACCCCTTCCTGAAGCCATGTTGGGATGGGGTGAGAAGGTTGTTTTGCTATATATAGTCCGTGACCTGGACGGCTACTAGTTTTTCAAGAATTTTGTTTAGTGCTGATAATACTGCAATTGGGTAGATAGTTGTTCATGTCTTTTGCGTCCCCTTTCTTATGGATGGGGACAACTCATGCTATCTTCCAGAGAGATGGTACTTCCCGCGTACTGATGGAAAGGTTATAGATCCTTGCAAATGGTGTCACTATAACAGGGGCTGCTATTTTAAGGAAATTAAACTAGCGGTGGCCCGTAATTTTTCTTGCTGTGGGGTAGAGTGATTAACCTCTAGGAAAACAAACTGAACTTACAAGCTCAAATGGGCAGACTGGGTGGGCCATAGGCCCTTATCTGCCAACACTGTCTATGTATCTATGTAACATGTCCTTATTTGTTTTGTTTTTTTATAGTTAAGCAGGCACCTATTCTGCTCAAACCACGTTTCCAGACTTTGGAAGTTGTGTTGGAGATCGGATGTTATTTTTTATAATTCCTTGCCAGGCACAGAGATTACGGCGGCGATATAGAGTACCATGCGGATCAGACAGTTGGAGGGAATGGAGTTTATGATTTCCTTTGTTGCATCGGCCTGTGGACCTAAAGCTACCACTAACGACAACTCCTATATCCCTTTCCTCTAAGGTCTGGACCACAGTGACCCAAACAATTATTTCTGCAGGTGCTAGGAGAATTTGAGCTAGGCAGTCAACTTGAATCCTGCTTAGCTGTGTCCCCCTGTCGTATACAGAAAAAAATTTTAAACGTTATGTTTATTATTTTAACAACATAACATTCAGTTATACTGTAAAACTAGTTATTTTCATGCAAAGTTATTTTAGCGCAAACATAAATTCCACCATGATTCCGTAAATTAAATTTAGCGCCAAGCCACTGGCATCACATTCATTTCAATTAAAAAGGTGTTAATAGGACTAATTACCGTAAATGTATTTTAAACCCATATAGTTCTTCAGCGAATATAGCTAAATTTATTTTACAGTGAAAATTTCTAGTTTTACAGTATATTGCAAGCAAAGGATATAACAGAATAAAGTTGATCACACTGAGGGCGCCACTCCTCCTAATACACTCATATTAACCATCCTATGCTATTAGATATGTCCGGGAGGAGGGGGGATCATAGTATACGTAGAGAAAAAACTAATGAGCTGCAGAGTAAACCCATGAGCTGCATTTGTTTTCATATAAAGTCTCAATAAAATGTCCAAAAAAGCTCCATCTGCAAAAAATAAACTACAGTATCTACCACGCATTTCCCCCTACGACACACAAAGTGCAAACAGTAATGTAAGAGTGCTGCTAATAGAAAGTAATTAAATCAGAATCACTGGACTATTCTGCTAAGGTGCTGTCAATGATGATGGTGATTGTCAAACAGACAGACCATAAAACAATTCAAAATGCCTATACAATATCGGACTAGTAGAACAACAATGAGAAGAACCAACATTCTTTCTAACCATAAAGTAATAGAAACATCTAACAGGAAATGCAACAGGATTAAACATCAAAAAACATGTCTGTGAGAGATGAGAGGCCTAAAGCCCCCTGCTCGGGTGGAAGACTGCCCCGGATCTAAGAAGAACACTATTTCTATGTCAAATAAAAGAAAAAACTTACCTGGAGATGGAAAAGACTACCCATCCTTATACAAGCTACTATAAAGTGTTCGTCGGATTCAGGTATTCTCTGAGGACTGTTTGCCAGGAGCCACTGCATGTGGCACTGAAGCAGCATTCTTCTGGCTCCATTTCAGAGCATCTTGTGGGATTCACAAAAATTATTTTTTCCTTGGTAAGCAATTCTCAGTCTAGCCGAGAATATCATACTATGAGGGATACAAGCTTCACAGAGCATGGCTTGTCAAATTTCTTCCGTTTCTGCCTTGTAGCAAAACTAATGTCTAGATACAATCTGACTTGCTGTCCATCTTGTAAAAGATTTCCCTTTTGCCTTGCCAATGCCATCATATATAAATTATTATTTTTTTAATCACGACTATTTTTGTGCCTTACCGCCAGCCCCCATCCGATCGACACCCCCCAGCCCTGTCCCATGGAATTACTGGGCTTACTCTACGCCCAGTCCCAGAGGGGCGCTCATGGGAGTCGATCTTCACCCCTGCTGCTGGTGTATTTTTACCAGTCCATTTTTCTCCGGGGCCCCAGGAGAAGCAAGATGTATGGAGGTGCACATGCATTACAGCCCCAGTAATGACCCCTATCCCCCACCCCTTGGCCTAATGCCAGGCACCATCTAGGCTTGAGCTGACCCTGGCCTCCACCAGGTGGCTATTAGCTGAGGGTAGCCACCACAAGTCCCCAGAGAGGAGAGCTGCCTGCCGGCAGCTCCATCCAGGTCCACCCCCCCACTGCTGACCTCAGATGGCCCGGGCTTGTTCCAGAACCCGGGTCACCGGTGTGCCACGCGGTAAGGCATCCAGTACCGCAGTCCTCAGAGCCACTGAGCCAATGCCATGATATGATCATGAGTACCCATGCAGAAAGAGACCAGCATGACGGTATGCAGAGCACCTGGATTATCCAGGCGTCCTCTTGGTGTAATCTTGTATGCTGCTTTCTGTAGCAACTGTGTTTTTGTGGCTACCTCCTCTCCCAACTGTTGTACCAGCCACTCCTGTAGAAACAATATTAAATGGTCCCCTTCCCAACCTTCCGGCATCCCTATAAATCTCAAGTTAGTGACTCTAATTTGATTTTACAGTGCCTAGAACCATGTTCTGAGGTGTGTTTCTTCATGGATGATGGAGGAGACTGGTCCCACAGCTGCATCTGACCGGTTTGTTGCCTTTGTGGTCACAGTTTGGACGGAGTCCAGAGTGGTTTCTAAGTTTGCAACATGATTAGTCAGTCCATCCACTGTGGTAATGTCTATTAATCTTTTCCCTGCTAGTCTGCAGGGTCTTTTCTCCAGATTCCGCTGTAAATTCTTCAAGGCGACCTTGTGCTGACCGCATGTTAGGTGCAGTGGATGCATTTTTAAGATTTAGCTCCAGACCCTTGTTGCTGGTCCTTACGTGGGTTTCCCCATCTGAGATCTGAAGGGTTCTGACACAGATTAATATAATTTGCAATCAGAAAATAGCAGAAAATTGAGCGTTTTTCAATGAAAATGAAAAGTTGTGGTGCAGAGCGCTATCAGTAAGCAGCCATATTGCTCAGTCTCCACAGCCCCCTCCCCCCAATTGAATACATAAATAAGCCCAAAAGCCTAAAGAGGAAGTCTCACTATTCAAGAGCTGGCTTACTTGACAAGGTTTATCATCTCATATGCCATCTGTTTAGACAAATCACACCTGTTGGGTACACCACTGTATGTACTCGGACAGTAGGACTTTTTGGGGAGAGAGCAGCCTTCATAGTCCTCACTGGTGTCACTCAGTAAGGGTTGTTACTGAAGTGGGAATGATTCAGCCTCATGGTGAGATTCTCTCTTCAGTCCCTTTGCGTGGTATTTTGCTTTTTCGAACAGTGGGTAAGCTGTTCATATGAAGTTGGTTTCAATGTATAAATAAATGCCTCTGCAGAATGTATCATCCAGCACTGCAATTGGTCACCAGTCCATTTTGTTAATATTTAATAAGTTTTATATATTCATTATATTCAGCTATGAGCAGCATTTATTTTCAACAACTATATTTTCAACAACTACAAAGTTGGAAAAATCAAACAAAAAAGTCACACACATGCACACCAGTTGGTCACGTATTTTCACAAACATGCTGGCAACACAAGTCTGCAAATAGAATCTTTAGTTCAGAATGAGATAGAAATAAAATCCATAATATACACTACTAAAATGGCACCAACTGGCATGATGTGTTGCTACTCAAAAGATGATTTTTTTTTTGTTTGTTCTAACAGAGTTTATAATGAGATAACATGAGTTAGCATGAAATGGCTAGGAGTTTTGATATGTGGGCCACAGGGAAAATTTGTGTTTCCACGAACCTAGGTTACTGTCTCCTGTTGAGTCTTGTGAATACAAGGGCTAAGCTGTAACAAGATGTAAATATAAGTAAGCAATAACATGCAACATGATGTGTGTTCATTGGGATATATAGGCACTCTTTTAGTGTTCATGCTGAGGCATGAGGCTACAGGCCGAGTGCTCCTCAGTGCACAGCAGAGGACTGCTTACAGTACATATTCTCAATGAATTCAGTACACTGGATTGTGTTTCTGCACTTATAAAGGCCTGATGTTAGAAGTTTTAGCTTAGAAAATACACAATCATAGTTTCATAAGAATATATAGGTAGATGACCTTGTGGTCCAGTCAGAGAGCAGTATATGAGGTGGCCATCATGAACCGTTTATAAATATATTTATTTTATTTTAGAATTTAGCAACCTGGCATAGCCTGGTGTAGATGCAGCACCTATTTTATAAGAAGGTCCTTAGGACATTACAGAAGCAGGGTAATTGCACACATGTTAATCAGTTGCACTACAGAAACTGAAAATCCTAACTAGAAGCAAGTATCCATCATATAATCATCCCAACAAAATGTACAAGAATACATCCATGGGAGGTGATGTGATGCAGTAGAGGATGGGTGTGGAAGGAAGAGCAGGACATGGAGAGGGTAGTTGCAGAAAAAAAAAATGCAAATAATTACATTTGCTGCATTTTTTGTACTGCAAATAATGACTTTTTGTTGTAAATGGATGGACCTTTTGAATGCAGCAACAGAGTGGCACGAATGAAATCAGAAGGGTGCGGACGCAAGGTACATCTGTGTCTGAATCTTTTGGAAATCCAACCCGTAGAATCAAACAAAGTGTTAACTCAGTGGTGGTGCATTATTGCAAAACTGGCAAGAGTAACCAAGACAAGTGATTAGTCAGATGTGATTGCATGACAGCACTTTATTCCAGCACAAGAGCACAGGTCAGAAATGCTTAACTTTCTGAACCTCTTACTCGGTATTAAAAATAAAAATCAGAAACTATTTTAGTCACAGTAAGGCACTCTAGGATGTGTGTTGGATAACGGCACATCTCCGGTACAAGTCATTCAGCGTGGTCTCATGCCTTAGTTCCCAAGGCATGTCATTATACCACAGTAACACACACCATGTCATGCCTTCTTGCTTAATAGTCCTACTCCTTACTCCTAGTGTGAAATTCCCTATACTTTTGCAATGTATTGTGAGGATAGATGAACTGACAGACATCATGCTCTGCCTCAGAGAAATTAAACTGAAAACCTATTTAAGCCAAAGATGGACAGGGTAGGATCACAGAGGCAACAATCATGTTGAGAATCTCTTTGTGGTCTTGTGGTTAGGGCATCTCATTCAATAAAAGTAGATTCCACAGAGGAAGACCCTGCAGGAGTTGAGTGGCTCAGAATATAAAAGCCTGCCCCAGTGTGATTGTATCATGTCAGTTGGGAGGCAGTATAGCGTTGTGGTTAAGAGCACTGAGCTGCAAGCCTGGAGAACCGAGTTTGAATCCCACAGCCACCACTTGCACACTGTGTGGCCATGAGCAAGTCACTTAACTTCCCTGTGCTCTCAGGATACACCTGGAAAGAAGCCGTATTGACTTAGTGTGTCTTTCCTGGCCAAAAATTGGAAAATAACATTTTTATTGATCTGATAGAAAGTAAAACAGAAATATGTTTACCCTCGAGGAAAAAGGAGGGACGGGGGGACATGATAGAAACTTTCAAGTACCTCAAGAGAATCAACAAAGTCCAAAAGGATAGTATCTTTCAGAAAAAGAGATGTGCAATAACAAGGGGGCACAATTTGAAAATAGAGGAGAGATGGCTCAGAGGCCATGTGAGGAAGTATTTTTTCACAGAGAGGGTGGTGAATGCATGGAACAGTCTTCCTGAGGAGGTCATGGAGTCAAAAACAGTGGGGGAATTCAAGAATGCATGGGACAGACATAAGGTAATTCTAGTGGGGGATAGGAGAAAGTAGGTTGTTGGTTAAATAGGATCTGCAGCTTATCCATTAGGTAGGGAAATGGGCAGACTAGGTGGGCCAAGCAGTCCTTAACTGTCATCAAATTCTATGTTTCTATGTAGAAACTTACTGAAAGCTGTAAAAGACAGACTACATAGCTCTGAGGCAGAAATACCTATTTAGGCAGACTGGATGGACCCTTGCTCTTCATCTGCTAGCAAGTACTATGTTTACCTCGATTTTGAACACTTTCAAATTCTGTGATACATGAGTGTATTATCACTCATGCATTATGACATTTTTGCACAAACATATTTTTTAGAAAATTCATGCTAACCAAATTGCATAATCCTTAAACCAGTAAATGCTTTACAATTAACACTTCATTTAATATCTTTCATTTCCTGGGTTCCTTACTATTTTCCACCTCAGTCTAATCTCAGAAGTACAAGTCAATTAATTCAGGGGAAGATACACATTTTGGCATTTTTACCTATGTCTTCACAGACCAGTAACTACTAAAAAATAAAATATGGGAAGGGTTATACAGTGAGGTTCATTTTTCACACCCTCGGTGGGCGATGTCTTTATAAACCTCTCAAACTTCACTCTCAAAAACATAATTTACGAAGGGAATAACTTTCATCTGAGAGGGATAATTTGCCACATTACATCAGCGGACTCATGTGCAGATCAGTTATCGACCACTGGGGGGGGCTGCTACAACACTACTGGGAACCTGCCCCTTAAACTTCTTCTCCAGCTTCACCGAATGCCACCCAATGCTTGTGAGCAGCCTCATCTGGAACAGACTCCCTTCCTGCATCCTGTTCACCCCCGTGAGGTACTTGTGGGTCTCTATTATGTCCCCTCTCACTCTCCTCTCTTCCAAGATGTATATGTTGAGGTTCCTCAGTCTTTCCTCATAGGGATTTTGGTGCACCCCCCTGCACCATTTTAGCTGCCCTCCTCTGGACTGCCTCCACCCTGTCTATGTTCTTTGAGGTGCGACCACCACAAGTGGGCACAATACACCAGGTAGAGTCTCACTTAGTAATTGAGCGATACAGTGGCAACTCCACCTCCCTCCTCTTGCTGGATATACCTCTCCCAACACATCCCAGCATCACACAGGCTCTACTCACTGCTTTGTCACACTGTCCTGCCATTTTGAGGTCATCAAATATGATAACCCCAAGGTCCCAGTCCTGATTAGTGACTGTCAGTACCCCCCATCTTATACTCAGTTACTGGGTTCCTATGCTCTGGGTGCATGATTTTGCACTTCTTAGCATTGAACCCCAACTGCCAAGCTTTGACCACTCATAAAGTTTCCCAAGATCCCTACATATTCTATCAGCTGCCTCCTGATTGTCCACCCTATTACAGAATTTGAGGTCAACTATAAAAAGGCTTCCCTTCCAGTTCTATGTCACTTATGAAGACATTGAAAAGGATCGGTCCCAGTACTGAGCCCTGTGGTACCCCACTGATCATTCTCCCATCATTAGAGTGAGTGCCGTTAACCACCACCCTCTGTCACTTATCCATTAACCAGGTTCTAACCCAGTTCACCACTTTGTATCCCACCCCAGGCTGCTCAGTTTCTTTATCAGTCTCCTGTGTGGCACAGTGTGGAAGGCCTTGCTAAAGTACAGATTGGCCACATCCACTGCCCTCCCCTGATCTATTTCCCTATGGTCACCCAGTCAAATAAATAAATCAGATTAGTCTGGCATGCTACCCCTTTTGCTATAGTTTCCTCCGTCTGGGCCTTTGCTCCCCTCACTGCCTTACCTGCTTCCCTGTTTTACTTGGTACACCTCCCTGTCTTCCTTCCTCTGCATTTCCTTATACCTCTTGAATGTCACCCTCTTTTTCCTTCACCGCCATGGCCACCAAGCACCATAACAGTTTCTTTTTCCTTTGCTTTTAATCACTGTTTTCACACACAGGTTGGTTGCCTTAATATGCACCCCCTTATTTTTCTCCACTGCTCCTCCACCACTCCCTGGCAACCCCCCCCCCCCCACTAGGCATTTTGTGAGGCAGTTTTCCATTTCTTTAAAAATCCACCTTCCTAAACTCCAGGACCTTTGTCCTCATGTGAGTTGCCTCTGCTCCCATCTTAATGTTAAACCACACTGTACAGGATCACTGTTACCTAGGGGACTGACCACTGTGACTTCTGCAATGCCATCCCAGATTGCAAGCACAAGGTCCAGCAGTACTCCGTACCTAGTGGGTTTGTTTACTAGCTGCTTGAGAAAAGCCCTTTGGTGGGAGTCAAGGACAGACCGGCTCCTTGCTAAAGCTACAGTTGGAAGTCTCCATGCCACGTCTGGCAGACTGAAGTCACCAACTAGCAACACCTCCCCCTTACTTGGCATCCTGATGATAGCTTCCCTAAGAGCCTCATACAACTCCTCTCCCTGTGCTGGAGGTCTGTATATCACCCCCGTCTGGACAGCGGCCCCAGCACTTCTCTCCAGGAAGACCCACATACAACATATCCAGCCCTTCCTTTTCCTCTAATTGCCGCTATATTTCTGTAACCTTAGGTTGGTACAGAACTGCATCCACTGCACAGATAGTTTTTAAACAGCATTTTTTTCACTTATAAAGAATAAGACATATATTCAGTGTTTAGTGCCAGTATTTCATGGCCAAGCATTTTGTCAAGGCAAGTGTTCTGTGGCCTGCATGGTCATATTTTTGTTTTCTATACACCGTGGCTAACATACAAACTGTGTTGATCTCCATGAAGAATAGTCAGTTTCTTTCACTGTGACAGCCTACGACTCAGTACCCCATAGATAACCTATCAAGAAGCTGGGGGATCCATGTGTTGGGGCAAAGCTAACAAGGTGGCTATCAAATTGGTTGGGTAGAAGGACCTAAATGGTAACTGTAAATGGGTCACATTAAGAGGTCAGGAAAGTCACAGGTGGGTTACCACAAAAGTCTTTGTTGGGACCAGTACTATTCAAGTGTTCATCTGCAACACAGAGGATGCAGTCATGGAAAAAATGTGCCTTGTTGCAGATGACACTAAACTCTGTGGCAGGGCTGACTCCAAGGAGGGGGTCATATACATGATGAGGGATCCAGAAAAGCTGAAGGGCCGATCCAAGGTATGGCAGCCAAATACGAAGTGCAAAATTATGTGCACAGGCAATTGCAGCCTAAAGACAGGTTATTGGCGAAGGAGTGAAAAACAGTGAAAAAAAAAATAGTCTGATCACTGAAGAAAGGCATTTGGGGATTATCATTAGTAGACAGGCTCAGAGTTCAGGTCACTCAGAAATGCAAAGAGGATGCTGGGATGTATACAGAGAGGGTTCTCTAGCAGGGGGAAAAAAAAAGGTACTGGTGCCATTGTATGGATCCCTTGTGAGACCACATCTAGATTACTGTGTCCAGTTCTGGAGCCCACACTGGGAAAAGGATAAATGCTGCATGTAATTGGCCCAGAAGTAGGTTACAAAGGTGATACAAAGTCAGCGAGCAAGGAGCATTTAGCCATCCTGAACAGGTACTTGCTGGAGACCAGAAGGGAAAGGGGGGCATGACAGAAACCTTTAAGTATCTGAAAAGGATAAACAGGGTAGAGGGTCATGACCTGTTTCAAGTATGCTCACAGATCAATAACTTGGTGACACAAGTATCAACTGGTGGAGGGGTAGATTCGGGAAGGACATATGAAAGTACTACTTTACACAAAAGGCTGTGCATAGACAGAACAGTTTTCCAGTGGAGATGGTAAACACTAGATGAAGCAGGTTTCAAGAGAGTACAAAACAGCCATAACAGGTTAGTGAAAGACCATGAAGTGGGTGCAGACATGGGGGGGCAGGATAAACAACCAATGGGCATTCAGCCTAGGCAGGACCAAGGGGAGCATCAGAGAGCTCAGGTAGGAAAATGAGCAGACATGATGGACTACGAGTCCTTTTCTGCCAACACCTTTCTATGTTTTTAAATAGATAACTAAATTGCACATGTGCTCAGCTGTCAAAATATTTGGATGTTTTTTCTTACCTGATGTAGCCAGCCCATTCGACAAAAACAAGTAGACAATGAACAGGTAGGAGGTATGTTTCCACATGTTTGGGCTTTTAGCAGTTGTCTTTTTTTTTGTTTGTTTGTTTTATACACTGCTCTTTCCGAAGTTCTCAAAGCTACCTGGGAGGAGATAAAGATGCAGTGCATTAGAGTGTAACTATTGCTTACTTATAAAATCAGGCAATCTGCAGAAAAGTCCAACAACCCCCAACTCCCTGGTTTTTTACTCACATTTTTTTTTTCCATTAACACTTTCTACTCCTATCAGAACTGATTTCCCCAGCCCCGTCACCCAACACTTTTGGGTCTTACCTCACTCCTGGATGTCCTCTGCCAAAAGTCCTCAGACAAAGGTGCCTAGTCACCAGCGCAGGGCTGGTGGGGGACTGGGACATCATCCAGCTGCGGTTAAGAGTTTCTTACTCCATATTCTCCCTTGGGACCACGTGCATGTAATGATGTGATGTGCCTGCTCAGTGTGGGATCCCTTCCCATGAGGTCTGCTAGGCTCCCACCCAGATCTCTTCAGGTGGCAGCAGACCAGCGGGACACACTGACCCACTCCCCCTAGGAGGAAAACTGTCCAAGGGGCACTCAGTCCTTCCTCCCCCAGTGACACAAGTCCATTCACAAACTTAGGTCAGTAGTGAAGCAGGCACTTGCTTTACCACCATGCTACTGCACCAGCTACCACTTATTCTTATTGCAAGTGCTCACAACAGATGGTCTCTTGTATGCAGACTTCACATTATATAGGAGTCGGTCAATTCCATTTTTTAGGCATATTTACCTGTTGTAACATCCACATCGTAAATAACTACATACAATGGCTGTGTGTGTTTCTGCAGTTTGAACAGAAAATACTTCACGGCTAGGTGTGTGTAAACAGAATGTTATGCCATCCCTAACTGGGTACCAGGTCCATATAGTGTGAAGAGAACCATGTATGAAATACAGTGCTGTAAGAAGTGCTAATGGTTGTACAGTGACAGGGAGTTTCAGCATGTGGTAAGAACTGCTACCCTGTTGCTACAGGCTGCCCATGCCACCCCTACAGTGCCTGGCTGAGCTGCTCCCATGGTGGAATGGCTAAAGCACTTGCCTCCAACAGTGTCAGGGACCTTGGGCTGCAGTTTTGTTCTCGCCAGGTCCCACTCTGTTGTGACTTTTTTTTGGGTTATTTTTCTTTTTGTACCTTTACATACTCAGCAGGGGTGGTCCTATGGTTCCCCATTTTTATGGTCAGCCCCGTGGCACTTTCCACAGACACGGTGCCCAAGATCACCCTATGCCACATCACTTACCCCTATCATGGAAGACCTTCAGGCAGTCAGGCTCAGAGCATCCAGTGCAGCACTGAAGGGGGCCGACCATCACGAGTGCTGGAGGATTGGGGCTATTTTAGCATGTACCCCCCCCACAGCGCAGGCGTGCAATGATGTCAATGACACTGCAGTGTGTGCTTCTGCCCACTGCATGTCTGACATCAGCCCACGCTGTCCCCACAGCAAACTGCAGCTTACACCAACCCCCAGCCACTGCCAAGAGCCAGCACAGTCATGGTCATCCCTTTCCACCCTCCCCGGAAGAGGAAAGCAGCCTGTGGAATACTCAGTCCTCCTCCCCCCAGCTGACCCTCCAACGCCAAACGTTGCTCCCAACCCCGGGCTGTCAGCATGGTGCGAAGACTGGCGTACAGCGCCTCAATCCTCACCGTCACCGGGCCAGCTTGCTGCAACTTTTTTTTTTTTTTTTTTTTTTAAAGTTCCCGGTCCATTTTATTTCTTCCCCCCAAAGTCCACAACCCCTCAAAACTGATTGTAATTAGTCCAGGGGAAACCAAAATATTCCTCCAGTGTGCACTGTGGTTGTGGTGGTCAGCATGTTGTAGCCTCAATATTTTGCCACAGGCTGTTTTGCATGCAGCACTGTTGATGTGCATGGTTTTGACCACGACATTATGACCCCATGCAGGGTTTTATTTAACTCTAAAAATTGATTAGTGTTTTGCTCATAAAAGTGCTAAAACATTGTTAAAATGCATAGCACTTGCCTCATTGTGCTTAACAAACATAACACTTCTAGAAAATCTATATAAATACTTTCTGTACAGTTAGTATTGTCACAGGGAAAAAACTGCTAATCAATTATTTAAAACCCCGTCATGCCCCCTAGCTGTGGAATGTTACATAAACCCCGCGTGGAAAGCCCAAGGGGTTTATAAAAGCATCCCACACCAAGGGTGTTTATAAAATTCTGCATTATGCACACTTACTCATGTCTTTTTTTTTTTTTCATAATTGCTTAGTAACATTTTTTTATCATGTTTTTGTCCTCTCCCTGCCATACAGCAGGGATATACCCAGCTAGCCGGCGTATTTTTCAGCATTTAGATAGCAGACGGGTTAGATTTCTTCCTTGGTTGTCTCCTCCTGATTCCCCACCCTTTGTTGTAAGAGCTGCCTCTGATGTTCACATGCACATGTAACACCCCTATGGCAACAGCAAAGTCCCTGGCCCAGTCACAGGGGTCACTGTGGTGCCAGAACTTGCCACCAACCCTCAACAGCTCAGGCACACTACTGCAGGATGGCTACGGTAACACTCTTCTAACACTCGCATAAATAAATAAATCCCTTCTCCTGTGTGCAATCCCTTAGAAATGGAAAACTGCCATTGTGTCCCTGTCCACAAAGGTGAACTGAAACAATCAATCAAAACCTACAGACCCATCTCCCCTATTATGTACCCAAGCAAAAATACAAGACAGGCTAGTGTATGCTCAACTGCAGGAATACCTTGAACCACACCAGTCCCTCACTTGCTGCCAACATGGATTCAGAAGAAACAAAACAATGGTACAGACACTACCCTGGTGAGGTTAGCAAGCAACATCTTAGAAGCAGCTGAGCAAGGCATGGCCACTTGTGCAGCACTTATAGACCTCACCAAGACTTTTGTCCTTGTGAACCATGCAATCTGCTGGAGAAGCTCAGAGCTACTGAGTTACATGATCTGACTTAACACTGGTTCAGTTACTGCCTTTCTAATCACAAACAACTTGTCAGATGGCAGGGTGTCTCTCCGAGCACAGAGACATAACTGATGGTGTGCGACAAGGTTCAGATTTTGGGTCCTGTTCTTTTCTCACTATTTATTAATGATATGCCTGACAGTTGTGGGGGTCTCCCTGCAACGCTATGCAGGTGACACTGTCCTCTACAGGTCCTCAGATGATATTAATTGGATTAATTCAGAACAGAGGAATGACTTAAAATTGTTCAGTGCCTGGCTTCTGTGAAACAAGCTAGCATTAAATGTCAAAAACAAAATCCATGTTCTTTGGCCCCAGAAGGTTGGGTGCGGAAAAACTGAACCTATTGAAACTGGCTACCATGTGGGGTGCTCACCTGGAGCTGGTGAGTTCTTTGAAGTACCTAGGGGTAATGCTCGGCCACAATCCATCTTATGGTGTCCTTGCAGATGCTGTGTTCAAAACTATACATCAGAAACTTGGCCTACTGTACAGACTCTTCTCCTACCTTTCTAGTGATGCCCGACTAGCCATAGCAAATAGTACGCTTATGCCAGTTCTTCTATATGGTGCTCCTATTTTAAATCCCTGTGCACCATGGAACACAGCAAGCTCATTTGCATTTGTAATAATGTTGACTGCTCTGTGGCAGGTGCCCCTCCTAGGGAACACTACGGCAATGTGCTCACTGCCCTTGGGTGACCTTTTGCTGCACATATGGAGTTCCCCTTGTTCCGCTTAGCCTTCAAGTTGTTGAAAATCTTTACCCCACCCTGCCTTGAAGGCATCCTCAAGCTCAAACAGCATACAAGACACCTCGACTCCACTTCCAGCCCACTGCTCGAAATCCCAAGAGTGATCTCTGCTCCTGGCAGGCATGTCTTCTCCTTCACCACCTCATGCTCCCATCTCTATGGGACAATCTTCAAAGTGAGATTTTGAACTGTTCCACATTTGTATAATTTCAAAACAAGCTAAAACTTACCCATCAGTCGTGAACCACTGCAGGTGCAATTGCTGAGGTATAATCTACTACCTTCATGCTTTGGGTCCTCTGGCATGTGCTGCTTTTTCTGGTGAAGCCTGTTGCTCTACTGAGCTTGCAATGTGCAGTATTTTGAATCATGAAGCTTAAACTCATTGGGCAGGACTTGAGCTTGGTGCATCTCGGTTGCTCCAGCGAAAATGAGAATGCGCCAAGGACAAACATTGGTATTTACAGAAGATAGACCGGTGGGGATGCTCTCGGTGCACCCCCTCTGTGAATACCACTGTTGTGCCCAGCTCAGGATGCACCAACGCAACCTCCTGGTTGGGCTGGGTACATGATGGGGCAGCGCATCTTCCAATGCACTGCGCCAAAAGCTGCCATTCACAGCCACAGACATGCAAATAAAGCCATTAGGCATGCAAGGCACAATGGGGCTATTTGCATGTCATTATAGCCCCATCTGCATGTGCCTAGCAGGGTTGCGCTTGGTGAAATGTGCCAAGTCCCCTGCAAGGGCTGTGTGCTGTATGGTGCATCTGGGAGTGCCTAGGCAGGTGGCCAGAACCCACCCCCCTCCCTGCCTGCATCCCAGTATGACTGCAGCTGCCTGCGGTGAAAATTTAGAAAAAGCAAAACCCTCCCACCAGATCCCCAGAAGACTGCTGCTGCTTGCAGCAAAATGTAGAAAAGCAGAACCAAAATATGCAACCTCCCGAGCCCAGCAGACCTCCCAGCCCCCGCTTAGGCACCCCAACCCACCCCACTCCCCCATTCCAGCATAGCCCCACCATGCGTGAGGCAGCTCAACCCACCCATATTACTACCACGGGTGCCCGCCAACAGAGCTGGCTGTGAATGACAGCTACTTTACAACTAAAAGTCCACTGGTCGATTGTGTTAGCCAGTGGGCTTGCAGTATGTACTGTAAGCTGTCACACAAGATTGTGAATGACGCCATTCACAGTGTTGTGTATGACAGCTTACAGTAATTTTTTTTTTTTTGTTTATAGGATTACAAATACCTTTGGGCCATAGCACTTTTACAAAGGTTCCACGTCAGAGAAATACAAATTATAGGGAACATCAAGACAGGCATTACAACAATGTGGACATTGCAAACAGAGTACAGATTAATACAGTACAAGGGTAGCATTGTAACTAGGCAGCCAGCGGCATTTGTCAGAGAAAATAGACAACAGATAAGAAGTGCCAGTGTCATAGGGAGAGGGAAGAGGGTGGGGGGGAGAAGGAATGTAGGAAGGGTGGCAAGAGGGTGAAAAGTGCAGCATTGGGTATACCAAGATGTGAGGGTAGAATCCAGTGGGGCGGGAGGGGGAAGGGGAGTTGTAGCTATATAATTTTATAGGAGCCTGATTTGGCTCCCTGAGTACCTGCATCTGATCTCTGATCAGAAAGCTGCATCTTTGTTTGGCTAGGCATATTTATGGGCTGCCCACCATACACATCTATGCTCCATGGAGTGGTTGTTCATTTATTTTTTTATTCAATCAGTGGACCTGTTAATCAGTGGTGGACAATGGATTTAATTTCAGCTTTGCTTGTGATTGTCCTAACCAAGTTTAAGCCCCACAGCTGCAGCACCCCTCTGAGACTGTCTGCACCCCCAGACCATTCATCGCTGACCCAGGTAAGGAGCAAGTTGTGGACTGTGTTTCTGCCCCCTCCCCCCAGCATCATCAGACATACCCCTAGGCTTTACATTTGAATTTTGATAACCAGATGGGCCCACTGAGACAGCATGTCCCTTTTTCAGGGGTGACCTGGAGTTAACTAAACTCAACATGCACGCATTAGGAAATACTACACATGAACTCACTGTTAGAAAAACAAACAGCGTCGCAGGTCAATTATACATGTTAGGTGGCATCTGACAAGGATTTTCAATAAGAGAGTGGTTTTCTGGCCTACTGATTTAAAAAGTGACAAACAGCCTCCTTTTTGGAAGCTTATAATTTATTTGATGTAGTTTGGCATTCAAAAAAAAAAAAAAGGTGATGGTTAAGCCAGACACCAAGATACTTAAATGAGGGTACGTTGTTAATTTGTCCCCCATCGAGGGTGAGAAAGGTGGGGAGTGAAGGGAGTCTAGAAAGCCTTTGTCATGTGCCAAAACACATGGAGACCATTTTCTTAGCATTAAGGGATAGTTGACCATTTCTGGACAGTGCTGAAATCAAGTTGAAGCCTGGATCTTAATTCAGATGGAAAAGAGCCAGGGGAAAACAGGACCATGTCATCTGCATACATGCATACATGTGGATGGATACAGAGGAGCCGGCTTAGGGGAGGTCATTGAGGAATATGGAGAAAAGCAAAGGGCCAAGGATGGAACCTTGGGGAATGCCAGTGTGTATGGGTCGGGGGTTGGGGAGAGAGTCTCCAGTTCCCACTGATTGAGATCTACCTACAAGGTAGGAGTTGAACCACCTGGTTGCGGAGTCAGATACTTGCCGATTTTAATTTGTCCAGGAGAAGAAGGTGGGAGACAGTGTCGAAAGCTTTTGCTAGATCAACAAAGATGATGGCAGTGAGAAGGCCTTGTTCCATGCAGAATGGATGTAATCTGTGAGTCTGAGGGAAGAGGAAGTGGTGGACTCATGTTTGTGAAAGGGGGTGAAAAAGGAAGAGGAGCTGAGAAAAGGGGAGAGCTGAGCTAGAACTATGTGTTCTTGAAGTTTGGATAAGGTTGGATGGAGAGAGATTGGGTGGAAATTTCCAGGAGAGGAGGAGTCACCTCTTTTTTGAAGGGGAATGACAGTTGCATACTTCCAGGTATCCAGAACTGAGGCAAGACAGAATGATAGGTTGAGCAGGGAGGAGATGGGCAAAGCAGTAGCCAGTGCAGAGAGGTATAGGAGCTTGGAATTGAGCCCATCAGGACTCCCATCTTTTCACTCCTCATAAAAGAGTACTACACCCTCACATATTGCAAGTGTTATCCATTCTCTTTTCACCAATCAGCTCTGTTTCTATAGTAACTGAGGATATAAACATTTTTTTTATTCACTGTTAGCAGTAGTCCTCTCTAACTATCCTGGATACCTCCATTATCCGAATGCTGAAATCTCAGTTTGTTGCTGGGAGCTGAAACAGCAGCGAGAAGATGATGTGTTAACACACATTAGTCTCCACAGTATACCTGTCTGCTGGTTAAGAATAACAAACCAACTAGCAGAAGAGGTGTGAAATACCCTCATTTAAGGGGACACTGTCAACCTTGTTTGCATCGCATTATTTCAAGTTAAAACACCACATTTTAGGACTGCTTACCATCTCTAAAATTCATTGATGTTTGTTGCTGATCTGCCTTCTTTCTTTGTAGAACTAAAACGCATGTTGATGGTATAGTTGTACCCCACCTTGTTTTGTTTTAAATCCTTGATCTATTCCTACTGCAAATGACCTGAACACTAGAAACGCCCCTAAAAGTGCACCATTCATGATGCAATTGTCTGCTCTCCTCATAATGCATATTTAGTGGCTAGACTGTGTTGGGACATTCCCAGGTCCAGGAAAGATGCAGTGAGAGTTGATCAAGGAATGTAAACAAACACATTTTTGTAAGCTAACACTAGTATGGTGGGCAGTCTGTTTTTCACATTCTAAAAGAAAAAAAAAGAATCAGAATCAAACTACCAGCTACATCAGCAGTCTCTACAGGATATGAACAATCATAAAGAGTTTTTTTTTTTTTTTAAACTAGGTACACTTTGAGCACTAAAGGGGTTGAGAGTGTCGCTTTAATTTCAGTTAGTTTCAAAAACTTCTTGGAAATCCTTTCACTTTGTGCATTTCTTGTGCATTTCTAAGGTTGTTTAGACTTGCTGCACAGCGATATACAGTGTAAATGGGCTCTGTGACATCTTCTCATTGCTAATGCAGCTTTTGGGAATAAAATGAAATTTCAACAATCAAAAAATGGAAGCACCCAGGATAGTTACAAAGGACTTCTGCCGACTTCACCTGTGTCATTTGCAGGCATGCACAATGATTGCCTGTGCTGCACCCACCTAATTTCAACAGGATTTAAATGAAAATGAAGGTACTGAAGTCTGGTGTGAAATTCTGCTTGACTCCATTGCAAAGGTCAAAATCCAACTCATGTAAGGCATCCTGCAATTTTATGTTTTAGTGCTAAAGCCTACAATAGTTACACTCTATTAGTCAGTGCTGTGCCGTCCACTGCAGTCCCTACGTTTTTGTGTTATGCTGGCCAAGAAACTTTTCAAGGCACAGTAAGTGCCCTGCTGTTTTCTGTAGCTTAAAGTGCATCTGAGTTAGAAAAAAAAATGCTTTTAGAGAATAAAGGGACTTCACAAGATATGCAACAGGACTGAATGAGAGTATAACATCTGCTGGTTTGTGCAGAGTCTTCACCTTTGCAATGATGACACACATGATTTCATACCAGGGCAAAACAAAGTGAAGCAACCTCATTTATATTTAAATTAGGATGAATTTAGGAGGATGCAAGAGAGGCAAACATTGTTCTCACCTACAAACTACACCGGTATACAGAAAATAACTTGGGAGACTAACCCTTTAAATTCACTACTACACAACGTGTAACTAATATAACAAAGCACAACATTTCAGTAAATCTCCTCTTATCCATGCTGTTTCTTTATTAAATCTGTAATAGAGTGAAGAGAGAGAGAGAGAGAGAGAAAGCAGCAGCATATACATGTGAATACAAGACTGGGACTGATCCAAATGACTTGACCTGAGGGTTTTATGGCAGACTCCAAAATCTAGTTAGTTACTTCCAAATAAGAATCTCTAAAATAGTTTCTTTTCTTAGTTTATACATTTCCTGAACACATAAAACATAAAAGAAAAACGATGATTACTTATAAATAGGCCTTTAAACACTTTATTCAAAAACTAGCCCCCTCCCAAAGAGGTTCCGCCCAAGGAGACAACTGCAAGGGGAACTGCTCTAATATTAACTCTCACCCTGTTAGACATAGCAGGCCCAGTTACTAAAGCCTCGTGAATGATGTAAGGTGCTTGTGTCAGAGAGATCTGGTGCAAGGGGCTCACTGTACCACACGTTGTGTCATTCTCGATTCAGCAATGCAGCCTGCACCAGTATGAGGATCACCTGCTCCAGTCAGGCTTGCCCCAACCCTGTGCATGACACATGACTGCAGCACAGTGGCAGGGGCATGCACCAACATGGCTGTGGCATCCCCATTTTAAGGATTCAGAAAGGCCAGCCCTCAATGTTAGACCACCCCAGGCTGGTCTAAGGATCTTGTGCCAAATCTGTATGGCATAGACAAAGGCTGATCAGTGCCTATGTATTGCCTCTGCTTGCCAACTGTACACAGGGATCACTGGATTTAAAACATTGGACAATGGCTGTGTTGGAGAATGTGTGGCCACAGAGCAATATCACAGTGGACTGCAGTCACATAGCTGAGGTATTGGTATCATTTGATTATCATTGTTTGCATCTGTCTAAGGAGTCCAGCCAGTCTGGCATGCTGGCATGGCTGTAGGCTCACTGGTCCACTGTTATTTCATGCCCTGGGCTGTTGTCCTGTCCTGTTGCCCTGTCTTGCCCATGCTACACTACCATGCCACAGTCTGCAGTAATCCCTTATCATGTACCATGTCTTTGGTACATGACTATGGCAAATCTGGGTTTTTTGGTGCCGGGACCACACCAATTCCTGAATCGGGTGCGGGGTCCCTGGTGTACCCAACATTGACACGAGCTGTGGCAAACAGCAGCTTTTCTTTGGTCTACTAGGCCATTATAGAATTTCATCCAAATTCTTAATCAAAAAACAAGAACAAGAACCAATTGCTTTGAGTCAATCCAAGCAAAATCCCTACACCTTTCTTTTGAAATACACAGTGCTATGTAATATACTGTAATGATGTGCAATGGCAACATTCTGAGTACAACTTTTACTTGGTACACCAACAATTGGGTGGGAACTGCCCCCAACTCCTTTTAACCCAAACTGGGTGCAGACCCCTAATAAAATGTAAAATGTGGGAAGGCGCCAAACAGCATGATTGGGAGTTTGGGGTCAGAGGTTGAGATGGCTGGATCCTGAATTTCTGAATCCAAACACCCTGCACTATACTGCATATAGCAACCCCTCCCTACCCTTGTATACATGCAAATTATTTTCCATGGAGAGGAACAAAATATCCCCTTTATTTAGTCTTTCTTCTCACTGTGTCTTGAATTTGTTATCCCATCCATAGTATTTATTTCTATTTTTCTGTTTTGTATATAGCTTTTTTCATATATTACACACTACCAGCTGACACTGCTTTCAAATTGTTATTCTTAGTTTGTATATAAACACTTTTATTTTATATTTCTGTCCTACCAAGGACCTCCTTGCAAATTAGACTTGCTCAATTGAGTTTTTCCTGGTAAAACAAATACATAAATGATTTATTAAACATGTTTGCATGTAATGAAAACTGTAAGAAGTCATGAACCTGCATTCTGATCCGACACCAGTAGGAGGCTACATAGAGCTGTGACCCAACACAGACACATGGGACACAGGTGGTGACGGCATTTGCAGCTGCCTACTGATAACAGATCAGAATTCAACGTCATGGTTTTTATAACTGCAGTTTCATTTTATGCAAAACTAAAGTAAAAAAATTCAATTTTAAAAAAGGTTTTAAAAAAGATTACATAAAGTGGGTTATTCCTTTAATACTAGTAACATTAAGAATGCTTAGAAAATGGGCTTTTTATTTCCTGGCATCTGATTGGCTGGTGCCCTTGCCAAGGGGGTACATTAACTTTCAATAGATGCCCAGGAAATAAAAAGTACCAGCCTTAGTGCCCCATCACCCACTCATGTACCCCTGTGCCCAGTCTGCATCCTGACTGGCTGAAAACACACAATTTAATTTTAAATCACCGCCATTTTTACTCTCCCTTAGCGAGAGATACTGGCCCTCAATGCTATGCAGTTCACTACCAGGTACCGCACCAATCTGTCACACAACCTCAGCGGGGCTCCTTTCAGTCACATTTTTTTCTTGTGTACTGCACCTCTTAAGCAATTATCTGTGACTCTCAATACCTGAGCTATCCCTCCAGCTTCCTCTCACTCACACAGAAAACTGTACTGGATACTGAGCAAGACAGCCCCCAAGCGATCTCCTTTCCTAGCTTTTTCAAATAAAAACAACATACACTAGCCACACATAAAAAAATAAACCAACAAAAGCAAAGCTGTCCAACCGATCAGCTTCATGGAACCGCCTAATCAGTGCGGTTTGAAATGCAGCGGTGCATGCCTTTCCAAACCTAAACCAAAACTTCCTTCCTCCTCTCCCAGCTCATTTCTACTGTCCGCTTACACTCTTCTGCACACTAGAAACATAACCAGCCCCAATACCCTATACAGAAGTGCCGAACCACAAGACCACGGAGATGACCAGGGAAGCACCAGAATCTTCGGCTCCCCAAAACCAAGCAACTCCTGCCGGTTTCAAACAGAAAAGGGAAAACAACCAGGCGCACAAGGGCACCTTCCTGAACAACCCCAAACCAATCACAATGACAAAGACTCACCCAGGAGATTGAAGGCATCGACCGTGAAGTCCACCATCCGGAAAAGCAATCACACTTCCTCGGCAAGAAGATAATAAAACCGCGCAGCTCCTACAAACCCCTGAGAGCCCAGCAGCTAGGGAGACAAAAACAGCACAAAGCGGGCGGCTCTAAACGTGTCCTTGCCGAAAACAACAGCCAGTAACTCGCCAGTATAGCTTAGGTGACAAACACGGCACGCCACCATTGCTTAAAGTAAAAATAAAACAAAAAGTAATAGTGCCATGCAACTGGGGAGTGACACAACAGATTGTCACCAAGTGAAGCACGAAACCACCCGCCTAATACTGGATTAGCGATCCCCGTTTGTACTCACTTATTACTGGCACCTTTTGAACCTGCAGAAACCACAGTTTCTCCCTCTCAGTTTCGAAACTTGATGTCTTATTTTAGATGATGGGGGTAGGAGAACAGAATGGCTCTGTCACCAGAATGAGTGTGGTGTGTGTGTGTGGGGGGATTAGAGATAGAACAGCACATAAAATGAGGGACTACTTTGTGAAACAAAAGTTAATTATTTGATATTTCTATTTATGTTCAGTCATTTCATTAGTTATTTCACAACCTAACAAAAATGTACACATATGCCCATTTTCTGTGTAATAATCATTTCCAGGTGGCGGTATTTGCTATATCGACCTTCCAGGGGCATAAGGCCCTCCGCCTGCAGCGTCCGGGCCTCATTGCTCTCGGGCGGTCCGGGTATACACAATACCGCCCACCCTGTTGAGTATTATTACTCATAAATACCATGAAGTACAGGGAAGGTGATGAGGTCCCACAGTTAAGAGTGCAAAACTGAGGCAGGGATCCCAGGTGTGCTGTATCACCTCAACCACTGACTCATTGGTCTTCTGTCCCTCCCAGTGGAAATACAGTGTTGCATTTCAGTTGGGCTAGACTAAATGAAGTAAAACAAACAGACCCCTCACTTTTATCAGAAGGGCTTCACCCGAGTATGCACCATACCTCTTAACCTCTCTCATCACAAATCAAGGACAAGGCTTGAAATGATCAAGGACAAATGACCAAAATAAGGGACACATCTGAAAAAAATAGTAATACTAGTTCCAGAAGCTGTGTACAACAAGCTTCTCAGTATTAATAGCATTTTCTGTAACACCAATGCATGGCATTATTTTGTGATTCAAATCTCTACTCTTCAGTGACAGAAATTCCAAATTTAGGAGCGAGAGAAGAAATCTGAGGCAAAACCAGGGAGAGCTGAGAGGTATAGCATGCAGTATGCACAACACCTTTGTAATATGCATACAGTAAAGTATTACTGTGATTGAAATTTACAAAACCTTTAGGTCGGGTCCGCTGAAAAAAGCAAACCAAAGTCAGAAAAAAAAAATTAAAGCATGCTTTACTACTGAGGTCAGACCATCATGTGGCAAGCTATGGAGGAAAGCTTGCATCATGGGTGTAGTTTTTCCCCGGGGCGACAACTCTCAGGCTCAAAACTATTGGCCTAAATAGTGAACCTATTTTTAGACTACCTTATCCGAGAGGGAGGCCAGCTCTCCTGGGGGGGCTCGAGCCTAGAACCCCCCCCCCAAAAAACTCTACACCTATGGCTTGCATCATCATGTCAAACAATATAACACAATCCCAAGCTGATCAGCTCCATTTAAAGGGGAAGTGATCACTGCAGTAACTTTCATTCCCCCATTAAGGGAGAAATCATTTTAAAGCAACAGTACTAGATAACAAAAATTGAATCTTTTGCAGCAGTGAGTTCCTGTGGTCTGTGAAACACTTACCTGGTAATCGTTCTTGTTTTTGCTGTGCTATCACCCCGTAATTTGCTCAGTTTTTCTTTCCTTGCTTTTGTTGACATTTCTCTCACCTGCCATGTTGAACTAGAACCTTCTGCTGCCAACTGTGCATGCGCATGACTCACAGTACTACACAGGAATGGTGGGAATGCGCAGCACAGGGTCCCATGGAAGTAAACAAAAGACGTGATGTGACATGACGGGAATATCGGCTGCAAATTAGGCACCAGCCATATTTGTTGTGGATCCACAACAATGGAAATAAATGTTAAATATCTAAAAAACTAAAGATCACTAGAAATAAATATTTACAGATATGGAAACTGGAAATATGGCTGCATGCTTCCAGCCAAAATGCAACATTTTGATAATGACTTCCTGATTATCCATTACTTCTGCTTTAATAAGTGTTGCAGAATCCCCCCTCTCCCATATTAAGGGAGGCATTATCATTTTAATAAGTGTGGCATAAAACCACCCCATTATGTGGTAAACGAGACACAGCAATGGCCTGATGCTCATACAGAAGCCCAGTGCTGTCATGTGGTGGTGCTCTCTGGCGATGCTGGGAGAAACCAAAATACTAGAACATGATGCACCAAAGGGTAGAAATGAATTTATCTTGATCTACAATAGAGATGAGAACAGCATCATTTCTTTTGGACTTGGGTTCCATGTGAATATATGGACAATTTTCACATTTCCAAGAACGCTGACAACTACACCTACACAAAATAAGAAGTATTCCTCAGGAACTACTGTGTATAGGATTTGGGGCCTGGGATAAATCAAGTCCATTCACAATACAAAATGGTTGGAGGAATCTGTGCACTTTTGATAATTTATTTCTTTTTTAAAAATCATTGCTAGTATCTATTTGTATTAAAAAGTAGGTAACACAGCTATGGATATATTAAACTTTGATTAAACTTCGTGCACTTACTAAATTGTATCATTTTAATCATGGCAGTGGGGTGATGGCCTCAGTGACATCAGTTATGATGCACTATTTAAATGCAATTTTTTAAACCAAATGTACCCTTGTTGAAGTTCTATTTTTAGGAACAAAACTCCATTGGGAGTTTAGCAGCAGACTGCAGGGGTAGTACCTTTATTTCCAGCACTTCAGCAATGTGTTGCACAGTGTGCAAGTACCAAGATTTAAAAAATTGTGATCATACTTTACATGCCAGGTGCTTTGTGCCTCTTACTTTTGCAACTGCATAGCTGTTGAGGTGAGTTGTGAGGCTTCACTTTTGCCGACTGTTTACAGCCTTACACAGCTCTGTACTGTGGGCACCTCCTTTGCTGGTGTTTTCTTTCCAATGTAACAAGACCTGCAGCAAGGTGACCAGAATGTTGGGGTGCATTGGGAGGGGTTTCAATAGCAGAAAGAAAACCACTGGTGAGGCCCCTTCTGGAATACAGTGCATAGTTCTGGAGCCCCCCCCTCCCCCCGAGGAGAGACAGGCTGGAGATGGCGCAGTGTAAAGTAACCAAAAATCAGGGCCAGCAGGACAGATGGGATCTTCTGAGGATCGGTTCCGGGCACTGAACATGTACTTGCTGAAGGTCAGAAAGGAGAGGGGTGATGTGATGAAGACTTTCAAGTTCCTGAAAGGAGTGAACAAGGTAAACTGCAAGGATTTATTCAGCAGTAATGGCAGACTGAAAACAAGGAGGCATGAGTGGAAGCTGGTGGGTGATTCAGGAGGGATGTGAGAAAGATTGACTTTACGGAGACAGTGGTTGAACCATGAGGTAGCCTACCAGCAGAGATGGTGCGCTGCACAAAAAACATTGATGGGTTCAAGCATGGCTGTGACAGTGAAAAGAGCTCAAGTTACTCAGGGGTGTAGCAGAAGTAAGGCAGGGAGCAAGGGTTGGGGGTAAGGGTGAAAACCCCATCTAGTAAACAGGTCATGGGGTGAGGTAGGGTAGGGTAAAACTGGGCAGACTGGATGAACCAGTGTTCTATTTCTGCCAGCACTGTCAAGGTTTCTAGGTTTTTATGACATGTTGCTTAAAATTACCATCTCCCATTTAAAGGGCAAATGATCATTGTAAAAGGGTTGCATATAATCTCTCCCTTCCCCACACTTAGTATTGCATCCCCCCCACCCCATTTAAAGCAGCAGTACTAGTTAGCAAAAACTTAAATTTGGTTGACAGCACAAACCAAAATATCAATTCATTGGATTTTCTTTTTGCTTTATTTCATTCCTGTGGCAAGATACAGAATTTTGAAGTTCTTCAAAATTATTGCTCCTTGCCATGGATGTAAGCAGATTGGGGACCTGTTGTGATGATGGCCATCAGAAACATATGTTGGCAACACATTGATTATATGCATTCTAAATACAGTATGATATATGGGGAGATTTTTTAAAGTTACTGGGGGCTGCCATCTTTATTGTAGATCCAGGCAAATAACATTGGTAATTAAATATGATCTTAAAACTACATGATTGAATTTAAAATACCCTAATGAAAAGCACTAGCAAACAGGCAAGAAGGAGGGGTGCAGCAACAATGGGGAAACATCAAAACTGCCATCACAGAGGCAACAAGCCTTTGTGTGAAGCAAGTAAACAAATCAAAATGAAAAAAAAAAAGCCACTATGGTTCTCAAAAGAGGTGGTAGAGTAGGTTAGGAAACACAGAAGGAGCAGGACAGAGAACTGTACCAGTTAAGGCAGAAGGAAGCAGGAAAGGCAGTCAGAATAGAAAAGGCCCAAACTGAAGAAAAGATAGCAAATTTAGTTAAGAAGGGGATAAAACATTTTATAGGTTCATTAGGGAGCGTAGAAAGACAAAGGGAAGGATAGTGAGGCTGAATAGAATGGACAGTGGGTGGGCAGAGAGGGACAATGAAAAGCAGGGATACTAAATGAATACTTCTGCTGAGTATTCACACAAGAGGAGGGGGGGAGGTACCTAATCCAGTTAACAGAACACCCTGGATAGAGTGGGGCGATCTCAGTCCTTTCACAGAAGAAAGGGTTCTGAAAGAACTCTTAAAACTGAAGGTGAACAAAGCAACTGGGCCTGACAGATTTCACCCCAGAATTCTAAAAGAATTAAGGGGATAACTAGTGACTCCACTGACTACCCTTTTTAACAAATCATGTGAGGATGGTGTGGTACCTGAGGACTGGAGGAGGGCAGATGTGATTCTCTTTAACAAAAGTGGGAGCAAGACAGAGGCAGGAAACTACAGACCTGTCAGTTTGACCTCTTTGATAGGGAAAATGATGGAATCACTTCTGAAGGAAAGAATTATTGAGTACCTAGAGGCCAGTGGGGCACAGGACCCAAGGCAGCATGGATTCACAGCAGGAAGGTCATGTCAGATGAATCCAATCAATTTCTTTGACTGGGTGACCAAAGTAGTAGACCAGAGAGGGGCTGTGGACATGGCCTACCTAGACTTTAGCAAGGCATCTGACACAGTCCCACACAAAAGATTAATAAACAAATTAGCCAACCTGGGAGTGGGTCCCAGGGTGGCAGCCTGAGTAAAACATTGGCTGGACAACAGGACACAGAAGGTAATAGTAAACAGAGTCCACTCAGAAGAAAGGGGGGTTACTAATGGGGTACCGCAGTGTTCAGTACTGGGTCCAGTCATTTTAATGTATTTATAAGTGACATTCCAGATGGACTGGAAGGAAAAGTATGCCCCTTTGCAGATGACACAAAGATCTGCAACAGGGTTGATACCCAAGGAGGCATGAAAAGGATGAGAAGGGACCTGGCAAGGTTGGAGAAATAGTCAGATGTATGGCAGCTTGGATTCAATGCAAAGAAGTGCAAAATAATGCACCTGGGAAACAAAAACCCAGAGGAAGAGTACACAATTGGGGTGGAGGTAGTAACAACAACAAAAATGGAAAGGGACCTGGGGGTAATCATATCAGATGACCTTAAGGTTGGCAAGCAATGTGAGAAGGTAGTAGGAAGGGCTGAGGGGATACTGGGATGTATAGGGAGAGGCATCACCAGCAGAAAACAGGAAGTTGTCATCCCTCTGTACAGACAGTTGGTGAGACCTCATCTGGAGTACTGTGTCCAGTTCTGGAGACCCCATCTCTGCAAGAACATAGACAGGATGGAGACAGTCCAGAGGAGGACAACTAAAATGGTGCAGGGTCTGCAAGAGAAGCCATATGAGGAGAGACTAAAGAAGCTTAATATGTATACCCTTGAGGAAAGGAGGGAGGGGGGGACATGACAGAAACTTTTAAGTACCTCAGTGGAATCAACAAAGTCCAAGAGGGTAGCATCTTTCAGAAAAAGAGATGTGCAAGAACAAGGAGACACAATCTGAAGATAGAGGGGAGATGGTTCAGGGGCAATGTGAGGAAGTGTTTTTCCACAGAGAGGGTGCTGGATGCATGTAATCACCTTCCTGAGAAGGTTGTGGAGTCTAAAACTGTGGGAGAATTCAAACATACATGGGACAGACATAGAGCAATTATTGTGGGGGTAGGAAGAAACAGGCTGTTGGTTAACTAGGATCAGCTGCGTATCCAGTAGGTAGGGAAATGGGCAGACTAGGTGGGCCAAGCGGTCCTCATCTGCCATCAAAGTCTATGTTTCTATGTTTCAATGAAGAATCTAAGAGTATCAAGAATAAGAGTATTACTTCAGACTGAAATGCAAAAGGGTGTCAGGAGCCCGAAACCGATTGCCTGACACTCGGTATCCCGCCACTGGGGATTTGCCCAGGGTGGAGTTTGTAATCTAAAATGGGGAGGGGGGATGTACATTAAAAAAAAAAAAAAAAAAAAAAAAAACTATGCCGTGGGCAATTCCCAAGTGTCGGGATACCGAGTGTCGGGCAATCGGTTTTGGGCTCCCGTACTCGTGCTTTTGCATACTGCTACAATGAGGTAGAGGACATTTTTTGCAGGCTAACTAGTACTTGTTGCTTCAAAGGGCAAATGATGATGGGGCGGGGGTTACAGGCAACACAGTGCAATTAAGGGTCAAATGATCATTGCCGTTAAGTGTTGCATATAGTCACCACCTCATTTAACCCCCCCATGATCATTGGTGCACAAGACTCCCTCAATTAAGGGACAAATGATCATTTCATTAATTGCAGCATAACCACCACCCCCCCTGCAAATGATCTTAGCAGAAAGAGTTATAATATCCTCAACACACACCCCGTCACCTTCCTCTGACAAGGCATCATTATGTGAATGCATCCCTCCCTGCTGCAGTATTTATTACTGGTGCCCCTCAAACACAATTTTGCTGATGAAAGCTCTGTCCCTTCCCCCGGCTTTGAAGTCACCCTAACAGGGTCATCATTAGGGGTAGCCAGGGATTGCGGTTGAGACCCCTAGGGCTTCTGAGCAACCCATAGGAACCACTAAAACGTTGTTTCCCTAGTACTCATTTACATAAAATGCAGTGAGTGGAAAGGTTTGCAACCCATATGACTCTGCTTAAATGGTCTTTGCTACCCCTACGATTTGGTGAAATTACTCTACTGAACCCAAACTTGAAAAAGAATAGTTCTTTCACCGACGTTTAGAGAGAGGCTAATTCCAAAACCCGGTCCTCCTGCTGCAGACTTCACCCGTGACCGACACCGTGCATCAGACCCCTCAATTGTCCCTGATTTTTGCCTTAAAATGTTACTCTGGCCCTCAAAAAAAATTGTGTTTCCATGACCAAACAGTGGGGGTTGTACGCACAAAATAATGTCGAACATTAACGTTAGACTTGTACTTCCTTAGAAAATGCATTTTTACACTAAACCCCTTGTTCTACCAGCTTCCTGATTGGATATCACCCACTGTGAAGATGTGTCACCGATTTTGATCCTTTGTCCCTGATTTATGAGGCAGGAGGTTGAGATGTATGCCCTACATGCAGAACAGCACACACCCTGTTATTTTATAAATAAGTGCCAAGTCGTTCACGGTAAAGGGATTTTTTTATTTCACTGAAATTGCTAACTAACCGCCCCCAAAAAGGATTGAATGCTGTAGGCGCAGCCCTTACCTGCGTGAAATCCCAGATGTCTGCGAGCACTCGGACCCAGCTCGAGTTAGCAGGATTGTGCAGCCTGTGGTGGAGAAGGTTACCGCGAGTGATTTTATAGCAATGAGGTGAACGAGTCACACATCGGGGATTTCCCTCCGATTCAGTTTCGAGTTTCCGAACGTAGCCAACCCGCCTTCTAAGTTTCGTTTCCTCAAACTGTACAGAGGCAGCCCGTGTTTCTGGAGTACAGACTTTGTGTATTTAACTCTGTTCCTCTCAACTGTCCCTGATTTTGCCTCAAAATTTTCCTCTGTCCCTCGTAAAATTAGAGTTTTTGTGACAGAACAGCGGGGATTAAAAGTACAACATAATGTCAAACATTAAAGTAACCGACTTGTTCTTCTTCAGAAAATGCATCTTAACACAAATCCTTTTATTCTATCAGCCTTCTGAGAGAATAGTACCAGTTTTTAAGATGTGTCCCTGATTTTGGGTCTTTGTCCCTGATTTGTTTAAGCCTTGTCCCTGATTCATGAGGAAAGAGGTTGAGAGGTATGACTTACATAATGGTCATAATGCTGTGCACCTTGAACATTACTGTACCCATTTCACCTACAGCAGGTGTTTCTGTTTCTGTAAGGACTACTGCAGCTAAATAGATTCTAGAAGCACAGTTATCAGAAATTATAGGGTTGGCAGGGCGTGCAAAATTGTAGGCGCAATTAGCGTACTAGCCTAAAGGAACTAGATTGCACAGATGGAGTGGATAATTCATGTCAGCTCCTTTAACACAGTAGTATGTCACCAGGCTCACAATATGGCAGCGTTGGAGCAAGCATCCCAAACAAGTTGGGCCAAGATATTAGGGATGAGGATGTACGGTGCATCTAGTTGCGCCACCCAAAGAAATGGGCCAGCACAAAAGGTGCTATATTCAGACAGGATGAATGGTCCCACCGGATCGCACACCTTTGTTCCAATATAGCAACCTGTGCAGCCGGTGCAAATGGGGGCGGCTGACAATGCGCCAATGCATCCCAGGGGATGGGCTGTATACCAGGAATAGGGATGCGTGGCTGCGCCAGTCCCAAATTCCCAATATTCAGCATGCATATGCAAATCAGGCATGCAAGGGCAAACTGGCCATTTGAATGCCTATTATGGCCCCATTTGCATGTGATTTGCATGGCTGCGACTGGCAAGTTGGGCCAAGCCAGCCTGCAACACCCCCCCCAGCCCCATCCCCGATGCCGTGCCTGGGCAGCTGTACTCAACACTGCCCAGTGCCTGGCAGGTGACAGACATAAAAGCCCCCATTTCCATAGTGTAGGGTACCCCCACCTGTCCCATGCCAATGTATACATAACCCCTCCATTTCCATAGGGTAGGTCCCCCTCCCCATCCCACAGGATACATATATCCCTCCCCCCAGGATCACAGTGTAGGTCCACCGTCCAAGCCCATGCCCCACTGAATACATAGATGCCCACCCTTCCATAGTGAAGGCCCCCCAACCCGTCCTCGAGCTCCGAATACTTACTGGGAATGTATCACCAGCAGTCCAGTTACAACAAGCATTTGTCAACGCCGAATGTTGATTGCATTGGTGTGTTGACCACGCTCAGTGGCCCTCTGTCAGTCATTCAGTCTGTTTCGTCCGGTGCTGCGGGCTGCTGTTTTGTACTGGGCTCCTGCCTGCGTTGGCACCTTGTTCTGGCCACTAAGAGTTCTGCAGCTGTCCCGACAGAACTCCATTGAGGTGGCCTCCCCTCTCTCACTCGTGCATTCTGTTTTCTTGGTGCTGCAGGCTGCCCTTTTGTACTGGGCTCCTGCCTCTGTTGGGGCTTTTCTGCCCACAAAGAAATCTGCAGCAGTCCCAACACAGGTCTGTTGAGCCTGCTGACCTCTCCTCTCACTCACTCATTCCATTGCCGCCAGCGCTGCAGGTGGCCTTTGTACTGGGCTTCTGCCTGCATTGGCCTTTTCCTGCCAACAAAAGAAATCCGCAGCAGTCCGACAGAGCTCCGTTGGGGTCGCTCACTCCCCTGTGTCCTCACTCTTTCTGTCTGTCTTGGCGCATGTGGGTGCCCTTTTGTATTGGGCTCTGCCTCTGTTGGTGCCTTTGTCTGCCCACAAAGAAATCTACCTTGGCAGTTCCGACAAAGTTTCCGTTCTGCTCCACTCCCCTTCTCTCACTCACTCATTCCGTTTCTGCCGGTGCTGCAGGCTGCCCTTTTTCATTGGACTCCTGCCTGCGTTGCCGCCTTCTTCTGCCCACAAAGAAATTTGCAGAACTTACAATACAGCTCTGTTGAGCTCGCTCACTCCCCCTCTCTCACTCGCTCATTCTGGTTTCCCCACCAGTGCAGGCTGCCCATTTGTACTGGGCCCCTGCATGCACTGGCACCTTTGTCTGCCCACAAACAAATCCGCAGCTGTCCCGACAGAGCTCTGTTGAGGGCGCCAGTCTCCTGTCTCACACGCTCATTCTGTTTGTCCTGGCTCTGCAAGCGGCCCCTTTTATGCGGGACTCCTGCCTACATTGGTGCCTTTACTGCCCACAAAGAAATCTGCAGCAGTCCTGACAGAGCTCCGTTGAGCTCACTCAGTCCCCTGTCTCACTCTGGCCATACTGTTTCTCCCTCTGCTGCAGGCTGGCCTTTTGTACTGGGCCCCTGCCTGCATTGATGCCTTCTTCTGCCCACAAGAAAATCTGCAGCAGTCCTGAAAGAGCTCCGGTGAATTCGCTGGCTCCCCTCCGTCACTCGCTCTTCGTTCTGTTTCCCCACAGTGCTGCAGGCTGCCCTTTGTACTGGGCTCTTATGTTGCGCCTTTCTGCCCACAAACAAATCCACAGCTGTCCCGACAGAGCTGTGTTGAGGTCGCTCAGTCTCCCTCCCTCTCTCACATGCTCAGTCTGTTTGTCCTGGCGATGCAAGCGGCCCTTTTGTACGGGACTCCTGCCTGCTTGGTGCCTTTTTCTGCACACAAAGAAATCCGCATCAGTCCTGACAGAGCTCCGTTGAGCTCACTCAGTCCCTGTGTCTCACTTGCTGGTACTGTTTCTCCCACCGCCGCAGGCTGGCCTTTTGTTCTGGGCCCCTGCCTGCATTGATGCCTTTTTCTGCCCACAAAGAAATCTGCAGCAGTCCTGAAAGAGCTCCGGTGAGTTTGCTCACTCCACCTCCCTCACTAGCTCTCTCGTTCTGTTTCTCCCAGTGCTGCAGGCTGCCCTTTTGTACTGGGCTCTTGCGTGGGGCCCTTTCTCTGCCCACAAACAAATCCGCAGCAGTCCCAACAGAGCTCAGTTGAGCGCGGTCACTCCCCCCTCTCACTCGTTCGATCTTAATGTGTCCCACACAGTGATTTCCCACAGCAACCGTGCTATTCTGCGGCAGGAGTGCAAAAACACATTTTAGCCACAATGTGAAACATGGCAGCTGTACTGTTCATAAGGAGGTGTGGAAAAATGCCACTGTTGAAAATGTGGGGTGAAAATATCAGAAATTGCGAAGTTACAAGGTGCGTGGAAACAGGTCAGCACCGCTTTATACGGTCATGTTATGGAGTTTCGTCACCCGATTTTCAGCATAGGCATTTTAGGACCTCTGCTCATGAACAGTGCCACTGTCTTTCTTAATCTGTCCCATCAGTGATTTCCCACAGTGACTGCGTTATTCTGCGCGGGAACTGTGAAAACACATTTCAGTCAGGATGTGGAAAATGACAGCTGTACTGCTCATAAGGAGGTGTGGAAAAATTCCACTGGTGAAAATGTGGCGTGACAATATTACAAATCTGCGAAGTTACAAGTGTAACCCCTAGATAGCGCTATCCCAGGGGCTACTACCCCTGCCTGATTTGCCACTAACAGGTTGAGGGGCCTGGATCCAATGGCGGGTGCCTCCACCCAGAGGTCAGGGTTTGCAATAGTTAAACTTACTTGGTCACAGCCCTCTGGGACACTGCAACCCCCTTTCTTCCCACTAGTGGCCCACACAATATATCAGAATTACCTTCACAGTATACACTTACCCCAGGGCTGGTTCAGGCACTGGGACCTCCTGTAAAATAAGATACAGTGCCAATCACAGTACAATACTTTAACATGAACAAATACCTCAGGCAGTATAACTTTGCTGAAACAAGCAGCTCCGGTTTATTTGGAGAATATAACAAGGACAGGAAATCAGGTTAATTAGCTTATCACTTTACTCATCTACCTGTGGCTCTGTGCACAGGTCTATCCCTACCAGTTACTGTCCTGGGTACCCAAGCCCTAGTGGTAGTCCAAACCGTGGCAGCTGGTAGGGCCCTTTCCCACAGAGAAAGAAAATTAGTTTAAACAGCAGTACAGTGATTCCATTTGGGTTCAATGTGGCAATTCAACAGGAGCGACCTGAATTAGTACTCATGACCTCCAAACAAGATAGGGTCCTTCAATGTCAGCAGGGCTACTCTTGAGCTCCGGACTCCTCACACATTTATATGGCAAACAGGCAGGCTGCTTCTCTCCCGATCGCAATTACTGCACAATACCGGAGAACACACAGCAGATTCAGTTCCTGACAGACCGAGTGCAATTCAACTATTTCTCCAGTCTTCTACAGGGTGAGCCTGGTTTCTACTCTTCAGATATTCTTTGATTCTCTTCACAGGACGGATTCAGTCCTAACAAGCAGTTACACAAGCTGCAGAGCCGGGACTCTAGGGCCTTACACACGTTTCCGACTAAAACTGCACACTATGAAAAACACAGGGCTCCTTCCTTCTTCACTGTCAGAGCTCAACTGAAACTCCAACAGACAAAACCGGCACTTCCTTTGAGTTCCTCCCAGTTCTTGACTGGATTGGCTGTCACTCACAATAGACTGCTGCTGTTGGTCCAAAAGGCACCGAAGTCTAAACTACATCTCCCAGAGTCACTGCCCATACAATCCTCTTGTGGCTGGTTCAGATTATGAGTCCAGTTCTGATTCGGTCCAAGGCACCATTTTAGAGCTAGCTCCCCACACTGATTGGTCCAGTTCAGCAGTTCAAAACCAGAATGGGGAACTAGGCAGACACAGTTCTGACTGCAAAGAAAGCAGGTTAGACAAACTGTAATTTCATTATTACTCTAAATGGTTTCTGGCAAACAGTTACATCTTTCAGATAGGTTCCCTTTGCACTCCTAGTGACTGCAAAAATGGAGTGAATTGGCAGCAGCTCGAGTGGTACTCAATCAAAGAAACACACAGTCCCCCATACAAACTAATTATGTCTGCAAGCAGACAGCTCTTAAAGAGACAGTACCAGAGGTTCTAAAAACACTCACTGATAAATGGCTTAAACGCCAAACACCATTCAGGCTTGGAGCATTCAAGCAAGCTCCTGGAAGTCTTTTGGGAACCCCCATTTGCAGGGGGGTTACACAAGGGTGCGTGGAAAGTGTGAAATGCACACTTGTAACACAGTCATTCGATGGAGTATTGTCACCAAATTTTCAACACAGGCATTTTAGGACCTCTGCTCATGAACAGTATCACTCTCATTTTCTTAATCTGTCCCGGACAGTGATTTCCCACAGCGGCCGCCTATTCCGCGACTGGAAGCGAAAACACATTTCAGCTAGGATGGGAAAATGACAGCTTTACTCTTCATAAGTAGGTGAGGGAAAATGGCAATGTTGGAAATCTGGGTGAAAATATTATAAATTGGCTGGTTACTTAGCGTGCGTGTAACCGCGAACGATACTGTACATACAGTCATTTTATGGAGTATCATTACTAAATTTTCAACATAGCCATTTCAGGATCTCTACTCATGAACAGTGTCACTGTCATTTTTTTAATCTGTCCCGAACACTGATTTCCCACAGTGACCATGCTATTCTGCGCCGGAAGTGCGAAAACACATTTCCGCCAGGATGTGAACAATGACAGCTGTACTGTTCACAAGGAGGTGCAACAAAATGCCAATGTTGAAAATCTGGCATGAAAATATTGCAAATTCACAAAGTTATGAGCGTATGATAGCAACTGCGCAGCAAGACGCTATAAAACAGTCATTTTTTTTGATGCTTACCAAATTTGCAACATAGGCTTTTTGAGAGCCCATCTCATGAACACTGGCATCAGTCATGCGTAACCAGTCCCGAAGGTGATTTGCGCAGTGACCGCGAAATCATCTTTCCGGACTGATTAACGCCATGACAGTTCAATAATTCATAAGGAGGGGTCCCAAAAACCCCATATTGAAAATTTGGTAAAATAAATTCCCAAAAATGCCCGAGATATGCAGTAAAGTTGAAAAAACCCTATTTATTACATTATACAGTTTACCGGCATTTCCTCAGTTCGGGTCGGCTTTGAAGAGTGCAGACGTGTTCCCGGTCCACCGAAGATCGCTGCGCCAAGCTCCTAAGGTAAGTGGGGTGGGGTGGGGAGGAAGGGCGTGCAGTGGGTGGGTGCGGGTTGCGGGTGGGAGGCAGGACGAGCGCCGAGGGACAGTTTACTGCTTTCCAGGGTAAAACACACACAAAAAAAAAAACCAGACGTCGCGGGACCGTTTTTTACTTTGCAGGGGCCTCTGGCACACTGGAGTGGGCTTCAGTGCCAGCAGAAACTTCTTCTTGGGGCAGCAGTAGCTGGACGGGGTTGGGCACCCGTCGTGAAGAGCCGGGCGTGATATGCCGACGGGATTGGGCACCGTCGGCAGGAACAAAAGGGAGGTGACAGAATGCCAACAGGGAGTGGGCCTCCCGTCGGCAACAAAACAAACAAGGGGGCACTACAGCCCGATGGGGATTAGGCACCCCATCGGAACGGAACGGGGGGCACAGAATGCCGGCGGGGATTGGGGCCCGTCGGCAACTAAACATGGTGGGGGATGGTTATATTGTTTGTGAACACGCGTGACGAAGCGCCCGCTTGTTCTACAAACAATCTCAGGGATTTACATCCGGCTCTGCAATGACGGTCACTCCCTCATTGCAGCGGATGGCTGACGCTGCAATGATGAGGCGGCCCCTGATTGCAGTGGCTGATTTTTTTAGAAAGCTGTGGCACGCTGGCTGAACTAGTGTCAGCAACAGCGTGCCACGGCATTGGGGAACCGGGGCAAGCCTTTGCATTCTGTGGGAGCATTGGCCACAACAGTGCCGCGCCTCCACAACCTGCTTCTGGACAAACCTGTTGCGACATGTTTCTTGCGCATGCGCGCAATCAACATAAAAACAACGTAGCACATGACCCCAATGTCCATTCTCCATAGTGTAGTGGCCCCCCACCCTGGTATGCATGACCCCCTCTCCGCACCCCTCCCCAGTGCCGGTGACTGGCACAGCCCTCCGCTCACCTCCACGGCCAGCCACTGACTGAACAGTTCAAGTATGGCACTGTACGGAAGACCCACTCCACCAATGAGTGCATCTTCCATACAGTGCCATACTTGGACTGTTCAGTTGGCAGCTGGCCGTGGAGGTGAGCAGAGGGCTGTGCCAGTCACCAGCATGGTTGTGCAGGGGTGCAGGAGGGGTCATGCATACCAGGGTGGGGGGCCACTACACTATGGAAACCTTTGGGGGTTCAGATTGTACAGAGCTCATGGGTCAACAGTGGGGGGCCCCCATTCAACAGGATATATGGGGTGGAAAGGTGTGCCGACCAGGGTTCGGGGTACCGGGGTGGGGGGATCCCTACACTTTGGAAAAGGGGTTTTGGGTGGCATTTACCACACAGACAAGGATCAGGTTGGAGGGGGGTACCATCACTATGGATATGTGTGTTTAAGGGATGCTTTTGTCATAAACTGGGATCAGGTGGAAAGGGGTACCTACACTTTGGAAATGGGGTTGTGCTGTCATTCCTGGGCATCAGGGAATGGGCTGGGGGGGTGCCACTGGACTACCAGGGATGGAAGGCTGATGTGCTTCTGTCTGCAGTACCACAGCCTGCATGTGGGTGGGCAGCCAAGTTAGGCATGCTTTTTCCATGCCTAACTTTGCGCTGCTCATCTTCAGCACTTGGGCGGCCCATCTTCTCTGAATATCCCACTGTATGGGATATTCATGGGCACGCCCCCTCCACTTGTGCTGCATACATTAACTTTGCACCATCACCCATCTCAATTTGGGCTGCCCATCTCCCTCCTTTGAATATGGGAGTTTGGAGCAACTTTTGAAATGGGCGGTGCATCTCTGTTTTTTCAGAGATGCGCCACTCATCTCTTTTGAAAATGTAGGCCTTAATGCCTTTTCTCACACTGTCTTATTCAAACATTTCCATGTTAATCCTTGCTGTGCTGCCCCACTAGCCCATGCAAGTCACTAAAATGGCATTAGCATGTACTTATAGGGCCAGTAACATGTCGGCATCATGCCTCTGCACCTTAAAGTGCATGGAGGCATTGTGCAGTCCGGTCAGCACCCTGCACCCACCCCAACCCTGTTCTTGTACACCAGACTCTCCTCCGGTATCTGATCCCAGTGCCTATTGAATAATAAAGATATCCACCTGTGTTAGTGGTTCCTTTCCCTCAACCATCCTGGTAGCATAGAAAATGCTATCCCTGGTAGTCTGGTTGAACCACCCTCCATCACTCAGTATTTGGCATAATATAAAAACCATATCCCTGGTAGACTTATGTTCCCTCTTCTCTCACCCCTATTTGGAATAACAAAAAATCTGCATGATTGTCCAGGGGCCTCCCTCTCAGTGCTGGTATTTGGTATGAAAATATTTCTGTGGTAATCTAGAGAACCCCCTCCTGGTCCCAGTAGCCAGTACAAAAACTATCTGTGTGGTAGTCTAGTATTTCCCTGTCCCATGGTATCCAGAGTACCCCCCTCCAATGGCAACCTCCCTTGTGTCTAGTGGTACCTCAACCCCCCCCCGGCCCCGGGCCAGTGACTAGCACATACCCACCACTCACCTTTGTGGCTGGCTGTCATCTGTGGCTCACAAATAAGGTAGCACTATACAGTTATGTATGGGGATGAAGTACGTGCAGGACATCTATTCAAAATCAAGGATAAAGGGAGACAGAATCTCTTGCACCACATTTACTCTCACTAAGGGACAAGGAGGAGGGGTCCATTGTGAGCGTTGTTAGGGTTTTAGAAGCATTAACTAAGGCTGTGCTACCAGTCTGTTGGTGCTTGTAAAACCATTTTGACATAACAGCACACCCTGCGTGCATACTTGCACCACTCATTTGCATTCTTGCTTGGCTGTCTTTAGCATAACAGTTTGAGGCCAAGTTTCCTATGCCTCTGACTAGGGCACCACATGGGTGAATGACATTTCGGATGTGCAAAGTACAGTCAGCGCAGCTCTGAACCTCTTAGCCTGACACTGATTGTTACAATATTCTGGTTACAGTCTGCCAGCAGTTCTCTCACAGAAAATATTTGTTATTCTAAGCTACTTTAAGCAGCAGGCATGATCTTGGGTCAAGATGTAGGAGCTTCGGAGGGGGTTGGGCATATAGACTGAAACCTCGGAGGAACACCACAACACCAGTTTCACAGGGCTCATGAGACCTTGAACCCTAATTTTAAATTTCTGTACTTTGTCCACTTTGTGGTTTTCAGCCCTAATTAATACATGAACACACTTGTTGCAGTACAGTATATTGTTGTGGTGCACTAGCATTGCAATTATTAGAGTTGAGTAGTCACATCAGTTATAGCCTGATTTAACATCTTGATAACATGGCCATCCCTAGAAGGAAAAAAAAACTGCAATTTGACATTCATGTAGTTGGTGCCAGGATTTCTGGATCCTGTGAATTTGGTAATGGTGGTTTCAGCAGTTTAAATGGTCTAAAAGACTGAAAATATGTAAAAACATGTTTTGTTTTTTTTTGCTTACCAATAGCACAAAAATGGCTGTGAATTGAAACATGAAACTTTCAAACTCAGTTTTGACCCAAGGAGGATTCTTTGCTAGGTCATTTTACTGAGATGTCATTTTTTTATATTTGTATTTATTTGTTTAACCAGGAAAAGCTCCACTTGAGCTGCGGTCATTCGCAAGGATGTCCTGGTTAAGACAGGCAGAAGTACATAGAAACAAAGGCAGCAAGCCTTTGTGTAAAACAGTACATAGAAACAAAAGCATTGCATAACAAGTTACAGACTTCAGGAGCAAGAATGACATATGATGCACCAAGGTTTATTTACTGCAGCGTACAGAGGATGATAGACACAGACAGACTGAAGTAGCATAAATCATTTTACTTATTAAGAAAATATGCTGCTATGTTTACACATTTGCATACAGTTTTCATGACTAGATTTCTGCAAAGCTGACACATGTCACTTTCATGAGTAGGCACTGGCACCCACTTCTGTGAGCTAAGACTCATGCTTTTGTGAGCCCCAGCATTTACAAAAGTGGAAAAAAGCAAACAAACAAATGAAACATTTTCCCATCAAAAACAAGACAATGTGTTGCAAGTGTAACTCTCGTTACATTGGCAAGCATTTAAACTAGCCAAGGGGGGAGGCACTGAAAAGGAGCAGGGAAATCCCAGCCTCCCCCCCACAAAACATGGTAATTAGTGAGGTAAACACCAAGGTAGAGAAGAGTGAGGAGCAGGACAGAGGTAAATGTAAAAAGGCAAAGGCAGTGGAGGACAGGAATGGGGCTGGTAAAGGGGTAAGGCTATCAAAAAGTGGAGGGTGATGAGTACCAATGCCCGTAGTCTGTGTAACAAGCTCCCTGAACTAGTGGCCTTGATGGAAGAGGTTGCTTGGATATTGGCGATCATAGAAACATGGTACACAGAGAACCATGACTGGGATGTCAACATACCAGGATACACAATCTACAGGAGGGACAGGGAGGGTAAAAGAGGAGGAGGAGTAGCTCTCTATGTAAAGGAAGGGATCTAAGCAACAGAACTAAAGAGTAAACAGGGAGCAGATGAGGCACTCTGGGGTCACCCTGGAGACAGGAAATGGCACCACAATCCGCACGGGGGTTGTATACAGACCCCATCTCAGGGGGAGCAAATGGACAAGGAAATGATAGAAAGCTTCCTTAGAATGGCAGAAAAAGGGGAGATATTGTTGATGGGGGACCTGAATATGCCAGATGTTAACTGGAGCACCTCTGCTGCAGGCACATCCAAGAGCAGGGTCATTCTTGATGTCCTACAGGGGGCATGCCTCAAACAGCTAGTACTGGAACCCACTGGAGGAGTAATCTTAGACCTGGTACTCTCAAATGGGACGGAGAAAGAATCTCAGATTTAGAGGTGGGTAGCCATCTGGGAACAAGCGACACTAAACAGTGTGGTTCACGATAAACATAGCCATACAATCAAGCCATACAAAAGGAAGAGTATTGGACTTTAGGAGGGCTGACTTTGGGAAAATGAGAGAGTGCCTTAGAAAAGCACTAGCAAACAGGCAAGAAGGAGGGGTGGAGGAACAATGGGGGTAATCAAAACAGCCATCACAGAGGCAACAAGCCTTTGTGTAAAGCAAATCAATAAAACACAACAAAAGAAAAAAACACTATGGTTCTCAAAAGAGCTGTCAGGAAAGGTCAAGGAGAAAAGGATAGCATTCAGGAAATATAAGGAAACACAGAAGGAGCAGGACAGAGAACTTTATCAGTTAAAGCAGAAAGAGGCTGGGAAGGCAGTCAGAATAGCAAAGGCCCAAAACCGAGGAAAGGATAGCCAATTCTGTTAAGAAGGGGGATAAGACCTTTTATAGGTATATTAGGGATAAAAGAAAGACCAAAGGAGGGATACTGAGGCTTAATAAAGGGAGGAAATGTGGGTAGAGGGGACAGTGAAAAGCAGGGATACTGAACAAATATTTCTGCTCAGTATTCACAAAGGAAGAGGAGGGGGAGGTACCTAAATCAAACAAGAGAAACACTCTGAAGACAGGGCTCGATACAGTCCATTTACAGAAGAAAGAGTTCTGAAAGAACTAATAAAATTGAAGGTGTACAAAGCAATGGGGCCTGATGGGATTCACCCAAGAATTTAAAAGAACTAAAGGTAGAACTAGTGACACTGCTGACTACTCTCTTTAACAAATCATGGGAGGATTGGTGGTACCTGAGGACTGGAGGAGGCAGATGTGATTCCTCTTCACAAAAGTGGGAGCAGGACAGAGGCAGGAAACTACAGACCAGTTAGTTTGACCTCAGTGGTAGGGAAAATGATGGAATCACTTCTGAAGGAAAGAATTGTTGAGTACCTGGAGGCCAGTGGGGCACAGGACCCAAGGCAGCTTGGATTCATGATGGGAAGATCATGTCAGACGAATCTAATAGATTTCTTTGACTGGGTGACCAAAGTAGTAAACCAGGGAGGAGCTATGGATATGGCCTATCTAGATTTCAGCAAGGCATTTGATACAGTCCCACACAAAAGATTAATACACAAGGTAGCCAGCCTTGGAGTGGGCCCCAAGGTGGTAGCCTGGATAAAAAATTGGCTAGACAACAGGACGCAAAGGGTATTAGTAAATGAAGTACACAGTAAAGAAAGGAGGGTTACTAGCGGGGTACCACAGGATTCAGTACTGGGACCGGTCCTTTTTAATGTCTTTATAAGTGACATTGCAGAGGAACTGGTAGGAAAAGTATGTCTCTTTGCAGACGACACAAAGATCTGCAACAGGGCAGATACACAAGATGGAGTGGAAAGGATGAGAAGGGACTTGGCAAGGTTGGAGGAATGGTCAAATGTATGGCAGTTCAGATTCAATGCAAAGAAGTGCAATGTAATGCACATGGGAAACAAAAACCCAGGGGAAGAGTACACAATGGGGGGTGAGATACTGAGAACAATAAAAATGGAAAGGGACCCGGGGGGTAATTATATCAGATGACCTAAAGGTGGGCAAGCAATGTGAGAAGGCAGCAAGGAAGGCTGGGGGGATACTAGGGTGCATAGGAAGAGGCATCAATAGTAGAAACAGGAAGTTGTTATCCCTCTGTACAGACAGTTGGTGAGGCACCATCTGGAGTACTGTGTGCAGTTCTGGAGACCCCATTTCCGCAAAGACATAGACAGAGTGGAGGCTGTCCAGAGGAGGGCAACCAAAATGGTGCAGGGTCTGCACCAGAAGACATACGAAGAAAGACTAAAGGAGCTTATGTATACCCTTGAGGAAAGAAAGGAGAGGGGGGACATGATAGAAACTTTCAAGTACCTCAAGGGAATCAACAAAGTCCAAGAGGGTTGCATCTTTCAGAAAAAGAGATGTGCAAGGGGGCACAATTTGAAGATAGAGGGGGGATGGCTTAGAGGTAATGTGAGGAAGTATTTTTTCATGGAGAGGGTTGTGGATGCATGGAACAGCCTCCCTGAGGAGGTCATGGAGTCAAGAACAGTGGGGGAATTCAAGAATGCATGGGATAGACATACAGTAAGGCAGTCCTAGTGAGGGGTAGGAGGAAGTAAGCTGTTGGTTAACTAGGATCTGCAGCTTATCTGTTAGGTAGGAAAATGGACAAACTAGGTGGGCCAAGCGGTTCTTATCTGCCGTCAAATTCTGTGTTTCTATGTTCTATGTTATGCCCAGGGAGTTTACTATAGTATGTTTCAGTTGTACAGGCAACCAAAGGTCAATCTGTGCTCTCCCAGGCACTCTTGTCATAACTCATGGGCTCTGGTGACAGGTGGGTAGGGACTGCTGCAGCACTGTAAGCTGCAGTGGAATGCTGCTGGCAGTTAATCTACCTGAGAATCAGTTGCAGTCTGAGTGCTGAGGGAGAAGGGTTATGTTCATTTTTTCTGCTGTGTGGAAAAGACACGCACATCTCTGTTTCTTTAATTTATAGATCTTTATTAGTTTTCTTTCCTATAAAATATAAATAAAAATATGGAAAAAAAACTAGTCATGACAACACTAAGAAATAATAGTGTATTGCTATCAGTATATATTAATGTATATATGTACACATCAATCAACTAGTAATGACATAGCAGAGTAGAGTCCTGCCAAAGAACAATTGGAATAAAATATTTCTGCAGTATATCACATTATGTAACCCATTCCAGTTATAAATTAAATGTCAAAAGAAATTATGATGTTGTCCTTGAAACTCCATCTATAATAAAAACTGCTACTATAATACAGATAGTGTAGTGCTTTGTTAAATAAGTGTATCTCAAGGTCTATCTTGAAAAATAATGATAAATAATAAAACACCAATGATAAAACAAAAATAAACCAAAACAGATTAGACCCCAAAGCGTGTTTATATCACTAAGTTCTAGACACCAGCGAGTCTCCCACTACAGTTCAAGCTCTCCCTTCAGCTGCTGTGGACTGATACTCCCTCCCCAGAAGGATCCAGACACCACAGAACCTCCCACTGCAGTTCAAGCTCTCCCTGCAGCTGCTGTGGACTGACACTCACTCCCCAGAAGGATCCAGACACTAGAGAGCCTCCCACTGCAGTTCAAGCTCTCCCTGCAGCTGCTGTGGACTGACACTCCCTCCCCAGAAGGATCCAGACACTAGAGAGCCTCCCACTGCAGTTCAAGCTCTCCCTGCAACTGCAGACTGACCCTTCCTTCCCAGAAGGATCCAGACACCAGAGAGCCTCCCACTACAGTTTAAGCTTCTCCCTGCAGCTGCTGTGGGCTGACCCTCCCTCTCCAAAAGGATCCAGACACCAGAAAGTTTCCCACTACAGTTCAAGCTCTCCCTGCAGCTGCTGTGTACTGATCCTCCCTCCGTCCCCAGAAGGTTCCAGGCACCAGAGAGCCTCCCACTACAGTTCAAGCTCTCCCTGCAGCTGCTGTGAACTGCCTTTCCCTCACCAAAGGGATCCAGACACCAGAGAGCCTACCACTACAGTTCAAGCTCTCCCTGCAGCTGCTGTGGACTGATCCTCCCTCCCCAGAAGGATCCAGACACCAGAGAGCCTCATACTACAGTTCAAGCTCTCCCTGCAGCTGCTGCAGACTGATCCTCCCTCCCCAGAAAGTAGAGAGTTTACAAGTGTTCTTGGATAGATTTTCCATAGGAGGTTCCTTGTTGATAGGTTTTTGTGGTCTAGATTTAAGATTACTCTGCCTGTATTTGTAGTGTGTTTACACTGTACTTTAAGGCTGTCCGACCTGCATTTGGAGCAATTCTGAAGTGTGCTGTAAGACTGTTAGTATGATCACTCTATTGTCCCATTGATTCTCTGCTCTTACTGGTGCTGATTCTATGTACCTTTTACTCTTCTTTCTTGGCAGTTCTTTAGCTGCCATATTGGGTTCAGGCTCTCCCTCCTCCCTCTAGCCCGTAGTTTCATGCTCTGACCCCTGGATCTTTTGTGTAGCTTCAGTGACCTTTTAATCCCCTGACTGCATTTACAGATATTATGCCTCTCTCCATCCCAGGATCTAGACACCAGAGAGTCTCCCACTACAGTTCAAGATCTCCCTGCAGCTGCTGCGGACTGATCCTCCCTCCTCAGAAGGTCGAGAGTTTACAAGTGTTCTTGGAGATTTCATGTTTGGCTTCTCCCACTCAGGGGTGGTTTTCATTTTATACCTGCCAGAACCTATCAGCCCACTTTCGCACCCCTGCCTCTCACTCCCATTTGATTTAGCCCACTCAGCCCCTAGAGTAACATTGAAGTCACTCCTTCTGTCACTCCCCCCATATTGTACTGTAAACAATTTCTGGACTGGGCCCATCTCCCTCTACAACAATTTTCCCCTCAACTCTTTCCTACTATTTTACCCTGCCCAGGTACTCATCTGAGGGAGTCACTATTTCTGAGGGACTCAAATCACCTCTGCATCTTTCTCTTTGCAGTGTGAAACCCTAACCATGTGGCCAACACTGTCATGAAGTGTCTCTTGTCACCAACTTGTATAGCTCCTCAAATGAAGCTACTACTGATCCCTCTTCTGGCCACCTCTTTGACTGGCCTGCTGTTAGTGTCAGATTTTTGTGGCTCGGTGCTTGCCGTAGAACAGCAAAATGTATCCTCATTTATTTTATTTATTTTATTTTTGTTGACCGGGTAAGTGCACTAGACAAATTCTGCCTATTTTCAGGCATAACCCAGGGGAGGGGGATATAGATGAATGCCAACTGACCTTGAACCAGATTAAGCTGTTGGTGGTATTTTTAGTGAATGAGGGAAATTTGGCCAGGACACCGGGGAAATTCCCCTACTCTTTTCAATAAGTGCCATGGGATCTTTAACATCCACCTGAACTACCACCAATCCAGGCAGATGGGACCTCGGTTTAATGTCTCATCCAAAAGACGGCACCTCAGAAGTGTAGCACCGCTCGCATGCTGTACTACAGTGTCAGTACTAGGATATTAACCCAAGTGCCAGATGTAGGAACTGAACCCACAGCCCTCTGATCTCCCAGCCTCAGAGGTGAGTGTGCTACCTACTGAGCCACTGACACTGCTACAACCCTACAACTCCGACCCCTCCTACTTACCTCCATAGACCTGAAGTGCCTCCTGCTATTGTTAGACATGAATTCATTCCCCTGGACCCAGCTCTCTTTGCCTTCCTCTTCAACCTTGAACATCGCCTACTTGGCCTCTTCCTTTACTCCCTCACCATCTCACCCACCCCCTGGCTCCCACCTCTTTTTCTCCCTCCTTCTCCTTGCTGGTGACATTGAAAGCAACCCTGGCTCTGCTAACACCCCTATCAACCTGTCTAATGTCACCTGGGCAAGGCAGACTGGTCTAAGAATTGCACATTTAAATGTTTGCAGCCTCCCATCCAAGTTCCCAGACCTTGAGGCCTGGGTGTCCCTCTATACATCTCTTGTGCTAGGGCTCTCTGAGACCTTGCTGAAACCCTACAACTCCAACCCCATCTACCATCTCCCAGGTTACTCTCTCCTTCGCCTGGATAGACCAGAAAAAAAAAGGGTGGGGAAGTAGCACTGTATGTCCAGGAACATATTTCGGCCACCATTGTTAGCCACTCCGATCCCCTCTCCTCCAGTGAATGGCTCCTTGCAGAACTGACCCTGGGTTCCTCAAAAAAGTTCTACCTGGTCTGCTGCTACAACCCCCCTACTGGAGGTATCCCTGGATTATCCACCCTTCTCGATGACCTAGGACTACTCTCTCCTACCAGGGACACCATATTGCTTGGGGACTTTAACTTTAATTGGTTAAGCGCCCAGGAACCCGACTTTGCAAACCTTCTGAAACCACACAACCTCGAGTAAATCATCTCATCCCCCACCAGGCACAATGCCCGTGTGCTCAACCACTCTCTGCTTGACTGGATAGCCACAAATCGTGTGGGCATGGTCCTACAGGCAGGTAAATCATCAGACTCTATAAGTGGCTACTTACATCATATTGATCACCAAAATCAAAGGCCCCCCACCAAGTACCAATCTTTCAGAAATCTTAACTGCCTGGATCCTACAAATCTAGAGGATGTAAGAGCAGTGAACTGGTCTGCCCTCTACCTCATCAACAATGTGTCAGATGCAGTTGGCTTCCTCACAAATGCCCTAATTCAGATACAAGACCTACACTTCCTTCTCACTACTCGGAGTGTGAGAGGGGGTTGCACCCGATGGATATCCAAAGAGTTACTGTCCCTAATGAAAGAGAAGGACAGTAAACAGAAAGCTTGTAAAGCATCCCCTCCCCCCCAACTCTGGAATGTTTATAGGTACTTACGCAGCACATGTAAGCAAACTGCCAAATCGCTAAAACACAGTTTCTACCTAAACCTTCAAAGGAACGACCCTGACAATCCCTGTCACTTCTGTGGCTCAGTCAGGTCCTTGCTCAACCCCAAGACCCATAGCCAAGTTACTCAGCATGCCTCCCCCTCAGGCCTTTTGACTGATCCCTCTGAGATTGCGCAGAGTTTTAACAAAGTATTTTCTGACCTCTCTGCCTATCTTACCAAACTACCCTCCCAGCCACCCACCAGCCCTGGTAGTCAGGTTAACTACTCCCCCTCCATCACCACCCCCCTGTGACACCCCACTCTTCTACTTTAGAGCCATTGGCCCAGGTGTTACCACCAAGCTCCTGAAGTCCCTCCCTGCCAGCGGTAGCCCTGGCAGTGATGGGCTTTTTCACTCGTTCCTTAGGCTCATCTCTCCAGCAATCATTCAACCTCTCACCTTCATATTTAACCTCGCCCTCTCCTCATCCACAGTGCCAGACTCTTGGAAACATGCTAACACTGTGCCTATTTTCAAATCAGGCAATCCCCTTTCTCCCGGTAATTATAGGCCTATCTCCCTCCTCCCCTACCTGAGCAAGCTACTAGAAAACAATTGTGCACTTCCAGCTCTCGGAGCATCTTGGAAAGTGTAATCTGCTGTGCCCTCAGCAGCATGGCTTCCATATGCACCACAGCACTGCATCAGCCTTAGTCCATTTCTCTAACCATGTTCTCAGAAACATGGACACGGTCACGGTCACTGGTGCTGTATTCGTGGATCTGACTAAGGCCTTTGACCTTGTTGACCACTCTCTCCTCCACTCTACTCTCCTACACCTTGGCTGCTCTGCTGAGACAACAGCATGGTTCAGAAGCTACCTCAAAGGCAAGTCCCAGTCTGTTACAATTGGTACTGCCTCCTCTCCTGCCCTGCCAGTATCCACAGGGGTTCCCCAAGGCCCCATCCTTGGCCCCTACTTTTTTCCATTTTTATTAATGCACTCACAGCTGAAAGCCTCACCTGTGAGGCTGTTCTCTATGTGGATGACCTTGTCCTTTACCATAGCAGCAAGTCTCTTGCAAACATCTCCACTCTTACATTTAACTGTGGTGCTGCCCACAATTGGTTTCTTTCCAACAGACTCTTGGTAAATGAAAAGAAAACAAAAGTAATACTATTTGGATCCAAACCATTCCTCACAAAGCTCTCCAAGATAAACTCCTCCCTCCATGTACCCACACCTGCTGGTCCCCACCCCACCTTGAAAATATCCCTAGTTTCAAATACTTAGGTGTCACTCTGGACCCCCTCTTACATTTGACAACCATGTCAATAATTCTGTGTGCAGGGCTGGCCCAATGGCGCTGAGGGCTGAGGTGCTGGATGCTTTACCTTGTACCACCAGGCCTGGGTTTGGGGGCGAACACAGGGTGCCAGGGAATCAGCCGGGGAGGAGAAGGATGGAGTACCCAGTGGCTGCTTTCCTTCTCACGGGGGATCTTCTGCACCCTTCCGCTGCAATACCGCTATCTGGGGGAGCCCGGATGGAAGATGCAGTATTTGGAGGTAGCAGCAAGGGCATTGGGCAGATGTCAGTGGAGCAAGAGGCACATCTCAGCATGCCTCCTAGCTTATTGGCCCTCATTGCATGCCGACATCCAGGTGAAACCATAGGTACTCTTCTGCTGGGATTAACTCCGCCTCAGCAGAAGAGGGAGTACCATGTTGGGGAAAGATATTGGCTCAGTAATTAATTCTTTAAACTAGTACATGGGGGGAGAATTGGCAAGTCTCCAATTCTCTAATTAAAAAAACATTAATAATAAATCTCTTACAACAACTGAAACATGTAACATCTTATCATTTAATGCTAGATCATTAAATAATATTAACATGGCTGAACTAGAAGTTAAATGCAAATTATTGAATATTCATATCATTGCTGTAACTGAAACTTGGTGGGACACGACCTCTAAATGGATTCGAGAGTTACCGAATTACAAATTATTTCATGAGGACAGATTAGATAGGATAGGAAGAGATGTATGCTTATTTGTACATAAGGACTTTACCACCTTTGAATCCAATATTGGTACAAATACAGAATCACTCTGGGTAATGGTTCAACTTAAATGTCACTTCAAGTTGTTAATAGGAGTGTGTTATAGACCCCCCTCTTCTACCATTTCTTATACTACTGATTTAAGTAATCTAATAGCAACAGTAACTGACAATAATAATGTACTCATTTTGGGTGACTTTAATATGGCAGGAATCTCATGGGATACCTTTACTGGTAAAACTGAACAAGAAAATATACTGACAAAGACACATGTAGATCTTGGTCTGGTATAGTTAGTAATAGAACCTACAAAAGGTTCTAATATTCTTGATCGTGTCATTACAAATATAGAAAAAAAAATTTCGGACATAAATATTTCTGCACCAGTTGGTAAAAGTGACCATAATTCAGTTTTACTGGGTATAACAATTACAACTTCTAGGTCCCTTCCTGAAACTAAACACTTGAATTATAATAAAGCAAATTTTAAGCAAATAAACTCCATAATTAGTAAGATAGATTGGGAAAAAAGGTTTAAGGATGAAACAACATACCAAGCTTGGGATGATCTGAAACAACTAATATATAATTTAGAGCAAATATTTGTCCCAATAAAAGCAAAATATAATAAAAAAGGCAAAATCCCAATTTGGTCCTCCAAAGATATTCGTAAGCAAATCAAATTAAAAGAACGCTTATTTAAGAAACTAAAAAAAAAAACTTTTCTTTAAATATTAAGACAAGATTTAAAAACGCAGTTATAAAACTAAAAAAACTAATAAAACAAGCGAAATACAGATTGGAATTTACCTTGGCTCATACTAAATCAAATAAAAAAATTCCTTCATTCATATATAAACAGTAAAAAGGGAGATTCCAGTAAAATTGGACCAATATTAGTAAACGGAAATCTTGTAGAAAATGATCAAATCACTGCTGACATCTTTAATGAGTATTTTGGTTCTGTTTTTAATAAAAAAGGATGTACATAACCCAATGGATAAAGCTCAGTAATTAATACCCACGATAACCAAGCAAGAAGTTAAAGACGCTTTATCTTTTTTAAAAAAAGAAATCTACTAGTTCAGAGCCAGACAACATTCAATGTAAATTCTTAGTTGAAACTCTTGATTCAATCAGTACCCCATTACATTTATTATTTAATAAATCTTTATTTCAAAGCAGCATTCCTGCGGATTGGTGGAAATCTATTGTGATACCTATTTTCAAAAAGGGAAACAGATCTAGTGTTCAGAACTACAGACCAATTAGTTTAATGTCATTAATATATAAAGCTATGGAGAGAATAGTTAAATCCTATATTGAAGTTGAGATTTCTAAGCTAGGAATATGTGATCCTACCCAGCATGGATTGAAATCAGGATTGTCTTTTACAACAAACCTCATCTCCTTTTATATTAAAATTAGTAGTTTTTTGGATAACCATATTTCATCTGATGTCATACTGTTGGATTACAGTAAGGCATTTAATAAAGTGTCTCATTCCCTTCTCATTAAGAAAATGCACAAACTAGGATTTTCATACCACTTGACTAATTGGGTATCAAAATGGCTGGATACTAGAACACAACTAGTAAAGATAAACAGTTCATTATCAAATTCGGGTATGGTAACAAGTGGTATTGCACAAGGTTCAGTCCTTGGACCCATTTTGTTTAATATTTTTATTAGTGATTTGACATTATTCTCTGACAATTTCATTTCTAAATTCGCAGATGATACTAAGCTAGGAGGCCGTGTAGATACATTTAAAAATTTAGCTTCACTTCAAAAGAACCTTTATAGTACAGAATTATGGGCAAAACTAAATTTCATGGATTTTAATATAGAAAAAAGTACAGTGCTTCATTTTGGAACAAAAAACCTGAAAACTAGTTATTTTTTGAATAACAAAAAATTAAAATAGTCTAACTGTGAAAGGGATTTAGGTATACTTATTAATAACAATCTACTATCAGGTCCTCACTGTAGTAAAGTAGCTAATACTGCCAATAACCTAATCAAACAAATTAGTAAAACTTTCATTAATAAATCAGAACAATGTTTAATTCCATCGTACAGGTCTTATGTGAGACCACATTTGGACTTTGGTTGCCCCTTTTGGAGTCTCTACCTGAAGGGTGATATTCATAGAATGTAACAAGCACACAGATGAATGACTAAGACAATACCTAGACTACAATATGAGTCATATGAAACATAGAAACATACGTTTAATTAGCACAGGATTACACTCTTTACAGCAAAGGAGACTTAGGGGTGATCTGCTGTTTTTAAAAACACACTAAAAAAACAAGTTCAATGGAACAAATTTGATTATCTTTCTCTAAAAATCATATAATAGGAAGATTACATAACAAACAATTAAATAGAGAATGGGCAAATACTAGTAAAAGGGATAATTACTTTAACATCGGGGCCTGTAAGATATGGAATACCCTACCACAGTCTACAATTGATTCTATTAACACTGATACCTTTTAAATAAATTTAGATACTTGTCTATGACATCTAAATGATTAATGACCCACTATTGAGGGGGACAATCGCGATGGGCCTTGGCCTGTTTTTGTCCTAAATTATCCAGTAAATCCAGTAAATCTAGGGAAACAAGGAAAAACCCCTTGCTCTCTCCTAGATGACAACACCTCCCTGCATGTCTTGAGCTCGTAGCGGCAGACCCTGCTGTACAGGATCCATGATACAGTATGTTGGTTCTGGGGAGGTAAGAACAAGGGGGGAGCCCTCCTCACCCTGCCCGGGGGGTTATCCGGGTACCTAGGCTAGTGAAACCATAGGTACTCTAGGGGCAGACTGTGATGAGACCAGAGAGGTGCAGTAAGAGGATGTCTGAGAGAGTGGAGAGTGGAGAGTGGAGGTAGTTGAGGAGCATAAATACAAGGTTGAAAAAAAAATAATAATAATAATTCTGTGCGAAGAGTTAATCAGAAGCTAGGTGCTGCCTACTGCCTAAATCAGTTCCTTTCTTATGAGGTGTACCTAGCTATTGCACAAGGAAACCGTCTACTGCTCCTTGAATACTGCTCTCTTGTCTATTCCCTCATATCCTCAGCTCTGTGCTGTAGACTGAATTCAGTCTATAACCATATTTGTCACTTTGTCCTCCGTGCCCCCATTTCTACCCATCATTGTGTGTTGTACCAGTTACTTGGTTGGCTCCCACTTCAAGGACGGTTTGACTATGCCCTTGTTGCTTAGTTGACAATACTCTGAGAGGCAGACACCTGTCCCTGTATTCATCCCTCATCATGGGCAGAGTGGCATCTAGGAGCCTCCACGAATCATCCGCCCCCCCCCGGTAGTTCCACAAATCTCCTCTACCATGAGTAATAAAGCCTTTTCCATCTCTGCCCCCTCCCTATGGAACAGACTCGCTACATCTCTCCGCTCTTCCGCCTCCCATAGCTCCTTTAAAAACAATTTTGAAGAGTGGCTACTGTCTAAAGCCAAATGCTGCTGCTCTTCTGGGTAACCTCTGGCATCCCCTACCTCCATCGCCGCCCCCCCACCATTAGCAGTGTCTCATCCTTGCTACACTCACCACTACCGCTCCTGTCCTCTTCCCCCACTTTTCAGAGCTTCTGCTGTTGCCTATTTTAAGTGCCATCACCTTTTGCTAAGGGGAAGTGTTATACTTGATTTCAGAGTTCCAACCTGCTAGATGACCTGTGCACTATTAGTGTACCTGAATGCATGCTGCACTTTATGTATCATATCTGAGACTTATGTTTGGTCTCTGTGTTTTGTGACTTATATTTCAGCCTGTTGCCTGGCCTGTGACTATGTATTTTTGACCTGTATGCTGGCCTTCCAGAAAAGGGCAACCAAAATGGTGCAGGGACTGCATCAGAAAACATATGAGAACAGATTAACGGAGCTTAATATGTATACCCTAGAGCAAAGGAGGGAGAGAGGTGATATGATTGAAACGTTCAAACACCATAAGGGCATTAACAAGGTGAAAGAGTCTAACATGTTTCAATATAAGGAAAATAGCAGGACAAGAGGACACAGCATGAGGTTAGAGGGAGGCTGATTAAGGGGTAATGTGAGGAAGTTCTTTTCTCAGAAAAGGGTGGTGGATGCATGGAGCAGCCTACCTCAGGAAGTGGTGGATATGAATATAGTGCAGGGCTTCAAACAGGCATGGGATAGGCATAAGAGAGCAATACAGATGAGTATGAATAGATAGGCCATTGACAGAGCAAAGGCCGATGGCACATTCATAAGGTAGAAAAAGAAATGGTCAGACTGGATGGGCCTTACAGTCCTTATCTGCCGTCAACTTCTATGTTTCTATGTTCTTTGACACCTTGTATTCTTATGTAATTGCACATTATGTAATGACTCTTTGTTCCATAATTTTCTGCACCTCATGTTGAGGCCTGTGTTTATTGTTGTTCTCCACACCTGTATTGCTTAATGTGCCATGCCGTGGCTTGGGTCATGCCTGAAAATGGTCCTTTGGATCAGTGCACCCACCCGGTTATCAAAGACATATAAACATAGAAACATAGACTTTGACGGCAGATAAAGATCGCTTGGCCCACCTAGTCTGCCCATTTTCCTACCTACTGGATAAGCTGCAGATCATAGAAACATAGAAACATAGAATTTGACGGCAGATAAGGACCGCTTGGCCCACCCAGTCTGCCCATTTCCCTACCTGATGGATAAGCTGCAGATCCTAGTTAACCAGCAGCCTACTGCTTCCTACCCCCAACCCCTAGAATTGCCTTATGACTGTCCCATGCATGCTTGAATTCCACCACTGTTTTGACTCCACAATCTCCTCTGGAAGGCTGTTCCATCCCCAACCCTCTCTGTGAAAAATACTTCCGTAAAATTACCTCTGAGCCGCCCCTTTCTATCTTCAAATTGTGCCCCTTTGTTCTTGCACACCTCTTTTTTGAAAGATGCTACCGTCTTGGACTTTGTTGATTCCCTTGAGGTACTTGCAAGTTTCTATCATGTCCCCCCTCTAACTCCTTTCCTTGAGGCTATACATATTAAGCTCCTTAAGTCTCTCTTCATATGTCTTCTGGTGCAGACCCTGCACCATTTTAGTTGCCCTCCTCTGGACAGCTTCCATCCTGTCCATGTCTTTGCGGAGATTGGGTCTCCAGAACTGCACGCAGTACTCCAGATGTGGTCTCACCAGCTGTCTGTACAGAGGGATAATAACTTCCTGTTTTCTACTGGTGATGCCTCTCCCTATGCATCCCAGTATCCCCCAGCCCTCCTTGCTGCCCTCTCACATTGCTTGCCCACCTTTAGGTCATCTGATATGACTACCCCCAGGTCCCTTTCCATTTTTGTTGTTGTTAGTATCTCACCCCGCATTGTGTACTCTTCCCTGGGTTTTGTTCCCAGGTGCATTACTGCACTTCTTAGCATTGAATCTAAGCTGCCATACATTTGACCATTCCTCTAACCTTGCCAAGTCCCTTCTCATCCTTTCCACCCCACCTTGTGCATCAACTCTGTTGCAGATCTTTGTGTCATCTGCAAAGAGACATACTTTTCCTTCTAGTCCGTCTACAATGTCGCTTATAAAGACATTGAAGAGGACCGGTCCTAATACTGAACCCTGCGATACCCCACTACTAACCCCCCTTTTTTCAGAGTGGACTCCATTTAGTATTACTCTCTGTGTCCTATTCTCCAGCCAATTCTTTACCCAGGCAGTCATCTTGGGACCCACTCCCAGGCTGGCTAACTTGTATATTAATCTTTTGTGTGGGACTGTGTCAAATGCCTTGCTAAAGTCTAGGTAGGCCATGTCCACAGCCCCTCCCTGATCAACTACTTTGGTCACCCAGTCAAAGAAATCTATCAGATTTGTCTGGCATGACCTTCCCGCTGTGAATCCATGCTGCCTTGGGTCCTGTGCCCCTCTGGACTCTAGATACTCAACAATTCTTTCCTTCAGAAGTGATTCCATCATTTTCCCTACCACTGAGGTTAAACTAACAGGTCTGTAGTTTCCTGCTTCTGCCTTGCTCCCACTTTTGTGAAGGGGAATCACATCTGCCCTCCTCCAGTCCTCAGGTACCACCCCATCCTCCCATGATTTGTTAAAGAGAGTAGTCAGTGGTGTCACTAGTTCTACCTTAGTTCTTTTAGAATTCTGGGATGAATCCCATCAGGCCCCATTGCTTTGTCCACCTTCAGTTTTAGAGCTCTTTCAGAACTCTTTCTTCTGTAAATGACCTGGTATCAACTTCTGTATCAGAGTGTTTCTACTGTTTGTTTTAGGTACCTCCCCTCTTCCTTTGTAAATACTGAGCAAAAATATTTGTTTAGTATCTCTGCCTTTTCACAGTCACCCTCTGCCCACCCTCCCTCCCTTTATTAAGCCTCACTATCCCTCCCTTGGTCTTCCTTCACTCCCTGATGTACCTATAAAAGGTTTTATCCCCCTTCTTAACTGAGTTGGCTATCTTTTCCTCAGTTTGGGCCTTTGCTGTTCTGACTGCCTTTCCAGCTTCCTTTTGCTTTAACTGATCCTAGTTTACCAACAGCCTACTTCTTCCTAAATAAATAAAAAATAAAATAAAAGTTATGAGCATTTGTGAGTGTGTGTGGGGGGACAAAAAAATAGCCTAAATTTGCATTGCTGGAAGGAGACTACTGAAAATCTTTCTCCACGTGTAATCCATGATATCGTCCATATGATGAATATGATCAATGAGGCATTCACGGATCATGGTGTCTTTAAAAATAAACACTTATGTTTAGTGCTGTGCGGAATGTGGAATTCTGCCGGTGGAATTAGTGCAGAATGATCATTCTGCTGGCAGAATGTCCGCCAGAATTTAATTTGTTTGCCTATGAAATTCCGCCTATTGTGATCCACGGAATAATATTCCGCAGAACAGTATTTCTTCCAAGGAAAATTATTACATAACAATCTCTGCAGAAAATATTATGATCAATGGAATAATATTCTGCGGAACAGTAATTTTTCAGCAGAAAATCATTCTGCAACTATGTTATGCTGCGGAATTCTGCCATTCTGTTTCTGGTAGAATTAGGCAGAATTTCCGCAGAAGTCTGAATATTCTGCAGAATTTCGTTCCACCAGAATTTGAAAATTCTGCACCGCACTACTTGTGTTTGTTAAATTTATCAACTGAGGATGCATTCCAATAGTTTAGACTAAGTCTCTTTGTGGCCATTTTTTGAGAAGTAGCAATTCCAGACTGAAACTTACTCATACTCAATGCCGAGAAATCATTATTGAGCAGAGAAAACAGACCCAAAAAAATGCTGAAACGCCTTTATTTGCATAATAGAAACTTACTAGTTTTTGAGGCTACATATGCCCCTTCTTCAGATGTTGTGAGAACGCAACTACATGTAGAAGATTTTATACAGCGTTCTCAATGTTAATTAGAATAACAAATACAAGTAATTTACTTGTAAACAAGCTTTTGACAGTTCTGATGCTGAGGAAATATTTTAGCAAGAGAGCTATAAATAAATTGATGTATGCATAGACAACAAGGGCAGTCTTTCAAGAGCTAGGTTATAAATCAGCTTTGAGATGCAGACTCCTTTCCCAAGATGCAATGTGACAGTAGAATGCCTATAAATTGTTAGCCCTGAAATCAGTCTTTTAAAACAGCAGTATTTGCTAGTCAATATTTTTTTATTTATTATTAATTTGTTTGAAATTACTCCAACCAGGATAACTACATAAGATGCAGCAGCTTATTTTCACGGGGATCTTGGGGAGGATAGCAGCAGTCAGCAGCTTAACATGGTCCAGCAGAAATAGTTACATACAGGCTAAAATATACACAACAACAAAAAAATACAGAGGCACAGTTAAGTGCGTAATGGGCAGGCTAGGTGGGCCAAAGGCCCTTATGTGCTGACATCTATTTATCTATGTATCTAGGCTAAAATATATACTGCAATAAATGACAAAAAAACTTGCTATCTAGGTGTTTCTAGCAACAATGTTTCTCTGGCAAAAGTATCAATAAACCCATCTTACCCCTCCTTTCCAATTAGCCATAACATCGGTTTTCAAAATGACTAAGAAAATCAAAAATATGCTGAGGGTAAATCTTAGGATGTGAGAAACACTTGCCAAAAATTTACAGAATGACTTTTTTTTTTAGCTAACACACTTTGCTGCTTCAGATAATCGAGAGATTTTAAATATTTTAACCAAAAAAATTACAAGTGCAGATTGTAACACGTAACAAACCCCCATGTCGTTGTTCAGTCCATATTGATGAGTTTTGAACATTGTTATGAATTAGATTTGCCATAGTCTCCTTTCTTGAATATCTTTAGATGTGCCCTTTATCACTGTGACTGTTTAATCCTGCTGCATGTGTGGTTTTTGAGTGAAATGTTCTCCCACTGGTACCTGCCTGTCTATGTGTTGTATTGTGAATCTAATTAAGTTCATTTGGGCTCAGAGGGCCTGGCTGTTTTCACCTACATGCAAGGTATTTGTGCACTTTTTACATTTGATCAAATATATAAAATTCTTGGAGTCATCGCTATGCACACTCTTGATATCTTGTCTGTCTCTAGTATGTAGGGAATACACACTGTAGCATTCATCATAATGTATGCAGGCTGTGCATCTTGGACTGTGGCATCTTCTTGTACCTGGTTCATCAGTGTTACTTTTATACAACTTGCTGCGGACATGATTCTGCTACAGACTCCTTTCACTGATACCACAGCTGAAGAAAAGCACCCAGAATGGGGTTGTGAGGGTTCCAACCTCCTCCATCTCCCTGCCAAACACTGGAGAAGCCAGGATGCTGCTACTCTTAGCCTGCAAAGAATCCTCTGAGGTCCACTTCAAGGACTTGAAAGACGCCTACTTGTTTGATCGCCTGCATCCAATCCAGTGTTCCAACAGGTCTTTGGGGCATTATTACACTCTTAAGTCAGTGCTTTTAAGCCCCTCTGAGCTGAGCACTCAACATTCCTTTCTCCAGTACTGCAGACAGTTAATATCCAGAACATGGTTGTGAGGGCTCCTCCTCGCCCAGTGACTGCTGGAGAAGCCAGAACACCTCCACCCTCAGCTAGCATAGAATCCTCCGTGGCCAACTTCAAGGACTCGAAAGTTGCCAACCCATATGGTCACCTGTGTGACAGAAATGTGAAGGAAAGAGTTAATGGTTTGGATTCTGTAGGTGCCTTATTTTTTAGCAGTGTGGAAAAAAATACACTGAGGTCGAAATCCTCCAGCAGCATCCAGCTTGTGGAATTCCTAGCTGCTAGATAAGAGCTGGGTCATAAATCTCGAGTGGACATCTCCAGGCACACACAGACCCTGCAGACACGGACACAGGGCAGTTTGAATGGATTGGATCATTCAAATATAAACTTAAGGTGAAAAGGGAATATAATTGGTCACAGATAGGTGTTCACTCTGATTGGGACAATTAAATACATAAATGCTAGTTGGTTGGTGCATTTAAAGGGAGAATAGGAATGACCTATTCGCCAGAGAATATATAACCTTCTGAAAAACAGAGAAGGCTCTCTCTTGCCTTTGGAAGCTGTGAGGGGAAACATAAGCTTGGAGCCTACCTTGTAGTTATGTCCATGGGAGCTGGCAGTTAGAACAGGGTCCAGTGTCTCTTGTAACAACAGGGAAGGGTAAGTCTAGTGATAGCATATTTCAGTATTAGCTTTCTTCTTTTGCCACCTGTTATTTAAAAACGTTTGTTTACTTTTCCTGTATGAGTGTTATTCTCTTGTGTTGTAAATACATATTCTGTAAATGCTCAGAGCACTTTCTGTTAAGTAAAAGCTATTTATTTGCTCAACAGTTGTGACTCTGATGTCATTTTTCTAAGGTAATTAATATTTGGTTTTCCACTGGCTAAGGTAAACTCTGTGTAGCATCCGCCACCCGAAAGAGACACACTACCAGACTTTAACTTGTGCAATTGCACGTTTGATTATTCAAGTTTGTACACTTGAAAGAGGTGCTGGAAGGAAAGTCTGGCTGGTGGCAGCAAATACCCGAGGACAGACACCTCTCTAACAGCTGTTTCAGCCCAGAGGGAGAGGTGGGTTGTCACATATTGGTTGGTAGTGGTGGGGTGATGATAGCGGACTGTGTAGCACACTGATATACAGAGATTGCCAGTGGAACAGTTACCTTAGCATTGCAAAACAGGATATATAAGAGGATACATTTGTACAACAGTTTTATTTTTTTCTAGTTAGCACGGTAAAATCTAACAGTAGAGAATGAGCTCCACGGAGTATGACTCACTTACTGTGCCACAGCTTTTTGAAAGGTGCCAGGAAAAGGGGATTCAGCCTGAATGTCTAAAGCAGAAGAAAACGGCAGACCTCATAGCTACTCTCTTGGCACATGATCTGAAGCAGACAGTCGCTGGGGGTGAGTCAGGAACTGAGGCAGCAGACCCCCCACACCAGCTTGAGGCACTGTGACTGCAGCTGGTGCTGCAAGAAAGGGCGTTGGAGGTGAAAAGACTGGACGCTGAAGCAGAAGCAAGAAGATGGGAAGCAGAGACCAGAAGACAGGAAGCAGAGAAAGAACTTGAAGAAAACAGACTGGCAGACAGAGAGAAAGAATGACAGCATGAACTCCAGAGACAACAGCACGAGAAGGAGATGATGACCCTACGCAGTCAGCAAACCGTGAGTAATGGTGGAGTGAGTTTACCTCATGAAGCCAAAATGAATTCTAAATTGTTCCCTCAGTTTAAAGAGGGAGATGACCTTGATTTATTTTTAAGGTCATTTGAGAGAGTATGCAATCAATTACAAATGACTAAGGTTTCCTGGTCAACTTATCTCACACCCTTGCTGAGAGGGCGAGCAATGAATGCATTTGCTAAAATGAGTAATGAAGACTATGCTGATTATGATAAAGTGAAAACAGCGTTGTTAAAATGTTTTGAATTAACTCCTGAGGCTTATAGAAGAAAATTTAGGGAGTTAAAGAAAAGCCCGGAAGACAGTTATGCAGAACTGCAGGTTCAATTGTGTACTTACTTTGATAGGTGGATGGAGCGGGCTAAAGCAACTACTGTGGAACTGATTAGAGATGTATTGGTGAGAGAACAATTCCTTAAAATTGTACCTGAGGACATGCATGTATGGCTGATAGACAGGGCATGCGCCTCTTCCACAGAGGTGGCAGGAAGCGCTGACGAGTATCTGCCTAGCCGGCCACACACACAACGCATGTCTTGTGGTGGGGGCAGAACATGGGTATAAGGGATCCCATGGGGCAGCCCAAAGGAAACCAGCCTGCACCTGAGCCCAAAGTAGAGCCCTCTGGTTCTAAGGGGACTCAAGAAATAGGTCCCAAGAAATGTCATATTTGCAATCAAGTGGGACACTTGAGATATAACTGCCCTCAGAAACTGGTTAACGGGCAGAGATATGGGGGAGGGGGTGATCAAAAGAGCTCTGGTGTGTTTGTAGGGTGTGTCCAGTCTGAAGACCCACTCTCCTCTGATGAGAATCTGCGTCCCATTACAGTTAATGGAATAGTAACACAGGGACTGTGGGACACAGGCGCTAACATCTCCCTGGTAAGGCAGGATCTCATTTGGGCAGAACAGATCATGCCTGGGAAATACTCCAAGGTCTGGGCATTCACAGGGCCACCAGTCCCATTACCTATGGCTAGAGTCTTCCTGAGCTGGGAAGGGGGCCATGTAGAAAAGGAGGTGGGAGTTGTAGAGGACCTACCTGTAAGTATGATTGTGGGGAAGGATTTGGACCCCAGTAAAAAACTGGTGTGTGTTGTAACTCGTAGTCAGGCACAAGGGCAAGCTTCTGAGGTGGAAGAGGGGTTGACTCTGGGTGGTCCAGCCACATCCTCAGCAGCTGAGGAAGTGTCTAGCACAGGAGAGGGGCTGGCTAGAAGCAACAGTCCAGAATCCCAGTCACAAATAAAGGAGCCCATAGGACTTCCATCAGAAGGGGCACTGGGAAGGGTCAGATGAGGGCAGCTGAGTGCTGCACAGCGAATTGACCCTACCCTGGAAAAACTGAGGGAAATAGCTCATAGGGCTGAGCATTCTCAGGGGGGTAAAGAGTCCATTTACTGGGACAATGGGCTGTTGTACAGAGAATGTACAACAGAGGAAGGGCTAGATGGTGAGGTACTCCAGCAGCTGGTAGTCCCTAAGATTCACCATCAGCAGCTTTTGGCCCTTGCACATGATATCCCTTTTTCAGGGCACTTGGGGGTGAGGTGCACAAAAAAGCATCTAACCAACAATTTCTTCTGGCCTGGTATTGGCAAGGATGTGGCAAATTATTGCAGGACTTGTCCACAGTCCCAGCGGGTGGGGAAAATGGTGGACAAGGCCAAGGCAGCTTTGGTGCCCCTGCCCATTATTGATGAACCCTTCAAGAGGGTAGTGGTGGACATAGTGAGGCCATTGAGCACCCCAAGTCGCACTGATAAGTGGTATATCCTGGTAGTTGTAGACTATGCCACCAGATACCCAGAGGCAGTGGCTCTAACATCCTCTGAGGCAGAACCAGTGGCAGATGCACTGTTGGGAATATTTAGCTGGGTGGGCTTTCCCCAGGAGATACTGTCAGACCGGGGTGCCAATTTTGTGTCTGGGCTAATGAGTAGTTTGTGGGAGAAGTGTGAGGTAAAGCAGCTCAAAACCTCCCCATACCATCCCCAAGCAAATGGTCTAGTGGAGCAATTTAATTCAACCCTTAAGAGCATGCTAAGGACTTTTGCTGACTGGCATAAGAGAGACTGGGACAAATATTTGCCTCATCTCCTATTTGCATACAGGGAAGTCCCACAGGAGTCCACAGGGTTCTCACCTTTCAAGCTCCTGTTTGGTCATAGGGTGCGGGGGCCCCTAGATTTGATTCAGGATGAATGGGAGGGTGATCGTGCCTCCCAAGGGGAGTCTGTTGTGGAGTATGTCCTGAACTTTAGGACCCACCTTAGGGAGCTCATGGGGTTTGCTCAGGAGCACCTGGCCACTGCACAACAGTGGCAGAAAGTCTGGTACGACCGTGGGGCCTGAGCCAGAGAATATGAGGTGGGGCAGCGAGTGATGGCACTCATCCCTGTCCGACAGAATCAATTATAGGCAGCATGGGAGGGGCCATTCTCCATTGTCCAAAAGGTTAGTGACATCAGTTACGTGATAAAGCTACTGGACAGGAAATGCAAACAAAAGTTGTATCATGTTAACATGCTGAAGCCCTACCATGACAGGGAGGAAATGGTCCTCGCTGTATGCAGTTCCCCAGAGGAGGAAACTGAGGTAGATCCACTGGTGGACCTACTTGGGGAGGCCAGGGTTGCATCCTTTGTGGACAACCTTACCCTCTCCGAACAGCTGACGCCAGCCCAGGTGCAAGAAATTAGGGGTGTGCTGAGAGAATTTGAGGACATGTTCTCAGGGAAACTGGGGTACACCACGATGGCAGAGCACCATGTGGATACAGGGACCCAGGTTCCTCTGAAACAGTCCCCCTACAGGGTACCTGAGCATGTTAAGCAGACTGTGAAAGAGGAGCTCAAAGAGATGCTGGAACTGGGGGTAATCCAGGAATCTAGTAGCCCCTGGGCATCACCCCTGGTACTGATCCCCAAAAGGGATGGCACCACACGATTCTGCGTGGACTACCAGAAGCTTAATAGCTGCACGGAGTCTGATTCTTATCCCATGCCCAGAACAGATGAGGCCCTGGAGTGACTGGGGGGAGCCAAGTATTTGACCACAATAGATCTAACAAAGGGCTATTGGCAGGTACCTCCGACCCCTGCGGCCAGGGAAAGATCAGCTTTTGTTACTCCATTTGGTTTATACGAATTTAGGGTAATGCCATTTGGAATGAAGAATGCACCTGCAACCTTTCAACGGCTTGTAGATTGCATTCTGTCTGGGGTAGGTGAGTTTGCATTGGCTTATATGGATGATATAGCCATATACAGCCAGAGCTGGGACGAGCACATCAAGAATGTGCGGGATGTGTTCCACAGGTTAAAGGAGGCAGGTCTGACAGTCAAGGCAGAGAAGTGCCAGATAGGTATGGCAGAAGTATCCTACCTTAGGCACCGGGTGGGTAGTGGACACATCCGTCCGGAGCCTGCCAAGGTTGATGCCATCCTGGCCTGGCCTACTCCTACCACAAAGAAACAGGTCAGGGCATTTCTAGGGACAGCAGGGTACTACCAAAGGTTTGTTCCCTGCTATAGTGATCTGGCTAAGTCCCTGACAGATTTAACCAAGAAGGGAAAGCCAGATACAGTGAAGTGGTCAGAAGGTTGTGAGGTCACTTTTCAGGAACTAAAAAAGGCCTTGAGCGGCCCAGCTGTATTGGCTAGCCCTAATTATAATTTAAAGTTTATGGTTCACGTGGATGCCTCAGATCATGGGTGGGGGGCTGTGCTGAGCCAAGTTACCCAGCAGGGGGAGGAGCACCCGGTTGTGTACCTCAGCTGGAGGTTTTTGCCCAGAGAGGAGGCATACACCACAACTGAGAAGGAATGCTTGGGAATAGTGTGGGCCCTTCAGAAGCTGCAGCCTTACCTATATGGGAGAGAATGTACTGTGGTCACAGATCATAATCCCCTGATTTGGCTTCATAGGTCCAGTGGGCAAAATGGTAAACTACTATGCTGGAGTTTGGTACTGCAGGCATACAACATGACCATCCAGCACCGCAGTGGCAAACAAAATGCAAATGCGGATGGGCTATCTAGGCAGGGCTAATGGCCTGGCTGGATACTTTTGGGCACTTCCCAGTAATTGCATGAACGGCTGTGTCACTTGGGGTGGCCCAAGGGACACGCCTTCATTATCTGGGGGGGGGAGAGATGTGACAGAAATGGGAAGGAAAGAGTTAATGGTTTGGATTCTGTAGGTGCCTTATTTTTTAGCAGTGTGGAAAAAATACACTGAGGCTGAAATCCTCCAGCAGCATCCAGCTTGTGGAATTCCTAGCTGCTAGATAAGAGCTGGGTCATAAATCTCGAGTGGACATCTCCAGGCACACACAGACCCTGCAGACACGGACACAGGGCAGTTTGAATGGATTGGATCATTCAAATATAAACTTATGGTGAAAAGGGAATATAATTGGTCACAGATAGGTGTTCACTCTGATTGGGACAATTAAATACATACATGCTAGTTGGTTGGTGCATTTAAAGTGAGAATAGGAATTACCTATTCTCCAGAGAATATATAACGTTCTGAAAGACAGAGAAGGCTCTCTCTTGCCTTTGGAAGCTGTGAGGGGAAACATAAGCTTGGAGCCTACCTTGTAGTTATGTCCATGGGAGCTGGCAGTTAGAACAGGGTCCAGTGTCTCTTGTAAGGACAGGGAAGGGTAAGTTTAGTGATAGCATATTTCAGTATTAGCTTTCTTCTTTTGCCATCTGTTATTTAAAAACTTTTGTTTACTTTTCCTGTATGAGTGTTATTCTCTTGTGTTGTAAATACATATTCTGTAAATGCTCAGAGCACTTTCTGTTAAGTAAAAGCTATTTATTTGCTCAACAGTTGTGACTCTGATGTCATTTTTCTAAGGTAATTAATATTTGGTTTTCCACTGGCTAAGGTAAACTCTGTGTAGCATCCGCCACCCGAAAGAGACACACTACCAGACTTTAACTTGTGCAATTGCACGTTTGATTATTCAAGTCTGTACACTTGAAAGAGGTGCCGGAAGGAAAGTCCGGCTGGTGGCAGTGAATACCTGAGGACACACACCTCTCTAAAAGCTGTTTCAGCCCAGAGGGAGAGGAGGGTTGTCACAACCTGCATCCAATCAGGCATTCCCATGGATCTTGGAAGAGATCGCGCTCTAAGTTAGTGCTTTTAAACCCTCCAAGTTGAGAGCCCACTGCTTCTTTCCCTGATGCTGCAGACTATGAACAGCATACAGAACTGGGCTGTGAAGGCTTCAGCCTCCTCCCTCCCCCCACCGACTGCAAGAGAAGCCAGGGTGCCACCACCCTCACCAAACAAAATGGACCTGCACCTCTCAGTTCTGGTGTGCAGGTGCCACTGCTGGGGCAGGCTAGTCTCTGGATTGCCACAACCAAACATAACAGAGCAGTGCACACTGAAAAGAGACTCTTAAAAATTCAAAGCCATCTACTTATACACTTTGTTTTAGGCAGGTGTCAGCACAAACACCTGTTTACCGCAAGGTACCCCAGTGCTTCCCTCATCAGTGCTTCATCAGAGGGTAGGGGTACAGGCTGATAAGCCCCTATTTAAGGTCCTCTGTCATGATATCATAACTGCACTGCTCCACTGTATTTCGTTGTGCCACCATCTTCAGCCTGCAAAGAATCCTCCATGGCCAGCTTCAAGGGCTCAAATGCTGCAAATCCATTTAGTCTAAATACATGCTCCCACACAAGAAGCAGTGGCAGCAGTATCAGGCCAGTGCTACACAGAAGGGCTGCCAGCCCTGAATTCACAAAACAAACTCTGACCAGTGATACACTCAAGAAAGCAAAAAAGAGATAACTGACTCCATCATAACTGGAGCAAATGCTTTAATGTGAACTAAATGGCAGGAACAGATACACAGCTTGATCTGCTGCCAACTAGCCCTGGCACTTCAACTATCCCAGCCTTCCTCAGGCAGCATGGCAGGAAAAGTGCATATCATTGTTTAAATAGACAAGATGGAGGGGGACACTAATGAGCAGCTGAACTGGACAGACGTGTCTCTTTACTGCTCTCCCTCACTAGTCGAAATAAAGCAATAAAACAGAATATAAATATCTTGATAAGCGTGTAAAATATATACCTCTCGAAAGCAGAAGGCAGGATAGATGAATATCTGATGCACAATCCAGCAAAAAGCCAGCGACTTGCCAACAAAAGTGCCAAGAAAGCTACAGCTGGCACAGGAGGAGAAAACTCGGGCCTACTTTCAATGTCGGCCGCAGAGGTCACCACACTGTGTCAGGAACTAACCGGACAGGTTATAGCAGCACTGGAGCCATGGCTTATAAAGCTGGAGGGAACGCTAGACCTAAAACTGCAAGAAGTCCAGGAACAACAGGCAGCGCAGGCTACTAGACTTACAGAGGCAGAAGACAGAATCTCACGGCTGGAAGATGAGCTGGCAGTAGTCCCCAGGCAAATCTTGGCGCTACAGAAGGAGCTGGCTGATTTCAAAGAGGGTTTTGACTATCAAGAAAATTACCATGGACGCCTCAATCTTTATCTGTTGGATTACCAGAGGGTAGGGAAGGAACAAGTGTTTTAGACTTTTGTGCCCCGGTGCTGCCCGAATTGTTAGGCCTCCAACTTGCAAAAGGGCGCATCAGATTGGAACATGCTCATTGGGCAGTAATGGCCCAGCCGTCTGCAGATCAACCCCCAAGACAAATAATTATGAGATTCCATAATTTTCAGGACCGGGAGGAGGTTTTGAGGGCCTACAGAGAAAAGGGAAAGCTGCTCTATGAGGATCATAGGTTGTTCTTTTCTGAAAATTGTTCGGTGCACCTGCTTAAGTGCAGAAAAATGTGTAATAGCACAATGCAACAGCTCAGAGAGCTCAAGGTGGAGAACTTTCTGGTTTATCCGGCGACATTAAAGATCAAGCATGAAGGAGTGACCTTCTCGTTTTGGGAAGCAGAAAAAGCGGAGCAATTTGTCCGTACCCTGAAGCAGAAGCTGGGCTGAATTAAGTAAGAGAAGGTACAGGGGCAAAGTGCTTGCGTTTACTTTTCTTTTTGGGTTTTCTACGATTTTCGCTGCCCTCCGTCTTGTATGTTGGCGACCCCCTTCCCCTGCCCTGGAGAATGGAACCCTGAGGAGGGAATGGACTCTAGGTGAAATTGGGATGGGTTTTTTGGATTAAATGAGGGAAGTCCTGAAATATGCACATAGCTGAGAGATAGGAGAACTTTGCACCTGACAGTGAGGCCCGCTCCTGGTGGACTAACATCAAGACCCGGTGAACATAAGAGGGCCTGGACTGAAGGGCATAACGCTATACTGTGAGCGGTTGGAAAAATTAGGCCTGAGCAGCAAATGGGACGTACGAGGCTGTAAATGGTGCTGGACTGATGGCATGGTTGAGAGCCTAGCGTGTGATATTGATGGTGCAGCTTACATTCCATGCCTCTCGGATTCTTATGGGTAAATGCTAACTTTCTGGCTTATCCGGTGATATTAAAAATCAAGCATGAAGGAGCGACCTTCTCATTTTGGGAAGCGGATGGAGCAGAGCAATTTATCCATATCACGAAGCAGAAGCTGGGCTAAATTAAATAAGAGAAGGTATGGGGTGAAGTGCTTGTGTCTATCTCTCTTTGCTGGTTTTTGTTACGATTTTCACCGCCTTCCGTCTTGTATGCTAGTGGCCCCCTTCCCCTGCTCTGGAGAATGGAACGTTAATAAGGGACTGAATCTTACGTGTTAGCCCTGGAGAGTGAAAGTGTGATGGGGTTTTATGGATTAAAAGAGGGAAGTCCTGAAATATGTGCGCAGTTGAAGAATAGATGAACTTTGCACCTGACAGTGAGGCCTGCTCCTGGTGGACTAACATCAAGATCTGGTGGACATAAGAGGGCCTGAACTGAAGGGATTAATGCTACACTAAGGGCGGTTGGAGAAATTGGTCCTGAGCAGCAAATGGGACGTATGGGACTGTCAATGGTATTTGCCCAACGGCGTGGATGAGGGCCTGGCGCATGATGTTGATGGCGCAGCCTATATTCCATGCCTTTCGGATTCTTGTGGGAAGATGCTATTAGGAGGTAGTGCTGTGATGAGTGGGGGGAGTTGATCATCTCGTATATCTCCTAGGTGAAGGGGGATGGGTAAAAGAAGAGAGGTACGGGGGTTTGAGAGCTGAGACCAGGAAGGCTATAGGTGCTGATACAGGGGAGAGTGACAAATAATAATGTGCAGAATATGGCATAATGACAGGAAGGGACACCTAACTTAGAGGGATTGGATGCATATGGATAGATGGGAAGATGGGGCAGACAGGATACTTTAGTGAGCGAGGGGTGGAGGGTCGCCTGGATGGAACGGAGAAGGGGGGAAGATGAGGAGAGAATGAAACATAATTAAAAGAGATAGTGAGAAATCTAGTTCAGCAGTGAGGGGGTGGGGGCACAGACGTCAGAAGGGGGTTCTTTTTTTAGAGGACACTTGAGCTGTTGAGGCGATTAGTGTCAAACGGAGACGGAGACTAGGAAAAATAAAAGGGGGAGATAAGCTGAAAACAAATAATTGCAAGGAGAGAAGGTAGACTAAGGTGGAGGGGTGAACAGAGAAAGGGGGATGTGGGAGGAGAGTTGGAACAGAGAGGGCTGTTAAAGAGGGAGGATTGGGGGAAGAGAAGATAAGGGAGAAGAGGGGGAAGGATAGTGGGGGAAATAAGGAGATGAGGAGAATTGGGGAGGAGGGGAGGGGGAAGGGATTATCACTAATGTTAGGGAAGAGAAAGGACAGGAGGGGCTAGGTAGAATAAAGGTTACACATTACTGTTAATGTTGTTACTGTTGTTTTGTATTTTTGTGCAATCATCTTAATATGTGCAATGACAGGATATAGGTATGAGAAGAATAAGGAGATGTGTAGGGAAATCTTAAAGCAAATAATCGGGTCAAATACACTCAATCCTATTAAGGATGAGGAATGGAAAGTAACATACATATATATAAATGGATAATATACAAAATATGAATGTAGTCTCGTGGAATGTGCAAGGCATCGCAAGCCCAGTCAAAAGGACAGCGTTATTGACGGCTCTGAAAAGGGCAGGTGCACAAGTGGCTCTGATACAGAGACCCATCTAACAGACACTGAACATGTCAAAATGGCACGGAATTGGGTGGGGAAGTGCTACACAACATCTTTTTCAGTGCATAAGAGGGGAGTGGCCATATTGGTGCACAAGACTCTCCCTCTGGTAATCACCAAAGTAGTTAAAGATCCTAAAGAGGGGAGATATACATTTATCTCAGGAGAACTTAAAGGGGGAAAAAATAACGTTTGAGTGTATTTATGCCCTGGTGGCATACGAGCCACAATTTTACATGCCCTTGCTGGATCTGCTAACAAGGGAACAAGTCCCAGGGCTTATCCTGGGTGTTGATTTTAATTGGACGATGGACCCAGTAATGGATCATTCAGAAGGGAAGGGGAGGAGACAAGAAATAATGAGACAGTGGGAGATGGGTATGGTGGACATGGACCTCGTAGACAGTTGGCGCACAGCCAACCCTGGTGCAAAGGAATATACCTTTTTCTCTAACCCACATAAAACATGGTCCAAGATCGACTACATCTACCTACCCAGGGGATGGTATGTTAGAGTACAAGATGTAATACATAGCCCCATACATGTATCTGACCATGCAATGGTTATCTTGAAAATAAGAGGGGGGGAAAACAGAGAAGCCCTACCTAGTGGAAATTGTCAATGTATATGGCAAAAAAGAAAGAATTTAAAGAACATCTAACAACCCAGTGGCGGGGATACATGGAGAATAATGATACATGGGAGGTATCTGAGACAACGCTGTGGGAGGCAGGTAAGGCATATGTGAGGGGGACAATCATAGAATATATGGCTAGATTGAAAAAACAGGAAAAGGAGGTACGGATAGAGCTGGAGAGGAAGTTGAAGGAATTGGAAAGGAGAGTGGCAGGTGGTGAAAAGGGGGAAGCAATTAAGTTGTTGGAAACAGCAAGGGAAACCCTGAATGCCCATCTTAAAGCAGAAGCAGAGAGAACAGGGCTTTATTGGAAACGACATGTATTCGAATGGGGGAAACAAACCTAGTCCTTTACAAACTAAATTGTTGAAAGGGGGTAGAACCACCACACATATTATAGGAGAAAGAGACAAAGAGGGGAATCTGCATAAAGATATGAAAGGTATAAAACAAAATTTTAGGGCCTTCTACCAGCACCTATACCAAGCAGAGCATGCGTGTAATTATGAAGAAATGCAGAGGTTTCTGGATAAAGTAAAGCTGCCGGAAGCCACACAAGTTCAGAGGGAGATGCTTAGTCAACTGGTTACAAAAATTGAAATAATGTATGCAATACAGAAGCTGCAGAGTGGTAAAGCTAGTGGCCCAGACGGATTGCCCATAGAGTGTTATAAACTGATGGGAGGCCAGGTGGGAGAACTACTAGGAGAAGTATTCCACCAAAATAAGGAGACAGATTGATCTGCCTAAAACTTGTCATGATGCCACTATTTGTCTAATACCTAAGGTGGGAAAAAATGTGGAGGAATGTGCCTCGTATAGACCAATTTCTTTGCTTAACTGCGATCTGAAAATTTTGGCAAAGGTGCTGGCACTGAGGTTGGAGCAAATACTCCTGGGTTTGATTCACCCAGACCAAACCGGATTCATTAAAGGGTGAAAGTCATATCATAATATGCGACGTCGTCTCAATATTATATGGAGAGCAAATCAGGGAAAAGAAGCAGTGGGAGTTATTTCCATGGATGATGAAAAAGCATTCGATAGAGTGGAATGGGAATATTTATTTGAGGTGATGTCCGGTTTGGTCTGGGTGAACCATTCATGCGGTGGGTAAGGGCCATGTACATGGCACCTAGAGCATGGGTATTGGTAAATGGAGAACTATCAGAGGGATTCAAATTGGAGAGAGGTACGAGACAGGGCTGTCCTCTGTCCCTCCTTTTGTTCGCAATGGTAATCGAACCATTGGCAATAGCCATAAGGAGCTGCACAGTAATTTTGGGAATTGAAGGGGCAAGGGGATCACAACATAAGCTTGCTCTGTATGCGGACGACATGTTAGTGTTTATGGAAAATCCAAACCAATCGATGCCTCCCCTATTGGCTTTGGTAAAGGAGTTTGGGGCCTTCTCGGGGTATAGGATCAATCTGGGGAAAACGGAAATGATGTGTTTTCCTGAGATGGGTAGAGAAACAGAACAATGGGGACTGAAGCAAGTAGGGAAGTGTTTTACCTATTTTGGTATATGGGTGGGCAGGTCGTTGGGCTCCCTCTATAGCTTAAATTATACAGAACTGCTGAAAGTGATAGGGGCAGATCTTAGGAGATGGGAACAATTACCAATTTCATGGATGGGCAGACTAAATACTGTAAAAATGAATGTGCTCCCCAGGATATTGTATCCGTTACAGATGTTGCATGTAGGGCTTATGTAAGGGGACATAGAGAAAATAGAAAAAGCTATTTCAAGTTTTATATGGAGGGGTAAACGCCCAAGGGTTAGTCTACAAAAATTAAAAATGGAAAAGGGAAGGGGAGGTCTAGCCCTATGTACTGGTGGCGCAGCTAAGATATATAGCGGACTGGGTGCATCAGCCCAGGGAAGCTAGCTGGGTAGAATTGGAACAGGTGGGAGCATCGGGATGACTCACAGCATACCTGCACTCTAGGGGTGTAAGAGCATACCGAAGTAGAGGCAATAATAACCTATTGGTGGAACAGGTCTTAATAGCCTGGAGACAGATCAGAAAGTGGGGATGTACACAACAAGGGGAAACCATATTATTACCTGTGGCAAACAATCCCTTTTTCTTGCTGGGGTTAGAGGACAAAGGCTTTCATGAATGGGAACAGAAGGGAATCTGGAGTCTAGGGAATCTTCTGGTGCAAGGAAACCTCTGTACCTTTGAAACCATGCAGAAGGAGCTGGGGGTGGAGAGGCAGCACCTGTTTCGATACCTGCAGGTTAAGAACATTTATGCGCAAGTTGGAAATAGGAGAGGAAAGGGGACTTAAACTGGATGGGGTAGAAAGCCTAATATATCAGGCCAAGGGGAACCCCAAAGGTTTCATTAAGAAGGCGGTTAACGGAGGAAATCAAAGACTCCCAGATAGAACAGGGAGAACAAGAATGTTGTGGGAAAGGGACCTGGAGAGATCCATCACAGAGGAGAATTGGAATACAGTACTTCCAATACACTCAGGGATTATGGCATGTAACATATATAAGGAGGCATATTACAAGTTTCTTCATCGATTGTAGTACCCACCAGTAATAGTCCACAAAGCGCATCCTTCAATGTCACCGGTATGTGGGAGATGTGGAGTGGAAAGAGGCACATACATACATTGTTTTTGGACCTGCCCCATCCTACAAATCTTTTGGGGGGAAGTAGTAAAGGAAGTGGTTGCAATAGCTGGAAGGGAGATGGAAAGGGATCAACTACTGTGTCTCTTTGGAATGGAAGTGGGTGAGGGAGAGGAGTGGAATCCGCTTCCTAGATGGATGAGAGTCTTGTTTATCTTGGCTCTTCATTGTATACAGAATACATGGGTGTCTCATGTAAGGCTGAATCTTAAACAATGGAAGCAGATGATATTGCAAACACTGGCGTTGGAGAGGTTGACCTATGTACTGTGGGATCAGGAAGAAATTTTTATAAGAACCTGGTTACCTTATATGTCCTCACTGAACCCAGAAGAGGAAATGATAATAAGGGCAGCAAATACTAAATTTAGATTTCAACTGCATATGGTAAATTTGATTTCAACATGAGGTCCATCCAGTTTGCAGAGAAGTAAAAAGAAGAAAAAGGCACCTATGGGGAAAACAGAGGAAGTTACTTTAGAACGTGTTCATAGTTGTAGAAAAGGTTTGAGGTCCCATTGTTCACTTAAACCTTCAGGTTTAATTCTCTGCATTTTATGTACCCAATATCTCTCTCTTTTTTTGCAGCTGATTCTGTCTCCTCTATTTTTGGATGGTGCAACACACTTAAAACCCATACACCTAAGATTTTCTGAGATGGAATCATGCGTTTCACAGATGTGTACACCTACTGTTGTATCTAACCTTTTGTTAGTACAAGACCTTACATGCTCTTGTATTCTTGTTTTAAGACTGTGTGCTGTTCGTCCCACATATATTTTATTGCAGGGACACCATAGAGCATATGCAGTCAGCACTCAGATATCTGACTGCATCCATTTGCATTATCTTAGAGGGATATCTGAGTGTGATGGTTATCTCAGTGTGGATTCTATGACAAACATAGCAAAGGTAGCTCAGCCACAGGGACAGAAAAATGAGTCTGACGGATAAGTGAGAGGAGAATAAACCAGTGCTGACAGTACTACAAACACAGTATCACAAGTGATATACTCTCTAATATCCAGCTTTATATGTGGATCTCCTGGGTGAGTAAGTGTGTTACCTTGTTTGTTACATCTGTGGCACTTAAAGAACCCTTTTGGTTTCTTCAGAGGCTAATTTAGGTATTCTCTAGGGCTAGGTGTTAGGGCAATCTACTATGCACCAATTCTTTCCTTACATATGCAGCATGACTAAATGTAGTACGTGGTTTATCTCCAGATGCACTACTGACTACATGATCTCCCTTTAAGATGGGCCAATTCTGGAATATAATGTGTCCAGTTTTGACTGGCCATTTATTATATTCTTTTACAAAAGTAATAGGACCAGATTCCTGTTTTTTTTTGGGGGGGGGCATCTTTGCCTTTAAGCAGCTCCCCCTTATCTGTAGTCAATGCCTTTTCCTTGGATTTAGACAATAGGTTCCTGTCATAACCCTTAGCACAGAATCTGGATTCTAGCTCATCCGCTTGTAGTTTAAAAGTTTCAATATTGCTGCATTTTCTCCTTAACCTTAAACACTGACTATAAGGAACTGCATTTTTTAGTGCTACAGGATGTATTTGTAGCTGTGTCCCTTCTAAAACACGTTGTTTCAATGAGGCTATGTATCAGTGCTGCAAAATGTTTCATTAAAAGGTGGATTCTCTACTATCCACATACGTAAATCTGAGATTCAGATCATTATCATGGAGACAATTCATGCATTCTCCTATGTCTGACATGTCCCCCTGCAATATGCAAATTATATCATCGATAAAATGATGCCTTGTTTTTATTTTGCTCTTGTAATCATTTTTTTCAGGATTAAAGATGGATACCTCCTTCCACATGCCTACATTTACATATGATGGGGCGATGGAAGCTCCCATGGCTGTTCTGCACACCTGTAAAAAAAAATGCTGCCCATTAAATTAAAAGTGATTATCAGTATGAACTTTAGAGTGGATAAAATTAATTCAACAGGTATGGCCTCATTATCACCATCCTTTCCCAAGAAGTATCTGCATGCAGCAATACTAACAGACTAGTCACCAGGAGATTAGGCCTTATGGTCTATTGAGTCTGCTCGTGTCTTAGAACACTGGGTGGGTACCGAAGCCATCCTCCCTTCTTCTATCCCTGTTTCTCCTTACCTCCATCCCAGCCCTCCTAGGGCAAGCCAGCCTCTGCTTCATCCCCTGTCTATACCTGTCCCATCCTCTCTTGAAACCCTCAATTGTAGAAGCCAGAACTAGTTCACCAGGCAGCGCATTCCATGGTTCCCCCACTCTCTTAGTGAAATACCTCCTCCTTTCCCCCTTCATCCTTCTACCTTTGAACTTCCAACTATGTCCTCTGGTGATTCCACCCTCCTTTAGCCTAAAGATCACATCCTGATTTACCTTACTGGTTCCCTTGAGGTACTTGAAGACATCAGTCATGTACCCCCGGTCCTTCCTCTCCTCCAGCGAGAACAGGCCAAGCTCATCTAGTCTCTCCTCATATGTTTACTCTCTCTCCTCTGAACCCTTTCCAGGAGCTGAATGTCCCTCCTTAAGTGCGGCCTCCAGTACTGCACACAGTACTCAAGGTGTGGTCTAACCAGGCCATTGTACAGCAGCAGAATCACTTCCCTGCTCCTTGAGGTAATCCTCCTTGCAATGCAGCCCGGCATGCTGTTTGCCTTTACTGCCACCCTCCTGCACTGTTCAGAATTATTCATGTTGACATCCACCAGGACCCCCAGGTATTTCTCCCCGCCATGGCCTTCAACTCATCCCCTCCCAAGGTGTACTCATGTTTGGGATTTCCCCACCCAAGATGTAACACCTTGCACTTGGAGGAGTTAAAATTAAATTTCCCAGGTGCAGACATACCTATCCAGGGTCTCCAGGTCCCTTTGCAGGGCCAACCTTCCCTCCTCCCCCTCAACAACTGCACCCAGCTTGGAGTCATTCACAAAGAGACTCATCTCACACCCGATACTTCCCTGATATCGGAGATGTAGGCATTAAACAGGAGCGGCCCGAGAACCGAGCCCTGAGACGGCTGACGGCTACTCAGTGAATATCACAGTGCTTCATTATTAATGTGTAAAATATCACAGCAAAAAAAATATATATATATATATATATATATATATATAGTACACATTAATAAAATGAAGCACTGTGATATTTGAGTAGCCATCTATTTTGTGGTTTGGTTTGGGTTAGTGCTGGATTTTGTTCATTCTATGTCTTTTTTCATCCAGGCACCACCACACTTGGGAGACTTCAGTACCTGGATATGTATTGTTCAGAAGAGACCGAGGTGCAAAAAGGGGGGGAGGGGTGGCCCTGTATGTTAATGAAAATATCAAAGCTACAGAAATTCAGAATACACATAAGGAGCCAGAAGAACTGTGGGTCACCCTGAAACAGGTAATGGGACAGCCATAAGAACTGGGGTTGTCTACAGGCCCCCAGACAGAGGAGGACATAGACACATTACTGTTAGAAGATATACAAAACATGACAGCTAAAGGGAGGTTCTGATAATGGGAGACTTCAACATGCCAGATACAGATTGGTCAATACCAGCAGGAACATCTGCCAGAACTAGACTCATAGTGGATTCCCTGCAGGGAGGGCCTCAAACAACTTGTACAGCAACCCACAAGAGACAGGGCTATCCTAGATCTAGTACTGACTAACAAGAAGGATCACAGATCTCCAGGTAGAAGGTCACCTGGGGGCCAGTGACCATCAATGGTATGGTTCAATTTGGCTACTACATCTAAATCATCCCATTCCAAGGCAAAAATATGGGACTTCAGAGGAGCTGACTTTGATAAGATGGCCAACAGAGTTAAGCTAGCCTGGCAAAAGAAACACAGGTGAGGAGGTACAGGCAAAGTGGGCAAGCATTAAGGATACAATACTTGAAGCAACATCCCATTGTGTTAGACAGAAAAGGAAGTGCAAAGAAGAAAGAAACCACTTTGGTTCTCAAATATAGTAGCAGAAAGGTCAGAGCCAAAAGGCTGGCCTTCAGAAAATATAAGGGAACACAGCGGGATGAAGATAGGGAGGCATACCAAACTGCCCTAAGGGAAGCAGGTAAGGCAGTAAGGCAGGCAAAGTCCCAAACTGAGGAAACACTAGCACGAACAGTAAAGAAGGTGACAAGACTTTCTATAGATACATTAGTGAAAGGAGAAAGTCCAGAGGGGTATTGCTAAGCTTAATGGAGAAAGGGAGCATGTGAGGAGGAGGACCCTGTAAAGGCATCTATCCTAAATAGATACTTTGCTCAGTATCTACTGAAGAGAAGGTAGGGCAGGGCCACAGCTCAGCATCATGGACACAGGGGAGGAGGTGAGCACTACTCCCTTCACAAAGAAAGGTCCTACAGAGCTTGCTAAGCTCAGGGTGGATAAGGCAATGGGACCTGATGGCATACATCCCAGGGTACTTAAGGAGCTAAAGGAGGAACTAGCAGAGCCATTAGCAGAATTGTTTAGTGAGTCTCTGAGCACAGGAGAGGTCCCAGAAGACTGGAGAAAGGCTCATGTGATCCCACTCCACAAGAGTGGTAGCAGGAGGAGGCGGAGAACTACAGACGGTCAGTCTTACCTCAGTAGTGGGCAAGATTATGGAGGCACTCCTTAAGGAAAGGATAGTGCAACACCTGGAATCCATAGGGCACAGGATCCAAGACAGCATGGGTTTACAAAGGAAGGTCCTGTCAAACTAATCTCATAGATTTCTTTGACTGGGTAACCAAGTGGTGGACCAAGGGGGCAGTTGATGTCCTACCTTGACTTCAGCAAAGCTTTTGACACTGTTCCACATAGAAGATTGATAAATAAGCTAGGTAGGCTCGGGGTGGGTCAGAAGTTGGTCAACTGGGTGGCAAACTGGTTGACTGGCAGAAAACAGAGAGTGGTGGTAAATGGTATACAGTCAGAAGAGATGCAAGTCACAAGTGGGGTACCTCAGGGATCAGTCCTGGGGCCAGTCCTATTCAACATCTTCATTAGTGACCTCTGAGATGGACTAGGGGTAAGGCTTGTCTGTTTGCAGATGACACCAAGATCTGCAACAGAGTAGATGATCCAGATGGGGTGGGCAGAATGAGAAGAGATCTGGATAAACTAGCAGAATGGTCAGAAGAGTGGCAACTGGGATTTAATGCAAAGAAGTGCAAAATCATGCACATAGGAAGAGAAAACCCTGAAGCCACTTATAGGCTGGGAGGAGTTGCTAGCAGTCACAAAGGAAGAAAGAGACTTGGGCATCATCATCACTGATGACCTAAAATCATCCAAGCAGACCTCTAAAGCAGTAGGTAAGGCTAGGGGGTGTTAGGGTGTATTAGTAGGGGTATCACAAGTCGTAGAGGGAGGTAATAATCCCTCTGTACAAGACATTGGTTAGACCATCTGAGTACTGCGTGCAGTATTGGAGGCCACACCTTCACAAGGACATTAACCAAATTGAGGCAGTCCAGAGAAGGGCAACCAAAATGGTGCAGGGACTGCATCAGAAGACATATAAGGACAGATTAACGGAGCTCAATATGTATACCCTTGAGCAAAGGAGGGAGAGGTGATATGATCGAGACATTTAAACACCTTAAGGGCATAAACAAGGTGAAAGAGTCTAACATGTTTAAATATAAGAAAATAGCAGGACAAGAGGACACAGCATGAGATTAGAGGAGGCCGATTAAGGGGAATGTGAGGAAATTCTTTTTCACAGAAAGGGTGGTAGATGCATGGAATGGCTTACCACAAGAAGTGGTGGCTATGAATACAGTGCAGGGCTTCAAACAGGCATGGGATAGGCATAAGGGAGCAATACAAATGACTATGAATAGATAGGTCACTGACAGAGCAAAGGCCGATGGCACATTTATAAGGTAGAAAAAGAAATGGGCAGACTGGATGGGCCTTGCGGTCCTTATCTGCCGTCAACTTCTATGTTTCTATGTTTCTTAGTCCCAGTGCAGACCTCTGGCTCATTTTAATAGTAAGTGCAGGGATGAAAATATTAGGGATAAAGGTATCTTTACCCTTAAATAGCTATTTTCGCTCTTTAAAATGTCCCCAGCTGAAATGGCATAATTACCTGTTCCTTGATTACTAATAGAGTCCTTTTCCAAACCATGATCTACAGGAAATGTACTGTTAAGTAACTGTCCCAGATCTTCTAGGCTGATATCATCCAAAATGTTCAGGTTAGTGCCATAGGTTTGTGGGTTTGAATCCCCCCTCTGTCCCAATATTGGCAACTTCAGCAAGCAGCATGTCAATATCTTCCTGGTTATTAGTTAGTTCCTCCGGTTATCCCATGTTGTTATTGAGGGTAGTATTTCTATTAAAATGATATCATAATCAGATTTTTCAGAAAATGTATATAGATCCACATTCACTTGGAAGGAATTAAGTTGTGGAGTGGGTATAAATGACAGTCCTCTTTTGAGCACCCTAACTTGATCTGGTGATTACTCGTTAGTAGATAAATTCAGTACTTGTAACTCATTGCTTTCTTCTCCCTCAGTACCCTTTTATGGTTTGCTGTGCTTTTTCCCCACCTTGTTTTTCTTTTGTGGGTTGTTTTGGATCTCTGCTTCCTCTAAAAATGACCTTTGAATCACTTTCTTCTATTTCAGGGTGTTTTTTATGTTTGCTTGCACGCATGTGCAAGAAACATAGTGCCACCATATGAGTGTTCGTAGGTGTGCCTCCCCCACTTCCAATGCCCTGCTCCCTTTTGCAGGCATGGCTGCACCGTGCCAATGAATGTCCGAGCTGTCTATAACAGCTGTTCAGATGTAGTGGCGAACAGTTGAAAGGAAAACACTGCAGACAATTTGCATACTGCCATTGGCAATATGCAAATTGCCTGCATCGGCACTGCATCTGAACTGTCTATCAGACAGTTCTTCCTCCCCCCTCCCCACTAACACATTGGTGCGGCTGGAGACCACCCCAGCATGCTCTGTGCAGCTCCCCGGTACAGCGTATGGCGGCAGAGTGCCCCCCAACCACTTCCAGGTGCCATGCTGGGAGCCCACCCAGCATGGCACCCATCTGCTGCCCCCAAACACACTTGCAGGTGCCATGTTGGAAGCCCACCCCAGTGTGGCAAACGTCCGTCTGCTGCCCCTCCAACACACTTCCAGGTGCCACACTGGGAGGCCACCCCAGTGTGGCAAACCTCTGTATGGCCGACGGGGGTGCCCAATCCCCCATCGGCTCCACTGGCCCCAAAAACTCTCCAGCTGCTACACTGGGAGCCCACCCAGTGTGGCAAAGTCCCGTCGTCTTCCTAAAAGAAACAAAAGACGTAAAAAGGTCCCTCATTGATTGTCTTGCCCCTCCCCAGTCCACCCCCGTGCATCCACCTCCCCTGACCCCCATGCCCACCTCCGGAGGCAGTCCGACAGCGATCTTGTGGACCTGGAACACGTCTGCACTCTTCAAAGCCGACCACAAACTGAAGAAGTGCCAGTAAGCTGTATAATGGCATAAATAGGGTTTTTTCACCAAATTTTCAATATGGGGTTCTTGGAGCCCCACCTCATGAACTCAGTCACTGTTATTTTGTTATTCGGTCCCAAAAGGTGATTTTGCAGTCACTACATGGAACCACCTTTCAGGATCTAGTAATGAAAGGACAGTGCAACAGTTCATGAGGTAGGCCCTCAAAACCCTATGCCGAACATTTGGTGAAAAAATTCCCAAAAATGACTGTTTTACCAGCATGTGTTGCGCTATTTCAATGCACGCTTGTAACTTCACAAATTTGTAATATTTTCACTCCAGATTTTCAACATTACCATTTTACCACACCTCCTTATGAGCAGTACAGCTGTCATTTTTCATATCTTGCCCAAAATGTGTTTTCACGCATGTAGTGCACAATGTCACAGTCGGTGCGCGAAATCAATGTTCGGCACAGATTAAGAAAAATCACAGTGATACTGTTCATGAGCAAAGGTCTTAAAATGGCTATGTTGAAAATTTGGTGACAAAAGTCCATAAAATGACTGTGTTACGAGCGTGCATTGCGCAGTTTCATCGCACCCTCGTAAGTTCACAAATTTGTAATATTTTCAGTCCAGATTGTCAACACTGGCATTTTTCAACACCTCCTTATGAACAGTACAGCTGTCAATTTTCACACCCTGGCCAAAATGTGTTTTCACACTTCCAGCGCAGAAATGTGTGGTCACTGTGGGAAATCAGCGTTCAGGTCAGATTAAGAAAATCACAGTGACAGTGTTCATGAGCAGAGGTCCCAAAATGCCTGTGTTGACAATCTACTGTAAAAAATCCCCAAACTAATTACATTATGGGTGTGCGTTTATTTTATTTATTTATTAATGTAATCAGTTTACAACCTTTGAGCCAACGGCTCATTTACAAAGGTACCTCGTCAACAATGGTAGATAACAATGGTTGCGCAGTTTCTATGCACGCTTGTGACTTCAACAGTTTTTTTTTATATTTTCACTCCAGATTTTCAACATTGCCACTTTTTACACCTCACCATGAACAGTACAGCTGTCATTTTTCACATCCTGTTTGAAATGTGTTTTCACACCAGTGGTGCAAAATGGCATAATCTCTGTGCAAAATCAGCTTTCCGCTAACAAACTGATATTGCCACTGTTCATGAGGTGGGGTCACAACAAAACCCATGTTTAAAATTTGGAGTGAAAATACCAACGAATGCCTGGGACGTTAGGGTTTCCAACCATAACGCACCACCCTATAGAGACTGACAGGCATGAGGGGTGTGACTTGGGATTGTCACCTGTAATACTCCTGCCATTCCACCCCCACCCACACCTTGCAGCCAGTGACAGGCATCAAGGTGTGCCTTGGACTATTTGGCCCCAAAGTTCACCCCATTCTCCTATACTGCACCCATCTCACCGTATTTCTTATGGAATGGGGTGAGCATAAGGCACAAAGACTCCAAGGCACACTGTGACACTTGTTGGTGTCTGCAGGGTAGGGTGTGGTGAAATGGCGTGGCTGTTATGCCTGATGACCCAAAGGCACACCCGAATGCCTGTCAGTCTCTGCAGGGTGGTGGTGGGGTTGGCTTCAGTTCAATACTTCACTGCCATTCCTATTATGCATCTCTCTAACTCCTACACTACCAATGCCAATGTCAGCATGCAAACATTTGGCATTGACAAATGCTTGTTTCATCAGTAGCTTTTACTCCTTCCAAACTTCATTCTAGATTTGCTTATGCCTTGTTTTCTTTTATTGCCCCACTCTAAAATATGGCCATTGTCATAATCTTCCTGATCCCTTTGTAACATTTTTTGCTTTCTGCTAATAAATTATTCCTCATAAATTGTTAGTTTCTTTTTAAGTTGTAATTCAAAATCATTAAATTCCTTTTCACTTTTAAATTCAAGTACAGCTAATTTAGCTTCTTTGAGTTCCTCCACATTTTTCATGCTTGATAATGTTCTTTCATTATTAATTGCACAAATTTCCTAGAGCATTACGAAGCCACCTGTAACCAATCTTCTTTTTGTCTAAAACTTTCAATCCCACTTGATGGGATTACAGACACCCTGAGACCTCTAGGTGTTTGCTTTTTTCAGTGTATTGCTCCAATAAGTGATGTCTACTTCTTTACATAGTAGTCCCTCAAGTTTAACAGAAGCCCCTTTAATATCCCCAGTGACAGGTATTATTTCTTCATTACATTGTAACTTCTTTCTTGCATTTTGTCATTTACTGTCCCACTCCCAGAAGTTAATACCTCATCATTCTGTATTTCAGGAGAGTCAATTACTTATGGTAAAAATATCCAAAATTCAAACTTTCAAATGAAGGCATAAAGGTCTGCTGTATCCTCAATGTATCTCCTTTATAGCTCTGTCATTCAGTGGATTTCAGAAAACCAGATCAAGCCAAGATTTTGTTTTACACCCTAAATGCTGTTGCTACAGAGCCCACAGCCAGCAGCAAGCTAAATGGCTTAAACACACACTCCCACACAAGAAGCCACAACGGTGGTATCGGGCTGGTGCTACATGCAAGGGCTGCCAGTCCTGAACTCACAACACAAACTCTGACCAGTGAAGCACTTGAGAAAACAAAGAGATAACTGACTCCATTGTAAACTGAAGCAAATGTGTTCAGCTTCCAAGACTTGAAAGCCGCCAACCTGTTTGGTCACCTAGATCCAAGTCAGGCATTCCAACAGGTCTTGGGGGCATGATTACACTGTAAGTCAACCCTTTTAAACCCCTCTGAGATGAGCAACCACTGCTCCTTTCCCCAATACCACAGATGAAGAAGAGCATCCAGAATGGGGTCTTGAGGGCTTCAGCCTCCTTCCTCTCCTTGCCAACCACCAGAGAAACCAGGATGCTGTCACCCTCAGCCAGCAAAGAATCCTCCATGGCCAGCTTCAAGAACTCCAAAGTCATCAGCCTGATTGGTTGCCTGCATCCAATGAGGCATCCCAATGGGTCTTGATGGCAAAATTACACTCTGTCAGTGCTTTTAAACCCCTCTGAGTCAAGCGATTACCATTCCTTTCCCCGACACTACAGACAAAGAAGAGTATCCAGAATGGGGTCATGAGGGCTCCAACCTCCTACCTCTCCCTTCCAACTCCCAAAGAAACCAGGACACCATCACCCTCAGTGAGCTAAGAATCCTCCATGGCCAGCTTCAAGGACTGGAAAGCTGCCCAGCTGATTGGTCACATGTGTCCAGTGAAGGGTTCCAACACATCTTGGGGGCATGATTACACTCTAAATCAGTGCTTTTAAACGCCTCTAGGCAGAGTGGCCACCACTCCTTTCCCCGATGCTGCAGACAATGAAGAATGTCCAGAATGAAGTAATGAGGGCTCCAACCTCCCCAGCCAACTGCCAGAGAAACTAGGATGCTGTTACCCTCAGCCAGCAAAGAATCCTCCATTGCCAGCTTCAAGGACTCAAAGACCCCAAGACCCATTGGAATGCCTGATTGGATGCAGGTGACCAGTCAGGTTGGTGGCTTTCAAGTCCTTGAAACTGGCCATAGAGGATTCTTGGCTGGCTGAGGGAGATGGCATCCTGACTTCTGTGGCAGTTGGGAGGCAGAGGGAGGAGGTTGGAGCTCTCACAACCCCATTCAGGGTGCTCTTCTTTGTCTGTGGTGTCAGGGAAAGGTGTAGTGGGCAGTCAGCTCAGAGGGGTTTAAAAGCATAGACTTCAAGTATAACCTCACCCCCTAAGACCTACTGGAATGCCTGATTGGATACAGGTGACCAATTGGGTTGCTGGCTTTTGAATCCTTGAAGCTGGCCATGGAGGATTCTTTGCAGGCTTAGGATGGTGGTGTTCTGGGTCCAGTCAGAGGTTGCAATGGTCTTGGGGGCATGATTACACTCTAAGTCAGCAGTTTTTAAGCCCCTCTGAGCTGAACACTCACTGCTTCTTCCCTCAATGCTGCAGGTGATGAAGACTGTCCAGAATGGAGTGGTGAGGGCTCAAACCTCCCTCTGTCAATCACCAGAGAAGCCAGCATGCCATCACCCTCAGCCAGCAAATAAATCTTCCATGGCCAGCTTCAAGGACTCAAATACTCTAAGACCCATTGCAGTGCCTGACTGGATGCAGGTGACCAATTTGATTGGTAGCTTTTCAGTCCTTGAAACTGGCTGTGGAGGATTATTTGCACACTGAGGGCTGCAGTGTCCTGGCTTTTGTGGCAGTTGGTGGGGGGGGGGGTGCTGCCCTCATGACCTCCTTCTGGATGTTGTTCTTCAGCTGTGGTCATTGGGGAAATGATCACTGGGTGCTCAGCTCAGAGGGTATTAAAAGTACCAACTTAGAGTGTAATTATACCTCCAAGACCCATTGGAACTCCTGACTGGATGGAGGTGACCAATCCAGTTGACGACAGTCATAGTCCTTGAAGCTGGACATTGAGGATTCTTTGTTGGCTCAGGGTAATAGTATCCTGGCTTCTCCAGTGGTTGGTATGGAGAAGGAGGAGGTTGTAGTCCTCATAAACCCATTCTGGATGCACTTGATCTGCAGCATCAGGGAAAGGATCAGTGGGTGCTCAGCTCAGAGGGGTTTAAAAAGCATGCACTTAGAGTATAATCTCACCCCCAAGACCAACTGGAATGTCCAATCAGACACAGGCGACCAATCAGGTTGGCAGCTTTCGAGTCCTTGAAGCTGGCCAAGGAGGATTCCTTGCAGACTGAGGATAGCGATGTCCTGGCTTCTGCAACAAAGGTGATTAGATATGAGGGCTGCATTAGGAATGGGTATCTATTGCCCATCCATGGGCCTTCTCTGCTCGTAAATCTGTTCCCTGCTGCCCAGAGCATCCCATAGCTGCTGACTGAAATTAGTGTGCGGTTTTCTAGAGTTTAATTTTCTGACTTTGCTGATACAAATATAAGGAACAGATTTTTGATTGCTACTTCCTAGAATGAAATTATTTCTAACAACGCTGTTGCACATATAAGGCACTAATCTTAGATATCAATGTTTCTAGGAATAAATGTTCTGCTTTTGCCATTACACTTGTAGGGTATACTTCCTTCTCCACGTGCTCCCTAAAATGGTGATGCCTCCTTTCCCACCTAACTTGTTGCTTAGTCACCCTGCTGTTTAGCCATAGTTGTACTGTGCTCCCCTACTTATCTCATTACTAGTGTAGCCCTCATATATGACTACTTCCGTGGTACATGGGCTTTGTTTGGAGCCTGACTGGACTACCTAATGTCTGCTCCATTACTCCTGCTTCTCTGCTATTACTTTGCCCTTGCTGGTGTCCACCTCAACACTACACCACAAGTGCCCACATGAGGTGTCAGTTCAACACTGACTTCAAGTTCCCAGGGTAGAGGAACTGATTAGATCCCTCCCTACCTCCCTACTCCAACCTACAGGGAGAGCAGATTTTCCATCTCCCACTCAGATCCCCCACCACCTGCCACTGTTCTCTAAGTTTCCGGAGTCCTGGGAAGTCTGCTTCAACCTGGTTAATGCTAATATAATATATGTCAGGCCTCTTGCCTCCCTGAAGCACTAGAGTAAGAGGCTCCATTGCCTGCCCAGACACAGGTGTTTGGTTCTTCTTCTGCTGCTTATGTCTGATACAGACCACCCTCCACCCAGGATCGCAGCACCTAACCAGCAACCAATCTCTAAAACCTGCCCTGAGTTTAGTGCACTTGCACATTTATGGCATTCAAGCAAAAAATAGATCAACTGGAAGTGTGGATCTTGGCTTCTAAGTACAACATTATTTCCCCTTCTGACATGTGGTCATCCAACAAAGTCTCTGATGATGAAAAAAAAATAACTGGCAACTGAGCTGACTAAGCTTAAAACATTATATCACCGTGCATCCTGATTTGCTGTGGGAGCCAGTAATAGAGAACACCACTGCAAGAAACTGTCCCTGCTAAACTGGAAGCACCTTGAAAAGTGAGTCCTACGGTCCTCCTCCCAAGTACTCCTCACTGTCCCTAGAGCTGCAACAGATGCTGGCAAAAGACGTGCTGCCTCTGTGGCTCTTAGGCTATGAAGCAGACTCCCAGCTGATGTCCAGGCTTACTTCCCCAATCTGGAGTCACCATGCTTGCCCTGGGAGACTAGTGAGACCAAGAGGGAATGTAGAGGAATGGCAAGACTAAGGTGCTGGGAGGTGGGGACATCCGCCCTGATGGCCTTGGGGGGGGAGTCACCCATGGGAGAACCAGTCTCAGAAGGAAGGTCTGGCAGACCCCCTAATAGTATGGGTTCCCTCTGTGTTGCCCTCTTGAATCCTTGAGAGGAAAGAGAACTGAGTAGTGCAGAGGGAGCCAAAGAAGAATGCTGCTGCTGCTGTAATGAGGGCCTGGAATCAAAACAGGATGCTGCCATATCCAATATGTAGCCAACCGGCCCAGGGATTAGCTGAGAATGGGTGGGGGTCTTTTTGACCACATAAGAACCACCAATGAACTGTTTCAACTCTAATATGAGCTCCTGGGCCCGGAGATTAATTTTGTAAATGTGTTTTGGAGTGGCCAGCATTTTCATTATTAAATGGGACAACTTGTTCTAGCAAATTTCCTGGTATGGACATTTAGTTTGTCATTGTTGCTGCTACTAACCCCCTTTTAGTCCTTCAGCCCAGCACCCATCATGACACTCTCATAAGGAAGAATTGGCTATATAATGAAGCCATTTGTACCTGTAAGAACTTTTTGCCTCTGGACTGTTCTTGTTCTACTGTTGTGGCCTCTCCCAGCATTTACCACCTGGATACCCCTATACAGCGGGATGGGGGGTTTACAAACATTGGGGCTCATCCAGAATCCTGTATTGTGGGTGCCATAATCTAAGAACTAACATTGAGGGTGCTGGATGCAGCATTTGTGCCCCTGTCAGAAGTTTTGACTTCCTCGGGACTTGGGAATGGTGAAGAGTCGAATTTTGCACCTTTTGGATCATGGAAGCACCCAACTGTCTAGGATCTCTGCTAGCAGCATGGCCCAGACATGTGGATGGTATGCAAATTACCCTGGTGGCAGAAGCTCATTGGACAGTGCCTGTTGGGCTGGCACACTGGGGGTCTGTGGACTGTGCATGTGACGTACTTGGTGGAGAAGATCATTGCGTGGAGCTGTGGTGTTTGGAACTGGTCTGTAGTAGAGTATGTACCAAGTCTGGAGTTACAGATATCATCGGCAATGAAGCTATGGCAACTGCACCTCAAGGCCCTGAGGTCACCGTCCCTGTGGCTATGCTGAAATGGCTTTGGGGAGTGTTTGAGCACTCCACTGGAAACAAAATACATTTGTTGCCAGATGGAAGGCCAGGGGGTGACTCTTGGTTTGCTGGCCAAGGCACCTAGCTTCACCTGAGCTCTTTCCTTCTAAGACTGCTTGAAAGGCAGAGTAGAGAAACTTACCAGAGCAAGGGAAAAGGATTAAGACTTATTTTGGCTAAACTGATTTACTGTGTGGTGTTGTTTTTAATTTTTACTCACAGGGATTGCTATTGTTTGTTGCTAACATTTCATTGCTTTATTTTTCTCTGTAGCAAAGTGTTTCTTACAGCGTATATCTTCTCTGAAATTATTACAGGTGGTGCTTTACAGGTTTTACAGTTTTATCTAACATTAGGATAAGCTTTCAGGGTTACTGCATTTGTTGTTGACTGATTGTTTCTGCTCTTACCTCCTTGTTCTTTTCGTCCGTGGTTCTTCTTTTCGACGGGGAAGGGCCCAGCCACCCACCCATCCCCAACCACCCCACACTCACTCCTTTATAGGGTACCACAGTTGTGGACGTTTCCTGTGGCAGAGCAGGAAGGGGTGGATCAGTGGGGCCTCCACAAGGTGAACTCATTTACAGGGCACTAGTAATTTAACTTGTTATAACAAGTTAAACAAAACACAATCAAACCATTACTTGCATTTTTTTCCTTTTCTTCCTTCTAATTACTCTGACTAGGTTATAAACCCAGCAACTTATCTGGAATGGATATCATTAACTGCAGGTACCGTGGAACAATTTTAGAAGGACAGTCTTACAGGATTTAGGACACTGTCTGCATGCTGAGCCTTTGGAGATCTTAGGACTCAGCTCCAGGCAGCATGGGCAGAGGTTGCATGCCTCAAATTTCATATTCAAGAGGAAATACATTATAAGAACCACCGACATTTCCCCAGCATCCAACAGAAAACCTCGACCACAGAGGTGGTTGGTCAGGAGGTTGGCAGGTGGTTAGGAGGGAGCAAATCGGGTGCCCATCACTCTCTGCTCTCAACATATTACCTCCAAAACCATATAAACACTACAAACAGGTATCTGCCTCTATCTCTGAAATCAAACAAAGAGGCAGAAGACACTGCAGAGCAGGACACCTGCAGTACAGGAGCTAGCACAACAAAACTCACCCAAATCAGGAACCAAAACAAAAAGCCAAAGGAAATCCAAAAACTTCTGATCATAGGAGACTCCATGATTTGGGGAGTTGATACCCATTTCCAGCCAGGGGTAATGGTCAGATGTCTCCCAGGTACATCAGCAAGGAGAGACACTGACCGCATTGCTAAAATTGTTCACAAAGCAGGAGAAAACATTGATGTCCTAGTACACATAGGGACTAATGATCTCGCCAGATGGTCAGTTGTTGAGACCAAGGAACACCTGACCAGGCTGAGTGACAAACTATCATCTATTTCGTCCGGCATCTCCTTCTCTGAGATCCTGCCAGTCTGGGAGAGGGGAGCAGATGGACGGAAGGTCAGAGAAGGGGAGATAGGGGAGCTAAACACGTGGCTCAAGGGCTGGTGTCAGGAAAAAGGACACAGATTTGTAGGGAAGTGGCAACAGTTCTGGGAGCGAAAGTTCTTTAAATTTGATGGACTGCATCTGACTAAGGAGGGAGTCAGTGCATTGGGGCAGAAGTTTGACGTCTTTGCAGAATATTTAAACTAGCAAATGGGGAGAGGGGTGCAGCACCCAATACGTCGAATGGGAAGAACACCCCTCCCCCCTCAGCTAGTGGTCAAACAGGGATTCAGCATGTTTGCAGTTCATATGCATCACCTGGTAAGAAAAAAGGTTTGTCTCCCCATACGACGCACAGGGGTAATGCCAAACCCCACCCAGCAACTAACACACCAAAATCTGGCCAATGGAAAATCATGTACACAAATGCTCACAGCCTGGGAAATAAGATCCCAGACCTGCAGGCAATAATGTCAGAGCTAAACTGGACATAGTAGCAATTAGTGAGGCGTGGTTTACCAGTAACCACACTTAGGAGACTTCAGTACCTGGCTATGTATTGTTCAGAAGAGACCGAGGTTGCAAAGGGAGGAGTGGCCTGTATGTCAAAGAAAATATCAAAGCTACAGAAATTCAGAATACACATAAGGAGCCAGAAGAACTGTGGTCACCGGAAACAGGAAATGGGACAGCCATAAGAACTGGGGTTGTCTACAGGCCCCCAGACCAGGGGGAGGACATAGACACATTACTGTTAGAAGATATACAAAACATGACAGCTAAAGGGGAGGTTCTGATAATGGGAGACTTCAACATGCCAGATACACATTGGTCAATACCAGCAGGAACATCTGCCAGAACTAGACACATAGTGGATTCCCTGCAGGGGGAGGGCCTCAAACAACTGGTACAGCAACCCACAAGAGACAGGGCTATCCTAGATCTAGTACTGACTAACAAGGAAGGGATCACAGATCTCCAGGTAGAAGGTCACCTGGGGGCCAGTGACCATCACATGGTATGGTTCAATTTGGCCACTAGAACTAAATCATCCCATTCCAAGGCAAAGATATGGGACTTCAGAGGAGTTGACTTTGATAAGATGGCCAACAGAGTTAAACTAGCCCTGGCAAGAAGAAATACAGGTGAGGGGGTACAGGCAAAGTGGGCAAGTATTAAGGATGCAATACTTGAAGCAACATCCTATTGTGCTAGAGAGAAAACTAAGTGCAAAAAAAGAAGGAAACCACTTTGGTTCTCAAAAACAGTAGCAGAAAAGGTCAGAGCCAAAAGGTTGGCCTTCAGGAAATATAAGGGAACACAGCGGGATGAAGATAGGGAGGCATACCAAACTGCCCTAAGGGAAGCAGGGAAGGCAGTAAGGCAGGCAAAGTCCCAAACTGAGGAAACACTAGCACGAACAGTAAAGAAGGTGACAAGACTTTCTATAGATACATTAGTGAAAGGAGAAAGTCCAGAGCGGGTATTACTAAGCTTAATGGAGAAAAGGGAGCATGTGAGGAGGAGGACCCTGTAAAGGCATCTATCCTAAATAGATACTTTTGCTCAGTATTTACTAAAGAGAAGGTAGGGCAGGGCCCACAGCTCAGCATCATGGACACAGGGGGGAGGGAGATGAGCACTACTCCCTTCACAAAAGAAAGGGTCCTACAAGAGCTTGCTAAGCTCAGGGTGGATAAGGCAATGGGACCTGATGGCATACATCCCAGGGTACATAAGGGCTAAAGTTGGAACTAGCAGAGCCATTAGCAGAACTGTTTAGTGAGTCTCTGAGCACAGGAGAGGTCCCAGAAGACTGGAGAAAGGCTCATGTGATCCCGCTCCGCAAGAGTGGTAGCAGGGAGGAGGCGGGGAACTACAGACCAGTCAGTCTTACCTCAGTAGTGGGCAAGATTATGGAGGCACTCCTTAAGGAAAGGATAGTGCAACACCTGGAATCCATAGGGGCACAGGATCCAAGACAGCACAGGATCCAAGACAGCATGGGTTTACAAAAGGAAGGTCCTGTCAAACTAATCTCATGGATTTCTTTGACTGGGTAACCAGAGTGGTGGACCAAGGGGGAGCAGTTGATGTCGCCTACCTTGACTTCAGCAAAGCTTTTGACACTGTTCCACATAGAAGATTGATAAATAAGCTGGGTAGGCTCGGGGTGGGTCAGAAGTTGGTCAACTGGGTGGCAAACTGGTTGACAGGCAGAAAACAGAGAGTGGTGGTAAATGGTATACAGTCAGAAGAGATGCAAGTCACTAGTGGAGTACCTCAGGGATCAGTCCTGGGGCCAGTCCTCTTCAACATCTTCATTAGTGACCTTGCAGATGGACTAGAGGGTAAGGCTTGTCTGTTTGCACATGACACCAAGATCTGCAACAGAGTAGATGATCCAGATGGGGTGGGCAGAATGAGAAGAGATCTGGATAAACTAGCAAAATGGTCAGAAGAGTGGCAACTGGGATTTAATGCAAAGAAGTGCAAAATCATGCACATAGGGAAGAGAAACCCTGAAGCCACCTATAGGCTGGGAGGGGAGTTGCTAGCAGTCACAAAGGAAGAAAGAGACTTGGGCATCATCATCACTGATGACCTGAAATCATCCAAGCAGACCTCTAAAGCAGTAGGTAAGGCTGGGGGGGGGTGTTAGGGTGTATTAGTAGGGGTATCACAAGTCGTAAGAGGGAGGTAATAATCCCTCTTTACAAGACACTGGTTAGGCCCCATCTGGAGTACTGCGTGCAGTATTGGAGGCCACACCTTCACAAGGACATTAACCAAATCGAGGCAGTCCAGAGAAGGGCAACCAAAATGGTGCAGGGACTGCATCAGAAGACATATGAGGACAGATTAACAGAGCTCAATATGTATACCCTTGAGCAAAGGAAGGAGAGGTGATATGATCGAGGCATTCAAACACCTTAAGGGCATTAACAAGGTGAAAAGTCTAACATGTTTAAATATATAAGAAAAATAGCAGGACAAGAGGACACAGCATGAGATTAGAGGGGGCCGATTAAGGGGAATGTGAAATTCTTTTTCACAGAAGGGTGGTGGATGCATGGAATGGCTTACCACAAAGTGGTGGCTATGAATACAGTGCAGGGCTTCAAACAGGCATGGGATAGGCATAAAGGGAGCAATACAAATGACTATGAATAGATAGGCCATTGACAGAGCAAAGGCCGATGGCACATTTATAAGGTAGAAAAAGAAATGGGCAGACTGGATGGGCCTTGCGGTCCTTATCTGCCGTCAACTTCTGTGTTTCTGTGTTCAGCCAGTGTGTACATCCTGCTGGTAGAAACACCCTTGTGTCTATATACCTGGTATTTTCCCTGGCTGAGTGATCAAGGTGAGTCCATCACCTCCTCGAATTCTGCCCAGGATGAATGGGATGAATTAATGGCTGCTTCTGCCTCAGTTTCTGCTGCTAAAGTTCCTTCATCATCAGAAATAAGGCCTGCTAGAGACACCGAGAAACCTGCCTCTGAAATGAAGCCATAGGCAGTTAACCCTTTGATTGATGCACAGTGATCCTTTTCAGCTGCCAAGCTTGCAGCAGCTAAGACAGCTAAGACAGGATGGAGGCAGTCCAGAGGAGAGCAACTAAAATGATGCAGGGTCCGCACCAGAAGTCATACGAAGAGAGACTAAAGGAGCTTAATATGTATACCCTTGAGGAAATGAAGAAGAGGGGAACATGATAGAAACTTTCAAGTACCAAGTACCTAAAGAGAATCAACAAAGTCCAAAAATGTTGCATCTTTCAGAAAAACATGTGCAAGAACAAGGGGGCACAATTTGAAGATAGAGGGGGGACGGCTCAGGGGCAATGTAAGGAAGTATTTTTTCACAGAGAGGGTGGTGGACGCATGGAACAGCCTTCCTGAGGAGGTTCAAGAATGCATGGGACAGACCTAAGGCAAGTCTAGTGGGGGGTAGGAGGAAGTAAGCTGTTGGTTAACTAGGATCTGCAGCTTATACAAATGGTAGGGAATGGGCAGACTGGGTGGGTCAAGTTTGCCTTATCTGCCATCAAAGTCTATGTTTCTAGGTAGAGGGACTCAAACAGGAGGCTATGGCAAAAGCTGAAGCCACATTGGAGATTTCTTGACCCCCCAGACATGGACGAGGCCATGGACACAGGGTCCGAATGAAGTTAATGGCCCGTAAGGACTTTGAACAGCTTGCCTGGCCAGGACCCACTGGGCCTCCTAGTACAGCATCTGCACCTGTAGAGAGCTGGGAGGAGAATCCTGATTTGCCATCTTCTCCCCCATCCACCCCAGCAAAGTCTAAAGAGGTGGCAAGTGGTTTGGTGCTGTTTGAAGGGTGCAGCCATGTGAGTGATGGAGATTTGGAAAAAGTCATACCCACTGAGCATGAGACCATGTATGTTGTACCATTGAAGGACAGGCCTAGCTTTGTTGACAAGTGCAGACATCATCAGGAACAGTATGGGAGTGTAACTAATGGTGACCTAATGAAAGGAGGTACAGAGGGAGTATGGTTGCTGGACGAGCAAGCCCCTCGGCACATGATGAGAGCTGCCAGAGTGGAGTCAGGTGGAGCGGATCATCCAAAAGAAAAATTCCCTGTGATTACCCTCAGTACCTGTACTCCTACCTCCCTGAGAGACTCCGGGATGTTACTGAAGGAGAACTGCCGAGATTGGGTCTATTGGGGTACCCTGGATAAGCTGTACAAAAAGCATCATCTCGGCCCGGACAGCACCAACTATGCCCTACAAAGTATCCAGAACATGGTGAAGTCTAAGTGCACCAATTACGCCTGGGAAGGCTTAAACCTGTTTAAGACCTACACCTTGGTTCAGGAGCTGATTGGGAAAAGAATCAAGACCTATGTGCCCAGTGTGGACTCCTTCGGTCAAGCTACAACCAAGCCTCCACCTTCCTACTATTTTGCACAGTTGAAGATTCCTGTGATCCATACTGAGCCATCTTTCCCTTGAAGATGTCGGATGAGAAACTGTTGGGACTGAACTGCTATGGCTGAGATAAACCCTTTTTGCATTCACTTGCGCTTGTGCAAGGATCGTTTTGGGACTATACGGCATTTGAGAGGTGTGTCACTGCCCAGCCAATTACAGCTGAAACTGCAATGGGCTTGGCAGTGTACACCAATGGCTAGGCACTCTGGTCATGACAGCAGTTCTGCTTTGCTGATGTGGCACATCCCCTACTTTAAAGTAATGAACCACTCCAATGAGAAAGTGCTTCATTTCTTTCTGTAGTCGTAACTTCGGCCATGTGCATTAGAACGTACACTAATGCACATGGCTGGAGTTACTGCTGCTGTACTCTTTCTCCCCATCCTTGCTCCTCTGACCCCCCCCCAAACGCTTCAACATTAGCTGTGGTGTTGCTTTCTTTCCTGGTCCTTGCTCCTCAAACCACCCCCAAAGGCTTCAACATTAGCTGCGGTGCAGTTTTCTCTCCCGGTACACACTCCTCTGATCCCCCCAAAGGCTTCATCAGACATGATGTAGCTTTCTCTCCCAATCCTTGCTCCTCTGCCCCCCCCCCGGGCTTCAACATTAGCTGTGGTGTAGCCTTCTCTTAAAGCCAACATCAGGGTGCCCAATCCCCTGTCGGCAATACAAACCCCCACATCACCATTGAGGACACTGGGAGCCACTCCCAGTGTCCCAGTTAATTCCTCCACCCCTTGCCATCTAGGACACTGGGAAGCCTACTTACAGTGTCAACATATATATACCCCCAATAGTCAGAACACTGGGGAGCCCACTCCCAGTGTCCCCATATCTGTACAACACCCTAATAATCCAGGACACTGGGGAGCCCATTCTCAGTGTCCCCATACCTATATCCCCCCTCAATAGTCCAAAGCACTGGGGAGCCCACTCCCAGTGTCCCCATATCTGTACCCCACCCCAATAGTCCAGGACACTGGGGAGCCTACTCCCAGTATCCCCAAAATTCATTTAGAAATGTACCAGTAAAAAAGGAAACATTCCCTCAATGTCTTTTTTTACCTGAAAATAAAACGATTCCTTGTCGTCTCCCCCATCCCCCTCCCCCATCCCGCCCTTCCCTATGAGCACCCAACTCCCCGCACCCTCACCCTTATCCCATACTTACCCCCAGAGGTCAGTGGGTGTCATCTTCTGTGGACTGTGACACGTCTGCACTCTTCAAAACTGAACCGTGAACTGAAGCATCAAGGTAAACACCGTATAATGGCTGTCACTGAGGTTTTCTACTTGTGTTGACATCTTGGCTATTTTAGGAAGTTTTGCCCCAAATTTTCAACATGGGGTTCTTGGGACCCCACTTCAGTGAGCTACTGATACTGTCATTTACCGTTACTCAGTTCGAAGGGTGATTTGCGGTCGCTGTCTTGGAATCACCTTTTTGGGACCGATGAACAAAACAATAGTGCCAGTGTTCGATGAGGTGGGGTCTAACCAATAATGGAAAATTGATGAAATCTTGAACAATGGCCACAGTATGAGTGTGTGTTGTGCAGTTTCTATGCAGGCGCATAACTTTGCCAATTTTTAATATTTTTATTCCAAATTTTTAACATACACATTTTAGCACACCTCCTCATGAACAGTACAGCTGTCATTTTTTATATCCTACCCAAAATATGTTTTTGCACTTCTGGCACAGAATTACGCAGTCACTGTGTGAAATCACCTTTCAGAGCCAATTAGCAAAACAGTGCCAGTGTTCATGAGGTGGGGTCCCAAAAAGCCCATGTGAAAAATTTTGTAAAAAGCTTCCAAAAAATGGCCACAGTACGAGTGTGTGTTGCACAGGTTCTACGTAGGTGCATAACTTTGCCAATTTTTTATATTTTTATGTATTTATTTATTTCAATCTAGGATTATACCTTTGAGCCGAGGCTGTTTTACAAAGATTCCACGTCAGCGTGTGCAAAAGTCATCATTTTTAGTTACAAACATATAGTCATTGACTTACAGACATGTAATAACCAGTACAAAGACTTGAGCTATGAGCAAGACAAGGGAAGGGGGTGGGTGGGGGAATGAGGGTAGGAGATCGAGGAGGAGGAGGTGCAGGGGGGTAAGGGGGAGATGCAGGAGGTGGTTGGGGGTGGGGGCAGGAGTGAAGATATGGGGGGGAGGTGGGTGAGGGTGGGAGACAGTGCAACCAGGGGGTCTTGTCGAGGGAATATGACAGGTAAGGTGCTAGGGGTGCATTTTCACTCCAAATTTGCAACATACACATTTTATCACACCACCTCATGAACAGTACATCTGTGATTTTTCACATCCTGCCCGAAACATGTTTTCACACCTCTGGCACAGAATTGCACAGTCACTGTGCGAAATCACCTTTCAGGACTGATTAAGGAAACAACAATGCCAGTGTTCATGAGGTGGGGTACCAAAAAGCCCATGGTGAACATTTGGTGGACAAATTCCTAAAAATAGCCAAGTTGCACGGGTTCTTTGAAATTTTCCTGTGCACATGCGTAACTTTGGTAATTTTCAATACTTTCACTCCAAGTTTTCAACGTAGCCATTTTTCCACACCACCTCATGAACAGTACAGCTGTCACTTTTCACATCCTGCCTGAAATGTGTTTTTGCACCTGTGGCATGGAATGGCACAGTTGCTGCATGAAATCACCTTTCAGGATTGAGTAATGAAATGATAGTGCCACTGTTCATGAGGTGAAATCAAAAACCCATGTTGAAAATTTGGATCAAAAAACTCTCAACAAATCCCCAGGCATTAGGGTTTCCAACCGTAATGCCCCACCCCACCTGGTAAGAGACTGGCAAACATCGAGGGTGTGCCTTGCAGTCATTGGCCGTAATGCTAATGCCATTCCATCCCCACCCTGCAGACAGTGACAGGTGTCAGGGTGTGCCTTGGGGTCTTCAGCCCTTACGTTCACCCCATTCTCCTATATTGCACCCATTTCAGCTTATTTCCTTGTAGAATGGGGTGAGAGATAGGGCCAAAAACTCCAAGGCACACTGCGACACCTGTTAGTGTCTGCAGGGTGGGGGTGGGGTGGAATGGCATGAGCGTTATGGCCGATGACCCAAAGGCACACACCCCTAACACCCGTCAGTCTCTGCAGAGTGGGGGTGGGGGTGGGACGTTAGGGCTGGAAACCCTAATGCCTCATTAAGGAAGTAAATCAGGGAGGAGCAGTGGACATCACCTACCTTGATTTCAGCAAAGCCTTTGACACCGTCCAACGTAGAAGGCTGATTAACAAGATGGGTAGTCTGACCATGGGGCACAAGTTGATAAACTGGGTTAGAAACTGGCTGATGGACAGGAGGCAGTGGGTGGTGAAAATGGGATCCAATCTGGGAAGAGGGGGTCACCAGCGGGATACCTTAGGGATCAGTCCTGGGACCAGTCCTGTTCAATGTCTTCATTACAGACATTGCAGAAGGGCTAGAATGAGAGGTCTGCCTGTTTGCAGATAACACCAACATCTGTAATAGAATGAATACTCTAGAAGGGGTGGAGAAAATAAGCAGGGACATGAAGAGGCTTGAAAAATTATCTGAGGAGTGCCAACTGAGGTTCAATCTTTCTTCCCATTCCTCGCTCCTCTGACCCCCCTCAGGCTTCCACAATAGCCACGCTGCTGCTTTACTTATTGGCATCTCCTGCCACATGCTGGACTCTATCTCCCTGGTCTTCATGCCTCTGAAATCCCCGCCCAGGCTTCTACAATAGCTGTATTGTGGTTTTACTTATTGGTGGCTACTGCCGCCCGCCACACTCTCTCTCTCCCCAGTCCTCGCTCCTCTGAAATCCCCCCCGCAGGCTTCTACAATAGCCATATTGTGGCATTACTTATTGGTGTCTACTGCTGCCCACTGCACTCTCTCTCCCCAGTCCTCGCTCCTCTGAAATACCTCCCCCCAGGCATCTACAATAGCCACGGTGCAACTTTACTTATTAGCAGCTTCTGCCACCCGGCACATCTTCTCGCCGGTTCTCACTCCTCTGAACCCCCCCAACCCCGGCTTCTACCTTAGCCACAGTGTGGATATATTTACTGGCAGCTCCTGCCACCTGGTGCACTCTCTGTCTCCTCGGTCCACTAAGGCCAGCGGGAGCGGATTCTCTGACTAGCAGCTCCTTCCTGCATTTATGGTGCAGTTTCCACCATGTGGCACCCACCGCTCTCACTGCTGCCTCCTCGCTCCTCTGAAGCCAGTACCAGTACCAAACACCAAAATACCTGCAAGTAAACATTCGGCATTGACAAATGCTTGTTGTTATTTGCCTTAATTATTCTGTTATTTTAGTTTAAAACAGCCAGTGTTTATTTCCTAGGTATTTTGGTTGCACAGTCTGGATTTAGTACCTCAGTACTGGCTTGCCCTTGAGGACTAAATGTTTACCATACAGACTGGGACTTGAACCTAGACTGCTCAGACTTTCTTTTTTTATGGTTCTAGTCAGTCCAAGACTTTGCACTACTGTGCTTTTTCACAGTCTCCTATGTTTGCAGTCAAACATTTGAAATGTTAAAATATTTAGAGTGGGCTGCCCTATGCAGCCACTACTTAGTAATGGTTAAATGTTGTGAAAATGTTTGCGTATTCATAAATGTTTGGGTTCCTAACAGGAAATGTGTCAGGAGGGTTTTACATTTTGGCAGCATATCAGCAGCGGATGGCAGCATGGACCTAGGTTTGAACTGGGTTAAGTAGAAGTAGGCCTGGGATGCCACCATCTTGGGGTCAGGCAATCTGCCCTGTGCTCCTTGGTAGTCAGGTCACCAGTGGGATGGGGTTGGGATGCCCCAGTTTTAGGTCCCTTAAATGTTTTGGAGGGGACGCCCCTAGTTTAGGTTACAGCTTTGGCCAGTGAAGTTTGGATTCCACCATTTTGGCGGTGTCCCAGTGGGCCTGTGCCTAGTAGCTCTGTGGGGGAGTGCACATAGCCCATGGAGTTGAGTGGCCTGGTACTTGAGGTAGATGCTCACCAGAATAGTGAAAATGTAAAGGGGGGAGTGTAACCCAGCCATGAGCTGGGTTTAACGTTTTTTCCTCCCCATAGACCATTTTTGGGCAATATATTAATATTTATGGCCCCCACCCTGTAGTAGGATCTCTGCTGGTTGGAGGCCACTGCTTTGGGTGGCTGACTATAAGTTCAGGTCTTTGGTGCCTTTTTGGGGTTTCTGCACTGAGGTGTTCAGTGGGTGGTCCGCAGGAGCAGGGCCAATTGCCTGCTCCTGCCCTGTGTCTTCGGGAGCTAGTTTCGGGTCTACATGCAGCACTGGTATAGTGGTGGCAGCCAGGAATTGAACTTGTAGTCCCGAGGTGCAATCAGTTTGGGAAGAATGGCCTGTTTGCCTTTGTATGGGAAGCCCCTAGAAAGAGGAGAGACCTGGGTTAGAGCTGTGGCGTCGGGTGGGCTCAGCCATATTATTCCACGATCCGGAGTCACCATGCTTGCCCTTGGACACTAATGAGACCAAGACGGAATGTAGAGGAATCTCAATCCCAAGGTGCTGACAAGTGGGGATGTCTGCCCTGATGACCTTGGGGGGAGTTGCTCGCAGGAGAACCAGTCTCGGAGAGAAGGTCAGACGGAGACCCTTATACTATGGGTTCCCTCTGTGTTGCCCTCTCAAATCCTCAGGAGGTAGGAGAGAACTGAGTGGTGCAGAAGGAGTCAAAGAAGAAGGCTACTTCTGTAATGACGTCCTGGCCTCGAAACTGCTTCTGCCATACCCAATATGTGGCCGCCTGGCCCAGGGATTAACTGAGAAAGGGCGGGGGTCTTTTTGACCACATTAGAGCCACTAATGAACTGTTTCAACTCCAATGTGGGCTCCTGGGCCTGGAGATTAATTTTGTAGATATGTTTTGAACTGGCCAGCCTTTTTATTATTAAATGGGACCCCCTGTTCCAGCGAATTTCCTGGTGTGGACATTCTGTTTGTCATTGCTGCTGCTACTAACCCCATTTTAATCCTGCAGTCCAGCACCCAGTGTGGCACTCTCTTGTGAAGAAGAACCAACTGTATAACAAAGCCATCTGGACCAGTGAGAATTGTTTTGTCTCAGGACTGTGTTTGTTCTGTTGTTGTGGCCCCTCACCCAGCATTTACCAACTGGATACCCCTAGGCAGTGGGATGGGGAATTCACACTCACTTTTCCTAATCTTGCTCCCTAATGCTTGCCCAACTACCAAAACTATATCATATGCTGATGATGCTGTCATCTTCAGTACAGGCAGGAGCTTTGAAACCTTAAACAAAATCATTCAACATGATTTTGACCTCCTCCAAACATGGTTCATATTGAGGTTCATACCTAGGCAGGACAGGGAACTAAAGTCGTGAAGCCCATGAACAGTTCCCATCTCAGAAACTCTTACCAAAATGGTTCTTCTCTTGCCAAGATCCAGCTATCTAACTTATGTTTGTGTATTGATTTGTTTTTGCTAATAGCTGTCTTGAAGGGTAATTTATTCCATACATTCGCCACTCTCTTTGCGTAAAACAAAGTTTCTGTGGTTCGTCCTGTATTTTAAACTTGGTTCTTAAATAATAAGATGGTCCTCAATGCCAAAAAACCTAAATCCATGTTTTTTTTGGATACATAGGAAATCGGCCTGCTCTTCTTTTCTCATCCACACATTAGATGGCACTGTGATGGAGCTTGTCTCAGAGTTTAAATACCTTGGCATCTTTATAAATAATTAACACACTATCCTTTGACACCCATGTCCGTAACCTGATAAAAACAGTGCACCAAAGAGTTGGTACTCCACGTCAAGTCAAAAGGTTCCTGATTCTTGAAACAATGAGATTACTTGCACACAGCCTACTATTCCATATTATTGACTATGGTTCTCTCATGTATGCTGCTGCACCTTCTTGGTCCCTCACCAAGGTATGCACTGTTTACAGCAGTATCTGTTGTTTCCCGATTGACCTGCTCTATCGTACACACCATTATCCACTGTATAAACCCACTGTCTATTTTTCCCTGGAAGACTGCTTTGTCCATAGGTTGGCAGTGTTCCAGTTCTATGACGCTGGTTCAACAAAAATGTCGACCAAACATTACAGCGATGTCTGTATGTCAACAGCAATTGTGGTCGTCATTGTGCCGTCCAGAAAAGAAGTGTGTTACGAACATATGAACATACGAATTTGCCATCAGATAAAGGCCATATGGTCTATCGAGTCTTCTCGAGTGTGCAGCTAGCAACCTCTATACTGCAGCTGCCCCTCCCTCCCTCCCTCCCTCCCTCCCTGACCCTCCCTCTCACCCTATCCCATCCCCTTTTGAAGCAGTCCACTGTTCTACTGGATACCACTTCCGCAGGCAATGCATTCCACCCAGACATCACTCTTTCTGTAAAAAAGTGTCTTCTCATTTCCCTCCTGAACCTTCCCCCCTTCAATCTGGGATCATGACCTCAAGTGTCCCTACCCCTTAACTTGAATAGTCCCTCTGTGCCTGTCTTGTTTATTCCCTTCACGTACTTGAATGTTTAAATCATATCACCCCTGTCTTTCCTCTCCTCAAGTGAGTACATGTTCAACTCCGACAGCCTGCTCAGGTAGGGTATGTCCCCTAATCCATGGATCATCTTTATTGCCCTGCGCCGCACCCCCTCCAGTAACTTAATGTCCCTCTTCAGGTATGGTCGCCAGTACTGCATGCAGTACTCCAGGTGTGGCCTAACCAGTAACCTACACAACAGCAGGATCATCTCCCCTCTCCTTGAAGATATACCCCTGACAATGCAACCCAGCATTTTGCTGGCCTTTGCAGCTGCCTTCTTGCATTGTGCTGAGTTGTTAGTTGAACTTGTTATAGTCATCCCAGATCCTTCTCCTCTGTCACGGCTAGCTAACCCCAAGTTGGTAGCTCCATCTTGGGTTTTTTGCCCTGAAATGTAGCACCTTGCACTTTTTGACATTGAACCCCAACTGCCAGGTGTCCGACCAGGTCTCCAATTTTGATAGATCATCCTGCAACCCATGCCACCCTCTTAGGTCATCCACTACTGCTCCCATCTTGGTGCCATCTGCAAAAAAACTGATCTTGCTCTTGATGCCCATTGAGATGTCCGATATGAACAACCCAGACAACGCTGGTCCCAGCACTGAGCCCTGTGGTACTCTGCTTGTCACTGCCCTCGGAGATGAGAGCTCTCTTCCCACCACCACCCTCTGCTGCCTTCCATGTAGTCAGTTTACTACCCATCCCACCATTTTCACCCCTGCACCTGTACCTGCCAGCTTACTACCCAGCCTCCCATGCGGCAGCAAGTCAATTGCCTTACTGAAGTCCAGAAACAGGACATCCACTGCATGGCCCTTGTCCAACTGTGTAGTTACCCATTCATAGTAATCCACCAGGTTGGGCTGACAGGATCTGCCCGTGACAAACCCATGCTGCCTAACATCCTGCAGCCCATTGGTCTCCAGAAGGGACACCAGCCTCTCCTTCAGGATTGTTTCCATCAGTTTTCCTACGGTGGATGTGAGGCTTACCAGCCTGCAGTTTCCTGGTTCGTCTTTGGGACCGTTCTTATGGAGGGGTACCATGTAAGCTATCCTCCAGTCCTGTGGTACACTTCTGAGATCAGGGAGGCATTGAACAGGTCTACCAAGGCCCTGCTAGGATTTCTACCAGCTCTCTCAGTGCCCTTGGGTGAATGCCATCCAGCCCTGGTGCCTTGTCCACCCTCAGTGCCCTCAGGCCCTCCAGTACCCTGCCCTCTGTGATTCCCCAATCTGTCACCTCCTCTCCCCCGGGCCTAACCTCCCAACCCCCCTTGGTAGTGCCCCTCCTTTCTCCTTAGCAAACACAGAGCAGAAGTATTCATTAAGTGCTTCTGCCTGCTCTACCCTTGTTTCCACCCACCCATCATCCTGCTTAATCCTTACTATTTTGTCCTTACAACTCCTTTTCTCCCTTATGTACCTGAAGAATTCCTCCCCGATGCCTTGCACCAGCCTGAGTTCCTTAGACGCCTTGGCTGCCCTTAGTGCCTTCATCACCTCCTTCTATTTCTTCAGGTAATCTTCTCTGTCCTCCCCTCTCCCTGTTTTTTTTTTTAACCTCCTAAAGGCAGCTCTTTTATTTCTTACTTTCTGCATGACCCTGCTGCTCAACCAGCTAGGTTTCTTGTCTCTAGTTCTTTTACTCTGGACCCTGATGCAGGTTTTGATTGCCTCATCAATCCCCCGTTTTATGACCTCCCACCTTGGTTAGTGTCCACATAAGTTTGGATTCTGGCTAGGTACCCTTTAACTACCTCCCCATCCTCACAAAGTTGGCCCTTCTGAAGTCCAACACTCTTGTACTTGTTTCTACTCCCTCCTTACCCATTTTCAATGTGAACCACACTGAGTGGTGGTTGCTCCCTGAGAGCAGTTCTTCCACCCCTAGCTCACTCACAAACTCCACATTTGCCAGTACGAGTTCTAGGGGGTTCTCTAACCTGGTTGACTTGCTGACCATTTGCATTAGGAAGCTATCCTGGAATGCGTCCAGAAGTATCTGCTCTCTTCTATTCGTGGTGGCTGGGGTACTCCAATCCACTCCCGGCAGGTTGAAGTCCCCACAGTCACCATGTTATCCTTTCCACAGGCTCTTCTGATCTGTCCTACTAGTTACCTGTCTAACTCCTCTGTCTGATATGGTGGCCTGTACACTACTCCCATCCTAAGAGTCCTATTCTTGGAATCCTGGATTGGCATCTATAATGACTCTGTACTGCCTCCTCCCCTCCTTACGAACACACTTCAGCACTTCAGTCCTTTTCTCACATACAGTGCCCCCCCATCCTTCCCATTTACCCTATCTCTGCAGAATATGTTATACCCTGATACTGCCAGGTCCCAGTCCTGGTAATGGGTGGCCCATGTTTAGGTGATGGCTGCCATTTACACTTCCCCTTCTGCCATGAGAGCCTGTAGCTCTGCTGTTTTGTTCCCTAGGCTCCTAGCGTTCAAGGTGACCACCCTCCACCCTTTTTCCTTCCCCCCCTCCAGCTCCTCCTTCCTAGCATCCCCTCTAGTACTCACTTTTGTTCTATTGTTTCTAGCACAGGGAGTAAGCTCATTCAGCTTGCTTTCCTGTGGATTCTGCATGCCTCCTGCCCACTTGCCACCCCCGCTCTTAGTTTAAGTGCCCTTTTTTTGCTATGTAATTCCCATCCTCTGCTTCACCACCTTCTTGCCCTCTTCACATACATGAAGTCTATCCTTACCGTAGAGATCACTGTCCTCCCAGGTCCCTCCCCACTCACCCACCAGTCCATACCCTTTGGATTGGCACCAGGTTCCTAGCCATTTGTTAAATTCTTCTATCCTCAGTTCCCTTGCAGTGCCCGCCCTGGGCACAGGAAGTACTTCCGAGGAAGCTACAGATCTTTCTGCCTCCTCACATATTGGTCCTAGCTCCTCAAACCTCCCCTGAACTATTTCTGTCGTCTCTCTCAAGAGGTAATTTATCCCCATATGCAGAACTATATGTGGTTTCACCCTACCCCTCCTAGCAAACTTTAGAAGAGACTGACCCACCCTTTCCATTGTCATTCCTGGCATGGCCTCCACCCTTATGCGACTATGCCTCTCTCCCTTGCTTCCTCATCTGACTCCTCTTAGTATTGAGTCTCCCAGCACTAGAATTCCACCTTCTTTTACATGAGCCCCATTCCCTGGTCTCCCTTCATCCCAACCCCTTTCACCGGACTCCCCCTCATCATCCAGCACAGTTGTTCCTCTTTCCACCCCTGTTGAATCATCCCCAGTTGTTCTCCTGCCCGTTTAAAGTTCCTCCAGTCTATTTTTAGTTCCTCCTCCTCTGATTGCACCCTCTATCACATCACCCAGTCCTGCCAGTACTGTGAATCGATTTGTCGATGCCCTCTCACTACCGCATACTTCTCCTTCCAATTACCAGCCCCCACACTACTGCTTCTGTGCCCGTTATCTAACCCCTTCTTCCCATCCTCCATGTTTCCCCTTTTCTGCTCCCTTTTGACCCTTGACCTGTGTCCCCCTGTCTCGGTTCCCTATCCACTACCCTTTTCCCACTCCTTCACCCTATTGGTTCTATTTGTCTGTCCTCCTCAGTTTCCCATCTACTTAATCCACCTTTTGGGTTGTTATCCACAGCAGCACGCCGTTCCCCCTTAGCTTCTTCTGTAGACCTCTGATCTCATTTTTAAGCTGCATTATTTGCCTGCACACCAAACAACCCCCCCCACTCTCCACGAAATTCTAAGAAAGATTGGCACTCCACAGTTGTTACAGCCAGCCACCCTACCCATCTCTCTATTCGCCCACCAGCATCCCCCATACTCTCAGAAGTAAGCCCATCACATCCCATGCATCCTCCCTTCATCCATTTCTAGTTTTGTTCATGTTGTACCAGTACAATGAATGTTGTGACTAAAAAGATGTATATACTAGCTATCTGTTTAAGCTATATTATAATTAAAAAGTTACTCATATTTTCTTAAATCCAAGATTATCATGCACTTGTCTTATCCCTCTGTCCTTTTCTTTCTCACAAAAATTTATGCCCAGCCAAAAACAGTTTTGCAATGTAATATTTACAGAATATAATTTAGATCCCTTAAAAACAGTCCCTTATAGCCTTAAATAATTTTTTGAATTTACAAGGACCACCTATAAGTGGTACCTAATTGCTCCACCCCTTTTAACTGAGCATTTAATATGTAAGGTGTAGGGGTGGGAGGAGGGCCAAAAAAACTTGAGTGCCCAGTGTAGCTCCTTAGTGCCCCACACAAACAGTAATGATTACTTATTGCTTTAAGTTTCATTTTCGTAATGCACAATATATTTTAAGCCCAGAACTGTGTATGGAGATGACTGCTCCGCTCCACTCCACTGCAGGGTTGGAAAGTACTGTTCCTATTTCTTCCCTTTTACCCCTGATGCTGCAAAGCACTATTGCAAATTGCTCACTGTAGGTCTCCGCTCTGTTACAGGGAGAGGACCTCCACAGCCACTGCCAACAAAATAAATCCTTCCCTGTCCTCTAACCTCTGATACTGCTATGCCTTCTGAAAAAATGGAATGTAAAGTCACTTACTGTTCTGGTTCTACAGCCTGTCAGGTGGAATGTAAAGTCACTTACTGTTCTGGTTCTACAGCATGTCAGGTGGAATGTAAAATCACTTACTGTTACTTAGAAACATAGAAACATAGATTTTGACGGCAGATAAGGATCACTTGGCCCACCCAGTCTGCCCATTTCCCTACCTACTAGATAAGCTGCAGATTCTAGTTAACCAACAGCCTACTTCCTGCCACCTCCCACTACAATTACCTTGTGTCTGTCCCATGCATGTATGAATTCCCCCACTGTTTTAGCCCCAATAGCCTCCCCAGGAAGGCAGTTCCACGCATCCACCACTCTCCCCGTGAAAAAAAATTTCCTCACATTACCCCTGACCTGTCCCCCCTCTATCTTTAAATTGTGTCCCATTGTTCTTACACATCTCTTTTTCTGAAAGATGCTACCTTCCTGGACTTTGTTGATTCCCTTGAGGTACTTGAACATTTCTATCGTGTCCCCGCATCTCTCCTTTCATCAAGGGTATACATATTAAGCTCTCTCAGTCTCTCTTCATATGGTTTCTGATGCAGACCCTGCACCATTTTAGTTGTCCTCCTCTGGACTGCTTCCATCCTGTCTATGTCCTTGTGTAGATGAGGTCTCCAAAACTGCACACAGTACTCCAGATGGGGTCTCATCAACTGTCTGTACAGAGGATAACCACTTCCATTTCGTTATTGTGTGCATGCACAAGGCGTCTTGAAGGAAAATGGGACACTTTGGATGTGTCCCCTCTCTGCAATCCCTGCTCCATTGAGCAGGCATGGCAGTCCTGCACCACGGACGTGGTGCTGTGTATGACAGCGGTGGTCTTCTCTTCAAAGAAAACCACCGCTGTGTGCTTCACCGCATCGCGCCCCCAGATCTTTGCTGCCATGCTGAGGCCTACCCAAGCGTGGCTAGCGTCCCGATGTCATCTGCCGATGGGGTGCCCAATCCCTGTCGGCTCCGGCCCCAGCCATCCTTCTGCCACGCTGGGGCCACCCCAAGCGTGGCAAACGCCCCACTTGCCATCTTTTTTTTTTTTTTTTAAACCTGTAAATTGAAAACGGTCCCACGCGCTTCTCCCAGCCCTCCCACAACCGCACCCACCCACTGTGCACCCTGCCTCCCCACACCCCCCCTCACCCCATACTTACCTCCGGAGCTCGGTGCGACGATCTTCGGTGGACTGGGAACACGTCTGCCCTCTTCAAAGCCGACCACGAACTGAGGAAATGCCGGTAAGCTGTATAATGGGCTAGATAGGGGGGGTTTCAACTTTAGTGCATATCTCAGGCATTTTTTTGAATTTTTGCACCAAATTTTCAATATGCAGTTGTTGGGACCCCTTCTCATGAGTGATGTCACTGTCATGGCGTTATTCGGGCCCAAAGGGTGATTTCGCAGTCACTGCACAGTAACTGCGCGAAATCACCCGTCGGGCCGAATAATGCCATGACAGTGACATCATTCATGAGAAGGGGTCCCAAAACTCCATGTGGAAAAATTTGGTGCAAATATTCCAAAAATGACTGTTTCACTTAGCGTGTTTATGCAGTTCCTACGCAGGCTCGTGAGGTTTGCGAATTTTCAATATTTTCACTCCAGATTTTCAACATTGCCATTTTACCACACCTCCTTATGAGCAGTACAGCTGTCATTTTTCACATCCTGCCCAAAACGTGTTTCTGCCCATGTAGCGCACAATGGCGCAGTCGGTGTGTGAAATCAATGTATGGGACACATTAAGAAAATCACAGTGACACTGTTCATGAGCAGAGGTCTTAAAATGGCTATGTTGAAAATTTGGTGAAAAAATTCCTAAAAATGACTGTTTTACAAGCGTGCGTTGCGCAGTTCCTACACATGCTCGTAAAGTTGCAGAATTTCAATATTTACACTCAATGACTTCCAAATACCTAAACAGCACATAGAAGCAAGCAACATTCAGCATTGACAAATGCTTGTACTTCTTTGTCACTGATTTTTTTAAGCCATGTCCAAGTGCCAAATACTACTGCAAATACCTGCAAGCGAACGTTCGGCATTGACAAATGCTTGTTCTACTTGTGATGCCCCTTCCTATGCATCCCAGTACCCCCTGGCTCTCCTTACGGACTTCTCACATTGCTTACCAACCTTTAGATCATCTGATATGACTACTCCCAAGTCCTGTTCCATTTTTGTTGTTGTTAGTACCTCCCCTGCTATTGTGTACTCTTCTCCTGGGTTTTTGTTTCCCAGGTGCATTACTTGCACTTCTTTGCATTGAATCTAAGTTGCCATATGTCTGACCATTCCTCCAACCTTGCCAAGTCCCTTCTCATCCTTTCTACCCCCCTTGTATATCAACTCTGTTACAGATCTTTGTATCATCTTCAAAGAGGCATACCTTTCCCTCCAGACCCTCTGCAATGTCACCTATAAAGATGTTAAAGAGGACTGGACCTAGTACTGAGCCCTGAGGTACTCCACTAGTGACCCCCCTTTCTTTGGAATGTGTTCCACTCACTATTACCTTCTGTGTCCTGTTGTGCAGCCAGTTTGCAACCCAGGCTGCCACCCTGGGACCCACTTCTAGGCTGGCTAACTTGATTATTAATCTTTTGTGGTTCTGGTTCTTGTTCTGGTTCTACAGCATGTCAGGTGGAATGTAAAGTCACTTACTGTTTTGGTTCTACAGCATGTAAGGCCTTTTGATGAATTTTAAATGAGGTACCCCATACTGTATAGTGCTGTGTTATAACAGGGGGCTGCATTCCCCATGCAGACTCTATCCCCTGCACCCCCCTTCCATATTCTAAAATAACTAACTGAGTCAGAGCTGTTTCTGGGAGGGGGCACAGGTCCCGGAGAAGCCGTGTCGGGGTCCTGCTTGACCATTACAGAGATCTGTTGATGTTGCACTGTAATGGTTGTTCGGTGTAAATGTCTTGCTGTCAGAATGGCACAAGGTTATTCCTACACAAGGTGCTACTAGGAAAAGTCCCCTCTTGTATTTCCATGCTCTTTTCCCACTCCATCAAAAAGGTGGGGACATTCTTTCAGTCCAGATTCACTTGGCAGCTCCCCTTCAGAAACACTGCTGCAGGGCAAAGAGCTTTGTCCTTCAGGGCAATTGGCCTCTACACCTCCTACCTTCCCAAATCACCTTAGGAGTTAGCATCCCTTCCTTCAGTGCAAAACTCTGTCAGTATCTGACTGATAAAATGTGCTGTAACTGTACTTAATTGTTATTCTCCAGCATTTACTAATTATTGTCCTCCAACATGCATCAAGTGTCTTGTAATAGTGTCACTTAGCCTGTTCCTTTGTATTACCTACTGTGTCAATGTTTATCTTGTTTTTACAAATGGTCACTTGTGAAAATGGGTTATTCTAGCTCAGCTTGCTCTCCAGTATAAAAATAAATATGAAATGACAGGTTTGGAGGCTGTCTGATTGTCAACACTAGTGGTTCAGGGAAGACTTCAGATAGGTAGGGGTTATCATTCAGAAGGGGCTATAAGTCTCTCAAGATAGTCTGGATAGTACTCAGGGAGGGGTTGTATGTGGCAACCAGAAGTACTGAACTGTATGTTTTCTTCGTATGCTAAGCGATTCTGTCATGGTACTCAAGTGGCCCTTGCAATCTGTTTTTTAACTAGTGCAGAGGGATATTTTTGTTTTGAAAAGACACTGTATAGTGTATCCAGATTATTGTCACAGTCTATCTGTTCAGAGCAGATCCTGGGCACTGGAGTAGTGGATGTCACTGAAGTGGTCTGTGAGGTTTCTGTAAATTGACATGTGCAGTTTATCTTGTTTCAGTGTAATGACAATGTCTAGGAAGTTAATTGTTTCTTTTGAATAGTCCATTTTTTGATTAATGCTGGGGTGGAAGTTGTTAAATCTTTGCTAGAATTCCAAGAGTCCTTCCTCACTGTCTTCCCAGATGAGAACACGTCATCAATGTACCTGTGATATAGCAAGGGTGTGATGGGGTATTGTGAAAGGAAGTTAGTTTCTAGGTTTGCCATAAATAGCTTGGCATACTGAGGTGCCATCCTAGTTCCCTCTGCACTGTCCATTTTTTGTAAGTACACCTTGTCATTGAATGTGAAATAGTTATGGCTTAGGATGAATTCAGTAAGTTCCAATACTATTTCTGTAATAGGCTGATGGCTTTGTGCAAGGAATGTTTTGTAAGCTGATACACTGGTCTCAATTCTCAGTGATCGGCACAAGCTGCACCAATGACTGTTTGCACCAATCTCTGGAGCACCAGGAACCCTTTGCCTGATACAGGTATAGGAGAGGTCCCAGCACCTAAGTCCAGCAGCTTATGCCAATCACACTCGTGCAACAAAGGGAAGGTGCACGGAACAGGAATGGTGCAAGTTCCAGGACAGATATGCAGCACTGACAGCACCAGTGGACATGTTGCCCACAGGGCAGGCCCAATGTCCGCTGCAGTAGTCCGGCCCCACTGCTGGCACCGATGCAGTCTGCCAGCACTGGGACTCTAGGCTGGCATGGCAGGGTATGTCCCTTCCCCTCCATCAAGGTGGGTGGGCCACTACTGATACCCCGGATGTGCCCCTGGAATGACAGAGGGCACACCCCTGACAGCATACCATGCTTCCAGCAATGCAGCTGGCCCACAATCCATGCCAGCAGTGCACCACCATGAATGCTGGTGGGCAGCATGCTACTGCCACACCCTGGGGTTCCGTAGGTGGGACCCCTTTTGGCGCACCTGATGTTAGACCAGTTCAGGGCTAGTCTAACTCTGAGCTGGCACCATGGACATTACTGCCCTTATGGAATTCTACCATAGGGGATATGGCAGCTGCCTACTGGCACAACACCCCTCAGTGCCATGGCACTGCCTCCGGCATGCCACAAGCCGGACACAAGGATGTCTGGTGCACCAGGTCACCTCAGTGCCACAATTTCCTTTTGAGAATGGGGAATGATGCAAGATGAAGTGCAGTGAGCCCCCTGCATCATGTTTCTTGAACACAAGCACCTTACAGCATTTTCAACCCTTTAAGAAAAATGAGCCAACTATCTGTAGGAGGTATAGTTGTATAGAGCCCTTCCTCATCCGTAATGACTAGGATGGCATTGCTGGGTAGTACTGTTATCTGCTATAGTTTATTTAGGAAATCAGTTGTGTCTTTGAGAAAACTGGAGATTTTGTGTACCTCTGGCTTTAGAATCTCCTCCACACAGCCAGAAATCCCGTCTGTAAGGGTACCTATGTGTGATGTGATGGGCGGTCAATGTTTCCTGCTTTGTGAATTTTGGAAGTGAGTTTGGTTGCAGTCTTTATATAGTAGTCCTATTAATTTTGAATAAAAAGGTGGAAACTGCATTTTTTTCAGACAAGAGAACATGAATGGCTACTGAAGGACATCAAACTCTTTAGTGGCATCTAAGGAGATTAATACAGTTTCTTCAGTTTTTTCATGGATATTGTTTATTAAGTATTGTAGCTCTTCTAAGACTTGAAAAGGGGTTTGAAGACATATGAAGTAAGACTAAAGGAGCTTAATATGTATACCCTTGAGGAAAGAAAGGAGAAAGGAGACATGATAGAAACTTTCAAGTACCTCAAGGCAATTAACAAAGTCCAAGAGGGTAGCATCTTCCAGAAAAAGAGATGTGCAAGAACAAGGGGGCACAATTTGAAGATAGAAGGGGGATGGCTCAGAGGTAATGTGAGGAAGTATTTTTTCACTGAGGGGTTGTGGATGCATGGAACAGCCTCCTGAAGAGGTCGTGGGGTCCAAGAACAGTGGGGGACTTCAAGAATGCATGGGACAGGCATAGGGCAGTCCTAGTGGGGGGGTAGGAGGAATTAAGCTGTTGGTTAACTAGGATCTGCAGCTTATCTGTTAGGTAGGAAAATGGGCAGACTAGGTGGGCCAAGCGGTCCTTATCTGCCGTCAAATTCTATGTTTCTATGACGTTTAATAACTCCCTTCTGATGATTTTCAAAAATTTGAGGAACAATAGTTTTTATTCTAAATATTAAAAGTTTCGGGGGAGATCACGTGATGGCGTGACCAGTGTAGCTGATCCGAGCTGGAGCTCCTGCTACCTAAATCCCTTATTTATGAATCAAGACTGTCTTACTTACCTCTACAAGTCGGCAAAAGTGACGGTAATGGACTCTTAGAGCTGGAAGAGAGTTTGACCCTGTAGAATGGAGACAGAAATGAAGACTCCATTACCCCGTCACACTCCGCCTGTCTCACCGGAGAAGTCAGGAAAAAGACCCAAAGCCCAGCCGCCTAGCAGTGGAAAAATGCTCAACACAAGTCCCCAGAGGGCGTCAGAGTCAGAAGCGACTCCGCTGACTCTAGAGCTGCTGCGGCACAAATTGCTGCCTTTACGGGATGAGTGAAGATGGTAGCCACCGAGATGAAACACTTAGCAGGGGCCATGGAAGACCTAAACACGAAGGTCTCCAATCTGGATGTGCGAATTATATCCCTGGAGAAAGCATCGACCCGGGCAGAAGAGATGGCAGCGAATGATCGCCAGTGGCTCAAGAAACTAGAGAACAAAGTAGAAGACCTCGAGGGTCGTTCCCGGAGGAACAACCTAGTTATTCTGGGGGTACCTGAAAGAGAAGAAGGGCAGAACATGATCCTCTTCATTCAGAAAATGCTCGAGAAAATTGCTGGTCCCTCACTCTATAGCCACTCTTATACACTCGAGAAGGCCCACCAATCGCTCCGTCCAATGCCACCCCCAGATCAACAGCCCAGACCCCTCATCGTCAAGTTCCTGAACTTTCAGGAGAAACAATTTGTTCTTAATAAAGCGAGAGAGTTGGAAAAGGTTTTATGGGAAGGCAAACCCATAAGAGTAGCAAATGACTTACCAGCCTCGGTGCGGCAGAGAAGGGCCCTCTTTCACCCCACAGTCAAGAAGCTGATAGCTGCGGGCATAAAATACCGAATGGGGTACCCGGCCCGTTTGCAAGTCCTGGTATCTGGGGCCTGGCTGTCTTCTGAGGACGCAGACTCAGCCAACCGATCTCTGCAGAAGGAGCTCCCAGAACTTTTCAGACCCAAATGAAGAGTGTTGAAGGGGAAGCCTGCCCGAGATGAGTTCAGCAGGAACTTCGGATTCCTGTGGCCTTATAGGCTCCAATGACAGTTTTTTCGATGCAGACTCAGCAAGAAAAGAATTTCCTTTTTTTTTTTTTCTCTAGCTCTTATTGTTTGGACAATAGTTACCAGAAATTATATATTCTTAACAGTAGAGGACTGATGTTTATGTTAGTTCACAACGGTTTTGATGTTCAAAGGTCTGGGGGGGGGCGTAAGGACTGATGTCGGATCCTTCCCGTATGCAAAATAAAGATAGCCCACATCTAGATCTGTCCTGAAACCCTCCAGGATGAGAATAATTCAGCCAAAGGGATCACCTGGCAGACTAGACCCTGGACAGAGATCTGGTGGGTCCCCACTTAAACCTAGCTGCACCTGTGGGATACTCCCCGTGGGAATACAATGTGGGGACCACCCTGGGGCTGCTTTTTTCAAGAGTTTACTTTCTCTGCTCAGGTCTCGAGGCACAGGTGCCAACTCACAATGCTCCCCTGGGGACGTCGCCCCCCCCACCAGTGTGATCTACCTGTACCAAGGGAGGGAGATGGCGGGAGGAGCTAGGCAGATTTCTACAGCGGCGTACGCTACATTGCATAACTGCAAGAAGTGTGTGGGGGAGTATTAGATATAAGAGGTTAGTTATGGACTCTGAATATAGGTTTCTTAGTAATACTAATAGTGGGGGGGTTACTGTTTGGACAGGGGTATTAGACTGGGGAATTATAACGATTTGATGTTCATCTGGATTGTTTGGGGATGCTTATGGAGGGGGGGTTCAAAAGGGGGAAGGGAGGGGGAGGGAGCCTCAGCACAGCTCAAGGGGTCACATGTTACTATCGCGATGCTAGTGGCCTGGGTCCGGTCAGGATGTCTTTTCTTTCTTAATTATTGTACATGGCCACTAGCATAAAGTTTGCTAACTGGAATGTCAAGGGCCTGAGGAAGCGTGGCAAGCTTTATCAAGTTCTTAAACATTTTAGCTTGCTATCAGTAGATATTGGCTTTATACAGGAGTCCCACTTATTAGATGTTAAGGTGAGGTGGATGAGGAAAATGCAAATCGGTCATGTTTTTTCAGCAGAAGGTTCCACAAATGCGGCAGGAGTTCTCATAATTATCCATAGAAGGGTTCCATTCACACTGAAACAAGTAATCAAAGATCCACAAGGCCGATTTCTTTTTATTCATGGCTTGTTGTGGACCACCGAGCTTCTGTTGGGGACGGTCTACGGACCTAACTCCGATTCTCCCGATTTTTTTATGAAACTGATTGATACCCTGCAACCGTTTTCCACATTCCCAATGGTGGTTGGCGGGGACATGAACGTGGCATTGGATCCAGTTATGGATCGCTCCGTCGTCGGAGGCGGACCACGATCCCAACCCACAAGCGCTATCTGAGCTCTTAGAACTGTATGCTCTTTGTGATATCTGGCGTGTACTTCACCCGAAGCACAAAGAATTTACATATACATCCCCGGTTCACAATACTTCATCCCGCATTGACTATATATTTATCTCGCATAACCTCATCTCTAATGTGGCGGAAGCCTCAGTACAACCCGGTCCCCCATCAGACCATGCTTTGGTAGCATGCCATTTACTGTCCCTAGACTCACTTAAGAGATCTTTCAGATGGAAAATAAATAATTATATGATAAAGGAGGAGAAGTCGGCCCGGAAAATCGGGGAACATATCCAGCAGTTCATAGAGTCTAATGCCGGCTCGGTAGAGAGGCCGGATATAATGTGGGGAGCCTTCAAATCATATATAAGGGGTGTCTTAATCAGTTTAGCTACTTCCCGGAAGAAAGAAAAGGAGGGTAAGTTGAGGGGGCCTTTGCGGGTAATACAGGATAAAGAAGGCAGTGGCAGTACAACTTTGAACGAAGCCGAGAAACAAGAACTAGTCAAACTTAAGGAGGAGTACTTGGAATTGCTGAGGGATAGGGCTGAGTATGCCAAGGCAGCATATGCAGACACTGGGGAAAAGGCCGGGAAGTTGTTGGCACTGAGAATTAGGCAAATGGAAGTGGACCGGCATGTTCTGGCGATCTGTTCCCCGACTACCAATTCCCTCCTAACCTCTACTGAGGAGATTGTCTCGGTCTTTCGAGGTTATTATGCCAAGTTGTATAGTCGCAAAGAGCAGGCCCCAGATGTGAATATCGATAATTACTTAGGAACTACCGGGCTACCTCTCTTGAATAATCAGTACCACAACGGGTTAACGGCCACTATAACTAGGGAGGAGGTCCTACAAGTTATCAGGGCTTTACCCTCTGACAAATCTCCTGGGCCTGACGGATACTCAGCGAATTTTTATAAAAAATTTACAAATGTTTTACTTCCCATGTTATTGTCCCTTTTTTAATACATCCTATCGGGAGCGGAGACCGATCCGACCCTGTGGGAGGCCTTAATTATCCTGATCCTGAAACCCGGGAAGGATCCAGAATGACCTGCTAGCTACCGACCGATATCCCTGATGAATCAGGATATCAAAATTCTGGCCAAGATTTTAGCAAACCGTCTTTTGCTGGTTCTCAATGATCTGAACGGGCCAGAACAAGTGTGATTCATGCGAGGACGGTCAGCGACAGACCATCTAAGGACCCTGTCGCATGTCCTCTCCGCGTCCAAGGACACCCTTTATCCGGCAGTTCTTATCTCCCTGGACGCGGAGAAGGCCTTCGACAGGGTAGACTGGAATTTTCTTATCAGAACCCTGAATGCATTTAACTTTCCCCAACTCTTTCAAAAATGGATCAGAATTTTTTATAGGGCTCCATCCGCTAGGGTGATGGTAAACGGAATGATCTCCGATAGGTTCTCCTTACATTCTGGCACCAGACAGGGCTGTCCCCTCTCACCGTTACTCTTTATCCTATACTTAGAACCTCTGATCAGAAGGATCAAGCAGAGTCCCACCATAAAGGGGGTGGTTATTCAAGGGGTAGAGGTTAAAATATCGACCTCTGTGACGATTTATTGTTGTACCTGACAGACCCAAGCAGGTCCATACCGGAGCTCCTAGGGGCAATACAAGAATTCACCAACCTTTCTAACTATAAACTGAATATAGGTAAATCTCAAATATTTCCGCTCAATTATAGAGTGAACAGAGCCCTCGTCACTCAGTGTGGTATGTCCTGGACGTTGAAATCCCTGAAATATCTGGGGGTCCAGGTGGTAAGGGATCCAACCCTGCTCTTCAAGCTCAATCTGGACGAACTAGCCAAAATATTGGAGGGAGACTTGAAGAGATGAGCGAAATTACCCATTACTCTCTGGGGACGTATAATGCTTATTAAGATGAATTTCTTTCCTAGGATTTTTTATCCAATACATTTGCTCAACACATGGATCCCGTACGCATGGTTCCGCAGACTTAACGCAATAATAGCCTCCTTCATATGGGCCGATAAGCGACCCAGACTAGCATTCCACAAATTAGCAGCCCTGAAAGACAGAGGGGGTCTCCGCCTACCGTCCCTACTTTTTTATTACTGGGCGAGCCATATGACTAAGTACTTAAGGTGGCTGGAAGGCGAGGAGGGCTTGATTGCTGCAGAATCCCAGCCGACATGGCTACGGATAGAACTGACCTACATTAAGCAAGAAGGTCTGTTACCACTATCTTTACTGCACATTAAGCTGAAGGACCTCCCTCCAAACCTGAGGTTCACCCCAATTGCAACCTCAGTTAAGGTGCACACACAGGTATGAGCAAATTTGGATTATAGACAAGAGAGAGACCTGGCCCAACCGCTATGTGGTAACCCTAATCTAAAGCTCGATGGTAGATTAATCAACAGGTCCTGGCTCCCCCAGCTCGGTGACATTACCCCCGCCCAACTGGTGGCTCAGGATGGCGCCTGGCTCCAGGCCTCTACTATATTGACCGATTTTGGCATCCCCGTCAAATCTATTTTCAAGGTTTACCAGCTAGTACACTTGCTAACAAAGGTTCTTGGGCCGGCTCCTTCCCCCGTCCACAAGAATAGATTTCAAGAGACTCTGAGTACACTTGTGGGCCACAGGCACTCTGTGTCCAAGATCACTAAAGGTTTATACGACTGCAAATATCCAGAAGAGTTCATCCCCAGAAATTACTGGGCTGACTATTTCCCACGGTTAGAAATAGATGGAGCAGCCCTTTGGAAAAATGTTCACAAATATATTAAACAAGATAGGCTAAAACTGATACAGTTCTATATACTACATAATTTGTATTATACTTCCCAGAAGCTTTATAAGCTTGGTCTCAAAGACACCTCTCTCTGTTCTAGGTGTGGACAGGAGGAGGGCACGTTATACCATATATTTTGGACATGCTCGAAAGTGACTCCTCTCTGGAAGGAAATACGGGACAGACTTGATCCTTTGTTGGGTCTCTTCGATCTTTTCTGTCCTGAGGTATGTTTGCTAGATGACTATGCCTCCATACCAGTGGTATGCAGAAGGTACCACATGGAACTTAATCTCACTCTCGGTTAAAAAAACTATTCTCAGGCATTGGAAGGATAATACAAACATATCTTACTCGGAATATCTCAAAGAAATTTTACATAACCTCAGGATGGAAAAAATGATGGCCAGCCTAAATAACAACCTGACCAAATACAATGCTATTTGGGAACCCTTACATACTCTGCTAAGTACATAAGATATACCTTGCCGCCAGCTTAGAACTTTATATAAAGGATAAACTGTGCTGGGGAAGGGGAGTGGGGGGCAGTCTGTCTTTTCTACAATTATAAAGAAGGTTTGAAGGAGAAATGTTATTATGTCATTGTGTCATTATGTATATTGTGGGACTGCTCCATATTGTATCTGTAAAATGAATAAACTTTGAATTAAAAAAAAAAAGTTTGGCGATGATTTTGTAGTCTATGTTTAGCAGACTTCTAGGTCTAAAACTACACTGGCCGCCGTCACCCACAACTTCTCCTTTGCCCCATTTCATTACAAAGAAGTTGAGGACCTCCTTCTCCACATTGACACTAACAATGGTGCAGGCTCAGACAGAATAGAACCAGTCTTCCTTAAAGCTGGCTTCCACTACCTTACAGCTCCCATACTGCACCTGTTTAATCTGTCCACCAACACCAGTTTGGTTCCCATGATTGGAAGATAGCTCGAGTCATACCACTGTTCAAATCTGGCGATCCTATGGATCTGAACAACTACCGCCCCATATCCATTTTACCACTGCGCTCAAAACTCCTTGAAAAATTAGTAAATTCCCAGCTAAGAGACTGTCTCGAAACAACTAACCTAATAAACCCTGCCCAATCTGGATTTAGGCAATCCCACAGCACCACCACAGCCCTAGTCTCAGTCATTAATGACTGGCTACTCGCCATGGATAAGAAACAAGCCACAGGTGCAGTTTTTCTGGACCTTAGTAAAGCCTTCGATACTGTCGGCCATGCTTTACTTCGACACCTTACACTACCATGGCATCTCCTGCATCTCACTATCTTGGTTCAAGAGCTACCTGGCTGATAGACGGCAACAGGTAAAAGCAGATGGCTCACTCTCCCCACTCCTTCCCATTATGAGAGGCATTCCACAAGGCTCGATCCCTGGACCTCTTCTTTTCACGCTCTGCATCAACACTATTGATAATAACATCACCAAATCAAAGCTTCACCTGTTCGCAGATGATACTGTGATCTACCTATCCAGGCCCTCAGTTACCGATAACCAAATGGAACTCTAATCCCAGTTCAATCTCCTCCAACTCAGACTGGCGCAATCCAAACTCCTCTTAAACACCAAAAAAACTAAAGTCATATACTTCTATTCCAACCAGCTCACTTCCATCACAAGTGCTCTATAATCCCTGCCCCACATCAGAATGCCCCTAGGCGATGGCCTTGAGGTAGTCAACAGCTTCAAATACCTGGGCTGTGACCTTGACCAACACGTAACTTTCTCTGCCCACGTTACTTCCCTCGCAAAAAAACTGCACCAACATATTGGTTTCTTCTATAGGAAAAAAGTCCTATTCATGGCTGAGACCAGACTATGACTAGTCCAGTCAACTTTTATGCCACTCCTCAACTATGTCAATATTGTTTATGGTCAATGCTCAGACTCCCTGCTTCGCCAATTGGATACACTCTACCACAAAGCAATTCATTTCATTTCTAATGCACACCTCTGCATACATCACTGTGAGCTATATGCTTAGTTAGGCTGGACCTCCCTATCGACTATACGCCTCATCCACTCCCTCACCTGATTATACAAAGCCCTTTTGTCTAAGCTCCCCTTATATATTTCTACTGTCTCTCACTGTACTGTCTACTTATACTCATTATGGAGAAATAACTATATTATGCTAGAAATGCCTTGCTCCCATGCTCAGTTTGGTGATATGGCCATAAGTCATGCCCTTCCGACTGCCTGGAAAAAAGCCCAATCTAGTCTCAAACTTCAAAATCTTGTACCCCTATGCAACTTCAAAGCACTAGTCTCCAGCAAAATTGGTGACTCTTGTGCATGCCACTGAGCCTTCTCCTTTCCCACTCAATCCCACACTTTTCTATTTTCTTCCTCCCTCACTCTCCCTCTTCTCTCATATCCACTTCCTACCCCACTACCCCTTCCCCTTCCCTAATTTGCCTTCTACCCACCCTCACACCCACGCCTAGCCCCCCAGTCCTACTCCTCCTTCTCCCCCACTTCCCTGCTCTCCCCTCTGCCTCCTGCTCCCCATCCACTCCCTCCTCCCGCTCTGCCACAACCCTCACCCCTTGACTCACCCCCTTCTCCTCACCTCTACCTTATCTTCCTCTAAAATCTCTACTGGTCCTATGGCTTATCTCCCAGTCTACACTTTGCTCCAAATGTTTAAATCTTTTGTTCTCACCATGTCTTAACCTCACTGTTCTGTACACCGTAGTCTATACTTGTGTATATATGTACATACTGCATATATCCTTGTAAACCTTCACTCTGTACATGTATTTTTTGCTGCTTACCCTACCCTATAGATAGTATATTTGCTAATTATGTTTTGATTGAGCCTTGATAGTTGCTCAGGACCTCCTTGTAAATGAGCTTGCTCAACGGAGTATTTCCTGCCAATAAATTTTGATTGACACCCAAACCTTCAATTGAAGTGGCAGAGGCCATCCCAAATAGAGACCCTGACTGGGGTATAGCCATGTACTGCATCCGTCATCTGGTCTGTGAGTACACTAGGAATTTGTACTGTCATAACTTTAGAACCCCTACTGCAATGTTACCTTTAGAGCAATTTCTCCAGAGAGACAGCAAGTGTCTGAATGACTGGGGAATAGCTTTCAGAGATTCAGGATTGTGTTTAACTGTGAAATCTCTTGCTGGGTTCTCAGCATCCAAATTCTCTGGAAAAGCCTTAAGACATGTTGCCTCCAAGTATATGAAAGGTAGAAGTAATGCCTTATTGCAGTAGCCAACAAGTGGAAGGGGAGTCGAGCAGAAATCTTTCAGCATGCCGTTTAGTTTCTTCAGCTGGGGGTCACATGTGTGCTGAGCACCACTGGCAGCGCTGTTTCTGCTGCCCTGAGAAGTCCGAGAAAGTTTGCCCCACTGCAAGCCGAGACTGAGAGTAGGGTACAAGGGGGCCCTGCATGGAGCCTCAGCATTGTTTTGCCTTGGTAACAACTGCATGACTTTTGGATGTGTGTGGCCCCTGAAATGGCAGCTGTTCTGAGTGGGGTAAAGTAAAGAGAGCTGTAATGCTGAAGTTTGCAATTTATATGTGCCTCACCCCTGGGAGACACCTATGAGGGAAGATGTTATCTAGAGTTGCATATAGTAAATCTCCTACTGTTTGACTGTTCTATTGTGTGAACATTGAGATTAGTGACAGAATGATTTTCGGGTGCCCCCCTAGACCTCAGTCACCTGATCCCCAAAACCAAATCCTAACAACCATGGATGGCCCCCAACCTTGGCAAGAGCAGTGCATATGACATGACCACTGAAGATCAGTTATAGATGTTAAGTCTGAAACATTTGTGGTCGATACTGTAGAGTGCATTGTTGATTCTTCAGATGTCATTTTTTTTTGTAAAAAATAGCCTTGAGCAGAGGTTGGAGCCAAAAACAAATGCCATGTCACCATAGCAGCAAACACATTTTTGTTTCGTTCGCTGAGGAATAGAAAGTTAAAACACAAGGAAGTACCTATGAAATTCTTACTGTTCCATGCTCCAAATCACCTGTTATTAGGTTTAATGCCAACTCCTAATCTCAGTCAATAATAGCAGAGAACTATTTTTAAAAGGGGAACTACCCTTTTCAAACGCTGGACCCACCCACACACCCTCTCTTAGTCACTCACATTTTTGAACCAGTGCTGTTTCTTGAGCTGCCATCTCACTAAAATCAAATGCTTACAATTCCACAGAGGATAAATAAGGTCAAATTATATTACATAGAATTCACATAAGATTTCTCATCTTTCTGCATTGCACGTCTTTTTTTAATTACTTTTTATTCTGCATTTCAGATATCATTTTTGCAATACTCTTTTTATTAATTAATTTTCAAAATATAAGCAAACAGCTGTTTGTTGTATTTTGAAAATTAATTAATAAAAAGAATATTGCAAACCATTTTTGTTGGCTTATACACACCATTTACAGTTCATTTAACAGGCATACCATGGAAATGCATATTTCTTTGAACAACAGAGGGTGCAGAAAGTAAAGGAGAAGGTTAGTTCATTGTTAAATCTGCAATATTTATATCCCTTCCTATTAACTGTACCTAACACAGCAGCAGGGGAAAATGAACTAATGCAACAATGAAGTGCTTGACGAAGTGCAAAAAGAAGTCAATGACTGAGAAAAGAACAGAAAAAAGAAAGTCAAGCAACAATGAAAGAATAAATTACAACAAACAGTGCAATTCTGATTAAGTAAAAACATAAAGCTACTTGTTTTAGGAATATGCATGTAACCAGCCTCTCACGTCCCCCATCGAGGCAGGTTACTACTTGGCTACCTAAGGGTTAATTTGTCCCTTTAGAGTTGTTTCCTGACAGACTCAGTTGGAGACTGGAGGCCTGATTCTCAAAGCTCCCAGCATGGCACAAGGGGCCTGGGCTACAAAGAATGAAATAAAGTGCCCCTTGCGCCAAAAGATGCACCGGGAGCAATTCTCAATGGTAGCCTATGTCCTTTATGTGACTGGAACAAAGTGATGGTTATTTTGCTCTTATATTGTCTCCTAAATGTAATATTGTCTTTTGAGTGTCTTCCCAGCTGTTATTGTACACTGTACTCTGTATGTATTCTCCCATACCCCTTACCCCCAGGACACATCTGGAATCGAGCAGTAGCCTGCTCGGCATGCCTTCCTGGTAAAACTTTTAAATAAATAAATGTCAAATGCAGTCTGCCTTCACCAAATGGGGCTTGAGCCACCAGTGCAACACAAAATGGGCTGCGGCATGGCGCTAGTGGCTTGCTTCTGCAGGTCCCTCCTTATTCTGTCTACGTCCCCTGGCATGTCCACTCTGTTATAGTACTTAGTGTCATCAGTGAACAGGGAAAGTCTGCCTTCTAGGTCCTGCAAAATGTCACTGATGAAGACATTGAATAGGACTGGTCCCAGCACTGATCTCTGTGGTACCCCACTGGTCACTCTTCCCTCTGTGGAGTGACAGCCATTTACCACCACCCTCTGTGTCCTGCCACCCAGCCAGTTACCTACCCACTGCACTACTGTCCTGCCTACTCCCATATTTCCCAGTTTGTTTAATATGTGGCACAGTGTCAAAGGCCTTGCTGAAGTCCAGATAGGCCACGTCCACTGCCCTCTCCCAATCCACCTCCCTTGTCATCCAGTCAAAAAATTCAATGAAGTTGGTCTGGCATGATTTCCCCTGGTGAAACCATGCTACCTTGGGTCCTGTAGTTCATTGGTAACCAGATGTTTCACCAATCTCTCCTTCAGTAGTGCTTCCATGATCTTCCCCACTACCAAGGTCAGGCTGACTGGTCTGTAGTTTCCCGCTTCTTCTTTGCTCCTGCTTTTGTATAAGGGGGCTACATCTGCTGTACTCCAGTCTTTGGGTACCTCCCCTGTTTCAAGTGAGCGGCTAAACAGGATTACCAGAGGTTCAGCCACCACCTCCCTTAGTTCCTTTAGGACCCTGAGGTGCAACCCCATCTGGTACCATTTCTTTATCGACTCTTATTCCTTCCAGTTCCTTTAGGACTCTTTCCTGTGTAAAGGGACGTGTGTCCTTTTCTTTGCAGTTCTCACCCCTTGTACTCCCTTCAGGCCCATTACCCTCCTCTTCCTCAGTAAAGACTGAGCAGAAATATCTGTTCAGTATGTCAGCTTTACTGTTGTCATCCTCCATGCGGCCCCCATCCTCCCCATTAGGCTGGGCACTGCAACAGAGAAGCTGGATCTGGGGTGTCATAATCAGTGACTCCCTTAAGTAAATGAGTCAATGCAATTAAGCATATAGCAAGGTGTTGAGGATGCTGTGGTGTATGGGGGGGGGGGGTTGATAGTAGGAGAAGCAAGGTAATGCTGCCCATATACAGATTCCTAGTGAGGCCTCATCTGGAGTACTGAATTCAGTTCTGAAGTCCTTACTCACTTCCTTACCTGAGAAAGAGCATAGACGGACTGTAGTCAGTGCACAGTAGGGTCACCAAGATGATCCAGGGCCAGCAAGGCAGATCCAGTGAGGAACGGCTGGTGGCCCTAAACATGCACTCGCTGGAGCCATGTGCAAGAGGGCAAAGGGACATGACAGAAAAATATAACTTTTGAGAGGTATAAATAGGGTCAATAGTGAAGACCCGTTTATAACAAATAGGGAAGCCATCACAACAAGGGTGCGTGGCTGGAGGGGGGCAGGTTCAGGAGAGATGTGAGGAAGTTTTACTTCACAGAAAGAGTGGTGGAATGTGGATCAAACTGTGGTGGGGGCAGGTTCCCAAATGGGTTAAAACATGGCTGGGATAGAGCAAAGGGACTCATAGTTCGTGGGGGGGGGGCAACACAGGATTATGGGGTGGTGGAACAAGGGAAGAGGGAGACAACCCACCAGTACAGTAGGTCAGTGGGATGAGGTAGTACAAGTGCAGACTTGATAGACCTTCACTTTCCTTCTGCCATCAAGATTCTTTGTTTCTATATCTGATCACTTTTAAAAAGTTATACAATTTAATACAGTATCTTAAATGAGCTAACATTTATATAATTATAACATATGTATTTGTTCACAATTTTTTGCCGTCTCTAGATTTGTACACTTTTAGTAATTCTAATTTGATAACTGTTTTTTTTTAAAAGGTAGCAACCCCTATCCTGTGTACCTGGACAAACAAAGTAACTATCCCCCCCCCCCAAAATAATCACTACTCGAGTACTACAAAAAGGACAACTGGACCACTTAAAAGTGCACCTCAGACAACAAGACTGATCCATTATAGACTTCGCAGAAGATGTAGATAAAGCCCTTGACCATTTTATAACTATCTTTAATGCAACATGTGACATTTATGCCCCACATAGAAAACAGAAGTCAAGGGGATGAGTAATTCATGGATCTCGCCACCCCTAATTGAACTTATGAAAATAAAAGATAATCTTTGGCACCGAGCTAGAAGAACAGGTAATCAGGTAGACATTCAAAACTATAAAAAGGCCCGGAATAAATGTACTCAGGCTATCCACCCCGCCAAAAGCCAACACTTTAAAGAAGAACTTTGTAGCTCCTGGATAAAAGTCATAGGTTTTGGGACAACATGCAGGCCGTAAGCGGGACACCTAACAAATCTTCACCATCTATGCTAAATATAGATGGGGTAATCACCCAAGACCCAAAAGTCATTGCAGATACCTTTAACACTGCCTTCACAGATCTAAGCAGTGTGCTCCCCCCTAACTTCTTCGAGACCACAGATAACAGAAACTATAACGCTTGTGCAAGTCCACCTCAGGCCCCCGCCCCACCGTTCTACCTTAAAATCATCTCAAAAAAAGAGGATAAAAAGTACCCACAACAAGTACTAGGTAAATCTAGAGTCAGCGGTGACAGTATGTGATCTCAAACTTGTAGCACTCACCCTTGAGGAGATACTCTCGCCACTAGCAAGTATCCTGAATCTTTCATTAAGAACTGCCAAATTCCCACAGTTACGGAAAGCCGCTATAGTTACTTCCATACATAAAAGCGGAGATGGGGCCACTCACACTAACTACCGCACCATATCTATCCCCCCGGCACTAGAGCACATGGTATCTGGTCAGTTAGTTGACTGCCTCAACAAATACCAGATACAATGCCCCCAAAACAGCATGGATTCAGAAAACTACATAGCACCACCACTGCACCAGTAGAATTTATCGGCTACATCCATGATGCACTACTCCGAGGACTATTGGTGGGGGCAACCTTCACTGACCTCATCAAAGCGTTCAATATGGTCAGTCCTGCACCACTACTAGAACAATTACCATGTACCGGGCTCTCCTCTGACTCGGTGGGGTGGTTCAGAAGTTACCTCACTGATAGAGCCCAACAGGTAAAGATAAACAAAGTCCTCTCTGAAAGCCGGAATGTTTGCACTGGGGTCCCACAGGGATCCATCCTAGGCCCCCTGCTCTTCAGCTTATTCCTAAACCACCTGCCCCAAGCCTGCCATGACAGAGTTCTCACACAAAAAAAACATTGAACATAGACTTTGATGGCAAATAAGGACCGCTTGGCCCGCCCAGTCTGCCCATTTCCCTACCTGATGGATAAGCTGCAGATTCTAGTTAACCAACAGCCTACTTCCTCCTACTGCTTGTGAAGAGAACTGCATCATTTCTCTTCTATGTAAATGATGGCAGTTCTCTTCACAAGCAGACCCAAACCCACACTGATAGAAACACAACTGCAGCAAAGTTTCACTGGCAGAATCCTGGTTCCTTAAGTGTAAACTACTCCTAAACTATAAAAAACTAAAACCATCATGCTTGCTTCAGCCCACAACAATCACAAGTCACACCGGCTTAATATCCGAAACAACCAGAACATAGCTCGAGAAATGGTCCAGGTTTTTAAATACCTAGGGGATACACTTCATAGCATCTTATCTTTCATAAGTCACATAGATCAAGTGGCCAAGGCTGCCAATACAAAAATAAGCCTACTCCACAGGCACAAACATTGCCTGACAAAAGATGCATTAAGGCTTGCAGTAAACAGCTCAGTACTTTCAATAATAGACTGTGGCCTAATAGTCTATGGAGCATCATCAGACTCTGCCCTTAAATGGGTCTCAATTTCCCTGAATAAAGCCTGTGGGCTTGTCACTGAAGCCCATGGATGCACACACACGTGATTTATAAGCTCAATCTGGGTGGCTCAACCTGAACGGCAGACTGCAATATCAGATATGCCTGCTTGCTAAAAAGACAACCTTGGGGCTAACACCTACAGGTGTCGAGAACCTACTGTGCCCAATGAATAACTCCCGACAAACGAGGAGTTCATACTACAATCCTTTCAAGGTCCCCTTCTGTCAAATCTCTCAAGGACAGAGGTCCTTCATATACCGTGCCTCCACTTGGTTCAATTCCCTCCATGGGGACATCTTGGCTGAAACAAAAATCACCCCTTTCGAAAGAAAGTTACATTCCCTCCTTGCGGCACTCAGTGGTTGTGACTGCCCCCACCTAAGTAAGATCTAGTATATAACATATTTAGTACTAGTGCACCTACTTTCATACTGTTAACCCCAGGGCACTTCTCCTCCCCACCCATTTCCCTCTCTCCTTTCCAATCCCCTTTCTCCTTCCCCACTGACCCAATCTACTACCTTTATTCTGGACAAAGCCTCCTTGGTGGAATTGCTGTAACAATTGTATCCCCCCTTCTTCCACTCTCTGTCCCCCTCCTATGGTTCTATCCATGCTCTATGCTTCTGCTCCCACTGTTCCTGTATTTGTATCCTGTAACCAATAATTACTCCATTGTACAATTGGTACTTGTTTATTCATGTAGTAATGATCTAATCATCATATCTTAATGGATTGTTATTGTTCGCTTACAACCAATTTTTCCCTGTATGTACTGTTATTTTGCCCAGCTAACGTGGAACCATTCGTTCCTGTATGTACTGATATTATGACCAACTGATGTGGAACCATTTATTCCTATGTACTGTTTCCTTATATTTAAATTCTTATTTGTGTGTGATGTGTGATGTTGTGTGATGTGTGATATTGTGTGATGTTGTGTGATATTATGTGATGTTATGTGATGTTATGTGATGTTATGTTATTGTACCCAAATGATGTGGAAACTCTGTAAACAAGCTTCTAGCTCAAAGGTATTTTTAATCCAAGAATTAAATAAATAAAATATAAAAGAAACTTTTGTTATCATATCTTCATCTGTTGGATGGTATTCCAGTAAACTGTATACATTTAGCAAGATACTGAAGATGCGGTGCAGCAGACATATACATCCAGAATCTGAATACATTTCAAACATATTTAGACATCAAAGGATTAACATGCCATCTACAACTTAATATATTTAATCTTCTAGCTCTGAAAGGCCATGGTCACAGCAAAGATTGTGTCATTAAACTTTCCCTTTTCTTATCTAAGTACTTTAGATGGAAACTGTCCAAATCTATAAATTGTAAAGCTTTGCCTTTCGCCCAAATTCTTTATTTTTGTTAGATAAGCTTCATGTAAATGGAAATTCTTCATCTTACTATACCAATATGTTTGATGAAATAACTCATCTAAGTCCTCTTGTTTGCTTTGATCAGTTAAAGCAGCAGTGTGACAAAACTGTTTTCCCCAAAATCTAGTTTCAGATACAATTAATAAAAATATTAATATGCCCATCAAACCTACTTTTCCAGGTGCCTTCTATGCTGCACACCATAGTTTTTGCTATTTTCTCAATCCTAACCATTACCAGGTCTACAATGGTATTTCTTTTTTCCATAGTAATTCCTTTTCTTCACTTTAGCTGTTCTCCCAGGACGTTAACCAGATCCCAGAGAAGTCCCCCATCAGGTCCAGAGCCTCCTTGGATCCCCCCCAGACCTGGTAGCCCACTGGCTACCCCCACGACTTGCCGTCCATGGCAGGGGCTCCATTGGGTGGGCCATCCTTCCCCAGAGGCATTCCACACACACTTGTGTGGATCAGGAGCTGGTACCGGCAGACTCTAGGACCCAGGGAAGCATTCAGATGGCTATAGTGTTCTTTGTCCCTCTAGCTATCCCCTCCCTCCCTCCTCCCCTGATGTGGGCACAACCTTGTGCCCTTGCAAACTCACAGCTAACCTTGCAGCAAGAGCAAGCCCCCTGGCCCAGCCGCAGGGGACCTGTGGCAGCAAAGCTCACCACCAACCCTCCCTGGTCGAGGCGCGCTGCCATACAGCAGCAACCTCAGCCTGGCCTGCCTTCCGACGCGGAGACCCGAACTTGCTCCCAAACTCAGGTCACCTGTGGGTCCATCGGGACAGCCCTTACAATGGTATTTCTAAGCCTAATAAGGCTGCCATCTTTTTTCTTGAGAAAAAACTAAATTAAAACAAGATACAATGGAGAGATGCCTGAAATCATTTAGAGCGAAAAAATACTAGGGTCAGATTTCTGGCCCAGTTTCACTGCACTGCTGCCTTAGGCCCAGTTTAATGACATTTGTATATGCCTACAAACTGTAACACCTTGCTTATGATGCAGCTAAAGCATATACGGTATGGACCGGAGGTTTGTAAATTGTATCCATCCTGGTGAGCAGCCTTTTTTATGATAATGACATTTTTATTTGTGACATGGATTTGGAAGTCTATTACTGCTCATTGAGCTAACTTTAAGCCAGTACCCTAACATTCTAATGTTAGCCGTGGCTGAAATCTTTGGCCTGCCCTTTTCAGCTCTGACAGATTTTGTTGGGGTTGACTATGCTACACAAAGAAGGGATTTATAATATCCCTTCATATTTTTTCTAATAATGGTGGAAACAAATCTCCCCAATTTTCAAAAGCACAAAGCAAACTTGCTGAAAATGTTGCTTCCCTAGCAACAAATGCTAGTGCAAATGTAGCACCGCTGTGTTTAAAGTTAAATCTCAGTAGTGCTTGCCAGTTCCATATAATGAGGGTGCAAACAAAGAAAGCACAGTTAAAAAGGGTGCAAGAAAAAGAGTGCCTGTCAAAAAGAGGACAAGGAAGAAGGGCGCAATCCCCAGATGTCGCCCGAAACCTGACCTGTAAACTATGGCACCATAGACAGTGTGCCCCTGTAATGTGTTGCCCAAAACCGACTCAGAACTACAGCACCATAGACATTATGCCCCTCTGATGTGTGTAAGATAGTCTCTATTATCATAGGGCATATATAATCACCTCCATGGCAGGGCGCATAAGGGAGGGGGATGCAGAGTGACACCCTGACGGCAGGACGCCCACAAGTCCCGGGCACCCACATTATGGCATCCGCATTATGGCACCCTTGCTCCTGTACCCTTTTGATGGTATATCACACTTGCCTAGCCCTTTTTATTCATATGCTAGTTTTTGGTATGTGTCTCATCCACTTACAGCTACTACAAGAAATAATAAAGAGATAGATGAACTCCTTAACTTAATCAAGTGGTTTTCCATTATTTATTCATTTATTTTTCATTTTATTAAATCCAGATATAAAACGTTGTTTTTTTACAAACATAGAAACATAGAATCTGACAGCAGATAAGGACTGCTGGGCCAATCCAGTCTGCCCATTTCTCCCTACCTGCACTATTACTGCAGATCACGCCTAATCTACAGCTCCTTCTGTCACCCACTTCCTTTCCATTACGGTTCCCTTGTGCTTATCCCATGCATTCTTGAACCACACCACAGTTTTCACCCCCACCACCTACACTGGAAGGCTGTTGCAGGAATCCACCACTCTTTCTGTGAAGAAGTACTTCCTTACATCTCTCTTGAATCTGCCCCCCCCTCCAGCTTCATAGCATGTCCCCCAGTCCTTGAGAACCACTTCTTTGGAAAAATATTTCCCTCCTGTACCTTATTTATCCCCATGAGGTATTTAACGGTCTCTATCATATCCCTCTCTCCCGCCTTTGTTCCAGTGTGTACATACTGAGGTCCTTTAATTTCTCCTTATAGGGCTTTTGATGCAGACCCTGCACCATTTTAGTTACCTTCCTCTGGACTGCCTCCTCTCTATTTATGTCTTTCTGAAGATGTGGTTTCCAGAACTGGACACGGTTCTATAGTTGTGGGGTCTTACCAGCAATCTATACAGAGGCAGCACCATCTCCCTCTTTCTGCTGATGATACCCTCCCTATGCACCCCAGTATCCCACTTGCCCTCCCTACTGCTTTGTCGCACTACCTGGACACCTTTAGGTCATCTGATATGATTACCCCAGGTCTGTTTCCTGCTTACTGGTCGTCAATACCACTTCACCTATTTTGTACTCCATTTCTGGGTTTCTGTGCCGTAAGTGCATTATTCTGCACTTTTTTGCATGGAAACCCAGCTGCCACTCCCTTGACCACTCCTCTAGTTTTCTCAGGTCTCTGCTCATCCTTTCCACCCACCCACCCCCTGAAGTGTCCACACTATTGCAGATTTTGGTGTCATCTGCAAAAAAGCAGATCTTCCCTTCAAGCTCCTCTGCAATGTCACTTATGAAGTCATTAAAGAGGACCAGTCCCAGCACTGATCCCTGAGGAATCCCACTGGTCACCCTCCATTCATCAGAGTGCCCACCATTTACCACCATCCTCTATCACCTATCCCCTAACCAATTTCTTATCCAGTTTACCACCTTTGAACCCACTCCTAAGCTACCCAGCTTGCGTACTGGTCTCCTAAGTGGAATGGTGTTGAAAGAATTACAGGAATCTAGGTAGGCCACATAGGCGGAAGAGCCAGGGGGTCAGAGGGATCAACAGACCTCTCAATTTGTTAACTAGGGGGTCAGCCAATGCCTTTTGACCCCACCAAATTTCAATCAGTGGAGCAGTATTAATTTAAGAGTAATAAGGCTGGTGTACATTCCCTGAGGACAACAGGAAATCTACTTTTAAACTTTTTTTATACTCAATGGCCCCGATATTCAGAATTGCACATGGCACTGGCTCAAGTGGTGGCACAGCACAACAGAGATGCACCAGTGCAACTATGGGATATATTCAAAGGAGATTAGCCATGGCACATCTCCTCTGAATATAGCAGGTCATGTGCACAGTGCAAATAGGATGCTTCGGCATATCTCCCCCTGACAGGGCTAAATACCAGGAATGGGAACTGCGCCAGCACAAAAGTTACACTGTGCACAAATTCCTGATATTCAGCCGACAGTACGCAAATGGAGCCATGATGTATGCAAGGCGCAAATGAGGCTATTTGCATGTCATTATGGCCCCATTTGCATGAGTTGTGCAGGGCTGGCCAGCAAAATGCATATGGCACCCTGCACAGCATGTGGTACTGCCAGAGGGGGTCTAGAGGTACCCCCTTCCTTCCCTGTAGCCGTGCTCACTGAAAACATATGTCAACTATAGCCCTGGTAGTCTAATGGTACCCCCCTCCCACCCCATAGCCGTTATCACCAAAAATAACAGTATATGATATCTCTGGTAGTCTAGTTGGACCCCCCACCCTGCCCGTAGCTCTGATCACTAAAATATATGTATAATTGTCTCTGGTAGTCTAGTGGCACCCCTACCCCACCCATAACCTCGATTGCCGGTAAACCTTACTAAAAAAATCCCTGGTGGTCAGTGGCTCCCCACCACCCACCTACAGGAACCCCCTGCCCACCCAGCTCTCCCCGTCATCGGTGGGCAGCACAATCCACTCGCATACTGCCTGGCCACCCGCTGAATGACGGCACAGTAGCAGCTGTAAGCCTGTTGGTCACCGTGGACCAGTAGAATGCAGTGCTTACTGTAATAGTCATTCACAAAACCGTGAATGAAGTCAATCATTCACGGTTTGTGACTATTACAGTATGTACTGCATGCCCATTGGTCCACGATGTGAACCAACAGGCTTACAGATGCTACTGTAAGCTGTCGTTCAGCGGAGCAGCTGGGCAGTATGCGGGTTGCCCGCCAATGATGGGGAGCTGGATGGGCAGGGGTCCTGTGTGGTGGGGGTGCCACTGGACCACCAGGATGTTTTAGTAGGGTTTACCAGTGACCAGGGTTATGGGCGGGTGGGGTCCCACTAGGCTACCAGGGATATCATATACTGTTATTTTCAGCAATTGTGGCTACGGAGCGGGAGAAGGGCACTACTAGACTACCAGGGATATCAGTGGGTGCTTATGCACGGTGTTGGGGGGGGGGGTTTGCCACCCACCGCTGGTGGCTACTGTGTTGCGCATTGTAGCACAGCAGTACGCCTGTGGGTGGCTGGTACTTAAGCCTTTTATTTTGGGCTCAACTTTGTGCCCAGGTATGCAGTGCACCTCAGGGTTGCGCCAGCATATGCGCTACACATCCCAGGCTGAATATCGGGATGCGCCGCATATGCATGGGCATGCACCCTGGAGATGTGCCGCATACAATTATCATTCCGTCACCTTTGCATTGGGACTTGCGCTGTGTAAGTCCCGCTTTTGAATATTGCATTTCTGGGGTTGCACTGGCACAACTTAGTTGCGCCAGGTGCAATCCCTTTGGATATCTAGGCCAACGTATAAAGGGAATCCAGACAAAGTATATTTTTTAGAAAAAGCTTTATATTAATTTTTTTTAAAGTCATTCCAAAAACATGTTACATTTCATTTTACTATTGAGTGGATTGCACTGTATAGTTATCTGGGCTTTGTTTTCCCTAATAAACATGTCTAAAAGTTGCAAATCCTACATTTCTGTGAATAAACTATGGATTATTCATATAATATGTGTATTATAATAAATCAGGTAGGTTAATAGAAGTATATTCAACAAGTAATTATTTTTACTTTGTCCTGGGCTAAGGTTTTGCATTGATCCATCCCCTGACCTATACAGTTCTGATCCCTCATTTTTCGGTATGCTCCACAACCACAACTGGTAGACCATCTCCACCGCTCCACCCTGATCTAAACTCTTTGTCACCCAGTCAAAAAGATCTATCAGATTCTTTTGACATGACCTCCCCTCTGTGAACCACGTTGCCTCAAGTCTTGTAACCCACTGGATTCAAGATATTCCACAATCCTTTCCTTCAGCAGGTGACTCCATTAACTTTCCCACCACCGATGTCAGGCTGACTAGCTATAATTGCCAGCCTCCTCCCTGCTACTACTTTTGTGTAGTGAAACTACATCCGCCCTCCTCCAATCCTCTGGAACCAATCCGGTTTCTAGGGAGCTGTTAAATAGAACCATCAGAGGTGAGGCCAGTAGTTCCCTGAGTTCCTTTAAAACCTTTGGATGCACCCCATTTGGCCCCATTGTTTAGTCCACCTTCAGGGCAGGACTCCTTGACAAAAAGTCAGGGTGGTTTGAAATGTTGGAGCATTCTCCAGTGGGTGTACATGTGGGGTGTGTATTATTTTTAACTTGAAGATATATATTTAATAAAGTTGTAACAAAGGAAGAATGTCTATTTCTGATTTTAACAGTGACAGATTGAAGTACCCCACCAGCAGCACCTTCCCCTTTTCTGCCATTGTGCCAGTGGCTTCCACCAGTACCTAATCTAATTCCTCCCCTTGTTCTGGAGGTCTGTAGATCACTTCAGTGCGATAGGAGCTCCATTCCCTATTTCTCCAGGGTAACCCACAGTATCTCTACCTTCCCTGTATCTCTGTCGCTTTTATTCTTTCCCTCTCATAATTCACCACACTCCCTCCTTTCGTTTCCACCTGGTCCTTCCTGAACAGAGTTTAGCATGGTGTGGCCATGTCCCAGTCATGGTTTTCAGTGCACTGTCACTCGATAATGGCCACAATATTTAGGCCGGCCTCTGCTATGTTGGTCTCTAGGTCCGGAATCTTATTTCCTAGACTTCTAGCATTCGTACACATGGCCTTCTAGATTTTGTTTCCAGTCTGTTTGTTGCCCCTTTTTTCCTTTTTGCCCTCCCTCCCCCAACTCTTTTTAATGCCCCCCTTTGTCTCTACCACTCTGCTTCCTTTATTAATTTGAACCCTGAAACATCCTTTTCCCCTCGGGCTCTCCTTACTGTCTACTTCAGCCAATGGGGGCAGTTTCTGCCTCCCCAATTCCTTCTGCCACCCCCCTTAGCTATTTTAAATGTTCATTGAAGTAACATTTAAACTATCCACTGAAAACTGCAGTTCCCTTCCTGGATGGATGCAGGCCATCATCCCTGTATAGGCCCTTATCCTCCCAAGTGGGTCTCCAGTCTCCAGTATAGCTGAACCTTTCTTCTCTGCAACATTTCTTCTGCCATGAGTTGAAGCTCCGAGTGTGAAGATCTCTCTCTTGTCCACTGTCATAGACAAGCGGCACTTCAGCGAAAGCCACTGAGTGACCTGTCTAAGATACCTACCCAGCTCCCTCAACTCCCCCTTCACTATCCCAGCCCCATCCCTAGCCAGGTCACCTTGCGCCCTTCCCAGCAGTGACTGTTACACAGTAGTGAACAAGTGTCTTATCTTAGCTGACTGGCAGAGTCTCCCACTTCTACGCTTCCTTGTGTTGATGCCTGTTGATGCCTATGATGTCAGTCACCTGTTCCACTCCTTTGCTGTTCCACTCACTCACTGGACATGAGCATGTGGGACATGTTGGAAGTGGTTGCTTTTATATAAAACCTGTTCCGTTTCCACTGGCATGCTATGGGCTGTAGGAGGTCAATTATCAACTAGCTGAGGACCTAAGGCAGACAATTAGCACCTCTCCCCCAAACTGCAGGGCTGGACACTGTTCTTCTAATATGACCCCTAAATATCGGCTACTCTGTCTGGTCTCATAGTTACCCTTCACTCAATAATTAATACACTAATTCAAACAGGTTTCACCACAACTTACCCCACCTATGGTGTCTCCAAAAAACACAAGCTTTTTTTGTCCCTCCTGTGGCAAATGCAGGCAGACAATACTTAAGGCCTTATTTATGTTGAAATCTAGGATTACAAATACCTTTGAGCAGGAACTGCTCGTTTACAAAGGTTCCACGTCGAAGGAATGGGGGGTATACATACATACAAAGGTCAACATAATAATACATAGTTACACAATAACAAGAAGTAAGAGACTGAGGATTAGGGAAATTCCAGTAATTCAAAAATGTGCCAAATGTTAGGTAGCATGACATAACCAGCCAAGGGCAATCTTGGAAATAAGCACTGCAGGTGAGAGGGAAGGGGGTATGCAGGCAGGAAGGCCATTGTCGGAGGGTAGAGGGTGAGGGTAAGAGCTCTAAAGGGGGGAGAGAGAGAGAGAGAGGAGGGATAAAAGTCAGGAAATGCCCCGTGGGAGGAAAGAGAGAGGGGGCAAGGGGGTAGGTAGGTAGAAGGAGGCAAGGCGGGGAGAGATAGCTTTCAAGACTGAAGTGGAGGGCAGTGAACGGTGGGCCACCGATTAGGCGAGGCAGTCACAACGACTAGTTGAAATTAGATGAAGTCGGAGTTGTCTCTTAAAAGGGCCAAGAGCATCAGCAGTAAGAGTTTCTTTGTTGAGAGTATTGTAACACTGTGGTGCTCTGTGGGCAAAGGTCCTCTGGCCCATGGTAGTCCGGCATCTGGGGACAAGGAAGGTTAGTTGTTGTGAACTTCTAGTTCTCTGGGTGCTGTGGTGGTCAATAAGTAGCTTTTCAATGCCCGGGGGCATGACCCCGAGGAGAACTTTTTTGGCTAAAGGCAGGTTTGATACTGTATCCGGCTGATGAGAGGTAGCCATCCTGCCCGAGTGTACAGGTCACAAGTGTGTGTAAGTCGATCAGCCCCAGTTAGCAGCCTGCATGCTTTATTGAGTGCAACTGTAATTCTGCGGAGGGCAGAGGCGGAGGCAGAGCCATAAATTGCTAGCCCGTAATCGATGATGGAGGTGACAGAGCTGTTGATAGCCAACCGGAGAGTGTCAGGAGTCATGCAGTGTTTGTGTCTGTAGAGCAGACCTATACGGATGTTGGTGGCTTTGGTGACAGAATCTATGTGCCGATGGTAGGACAGTGAGCTGTCCAATGTGACACCTAGGTATTTAAAATCAGGAACGTGTTCAAGTAAGGTCCCCGTTTGGTTTAGGATGGTGAGGTCACGAGATCTGTACTTGCTCCTGGCGTTGTAGAAGAAGGTCATAACCTTTGTTTTGCTGTAGTTCATGATCAGTTTGTGTGACTTGAACCATTCTTCAATGCGCATGAATTCAAGCTGTAATTGTTTCTCGAGGAGCTCTGCATTTTGGTGGCTGGTGAACATGACTGCGTCATCAGCGTAGAGCAGTAATTTCTGGTGACAGACACTGGGAAGGTCATTGAGGAAGAGGCTGAAGAGTAGTGGCCACAGGATGGACCCCTGTGGGACCCCTGAAAGGACTGGCTTTTCTTCCGAGGTAACACCGGCAATCCTAACCCACTGGACCCTCTCCCCCAAGGTAGCTTGAAAACCAGAGCAATGCTTCATTGGAGAGCCCAATGTTTGATAATTGCTTGAGTAGGAGTGGGTGGTTCACAGTATCAAAGGCTTTCGTAAGGTCAATGAATACTGCCCCTACACAGTTTCCTTGATCAAGTGTGGTATGGATGAAGCCTGTGAATTCTAATAGTGCATTGGTGGTACTGTGCCCTTTTCGGAAACCATGTTGCTCAGGACACTGGATGTCGTATTTTTCCAGGTACTTGACTAATTGGTCTGAGGCGATGCGCTCCAGGGCCTTAGACAATGGAGGGAGGATGGAGATAGGTCTGTAGTTGGAGTGCAGTGATTTGTCTCCACTTTTGTGTATCGGTGTGATGGTCGCCCGTTTCCAGCGAGTTGGGAACTGGGACATCCTTAGTGACAGATTGAGGACCTTTGTCAAGGGTTCAAGGACTTCTTCAAGGACAAGTGCTAACAACTTCAGGTCAAGGGAGTCACCGCTGTAGCCTGCATTGTGAATGGCCTTCCCGAATATAGGTTCTGGCTTCATGTACTGGGATCTCCTTGAAGTAGAATTGTGGGGCAGGGTGTAGGAGCAGAGTAGTTGCTGGAGGGTTACTACCAGAGGGGGCATCAAAGAAATTAGAAGGGAGGACACTATCCAAGTTGGAGAACGCATTGTTAAAGGTGGTGGTGATTGTGTACAGGTCAGATGTTGGTGTTCCATTAATGTTGAGCATGGTGGGTGGTGACTTAGGGTCCTTGCCTGTAAGGTCTTTCAAGTTACTCCAAAATTTTTTTTCCATCACCCCAGGAGTTGGAGAGAGTTTCCTTGAAGTATTTGCTTTTGGCTCTCCTAACTGCCCGCGTGCACTCATTTCTGGCAGCTTTATATTTATGAATATCCCCAGGTTTGGATGTTGCATGGGCACAGTGCCAGAGATGATCCCTATGTTTCAGTAAAGTGATTAGATCGGGGGTTATCCAAGGGTTAGCTCTGCCCCTGACCTTCAGCTTTTTGAGAGGTGCAAAGATATTGCAGGCCGCAGTGAAGTGGCTGATGAAAAGGTCTAAGGCTTGGTTTACATCAATGGCAGAGTCGATTGGTGTCCAGTCCAGGTGGCTTAGGAGTGTCTTTAGTAGCTCAAGGTACCCCTGCTTTAACACTCTGGTGTGGATTATTTTAGGAAGGGGCTTAATGAATTTGTTTGTCCAGGTACATGTGACCGGTGAGTGGTCACTGATCCCATTAGGGAGCACTGAGACTTTTGAGATTCATTCAGGGTGATTAGTCAGGATCCAGTCCAGAAGTGTTCGCGACCCTGTCCTGTAGTTGCATCTGGTGGGGGTGGTAACAAGCTGGGTGAGGTTCTGTGATGTGACAGCATCCTTGTAGTTACTGGCCTCCAGCGATAGCCAATTTATGTTGAAGTCACCTAGTACTATGAGTTCAGAGTTATGGTGTAATCACTGTAGGCTTTCCAATATGCTCATAAATCCATTGTGCTGATCTTTAGGGGGTAGGTACACAGAGGCAATGGTGAGCTCTTGTTGTGCTCCGAGAAGAACTTTAATAGCGAGAACCCATGTGGGTGGTTTAGGGTTTGAGAACGAAGACTTTGACCCAGATAGGAATTCCTCAGGTAGATGGCACAGCCCCACCTCGTTTGAAACCCTGTCCTGCCTGAATATAGAGTATCCAGGGATGGTGACTGCAGCGTCTAGTATCTTGGGGTTAAGCCATGTTTCGACAACAGAGAGTACAGGGCTATGTTGCTGGACCCAGGTTTGCAAGATGTCAAGTTTGTTAAGGAGGCTGCAGACATTGATTGAGGCTAATGTGAGGGACCCCTTCCTCCTTTTTGTGGCATGGGTTGCTAGGCTGGTAGGTCCCGGATTAAGATGAACACTTCCAGATATCAGAAGTAGCATAAGTAGTATCCTAAGAAGGTACGCTTTAATCATTTTGCAGATTAGTTTTGTTGTAGGGCATCTAGTCTTCTTGGCCTTCCTGGTCTGCATTTGTCCCGTGATACTGCACAGCACAATATATAAAGCCATGTTCTTAGAGGTGCCACGTGATTGATGAAAAGTAATCAAATCCACAAGAAATGGTGAAATACCTGTGACCAGAAAACTGTTATTGTAGCTCAAAGACCCAGAATGTGATAAATTCCTGAAGGGGTTAAATTCTGAAGGTGATGAACATTGGCCTGGGGCATATGCAGGATGTAAAAATCCTTGTTAGTCTCTTTCCTTTGTTCTCCAAAATGGTTTTGAATAGACCTCAAACATTAGTACACATCTTTTAAGACCAAGTCAGACGGAAATGTGGATTCAATGCAGCACTCCACAACTCAGTGCTTGTATAAGAGATTTACTGACCTTACTTTTGGCTTTGATGGCTTCCAAATAAGTTGATTTATGATGAGAATGCCAATACCTAGTGTTGATGTTTTGCAGTTTCTTAGTCCAGGAAATGTTCATAGATGTTATGTCCAAGAATGGTCTAGTTCCTCCAAGCAGAAACACATTAAAATCCACAAAAACTAAACTACTGACAAGAGACAAACACAAACAGCCAGCCACACAGGACAGTTTTGATGTACCTTTTAGGTGTATGTATGTATGTATGTATTTATTTATTGTGTCCAGAGATGACGGGGAAGTACAGAACAGGACAAACACAAAATACAGTGTACAAAAATAATACTGTAATGTAAAAGAAATAATAAAATAAACAAAAATAAAAAAATAAACAAATTACAACTAATAGACTGCAACTAAGCAAAATTCAAGTGTCTAATTTTTCCTTTTTTTGTGTCTACTTTCTCATTTGCAAATTATACTACATAGCCACTAGAGGGCTACAACAGCTGTCTTTTCTGTTAAAGAGGAAACACATTATATTTTCTGCTTCCTCTTCTGCTCTAGTGGACCTGGGATACCTCTCTTTCTGAGGGCCATCCCCGGGGTTTTTCTGCCTGTTTCTCAGGCCGAATCATGCTCATGCACTAAGGCTGCAAGACTTGAACACCTTCCCCCACTCCCATTCTGTACTGGTGGAGCAGGGCCAGAAACAGAAACAAAAGCTATAGACCAATCTTGCCACACCGGATTGCAGCCTTGAACAACCTTACTGGCTCAGCTGCAAAGAGTTGCTCCACAGGTACGTTCAGTGCCAAAGCTGCCTCTCAGCCAACAAAAGGATTTTAAACTTATGACACCCGATCGCTGATTGGTCTAGGCTTCTAGTGACTTTTATTGCCGGCTGTTGTGGTGTTTAGATCTACCATGGGAAGTTACAGCTGGTTTCTCGGTGTGTCACTAGCTTTACTAGCGCTCAGCTCAATTCTTCAGAACCCTCATCCCTCCCTAAAGTGGAATGACCCTTGCGCTTCTCCCTGTCCTGCATCCAACAGCTCCTTTCAGGTAGCCATTCTGGACTATTGGGCTTCTCAGCTGTCTCTACCAGGGAGTGGGACATCTCCCGAGCTGCCTCTGCAGATTACTCCCCCATCCAGACTCAAGACTTCCTACTCATGGCAAATTCCTGTCAGGACACTAGTGGCTGCAATACTAGGCCAGTATAACACCAGGAGTGGGTACAGGCCTACCCATCAACACCACCTCCCCTATCGCCCAAAAAATAGTGTTTACAAATTACAGTTCGCTGCCTTAAAAAGAATCCTGCTTCTTTTAACTATTGTGCTCAGGCAATGTCGAACTCAACCCAGGACCATTAGACACCCTTGCTTCTCCATCAGACCTGGCAGGTATCAAAGGAATGTCTTTTATGCATCTTATTGCCTGTAGTTTGCTGAAAAAGTTCACCCTTATCCAGGCTTGGGTGAGCCACACCCCCTACCTGACGTCCTAGTGATCACTGAGACCTGGCTTAGGCCAGCCACCCCAGACAATGAAATCAATATCCAAAATGATTTACTCTTCCGAGCGGATAGGCAATCAAGAGGAGGTGGGGTGGCAATTTACATAAGGGACAAATCCTCGGCCACATGCATAGACGCATCATCCTCCCCCAAAGAATTAGAGTGCTTGACCCTAAAGATCGAACTTTCTCCTTCCAGTGCACTCTGTGTAATAGTCTGCTACAGGCCCCCTTCTGCCGGGCCTCATCTCCTGTCTCACCTCAGTTCCGTACTGGGGCTCATTTCCTTGGAAACCATTATTCTTGGCGACCTGAACTACAATTGGCTATCAAGTGCATCAGCTCCCTTGAAATCCTTTTGTGACACTCTAGGGCTGGTGCAGTTCATTGGTGAGTCTACTCACCCAAATAAAAAGAACTTTAACAGCAGCTCCCTCTTAGATGTAATTTTGGTTAGCAAGCCACATCTGTTCTCTCATGTCGGAACATTTTTCTCAGACAGTAACGATCATTGTACAATCACACCATTAGATCCATGCACAACCCACAGTTTGTGGCAAAGTTCTCTATCAAGAGGTGCAAACACAACTTCGATTTGTTTGCATACATCCACGACTTGAAACATTCACCGTGATGGCAGGAATTCTTCCTAGCCAAAATGGTTAACAGGGCATATACTATTTTTTACGATATTTTAAGTGAGGCTTTAAATAAGCATGCACCCTTGGTTAAGGTGTGGGTCAGGAGCAGCACCTGCTGTTGGTTCTCGCCTGAGCTCAAAGCTTCCCTGTTAGAAAGGGATACTTTATGGAAAAAAGCCCGAAGAGGCAAGAACAACTCAGATTGGTGTCTTTTTAAGGGAGCACGTAACAAGTGCACCAAGTTGGTCAGAGCAGCCAAGGCTGCCTACTATCGTTCGGAGCTAGCCTCTGCCTCAAGAAATCCTTCAAAGCTCTGGAAAACATTAAAAGACATGTCTGGACACGCAGCTGGTAATCCCATTCCAGCAAAAATTAAGTCCGCTGGCAGCGTTATTCTAACCGATCAGAGATATTGGAAGCCCTCAAAAACCATCTTGCAATGGCAGGGCTAGCATTTGATACTTCCCCTGCCAATGACCTCCGCACAGCTCAGAGCCCACCAACCCATGAGTTCCGCTCTACCGAGGATGCCTTCTCCCTCCTGCCCATCTCTCTAAAAGAGGTGTAAGACCTACTGCTGCAACTGGACACCAGGAAGGGAGCAGGCTCCGACTTCATAGATCCCATGTCCATGTCATGTAGAGATGTCACTCCATGTCAACCCTCTATTAAAAGCAGGTGACCCCTGCAATCTAAATAATTACAGACCGATCTCCCTTCTCCCCATCCTGTCTAAACTATTAGAAAAAATAGAGTGTGGCCAGCTAGGGGTATACTTAGAATCCAGAAGCCTATTAAACCCGGTTCAGTCTGGATTCAGAGCAAAGCACAGCAACATAACAGCCCAAGCTAAGGTGAGCAATGATTGGCTCCTAGACCTTGACAACAAGAAGCATGTCTGTGCCATTTTCTTAGATCTTAGTAAGGCATTCGACACAGTCAATCACAGCCTGCTTCTTTCCTCCCTAAGCAACTTAGGCCTGGACCATAACTCTATGTGCTGGTTTGCAGACTGCTTCAGAGAACGGAAACAGCAGATTAAAGCTGAAGGTGATCTTTCTCCATTAAAACCTATGCTGAGGGGCGTGCCCCAGGGCTCTATGCTTGGTCCCCTCCTCTTTGCAGTCTACATTAGCAACATCAATGACCCCATCAAAAAAGCCAATATCCACTTATTCGCGGATGACACTGTACTGTACTTGAGTCGTCCCATGCCGGAAGCAGCCTGTGAAGACCTCCAAGCTGAATTTAACCTTCTACAATACCAGCTCATAAACAAAAAGCTTTTGCTCAATGCGAAAAAGACAAAAGCCATGCTCTTCTTCCCCTCCTTGCATGTGGCAATTCCTGCTGGGGGGGGGCTATCCCACAAATTACCACTGTTCTTGGAGAAACACTAAAGTATATAGCTAAATTCAAATATCTAGGAGTTTGGCTCGATCATAAACTTTCCTTCGCCAACCATCTCAAAGAACTACAGAACAAACTAAGGCAAAGATTAGGACTATTCTACAGAATTAACCACCTGCTCACAAAGGAGGCCAAGATTCAACTGGTTCAAGCTACCTTCCTATCTTTAATAGATTACGTGGACCTGCTCTACAGCCACTGCACTGCCTCTGCACTGGCTAAGTTGGACACCCTCTACCACAGAGCTATCAGGTTCATTACTGGCCTTCCACTTTCCACACACTACTGCTCCCTGTACTCATCATTAGGCTGGACTTCCCTTCACTATAGAAGGAATAGAAATGCCGCCCTATGGGCCTTCAGAGCGGTGACCAACAAGCTCTCCTCATATGTCTCAGATTGTATTCCCCAGAGTGTGTTAGGCACCTACGCTCTAAGGAGCTATTCCCTAATTGCCCTCCAGGTTCCAAGGGTCAAAACTCGTTTCGGTAAAGCTGTTCTAAGCTTCTCTTTACCCACATTGTGGAATAGTTTACAAAGGAACTTGAAGCTGAGCTGCCCTGTTAGCCTGAATATCTTCAAGGGACTCCACGATCGCTACATGAAAGCTCCTTGCAAATGTTTTCCTCACCGCTAGCCCACTAATTCCATAACTCTCCCTTTCCATCCTGATGTTCACCATGTTTCTACCCCTGGTTCTCACTCTTTCCCTATTAACTCTTCCTGCTGCACCCACCTTTCCCTGTCCACTCCAGCCTGGCTAAAATCCCACCCCATCCATAGTAGTGTCCCAACGTGGCTGTTACTGTTTAACTGTGGGCGCTGCCTTGCTAGTGCTTACCTGGTGCGGGTTTTGGATAGCGGGCAACCCGCGAGTGCTGCTCCTTCCCTCGCTGCACTCCACTCTGGCTGGTTCTCCAAGACGAGCTCTAGCCCCGCCGGCTGCGCCGGCTGCCCCACCGCCCACGCCACCACCCTTGGTGAACAGTCGCTTTTATAGCGATGATCATGTGGTGCTGATAAACCTATCAGCCCACTTCCCCATTAGCAGGCTATACCACTCTGCCACTAGGGGTTTTTCTACTATTATCATGCAGTAGTCCCCCTGCAGTTACAGTCGCTTTCACAGTTGCACTCTTTCTGCTGTTCCTACTGGGGATTCCTCCGCCTCCTGCTATTACTTGGGATCCTCCACCCCCAGACTTCTCTCCAGGAGCTCATAACCCATTGTCTCCCACTACCCGCCCCAATACTCCTACCTGTCTCGCTCGTGCTGACCATTCACCCTACTCCCTCCTTATTCACCAACCTTACATGCTTACTGGGGTCTGCTGTCCCTGTAAAGTGTGCTGTAACAGGGCTGGACTACCCCTGTGAAATGCCCCCCCCGTTCTGGCTGGCCCACCTGCCCATCGCCAGGGTCCCCAGGTGCACCCTGTCCCTTACTCCCCCCCTTTCCTCCTGGGGGGCGGCCAAGAGGTTAAAGATAGCCCATTTGAACATCCGCAGCCTCTTACAGAATTTTGCAGAGCTAACAGCTTGGGCAGCCCACTACAACCCTGATGTCCTGTGCGTAAATGAAACGTGGCTTAAACTCCGCACCCCTGACTCGGTCTGCTCCCTCCTGGGCTACGGCATGGCCAGACTCGACAGGGCTGGCAAAAAGAGGTGGGGTGTACTATATACCATAAGGTACACCTAAACATTTCCATAGTATCGCCCCCAGGTACCCTCTCCTGCAAGTTTCTCCACTTCTCCTCCTCCTCCTTAGCAACACCAGAAGGTGCATGAGTGTGTATATAACCCTCCCAAAGGTTTGCAGGGCCTCTCATCCTCCTGGAGCTACTTAGGAGACGGTGGGATCCAGTGAGCTCCTCATACTTGGGGACCTCAACATTAACTGGCTGGGACCTAATGCCAAGTTGTGTGAGCCAATGATCTCTGGCCGCTCCCTCAGCCAGGTCATTGCGGAACCCACCAGGCTCTCCTATCGTGGAGACAAGGGGACTCTCATTGACTGGATCCTGTGCAACCGACTTGACAAAATCTTTCAGTTGGGGCTCCTTCCTGACTCCATTTCGGACCATTCGCCGGTTTACTGCATATGGGGCCATAACCCGCCCAAGGTCCCCAGCCGAGTGGTACTGATGAGGGACTACTCTAAACTCATTATCCCAAACTACCTCATGGACCTGCAGGGAGTGTCCTGGAACCACATCATGGCTATGCATGACCCCATTGTAGCCCTTAACCACTTCCTCGCGGCATTTGCCCCGATTCAGAACAGGCACGCTCCCCTCTCCAAGAGGCGTGTCAGGGGCTCTGTCACGAAATGGCTTCACAGCGAGCTCTTATCTCTCATGAAGCAGCGTGACAAGGCCTGGACCAAATATAGGGCATCTCGCAACCAAACAGACCTCCAGGAGTACAGACAGCTTAGAAACTCCTGCAAAAGGGCAATACGTATTGCAAAAAGCCAATACAGCAGCTCAGCTTTGATTGTCACTGCGCGCAACCCTAGACGTTTCTGGGTGAACATACGAAATCTAGTTGGTGGCTCGACCAAAACTCAAGTTACCGACATGACAATTGACGAGGCCAACTGCAACAACTCCCCAACCATTGCCTCTTCTTTCAACCGCCTATTCACTGACTTGCCCGCCGTCTCTCCCCCACACCCAGCTGCCCCAGCCCATGCTAGCAACTCCCACCCCCTCCGCCCGCCCTTCTACCTTAAGAAGATCGCTGTGAGGGAGACCCATGCTCTTCTTGCTGGTCTCTCTCACCACGCGTGGGCGGGTCAAGATGGCGTGAACCTAGGCTCCTCAGCCTGGGAGCTCCTTACATTGCCAGGCCACTCGCCCACATATTCAACGCCTCACTTATTACTGGGGTCATCCCCAACATATGGAAAATTGCCAGGGTTGTCCCCGTCCTGAAAAATGGTGACCCTAAGGACATCAACAATTATCGTCCTATCGCCATACTGTCTGCTACCTGCAAACTACTGGAAAAAGCAATAGTGTCGCAACTTGTCCACTACCTCCAGGAATACAACGCCCTCTCCCCCTGTCAGCATGGCTTTCGAAAAAATCACAGTACCTCGACAGCACTTGCCAAAGTCACCACCAGAATCAGGACCGCCACCGACCAGGGAAAGTTGACGGGTGCTATATTTGTGGACCTATCAAAAGCCTTTGACCGGGTAGACCATCACCTCCTCCTCTCCACACTCTAATCCCTTGGCTTCTCCGGCCGTTCGCTTGACTGGTTCACCAGCTATCTAGGGGACAGGAAGCAGCTCACCTGCTTCAACCGTACCCTCTCGCCCCTCCTACCCGTCCACAGTGGGGTCCCGCAAGGATCCGTCCTTGGTCCGATACTGTTCTCTCTGTTTATCAACGGTCTGCCCTCTGCTGCCACTGAAGGGCACCTTACCATGTATGCAGATTACCTTGTATTACTAGCCAGCGCCCACGACGTTACCAACATCAATACCCAACTCATCCTAGACTTCTCTCGTATCAGAGCATGGCTGGACGGGCACAAACTCGTAGTCAACCTTAAGAAAACACAGGCCATGCTATTTGGCACTGCGGTTAAAATCTCCTCCTGCACAACGGCCCTCAACATTCTTGGCACCTGTAACTCCCTCCTGCCAACAATTGACTCTGCAAAGTACCTTGGAGTCACCCTCAACCCTCAACTGGGCCTTGCAGGGCACATCAGGAATGTATGCAACACTACCAATGGCAAACTTGGCCTAGCACATAGGGCCAAGGACTGCCTCACCCCTGCCGCCCTGCTGGCCCTAGCCAGGGGGATACTACTGCCCACCCTCTTCTATGGTCTCATTGCCTTTGCCACAGTCCCCTCCTCCTGCCTAGCCAAGTGGGATACCACGTACAACAACATATGCTGCTTTGCGCTCGCGGCCCCCCCCGTCTCACTCACCAATGTGAGCTCTACTCTCGTCTGGAATTGCTCCCCAGAAAAATACCGGATCTACTCCATGGGTAATTTCATTGACAACGTCACTGACGGCAGCCCCGCCTCGCTCGCCCTCCCCCGAGACACGCCTCCCCCGTCTACTACCTTAGGTCCTGCGCATCCCAGACCCGCCTGGTCCCCAAGACCCACACCCTCACTGGTGATAGGGCATTTACCTCCCACGCACCCAAGCTGTGGAACTCCCTTCCGCCACAGGTTCGCGCCTCCCCCCTCCCACTCCACCTTCAAAACCTCCCTTCGGAACTTCCTGAAATCTGCTGCAGCCTGCCTATGTGCCGCCTAACTGCCCAGCCCCAACTCCCACCTTCTTTGGTACCCCAGCCTGGCTCTGTCCCTCTCGCCTCCTCGGCGCTGCACTCTACTAGAAGGTATATGATCTAACTATTGTCTTTCCACCTGAGGCGTGGTCTCTCACCACCCCGTAGCCCCTGGGCCTGTATGTTTGGTAATCTGTAACGTGTGTATGAAATTCCATTGCTGTATGTTTGGTAATCTGTGACATGTGTGTATGAAATTCCATTGCTTGTTTTTCTGCCTTAAAAAATCCCTGATGTTTTATTCCCACTATTGGAGTCTGTCTGCTCCTGACTGTAATGCTACTATGTAACTGCTTCTCTGTCTCACCATTGGAGTATGTCTGCTCCTGATTGTAATTGATGTCTAATGTATTTCTCCTATGTAATTACCTTGTAATTCTCCCGGGTTGTACCTGAAAATAGGCACTTGCTGTCTAGTGTGCTTACCCAGTTACCAAAAGCAAATAAATAAATAAATTATCATAATAAACAAGTACACAACAGCCATCATCACTTTCTGTGGTTTTAGCCCAATTTTTCCTACAGTCGTCGGTAATATAGCCCTCCTCTTCTTTACCTCTCTAACCTGCCACCCCATACATGGCCTCTTTCCCCTATATATGTAGTTGCCGGCTGCCTCACTCAAAAGATCTCTGCTTATAACCCCTGTATGCCTATGGTTGATTGTACATCTGCTGACTTCAATTGTAAAATAATGCTGTTTTTTTTTTTGTTTTTTTTTTATTTCAACCTTGTACTGTACTGTATACATGGTATATACTTTTTCTCCCTTGTATATTATTGCTTTTTGTATACCTGGTTCTGTACTGTACTTTGATGTATTCATGACCAGGTCCACCTTGCAAATGAGCCTTGCTCAATGGTGCCCGCCTGGATAAATAAAGATTCTGACTGATTGATTGAGTGACAAGAAAATGCTTCAAGACTAAAATTGCTTTAGCCAGCCCACCGGCACAGTGGTAGGGTTACCGCTCACGGCACCATGGACCCGGGTTCGGGAACAGACCCGGGCAGCTGGAGGGCCGGCTGGGGGGAGGAAGACTGAGTGCCCACAGGCTGCTCTCCTCCTCCAGGGAGGGTGGGATGCATGTCCCACTGCTCTACCACCACCTGGGTGACCAAGGGTGGAGGTGCAGCAGGACAGCATGAGGCAGGTGGGAGGACATCGGCCAGATGCCAGAACACTTACACGTTGCGACGTTGTCCACCCCCTGGCTCCCCTAGCATGTCGACGTCCTGAGGGGTGGCACCAGAAGATGGAAAAGCCCGGCAGATGCCGGCATAGAAGGGATCCAGTTCCCAGACACCATAACCCAGCTCTCGTGGGGAGCCATTCAGACCACCCGACACCCACTATAATGGACTGGAGGGGGAAGTCCTGGGATTCCCCTCCTCCCCTGCCTGGGGGGATAAGCCGAGGCAGCATGAGGGTAGGTCTAACGGCCCTCCGAGAGGTACCAGGGAAGGGCAGAAAGAGCACAGGATATCCTGAACAGAGCAGCATCTGCGGTGACAAGGGGGCATAAACAAACAATATAACAAAAAAAAAGAATAAAATTGTCATACAGTAAACTGTGGAACAAGCAAAATAACTTTAAACAGTGAGCAACAAAACAATTATATAAGGAGCAGGGAGTAGTGATTGATGACTGGTGTAGACAGGCAGTGCTGCTTATAAGCCACGACCAAGCACCGTCTATCTCAAACTGTTGGGTGTGAAAACCAGCGTCATCCATACTTTGCAAGATCTTGGCTATAAAAAAAAAAGAGGTTAAATAGGAGTGGTGCAAGAGGGCACCCTTGTTTAACCCTGGTTCAAGGTCAGATGGTATTCATCTGTTTCCCCCTTCCCTGGGTCGTGCCTGAAAATAGGCAGGATTTGTCTAGTGCACTTACCCGGTCAACAAAAACTAAATAAAATAAAAATAAAAACCCCTTTATTTATTATGTCTCGCTCAACAACATGCCCTTATAATGAGTGTGACAGCAGGGCCGGCGTCAGGGGGGGTGTAAGGGATGCCACTGCACCAGGGCCCAGAGTGCGGGTGGGGGCCCAGGTCCCCAAAAGTCAAAATAGTAAATTAATATTACTTTTAATGCTGGCCCGGTTGGCAAAAATGCTAGTGCTTTGCTGTGCTCTCACCTACCTCTGACTCTCAAGCATCACAGCAACTATAGTAAATATACCTGTTCAGCGCCTGCCGGCACCCGCCATGCCCTCCTCCGCCTCTGCATTCAGCTCTCATCCCTGCCATTTAAACCAACCACAGTGCGTGTGTACGAGCAGAAACAGATGAAATTGTACTTGTGTGAGTCGAGTCCAATAGGTGACACTGGCTGCAAGCCCGCTTCACAGGAGGAGATGCTACAGGGCTGATCCCATCCCGAGGTCCCGCCTTTTGAGCAGCGTTGCCATCATTGTCGACTGCAGTCAATTATTGGCTGGGCTAGCTGTCAATCATCAGCCATGCTCAGGGCCCACTACTGAGTGAAAGAGCTGTTCCAAAGTAGTCTTCTTGCGAGTCATACGATGGAGGGGTTTGAGGTGACCTAACAGAACCGGCCGCTGACAATGGAAGTCTGATGGGGAAAGAATGCCAGTGAGTACAAAGTGTAGTGAAAAACAAATCGCAATAAATGCAGAAAAATCAGTTTCATTGCAAGACAGCAAATCATCTAGCAAGGATGATGCAACATACATACACATTCCCGGGACCCATCATATAGGATCGCACTGTGTGGTGTTTACTGTTTAACAAGTCTGGCGCCTGGCGGAGAGAATAGACTAGGGATATTTATATTTGAGTACAGGCAGAAATATCATGGTTACATTTAAACAATAAATGAATAATGCAGGCTCATAATTCAAAAGAAAATGCTGATGCTCATTTCCTCGTGATGAAGGGCTATGTTGCTTGCAAGTATACATGTAGAGCCCAAGCCCCAGCTGGGGACGGGAGAGAAGAGATCCAGTCAGCCGACTTGCTCAGGCGGCCTCGGGGTGTTTTTGTGTGTCTGTGTATTGAGTTTGAGCCTGAGAGGAGGAGATATAGTTAAGTATAATTAGTTTTTTTTTGTGAAATCAAGAAAGTGTGTGGGGGCACTACACGGTCTTGCACTGGGGCCCACTACTCAGTCTTGCACCAGGGCCCAGTAAATCCTAGAACCGGCCCTGTGTGACAGTGTGGGAATATACAGATGCAACAACAGTAGATAAGGTGCATAAAAGCACAAGATATGCATTGTTCTTTTTATTTAGGTAATCCAAAACAAAAACAAAGAAATGAAAAAAAAAATACTTATAAGAAAAATCTTCAAGGTTAGTTGGTTCCAGCAGTTTTCTTTGTTAGGATAAATAAGCCTGGAATCAGCATCAATAGGAGACCTGAAAGCAAACACAGTCACCCAGTAACTTCTCACTCAGCAAACTGAAAACTCATCTCACCAAGCAACCAGTAACTTCTTTCTCATGCAAACTGGAAACTCATCTCACCAGGCAACTGACTTCACTGAACTGAAGGCAACACTGATCTGATCTGTTCTAGTGGAGGGTTTAAATACATGGCTTGGAGTGACATCACAGACATGTGATCCACCCCTTTTTTCAGAAAAATGCTTATCACTTCTTTGATATTATTGCTCTTTATCAAGTAACATGAATTAAATAGAGATAAATACAGATCATATTTACACAGAGTATCCTTTCTCTACATAATACCCATGAAAAAACACCTTTTTTTCTATGTGCATATATAAAATAGGGAATAATAAAGGGGTCTAGCTCCACCCTTTACTGTGACATCACTCTCTGAAAGAGTTTATATAAAAAGTTCAGTTTGTGGGCTGGCAGACCTTAGAGAGACCATATATATATACATACAGCTTGCAACTCCCAGGTAAGGAATTAATATGTATTTTAAAGCTCTGAGTTTTCTTTATGTGTTTCTGTTGTAACAAAGTCTTAACATTTGTTTTTTAAGGCACAATATATTGTTACAAGTACACAGGGAAGGTTTCTGTGAGTTTGCAAGGGAAAACGTTTCATTTTGGCCTACTCACGGCCTACAGCCTGCTCTTTACAAATGCTTTTTCACTTGCAGGCTAAATATTTACAGTTTCCAACAAAATGTACTTCTAAGCTGATATTTAAAAAAAGGGGGATGGGGAATTCAACAATACAACTACAGCCAAGTCTTTTATCCTTTTTCAAGTGTGTAATCCTCTTATGCATTTTAGGCCTTAGGCTTGTAGGCTTCATGCTTTCGCATACAAGCAGTTTGGCAAAAGCCAAGTGGCTATGGAGCCTCACTTTCAAGTAGCCTATTTTTTTCTTTCATTGCTGCACAGTTTAAATAGTTTTAACATTTTGGGCAAACTCTTACAAGTTCCATAAGAAATACAAAGACTGAGCATATTTAAAGGGACGGGCATCACTTACAATGGAAATCAATTCTACCCTGCTATTTTACACTTGGGACCAATTTATAGTTGCAAAAGATACTAGAAAACACTGTAGGTAGCCATGCTAACACTTAGGAAAGAAAAATTGTACAGTAACACATGGAGAAAAAAGTATTGTTGCAACAGATTTTGATAGAAAAAGTGAAGATTATTGAAAGAATAACACACAAAAAGAAATAGCAGAGACAAGGGACTTATAGCAATATGGTCCTAATACTGGAATAGGGGTTACCCTATGAAAATGAGTATTGGATTTGTGCCTTTTTAAGAAGGTTTACAATTGTTTCTGTTACGCAATTTGCTACTCCCATTTCTTTGAGCCTTGCCCATAATATATGGCATCATAAAGCATCAAAGGCTGTTCTTGAGTTGTAAATGCTACATCGAACTTCAGTTCTTTTTTTTAACTTACTGTTCCTTAGCCCTTCTCCAACCAGCCCTTCCAGCCCTATTTCTCGGGGCTGCCACCCTGTACCAACCCTGTCACCCCACCTTCTCCTAGGGTTTACATACCTTCAGTAACATAGAAACATAGAAGTTGACGGCAGATAAGGACCGCAGGGCCTATCCAGTCTGCCCACTTCTTTTTCTACCTTATGAATGTGCCATCAGCCTTTGCTCTCTCAATGGCCTATCTATTCATACTCATTTGTATTGCTCTCTTATGCCTATTCCATGCCTGTTTGAAGCCCTGCACTGTACTCCTATCCACCACGTCCTGAGGTAGGCTGTTCCATGCATCCACCACCCTTTCTGTGAAAAAGAACTTCCTCACATTACTCCTTAATTGACCTTCCTCTAATCTCATGCTGTGTCCTCTTGTCCTGCTATTTTTCTTATATTGAAACATGTTAGATTCTTTCACCTTATTAATGCCCTTAAGGTGTCTGAATATTTCGATCATATCACCTCTCTCCCTCCTTTGCTCTAGAGTATACATATTGAGCTCCATTAATCTGTTCTCATATGTTTTCTGATTCAGTCCTTGCACAATTTTGGTTGCCCTTCTCTGGACTGCCTCAATTTGGTTAATGTCCTTGTGAAGGTGCGGCCTCCAGTACTGCACACAGTACTCCAGATGGGGCCTAACCAATGTCTTGTACAGAGGGATTATTACCTCCTTCTTCTGACTTGTGATATCCCTACTAATACACCCTAACACCCCCCTAGCCTTATCTACTGCTTTAGTGGTCTGCTTGGATGATTTCAGGTCATCAGTGATGATGATGCCCAAGTCTCTTTCTTCCCTTGTGACTGCCAACAACTCCCCTCCCAGCCTATAGGTGGCTTCAGGGTTTCTCTTCCCTATGTGCATGATATTGCACTTCTTTGCATTAAACCCCAGTTGCCACTATTTCAACCATTTTGCTAGTTTATCCAGATCTCTTCTCATTCTGCCCACCCTATCTGGATCATCTACTCTGTTGCAGATCTTGGTGTCATCTGCAAACAGACAAACCTTATCCTCCAGTCCATCTGCAATGTCACTGATGGAGATATTGAAGAGGACTGGACCCAGGACTGATCCCTGAGGTACCCCACTTGTGACTTGCATCTCTTCTGACTGTATACCATTTACCAACACTCTGTTTTCTGCCTGCCAACCAGTTTGCCACCCAGTTGACCAACTTCTGACCTACCCCAAGCCTACCCAGCTTATTAATCAATCTTCTATGTGGAACAATATCAAAATCTTTGCTGAAGTCAAGGTAGGCAACATCAACTGCTCCCCCTTGGTCCACCACTCTGGTTACCCAGTCAAAGAAATCTATGAGATTAGTTTGACAGGACCTTCCTGTTGTAAACCCATGCTGTCTTGGATCCTGTGCTCCTATGGATTTCAGGTGTTGCACTATCCTTTCCTTAAGGAGCACTGCCATAATCTTGCCCACTACTGAGGCAAGACTGACTGGTCTGTAGTTCCCTGCCTCCTCCCTGCTACCACTTTTGTGGAGCGGGATCACATGAGCCCTTCTTCAGTTTTCTGCAACCTTTCCTGTGCTCAGAGACTCACTAAACAGTTCTGATAATGGCTCTGCTAGTTCCACCCTTAGCTCCTTTAGTACCCTGGGATGTATGCCATCAGGTCCCATTGCCTTGTCCACCCTGAGCTTATTGAGCTCTTGCAGGACCCTTTCTTTTGTGAAGGGACTAGTGCACACCTCCCTCCCCCCTGTGTCCATGGTGCTGAGCTGTGGGCCCTGCCCTCCCTTCTCTTCAGTAAATACTGAGCAGAAGTATCTATTTAGGATAGATGCTTTTATATGGTCCTCCTCACATGCCCCCTTATCCCCTTTGATCTTAGCAATACCCCCTCTGGACTTTCTCCTTTCACTAATGTATCTATAGAAAGTATTGTCACCTTCTTTTACTGTTCATGCTAGTGTTTCCTCGGTTTGGGTCTTTGCCTGCCTTACTGCCTTCCCTGCTTCCCTTAGGGAAGTTTGCTATGCCTCCCTATCTTCATCCTGCTGCGTTCCCTTATATTTCCTGAAGGTCAGCCTTTTGGCTCTGACCTTTTCTGCTACTGTTTTTGAGAACCAAAGTGGTTTCCTTCTTTTTTTGCACTTAGTTTTCTCTCTAGCACAATAGGATGTTGCTTCAAGTATTGCATCCTTAATACTTGCCCACTTTGCCTGTACCCCCTCACCTGTATTTCTTCTTGCCAGGGCTAGTTTAACTCTGTTGGCCATCTTATCAAAGTCAACTCCTCTGAAGTCCCATATCTTTGCCTTGGAATGGGATGATTTAGTTCTAGTGGCCAAATTGAACCATACCATGTGATGGTCACTGGCCCCCAGGTGACCTTCTACCTGGAGATCTGAGATCCTTTCCCTGTTAGTCAGTACTAGATCTAGGATAGCCCTCTCTTGTGGGTTGTTGTACCAGTTGTTTGATTCCCTCCCCCTGCAGGGAATCCACCATATGTCTAGTTCTGGCAGATGTTCCTGCTGGTATTGACCAATCTGAATCGGCATAGAAACATAGAAACATAGACTTTGATGGCAGATAAGGACCGCTAGGCCCATCTAGTCTGCCCATTTCTCACGTACAGGATAGGCGAGAGCCTAGTTAACCAACAGCCTATTTCTTCCTACCCCCACAAGAATTGCCTTATGTCTGTCCCATGCATTTTTGAATTCTCCCACAGTTTTAGACCCTAAACCTCTTCAGGAAGGCTGTTCCATGCATCCACTACCCTCTCTGTGAAATAATACTTCCTCCATTGCCCTGAACCGCCCTCCTTCTATCTTTAAATTGTGTCCCCTTGTTCTTGCAAGTCTCTTTTTCTGAAAGATGCTACCCTCTTGGACTTTGTTGATTCCACTGGGGTACTTAAAGTTTCTATCATGTCCCCCCTCCCTTCTTTCCTCAAGGGTATACATATTAAGCTCCTTTAGTCTTTCCTTATCGGCTTCTCTTGCAGACCCTGCACCATTTTAGTTGCCCTCCTCTGGACTACCTCTATCCTGTCTATGTCCTTGCGGAGATGGGGTCTCCAGAACTGGACACAGTACTCAGATGGGGTCTCACCAACTGTCTGTACAGAGGGATAACAACTTCCTGTTTTCTGCTGCTGATGCCTCTCCCTATACATCCCAGTATACCCCAGCCCTCCCTACTGCCTTCTCCATTGCTTGCTAACCTTAAGGTCATCTGATATGATTACCCCCAGGTCCCTTTCCTTTTTTGTTGTTGTTACTACATCCCCACCCATTGTGTATTCTTCCCCTGGGTTCTTGTTTCCCAGGTGCATTATTTTGCACTTCTTTGCATTGAATCCTAGCTGCCATACTTCTGACCATTCCTCCAACCTTGCCAAGTCCCTTTTCATCCTTTTCACACCTCCTTGTGTATCAACCCTGTTGCAGATCTTTGTGTCATCTGCAAAAAGGCATACTTTTCCTTCCAGTCCCTCTGCAATGTCACTGATGAAGACATTAAAAAGGACTGGAGCCAATACTGAACCCTTCGGTACCCCACTAGTAACCCCTCTTTCTTCAGAGTGGACTCCATTTACAATTACCTTCTGTGTCCTGTTGTGCAGCCAATGTTTTACCCAGGCTACCACCCTGGGACCCACTCCCAGGCTGGTTAATTTGACTATTAATCTTTGTGTGGGACTGTGTCAAATGCCTTGCTAAAGTCTAGGTAGGCCATGTCCACAGCCCCTCCCTGGTCTACTACTTTGGTCACCCAGTCAAAGAAATCTATTAGATTCATCTGACATGACCTTCCGCTGTGAACCCATGCTGCCTTGGGTCCTGTGCTCCACTGGCCTCTAGGTACTCAACTATTCTTTCTTTCAAGTGACTCCATCACTTTCCCTACCACAGAGGTCAGACTGACAGGTCTGTAGTTTCCTGCCTCTGTCTTGGTCCCACTTTTGTGAAGGGGAATCACATCCACCTTCCTCCAGTCCTCGGGTACCACACCATCCTCCCATGATTTATTAAAAAGAGTAGCCAGTGGTTTCACTAGTTCCTCCCTTAATTCTTTTAGAATTCTGGGGTGAATTCCATCAGAACCCACTGCTTTGTCCACCTTCAGTTTTAGGAGTTCTTACTAACATGCTAACATACTAAAATGCCAGCAGAATAGGCCTAATGGTCTTTCGTGTCTGCTCGTTTGGTCAGCCCTCCCTCCGGGTGCTGACCTTGCTGCCCCCCTCGCCTTCTCTGGCTTCTCCCTTCCCAGTTCTGGATATTCTTGCTGCATTGGATTTTGCTTCCAGAACCCTTCCCTGTACCTGTCCCACCCTCTTGAACCCCTCCACTGTCTGTGCCTCCACCAGCCCCTTAGGCAGGCGCATTCCATGGCTCCACCACCCTCTCAGTGAAGTAGCACCTCCTCTTTCTCCCTGAATCTTCCCCTCCAGCTTCCACCCATGCCCTCTAGTGGCCCCTCCTCCTTCCTTCAAGCACCCTGACTGTTCCTCCCTATTTACCCTCTTCATGTACCTGAAGACCTCTATCATATCCCCGGTCCCTTCTCTCTTCCAATGTGTACATATTTAGCTCTTCAGCCTCTCCTCATAGGTCCTGTCCCCAAGCCCCAAATCATTTTGGTTGCCCTCCTCTGGACCCTCTCCAGGAGGTTAATGTCCTCTTTAAGTGTGGCCTCCAAAACTGCATGCAGTACTCAAGGTGCAGCCTCACCAAGCAGTTATACAGAGGGAGTATCACTTCCCTCCTTCTGGAGGTGATCCCCCTAGCGATGCATCCCAGCATCCTGTTGGCCTTGGCTGCTTTTCTCCTACAAGTCTCAGAGTTGTTCATCTTGACATCCACCACCACCCCCAGGTCCCTCTCAGCCATCGAGACTTGTAGCATTCCCCCCCCCCCCAGGGTGTACACTTGGCCTGGGTTTCTGGCCCCCAGGTGGAGTACCTTGCATTTCCCTGCATCGAACCTCAGCTTCCACTTTCTTGCAGAACCCTTTCTTCTGTGAAAGGACTGGGATCGACTCCCCTATTAAGAGTACTTCTGTTAATTGGATTAGGCACTTCCTCCTCCTCTTTTGTGAATACTGAGCAGAAATATTCATTCAGTATCCCTGCTTTTTCACTGTCCCCCTCTGCCCACCCACCGTTCATTCTATTCAGCCTCACTATCCCTCCCTTTGTCTTTTCTACTGCTGATGTACCTATAAAGGTTTTATCCCCTTATTAACTGAGTTGGCTATCTTTTCCTCAGTTTGGGCCATTGCTATTCTGACTTCCTCCTGCTTCCTTCTGCCTTAACTGGTACAGCTCTCTGTCCTGCTCCTTCTGTGTTTCCTTATACTTCCGAATGCTATCTTTTCTTCCTGACTTTCACAGCCACCTCTTTTGAGAACCATAGTGGCTTTTCTTTCATTTGATTTGTTTATTTGCTTCACACAAGGCTTGTTGCCTCTGTGATGGCAGTTTTGATGATTCCCCATTGTTGCTCCACACCTCCTTCTAGCCTGTTTGCTAGTGTTTTCTGAGGCACGCCCATCTTGCCAAAGTCAGCCCTCCTAAGTCCAGTACCCTCACTTTTGTATGGCTTGACTCTGTAGCTGAGTTTAGCGTGAACCACACTGTTTGATGGTCACTTGTCCCCAGATGGCAACCCACTTCTAGATCTGAGATCCTCTCACTGCCCCGTTTGTAGTCTGAGGTCTAAGATTGCTCCCTCACAGTGGGTTCTGAAACTAGCTGTCTAATGCCTGCCACCTGTAGGGCATCAAGAATGGCCCTGCTCCTGGATGGCTGCAGCAAATGTGCTCAATTAACATCTGGCATATTCAGGTCTCCCATCAACAGTATCTCCCTTTCTCTGCCATTCTAAGAATGCCTTCTATCATATGCTTGTCCATTCCTCCCTGACATGGGGTCTGTACACAACCCTGTGCGGATTGTGGTGCCCTTTCCAGTCTCCAAGGTGACCCACAGTGCCTCCTCTTCTCCTGTTTACTCTTTTGTTCGGTTGCTTTTATCCCTCCTTTACATAGAGCTACTCCTCCCTCTTCTCCCTGCCTGTCTCTCCTGTAGGTTATGTACCCTGGTATGTTAACATCCCAGTCATGGTTCTCTGTGTACCATGTTTCTGTGACTGCTACAATATCCAGGCATCCCTCTTCCATCAAGGCCACCAGCTCAGGGAGCTTGTTGCCAGACTACGGGCATTGGTACTCATTACCTCCATTTCCTGATGGCCTTACTCCTTTTGCCCCATCCCTGTCCTTCTTGCCTTTGTCACTTTCTCCATTTACCCCTGCCTTTCTCCCTATTGACACCTCTATGTTGGTGTTTGCCGCACTTTACTACCATGATTATTTGGGGAGGGCTAGGATTTCCCTGCTCCTTTCCAGTGCCTCCCCCCTTGGCTAGTTTAAAAGCTTGCCAATGAAGCATTTAAACCTATCACCTAGGATCCTGGTTCCCCTCCCGGACAGATGCAGCCCATCATGCCAGTATAGGCTTGCATAACTCCAGGAAGACTCCCAGTCCCCAATGAAGCCAAATCCCTGAGCTCCACACCAGTTTTTCAACCACTGATTGAATCCCATGGTGCAGAACGCCCTAGCCTCTCCTATGCCATAGATGGGCAGCACCTCCGAGAAGGTTACCGTGCGTGCTACTTGACTAAGGCCCCTTCCCAATTCCACAAACTCTTCCTGCACTTCTCTAATCCCTTTCTTAGCCAGGTCATTTGTCCTTAGGTGGACAATGACATCCAGCTCCCTCCCCCCTGTGCAGCTGCTCCGGCAATCCTGAGGATTCGCTCCCTGTCCCTCCAAGCCATGGCGCCAGGCAGGCACCTTACCTCCCTCTCCCCTTCCTCCCCCAGTTCTACCTTCCTAACAATGGAGTCCTCCACCTGGAGTTGTTTCCTTCCCCTGCCACCCTCCTGTGGGTCTTTGTGGAGGTTCCCAGCATCCTTCTTGGTCTCCACTGCGGGTGCCTCCATAGAGGAACCACACTTTGCCAGAATGGCATAGGAATTGTGGAGAGGTAATACTGGAGGGGATGCACCTCTGTTCCACCACCCTCACCCTCCCTGAGCCCACTGTGGTCCAACCGCTCCTCTTTCTTGGCAACCTCTGAGGCAACGGCAGTGGCACTGGTGGTCCCTGGATGGAAGAGGAGGTCCCACAAATCCTGGCCAACTCAGCCTGGAGATGAGCAACCTCCTCCCTCAGCCCAGAGAGGTGCCTGCAGATGGGACAACACCGCATCCTCCAGAACATCTCCCGGAAGACTGCTGCTCCACAGCCACTGCACTGCACCACTCCAATCATGTCTTATTTCTGGCCCCTTAACTGCAGTCCTTACTCTTTCCTCTGTTTTTTTTTTCTCTCTCTCCTTACTTTCTGCCTGTGTGCCCTTTAAGCTCCTGATTGTCCTGTTCTGAGACAAGAATATCCTATATTTCTCAGTAGACCACCTACTTGCTCAGAGGCAGACCTCCAGCAGCTAGAGGGGACCGGAGAGCTACTCTTGCCCTTCTAGGATGGTGGGTCTTTGGTGGTTCTGTGATCACTCACTTCCTGCTCCCAAACAGGAAGTTCCTGTTGTCAGTCAAATCCTGTGCCTATAAAAATAGAACTAGTTTTGGGTGGGGCGGTGGAAGGAGGGCAATATAGTCCCAGCAGAGAAGTCCAGTCACACAGCAGTCCTCTCTCCTGGTGTCTTCTGCCAAACTATTAGCAGAATCTTTCTAAGGCAGTCTTTAAATGTAGCTTCCTTCTAGCTAAGCCACTCCCCCTACTTACTAGCTCTTTCTACAAGTAATTTAAACCTCACAGCAGTTAAGTCCTTTCAATCACCTGAGATTTACACCTAGATAACTGTTCAGATACCCATTCAGTTCAGTTAACCCAGACAAACACACACTTTTTTTTTGGTTTGTATGTTAGTTTTTTTTTTACCCTAAATTAAAGGTCCAAGGTCCAAGTACAAAAGTTCTTCTACTTTAGTCCCAGCAGAGAAGTCCAGTCACACAGCAGTCCTTTCTCCTGGTGTCTTCTGCCAAGCTATTAGCAGAATCTTTCTAAGGCATGTTGAAGTCTCCCATTATCAGACCCACCCCTTTAGCTGTTATGTTTTGTATATCTTCCAACAGTAATGTGTCTATGTCCTCCCCCTGGTCTGGAGGCCTGTAGATGACCCCAGTTCGTATGGCTGTCCCATTTCCTGTTTCCAGGGTGACCCACAGTTCTTCTGGCTCCTTATGTGTATTCTGAAATTCTGTAGCTTTGATATTTTCATTGACATACAGGGCCACTCCACCCCCCCCCTTTGCACCTCGGTCTCTTCTGAACAGTACATAGCCAGGTACTGAAGTCTCCCAAGTGCGGTTACTGGTAAACCATGTCTCGCTAATTGCTACTATGTCCAGTTTAGCCTCTATCATTATTGCCTGCAGGTCTGGGATCTTGTTTCGTGGTATCCCTTCCCCATGGTGGAGGTCAGTGTGGGGGGTGAACCAGGTCCCTGCCATTAACTTCAGTTCCACTTGGCACCAGAAGGCAGCATAGATCACTGGGTGTGGGGTCTGAATATCAGGTGGCAGCCTTCATGCTGAATGTCTGGGTTTTTTCCTGGATTTCCATCTTCCCTTCAAGACACTTGCTGAGAATGGAGTGATGCAAGGCATCAGCGTCCCCTCCTGTGCTTTTCATCCGGTTCCTGCTTGCACTGCCACCACATTCCCTATGTGGCAGTCACTCAGTGGAACAACCCCCACCCTCCCCAAGGAAGACAGCATTCTATATGATGCTCCATCTGCCTCGACCTGGCTGAGCCTCTAACAGCCCAGGCTCATTACCAAACCCAGGTCACCGGCATGTTGGCAGGTAAGGCAGCTCTAATTTCAGGTTTTTTAAAGTAACATATTTTTCAGTATTGTGTGATAATATGAATCCATCACAGAATAATTCTTTTTGAAGCCTGTTTGGTATTAAGTTATGATATTTTGTCCATCCATAGCATAGCTTTACTTTTATTTATTTATTTATTTATTGGCACTTGAACACCAAAATCGTGCAGGTGGGGAGGCAGAGACAACAGATCAGCCATGGTCTACTGAAGGGAGACAAGCAGTGCAGAGTGTTTCTAGTGAAGGGATCATGCTTCAACTCCAAAATAAATGTGTGCTTTGTTCGGAGTGTGACGTGCCCTTTTTCCCAAGTGATAGCAAGACAGCTTGCAGAGCTCTGCCCTGCAGCTGTAAAAAGGACCTTGATTCAAAAGCCCTAGTTGCAGTAACTGAAGTAAAAGTGTTGCATTTTAAGATCAAACAGCAGAGTTTATAACTACCACATGAAAAAGTGCCATATGGCCTATATTGCAGCCATCTCTCTTTTGTTGGTATGGGCTTTGGTTCCTTCTGCAGGTTGTGTACTAGCCTATCACATAAGTCGATTCCTGTTCTGTAGACCATCCTAGGGGGCAGGGCAGTATCTTCCCTCAGTAAAGGGTCTGTTCCTAGAATACTCCAGTTCTCCCTAATGATATTCTGTATTGCTCCTGATTGTCTATTATAAGTAATCACATGGCAATCCATGACCAAAAGTTCCTGCAGAGAGAATCCTACTGAATTTATACGTTAGGGACATTGAAAGTGCCTGGTCAAAATGATCAAATAGATATTCTCCCTTTGATTAAAAACAGGAAGTGATTGTAATATCAGTAAATTGATACTATACATGTGTATATAATTACTTTGTCTTGGAGACTTACGAATGTTTACACTAACTTCATTTGTTTATACTCTTCTTTTCTCTGGGGTACAGAGGAGAAATGAATTTCATCCCTGATGCACGGGAAAAATCACATGGACTAGGCTGTTCAGAGTCAAATATTTTGATATTCTCCTAACTACTATATAATGTTTTTTTACATCTGCCTCATTTTTATTGTTAGCATTAATGTTCATGTTTATGTTAATATTAAAGACTTCACCAGTCCTTTTGACTTTCATGCATAAATTACCCCCTTCTTGCATTGATGCTGAAATTGTATTTCATTACTGTCTGCTACAGTTAGTTTTTGCATTCTGAGCTGCTAAAAACTGCAGGGTGTACCAGGGCTTCTATAGTAGGCCTGATGTTTCTGTGGACCTAGGCTTGTACTGCTGACATCACTGTAGGGCAGAGTCAATTTCACAAAAAAAAACATACTGACAAGGCATTTGGATTTTGGCATAATGCATTGCTAACAGGGTGTCCTGGGAGAGGGGGAACACAGTATGTATACTGAGTACTGGTAGGTTTCCCTTGCAACATTGTTATGACTGCATGGTACTGCACAGTGTGAGTCACTCCCCTATCCTACAATGATGTCATCAGGAGCTAGCAGCGCAGCAGCTGAACAGCAATGGCAAGTGCAGCAGGGCTCAAAAACAAATCCAAATTATGGAAGGCAGAGTAAACCTTGGCCAGAAATAACAAATGCACACACCTTTTCAGGTCTAGTACTGCATATAATGACTACAAGCTGTAACTTTTTAGACTATCACTGAAGTTCCTCTTTAAGTATTTACCAGGGTTAAGGTTTAGAGGTGGCTAATAATTTAATGATATGTTGTATCTCAGTAGTGACTGTTAAGTTTTACTGATTTTTGTACTGCCACTTTAACTGCAGCTCTTTTAAATATTTATGTTACTAGCTTGCCTCATCCTCCTGATGATGCAGTGGTTTGGGAAACTGATCGAGGTTTCATTCAACATCCTGAGCTGTGGGTGGTATGTATTTGCACTGTTAAAATAAAGCTATTTTTCGCATAACAAATGAGTGGTGCCAGTATTTGCTTTGCTCCACTTATGGGTGTGCAGATCCTGTGGAACTGCTCCTTTTAGGTTACCTGGGGGAGGGCAGGAAGCTTGCCACTATACCAGTAACTGCATCTTTCTAAAGGAAGCCACTCTTTGGCTCCAAATGTTTGTACACATGCAAATAGCCAGCACCAGTTTAATCACTGGTACTGGTTGCCATGGTAGTGCCCCACGCAGCCTGGGGCAGGTGCCACCTACATGCACCCCATGGGACATCCAGATGGTTCATGGAAGGATAATAAAGAAGTGTTATTTTTGAACGAGTGTAATTCCTAGTAAAGTCATATACTTCCTGTTAAAGTCAGTGCCATTCCCCCTATGAGATCAGGGGTTTGTGGAGAGAAGTAGTCCCTCTAAGGGCTGTGGTGGAAAGCTAAATAAATAACCATTCCTCCTTGATTCTAGCTCCAAGTGAGGGCAGTCCATTTATGTGTGATCTGTTAATGGTTCCCTTAAGGTTTCTGTGCTCTTGGTCACTGTCACGTAGGTCCATTCTAGTGCTTTTGCTCTCACCCCCCAGCCTCTCCTGTTCTTCTACTGATACCCTCTCCTCCACTGCTTCCTCCTTCTACCCTCTATCTCTCACACACACACACACACACACACACACACACACACACACACACACACACACACACACACACACACACACACGCACACACACACACACACACCGGCTTTCCTATCTCTCTACTAAACCCCTTCCCTGCTCCCTCCTTTTACCCTCTATTATATTTTGTAAATATGTAATTATGCAATTTTGTTTTTGGTACTAGTTCTGTTATATATTACATTGTTACAATAATGTACACTAGGCACAGGTGGTATGATGTCCTGTTGACTATGCAAAATACCCTGCATGATTTTAGCGGTCTCCAGTCTCCATCACAGTGGTCCCAAGCCCTATTGAAGACTTATCAACCTTGGACATTATCAAAGACCTATCAACTTTGGACCTTCCCGGATCACCTTGGTGTCACCAGACTGAAGTTGAGGATACTGTCTGCCTGTTCATGAATCACACCTCTAGCTTAATACACTACTACATGGATTGTTCTCCTGCCACTGACTGTACTCATTCTATTTCATTGTATTTCCTAATTTTATTATGTACCTAGTTATGGAATTGCTTTATTCCCCAGGTCGCCCCTAAAAAAGGGACATGTTTGTCTCAGTAGACTCACCCAATTATCAAAATTCAAATAAATAAATAAGGCATAGTACAGGTTATGTGTGGTTCCTTGCCCTGAACAAGAATTCCCTCATGCCCCTAGATGCAGGACATGGTTACGCTACATGTTTAATATATTGTTAATAAAGTACATAAGTGATTTAATATTGAATTAATATTATGTATTAGAGTTGAGTGTAACAAGTGATTTGTATACTGTGTGGGGTATAAGACTGTGATATTGTATATATTTTTATTGATGTTATGTTAATTTTTATTTTGTTACTATGTTTGTATCTCTATTACTCCTTCCCCCAGGCTTGGTTGAAAAAGGATCCTCTCATCCAATCCACTTTCCTGGTGAAACAAATAAACAAACAAACAATAAAAGCACGAGGTGAGAGCCTAAATAGCAAATGGTGGCATATAACATAATGGGGAAGGAGGAGGTGTAATAACTTCATGACAGGTATGATGGGTGAACCAAACTGTGACTCTCAGATTCATGTACAAATCTCCTGAATTCCAGAACCTGGGTTCTAACACGCCTAAGAGAGGGTTCCCATACTTCATAAAAATCATGTAATCCATTCATAGTATCATTGACCACCAACTTTCCCATATTAGTTATCCATTGTTCCACCTGTGGGAGCCACATTGTCTCCAACAAGCAAGCAGTAAATGCTTGGCACAAAGGAGTGCACCCAGTACCCACCTCATTTATTTAGGCCTTCTTACCATACCTTTGGTAATATCTCCTAGTATGCAAAGTTCAAGACACTTTGGTCTTCACAGATTAGACATATTTCTTTCCAGAAATCTAACACTTTGTTACAGTGCCATAAAATGTAACTCATATCTGCCTGACTGAGGGGGCCCCACAACGCCAATAGCAGTTATGCTGTAAGTGCTTCATACAGTATGAGACTGCCAGGGTTCTATGCCACCTATATAGTATTTTATATGGTATTTACTTGCCCTGATCCTCTCAACAACTTTTATATTCCATAGCCAAACAGGCTTCCCAGGGCGAGTCTGAGATATAGCAATGTAAATGTTCCTTCCATAGTATTAACTTTTATTTTTATATAAGATAAAATACTATTTAGCCCAAAGCCCTGTTTACAAGGTCATCCTGTGTTGGTTATGATTTACATGTAATACATACTACACACAAACAATACTAAGATCTAGTAAATATTAAAATTTAACACATTCAAATGATTGATGAGTTATACAGTACATGCAGAGTAGGCAAAGGCAAATTAGTCTCATATGATGCAGCTTTGACATCTGGCAGAAAGGTTATGCTGGATGACTAAATTAAAGGTCTTTGAGGAGGCTAGTCTTGTTTTTATATATTTTTTAATGAATGTTTTTGTAGCTAAACTTTCTGTGGTTCTATTGTACATGAGGGTTTTGACAAACCCTTTTAGAATGCGGTCACCTACTCAGAATGCTCCATTTCCAACCAATGTTTTATAATTTGTAAACTATTCTTTCCATTTTCAGACCGCCTGTGATTAGGTTTAGCCACTGATCTCTTCATTGAGGAGTATTGTCTTTCCATAACACAAGAATGCATTTACGAGCATTTATTAATTCTAAATGTATTAATTTACCAATTTACCAGTAGGTACATTTTGTTTCCTACTAATTGCTAATGTACGCTATTAAGATCCATAAGTTAGTTTTAATGAGTAACTGCACTTCCGCATGTACTTTCATAAGATGTTTTGACTATTTAATGTACTAGAAAACATATTTCTTCCTTTTCAGTGTTCCTTTTCAAGGTTCATATTGTATCTTGGTAATTTATCTAAAAAGTCTGTATAAAAACATTTGCCTCACGCCTGTTAACCTCACAGTGTCTTTGTTTATGACATCACCATGACAACATATAGAGCAGTTGTATGGGCAACCATACACAACAAGGCTGTGTTTCCATCAAGTGGTTGAGATGACATCATAGGAACCTCGAAAGCGCAGCTCGAGAGATCTCAATGTCATCTCAACCCCGACATGGAAACATAGTCCCTGTTTGTGTATTGTTAACCATATACTATTTTATATAGTATATGGTTCCCTGAGATTGAAAAAAGTAAAATTTCACAAGGTTTCAAACTTTCACAAGGTTTCATACCTTGTGTTCACACTCCCGCTTGCTCTTGGCAACTCAGTCTGCCACAAAGTCCCTCAGTGTGGCCCCACTCTGGTCCTGACCCTTCCGAGATTCATATCAGCAGTTGATTAAAAAAAAAAAAACAGATTATTACAGTTTGGAAACATGGAGCTGAGTATGGACTGTCTTGGTGAGCAGCTCACTAAGCAGTGCCACCATTTTACACTGCATTTTTTTTGTTCGGAGCACTGTTTCCTCCAATCAGGTGGCACGTCAACGGGGAAAAGTTGTTGTATCATTGTGACATCAGAACGATACCACAACAACTTGGCCTGACCTTTGAACTGTCCTACAACAAGCTTTTGAAAGCCACTGATTTCCGTACAAAGTAAGCCCTAACCATATACTATAGAATGTAACGTCGCAAACAGCAATTGTGTTGTTAGCAGGGGAGAGTCACATAATCTTTGAAAGACTCAGTGAAATAAGTGCTGCATTATCTACAATATTTAATAGACCAACAACAAGGGAAAGTAAAAAGAAATAACAAATAATTAGAAAACAATAAAGTTAAAACATAATGGGTGAAAGTCTACTTATGTTAAGCTTTTTACTACAGTAGAGTTGCTCTTTATATCGGCTCTCTTATTCAAAGATAAAATAATCTCTGCCTAGAAAGTGATGAGTGCTTTACATGTGTCTTACATGTGCTGTTCCATTTATCAAACAAAAATCCAATTAATTTAGTCCACAAAGACAGTGCAATAACCCCCTCCATCCAGTAGGGAGAAGGTGGTTGTTTCTCTATGGGAGTCCTGACTCAGGTCTGAGAGGCCAGTGTCAGCCTAAAGGGATAGCATAGTTTGGTGAGAGGAGCTTAAAGTAGAAAAGGAGGGTACTTATGTGGTGCAAGGGCATTCTAGTATAAGTCATATAGTGAGTTCCAGAGTTAGAGAGGGTGTGAGGGAGATTTGGTATAGGATGCCCTATTGCATTTCTGTTATTGTTCTCTATTCGACCTGGTGAACATTTTCAACCTCTTACATAAGTAAAGGACTTAGTTCTATAGTGCTGATATTTTACAATATGTAATTAGAAGTGTATGGTTAAATGTGTCTTCTTACAGGCTTAATTAATATGCATAGTTAATGTTAAATAATGTAGAGATGGAGAAGGGTGGAGGGGGGAAGGGAAATCAAGGGCTGCATGATATTCATTGTATCGGGTGAGATTTTTGTGGTTCAGTCGCCAGAACTTGGGGTTTTAATATCTTTGTCTTACTACAAGGGCATACTTAGGTTAGGTTTTTTATGCCCAACAGGGGGATAAGGTTAAGGGGAGGGAATATTTGTCTGATTTTGACTGAAATTCTAGAATTTTTCTTTGCATATAGGGGTGGGAAGGTAGGGAGCCAGTCAAAGGATTATTATGCTAGCCTGAGTTTAATTGTAACGTATCTAGCCCTGCTGCATATTACTTTCCTGAACTGCTATATCCATCAACCTTACTATGAAAATTATATCATGGAATGTTAAAGGGGCACATGCTAGGTTGAAACGACACCAAATATTAAAGCATCTTGTGCTACTGTGTGCGGGGGTTGCACTGTTGCAGGAGGCGCACCTAAAATCTACAGAGAATACCCTCTTTCGTACAGAACAAATTGGGAGTGTCTATGCAGCTGGTAACTCTTCTGCACAGAGAGGAGTTGCAATTTTAATTTCTGGAGGGACTCAATTTCAGTGTTTACCAGAAATAGGAGACCCACTAGGTAGGTTCCTATTTCTAACAGGTCTTATTGATCACAGGGAAATGCTATTGGATACTGTATATGGCCCTAACTGCCCTTCTCCTGAATTTTTCTCGAAATTAGCCCTTATATTAGCCCCTTTCAAGCAATTACCCATAATCCTAGCAGGGGATTGGAACCTCACATATGATTGATCACTTAATAGATCCACTCAGAGAGGGCATAGTTTAACTCCTGCACAAAGATCTTTACATGAGATGATGGAGGGGCTGGGGCTCTGTGATCCCTGGTGTCTCCTCTACCCCAAACTGCGGGAATTTACATTTTATTCTGCTTACCATAAATCCAACTCCCATATTGATTTCTTTTTGGTGAACCAGGCCATGCTGATAGGTTACATATGCTGTGTTATCTCCCCCAGAGTGATTTCAGATCACTCTCCGGTATGGTTTGAAGGTAATATACTTCAAGGGACTCTGATAGCTACCTCATGGAAACTAAATGTTCACCTGTCTTCTGAAAAAATAGTTGGCAGGATTAAAACATTGATTACCCAGTTCATGGAACAAAATAATAATTCTATCCCAGCTTATGACCAAATCTGGTGTTCCCTGAAATGCTTTTTGAGGGGAGAATTTATTAGGATAGCTGCTACTCGGAAACGGAAGAGGGAGGCTTCCGCAAAATCTCTACTACAATCCATCCAGCAGCTTGAATTGCTGGTCGCTACCCATCCCTCAACAGAGGATATGCATCGTCTTGCGATCCTTAAGGATCAATATGCAGATACCTTTAGGGAACAGGCTGAATTTGTTCTGTTCAAGATGCATGCTGTATATATAGATGAAGGAGACAAGGCTGGACATCTCTTGACCCTCAAGTTGCGTCAACAAGAGGAGTCTAGACTGGTCACCTCCCTCTCCCCCCAGATGGTGGAAGCCCAATAACAGCCCCAAAGACTATGGTAGAAGAATTTGAGCTATTCTATAGGCAGTTGTACATGCTTCCGGACAATAGCCCCACATCATTGGAGATAAGGGATTACCTACACAGGCTCTCCCTTCCTCCTCTTGGGATTGACCAGCAAACTTTGCTTACCTTACCAATATCAGCATTAGAAGTCACCACTGCTATCCGGTCTCTCTCTTTAAACAAAGCTCTGGGGCCAGATGGATACCCATCAAATTTTTATTGAACCTTTGAAAAAGAGCTTACTCCTATTCTCCAATATTTATTTAATTACATTTGTGCCCAAGGTATTAACTGACCCCACTTTGTTAGAAGCAATTATTATTGTCCTACAAAAACCTGGTGAACCTAAAGATAAGGTGGCAAGCTAGAGGCCAATATCCTTGATGAATTATGACATCAAGATCTTGGCTAAAATACTAGCTTCCCGAATTACTAAGGTTTGGGAGGACCTGGTCAGTCCTGAGCAGATTGGGTTTGTCAGTGGTAGGAACCCTTCGGATAATTTCTGTAAACTGCCTCACATTTTCTCCGTGTCCAGGGAGGCAGACCTCCCTATGGCCCTTGTTTCCCTGGACACGGAGAAGGCATTCAACAGAGTTAGCTGACTCTTCCTATTTGAGACTATGGCCCAATTTGGTTTCCCCCTTGAATTCGTCTCCTGGATTAAGCACTTGAATTCCAAGTCTAGTGCTGAGATTTATTGCAATGGTTTTTTTTCATGGAACTTCCCACTGCTCTCAGGTACACGACAGGGCTGCCCATTATCACCCCTACTATTTAATTTATACTTGGAGCCATTGCTTCATAGGCTACATTCCTCTCTGCACCTAGCTGGTATTACAATTGGTACAGTTGAACTTAAAATGTCAGTATATGCGGACGACATCCTGTTACATGTCACTGAGCCAACCAGGTCTATCCTGACTGCACTAGAGATAATTGAGGAATTCAGCCAGTTTTCTAACTACAAGTTGAATTTAAATAAGACAGAGGTTATGCTTCTAAACACCCAAGTATACAGAGAAGACATTGTTACCCTCAATTTAGCCTGAAAACCACTAGGCTCAAATACCTAGGAATTATATTAGCACCCTTAAGCTTCCTCTTGAAGCAGCTCAATTTGGATAGCCTTCTCCTAACCATCCAGCAAGATCTAATTAGATGGACTCCCCTTTACCTTTCTCTCCAAGGAAGAATTAATGTTATCAAAATGAATATTTTGCCCAGATTGTTTTATCCCCTCAATATGTTGACTATTTACAGTACCTCCCCTTAACTTGGTTCCATAAAATCCGAAGAATGATTAACAAGTTCCTTTGGCTGGGGAAACCCCCAATGAGATCTTATACCCATCTATGTGCCCTGAAGTCCACAGGTGGCCTAAAGCTCCCCAACTTTTACCACTACTATTTAGCGAGTCACATGGCCAAGTACCTGCGCTGGGCAGTGCCCCCTTTCTCATCAAAATCAGCCCCACATATTCCTCTGTGGCTCCAAATTGAAAGGAATATGATTGAATGCTCCAGATTGACTCCCTCCAGTCTCTGGTATATACTTCCTCAGAAGCTGCCAAACCCTTTACTTTTTACCCGCATATTCACTTCAGTTAAAGTTCATAATCAACTGTGCAGTCTCTGGGGGTTACGCATATCAAAGATATCTCTCAGCCATTGTTTGGCAACCAATTTTTGGCATCTCAGTTTTAAACTAGGAAAAGATCCTCTCCTCCCCAACAAATTGGGAATACCTTTTCATACTAGGGTCATGGACCTAGTGATCCAGAGAAAAGTATGCTCGGTCCCAGATATTTTGGAGTTGTTCCACATACCGCCAAAGTACTCCTTCTTTGTCTATCAAATCAGACATGTGTTAATCACATGGTTTGGGCTAAATTTGTGGGATAAACACCTTGGAGACACTTTCTTGAAATTCCAAGCAATTGCTTGGCAACCACATGCTGTTTCCTGCCTTGTAGCTGCTTTATACAAGAAAATATACCCTGAGCATATGGAAAAATCCCAATATTGGATGGGATCATTCCCCAATACTCATATCGAGTGGGAACCTTTATGGCGGGAAATTTATATCTACTGTGCTAATGATAGGCTTCGATTAACTCAATACTATCTACTGCATGCCATGCACCTAACTCCTGTTAAATTACATGGTATGGGAAAGCTTCCAGATTATTTATTTATTTATTTATTTGCTTTTGGTAACCAGGTAAGCACACTAAACAGCCAAATGCCTATTTTCAGGTGCAACCCGGGAGAATTACAAGGTATCCATGAAACAAATACAGAGTCGAGGTTACATACAAAAGCCACATGCTCCAACAGTGGGTAAAACAGCTTAAGGTACATACAGGCTCATAACATCATGGGGTGGTAGAATAACATCAAGACATAAACTAGAAATTAGAATAAAAGAACAACTCAAACGGTGGCAGCCTCAAAATTTGTTTGGAGCACACCTGTATACTCTGGCCAGGCCTGAACGCCTAAAGTGAAAGAGAGACTCAGTGCTGGACAGGGGGCCGTTAGTGATAATGAACAGTAATGACGCTCCACCTGGGGGGGTAAGTGCCTAAAGAGGGTTACCAGCAGAGACTGGGTATTATGCGGAACACAGGCAGGTAGATGCGGCTTTTAGGAAGTTCCATAGGGATGTTTTGAAGGAGGGGTGGGAGGGGGAGGCACAAACTTGAGCCAGAAGGGAGTTCCACATTTTAGGTGCGTGGACAGTGAATGCCCGATCACCAGCGAGGGTGTGGGTCTTGGGGACCAGGCGGGCTTGGGTCGCACGTGACCCGAGGTGGTAGACAGGGGAGGCATGTTTCAGGGGAAGGGCGAGCGAAGCGGGAGTGGCCATTCTCATTATATTATCAACGAAGTTGCCTAGGATCTAGGTGCAGTGCTTTTCTGGGGAAAGCCATTCCAGATGAGAGTAGAGCATACAGCGATGTGTGAGATGGGGAGCCGAGATTGCAAAGCAGCATATGTTGTTGTAAGTGGTGTCCCATTTAGCAAGGCTTGAGGATGGGACAGGAGCTAAGGCAATGAGCCCGTAAGTGAGTGTGGGAAGTAGTATCCCCCTAGCTATAGCAAGCCAGGCTGCAGGGGCAAGGCAGTCTTTAGCTCTGTAGACTAGGCCGAGCTTGCTGTTTGTCGTGTTACAAATATTCCAAATGTGAGAGGAGAGATTCAATTGAGGATCGAGAGTAACTCCTAGGTACCTGGCAGAGTCAATGACCAGCAGGAAGGAGTCATTGGACCCATAGATTTTTTTGGGCATCGTGCATGAGGAGGTTTTGGCCATGGAGCCAAAGAGCATGGCCTGAGCTTTCTTCAGGTTGACCGTCAGTTTGTGGCCAACAAGCCAGTTCCAGATAAGGGAGAAGTCAGAGTTGAGCTGGGTGTTGATGCTGGTGGTATCATGCGAACTGGCTAGGATGACCAGGTCATCCACATAAAGGGTTAGGTACCCTTTGGTAGCAGCAGAGGGTAATTCCTTGATGAACAGGGAGAACAGAATGGGTCCAAGGATGGACCCTTGGGGTACCCCGCTGTTCACAGGTGAGAGGGTTCGATTAAAACAGGTGAATTGCTGCCTACCCCCGAGGTAGTTGGAGAACCAGTCGAGGGCATGGAGGGAGAATCCATGAGTCTGCAGGGTGGAGAGGAGGAGGGGGTGGTCCACACGATCAAAGGCCTTGGAAAGATCAACAAATATAGCCCCAGTCAATTTGCCTTGGTCGGTTGTGGACCTGATCTTGGTGGTGACCACGGCAAGAGCTGTCAAAGTGCTGCGGCCTTTTCTGAATCTGTGCTGAGATGGGGAAAGGACATCGTACCCCCTGGAGGTAGTGGGAAAGTTGTGAGGCAATGGCCTTTTCTGGAGCTTGCAGGCGGCGATAGTATGGCAATGGGGCAGTAATTATTGACATCTTTTGGGTCACCATGTTTAAGGACAGGGACAACCTTGGCAACCTTCCATATGTCAGGATGATCCCTGAGATAAGCGAGGCGTTGAAGATGTGAGCGACAGTCAGACAAGGAGAGGAGCCCCAGGCAGAGTAGCTTAGGTTCTAGGCTGTCATGGCCAGCTCCCGTGTGGTGAGAGAGACTGGCAAGGAGTTCCTGGGTCTCGCCAACAGTGATCCTTTTAAGGTAGAAAGGTGGACAGGGGGGCCCACAGAGTGGTTTAGGGGCTGAGGGAAGGGGGGAGTGGGAGCCGGCAGGTCAGTGAACATGTGGTTAAAAGAAGTGGCAATGGTTAGGGGGTTAGTGCAGTTGGTTCCCTCGATGAGCATGTCAGTGAGCTGCTCCTTGGCTGACCCTCCGACGAGGTTTTTTACGTTTTTTCCAGAAGTGCCGAGGGTTATTTGCCAAGGCAAGCAGGGCAGTACTGCAGTACTCACTTTTAGCAGTACGTATGGCCCGTTTACAGGAGTTTCTTAGTTGGTGATACTCCAGGAGGTCGCTTTTGGTTGCGAGAGAGCCTGTGTTCAACGCAAGACTTGTCTCACCATTTCATGAGGAGAAGACCACTGTGAGCCACTTTCATGACTGCCTCTAACTCTCCTCTTAGTGAGGGTGCATGCCTATTTTGCAGTGGGACAAATGCCACAAGGAAGTGGTACAGGGCTTCGACGGGGTCATTTGTAGCAGTGACGCTGGACCAGTCAACTCCCTGTAGGTCCTCAAGGTAGTTATTAATTATGAGTTTCGAGTAGTCCCTCATTTGGATCACTCTACAGGGGACTTTGGGCGGGTTAGAGCCCCACACGCAGTAGATTGGCGAGTGATCGGAGGTGGAGTCAGGGAGTATCCCTGAGTGGACAATTTTGTCGAGTCGGTTGCTCATTACCCAGTCAATGAGCGTCCCATTGTCACCACGATTAGACAGCCTAGTGGGTTCCATGATGACCTGACTGAGGGCAAGGCCAGAGAGCAGAGGCTCAATCTGCTTAGAGTTGGGCCCCAGCCAGTTGAGGTTAAAGTCCCCTAGGATGAGGAGCTCATTTGAGCCAACCTTGTCCCTAAGTTGCTGAAGTAGGGAAGTGAGCCCCAGCATGCCCCCCCCTTTGGTGGGTTATAGGCACAAACAAGATGCTCCTTTTTTAGTATTCCCTAGTAGGACGAGTGTGTGGAGAAACTCACAGGGTTGGGGTGTCAAGGGTAGATGTGCAACAATGGACACATTCAGGTGCACCTTATAGTATATGAGCACTCCCCCACCGTGCTTACTGCTTTCCCTATTGAGTCGGACAAGGCTGTAGCCTGGGAGGGAGCAGGCAGAGTCAGGGATGCGTGGCTTAGGCCACGTTTCAGTGATGCCCAAAATGTCAGGCTTATAGAAGGCTGCTCAAGCTGTTAGCTCCACATTGTTTTGTAGGATGCTGCAGATGTTAAGGTGGGCTAATTTTAGGCCTTTGGCCGCCCCCCAGGCTGGGGGGGCTTGAAGGAGGCCGGGGAGGCTGGAAGACCCAGGCTGCTGGCTAATTGACCCATCCGAGCAAGACGGGGCCATGTCCCTGGGTTGTGAGCTGGCCAGATGTCGTGTACAGCGAGGGAGAGGACCCAATAGAGGGATAAACCGGGCAGAGTTGACCACAGCAGGCAGACAAGGAAGGAAGTTTTAGGGATGCAGGCAAGCAGTCAGGCAGGAAATGACCAGGAAGGGGGGCCAGGGCATGGAACTTGGGCTGCAGGTAGGGCTGGGAGTTGGAGGGAGCAGCGAATACAAGGTGGGAGGGGACTAGTAGTGAAAATGAAGGGAAGGTGAACTCTACTGTGATGGCTTACAGGAATTGAATGTGAAAGTACACGAGGAAGTAGAGATGCCCCCAGTGGTGAGACTGTATAGCTTGCCAATGGAAAAATGGGCTGATTTTCAGCCAACATGTGACCACTGCTATAAATTGGAGTGATGACCATGGGTGGTGGTGGTGGGGGTGCTGGGGCAGCCGGAGGGGCCAGAACCTCACACAGCACAAGCTCGTGTAGCGCAGGTAGCGAGGCAAAGATGACCAGGCCAGGCGTGCTGGCAATGTGGAGGCTCCTCAGAAAAAAACACAATTACAGTCCAAAGGTAGGAGAAACACCCAGAGGTTGGAAACAGGAGTCACTAAACAGCGTGCTCCACAGTTCTTGTAGCAGGGTTACCTTGTAAATTGGTTCGGTGCTTGGGGGTGAGGGATGGATGAGGGCCAATCCAGGCAGCCCTCACGACCTCGGATCCCTCGTCGGACCGTACACCCTGTAGAAGATAGGAAAATTAATATGAGCACTTTTATACTGTAGATAGATGGGGGAGGGGAGTAGAACTAGGGGTACGAGTGGTGGAGGGGACCAGGTTAGAGAACGTGGGCGGAGTTAGGGGAGAGCAGCTTAGGCAGGTACAGGCATATACAGATAGCTTCCCTACAGAGGTGACTCTGGTTTAACTTCTGTATTGAATTAGACACACCTTACTTTTAAGCCCTTAGCGAGTGAGTGATGCATAGACAAATTCAGCCCTGTATAAGTTGACAATAATCTAGCAAGAATACTGTAGGTTCGAACTTAAATATAACTTCCCTGTGCGGGTGACTTTTATAACATGCAAAATGGCAGGTAAAGCTATGTTGTAAGGCTACCTAGGCGATTAAAATGGCTGGCATAGAAGCGAGGCGAATATACAGCCGGAGTGGATGTAGCCGAACATAGGGTGCACAAAACTTTAAATTACAGCCCTGTGGTAGTGGCTTTGACATAAGAATAACATCCCAGTATTGCAAGGTGAGTATGCCACCCACGAGGCTTTTGAGCTTTAGAAATTACAGCCTTTAACACAAACAAAATGGCAGGTACAGGTAATTATAGCTTTTTAACACAAACAAACAAATAAAATGGCAGGTACAGCTATGTTATAGGCAACCGGCATGCACAGATTCGTGGCAACTAAGCAGCCCAGTTAAGGTAACTATCAGAGACGCTGGCTTAGGGCCTTGCACATTGACCTCTTAAAGTAAAAGCAGAATGGCTCATAAAACTGTGCTAGGGCTTAAGGCTTTTGTGTGAAAATGTGTGCACAGGCTTTTAGCAATTACGGCCCTTTAACACAAACAAAATGGCAGGTACTGGTAATTACAGCCTTTTAACACAAACAAAATGGCAGGTACAGCTACGGTTTAGGCAACCTCAGTAATTAAAATGGCATGCACAGATACGTGGCCACTAAACAGCCCAGTTAAGGTAACTATTGGAAAGGCAGGTTTAGGGCCTCGTACATTGACCTCTTAAAGTAAAAGCAGAAATGGCTCGTAGCACTGTGCTAGGGCTTGGAAAAAAAAATATCTCCATTCGTACGCCGACCCAGAACCTCGCACAGCACAAGCTCGTGTAGCGCAGGCAGCGAGGCAAAAGGCGACTGGGCCAGGCGTGCTGGCAATGTGAGGCTCCTCAGAAAAGTCACAATTACAGTCCAAAGGTAGGAGAAAACTCCCAGAGGTTGGAAACAGGAGTTGCTAAACAGCGCTCCACAGTTCTTGTAGTGGGGTTACCTTGTAGATTGTTGGTGCTTGAGGTGGGGGTTGGGGAGGCCAGTTCAGGCAGCCCTCGTGACCTCTGTCCCTCCGTCCAGGCCGTGCACCCTTGTAAATTCCTTCGGTGCTTTGGGGGTAGGGGTGGGGAGGGCCAGTCCAGGCAGCCCTCGCGACCTCGGATCCTTGCTTGTGGGACCATGCACCCTTATAAATTCATCGGTGCTTGGGGTGGGGCGGGAGGGCCAGTCCAGGCAGCCCGCGACTCGGATCCCTCGCCGGACCATGCACCCTTGCAATCTGGCCGGTGCTTGGGTGGGGTGGGGAGGGCCAGTCCAGGTAGCCCTCGCGACCTCGGATCCCTCGTCGGACCATGCACCCTGTAGGATACATGTTTTAGGTGTGGCCAGATGCAAGGGTCCTTGCTGCACATCTTCTGGGACTGTCCTTTGGTAGCTCCCCTATGGTCCCTAATTAAGGCTAAGACGGATCCCTTACTGGGTCTACAAGATGTATTTACTCCACAAATTTGTTTGCTCGGAGATTACTCAATGGTGGATGTGAAAGAAAGCATATACTATATTAACTTAATTTCACTTACGGTCAAGCACTTAGTATTAAGGCACTGGAAAGACCAATAAATTCTTACCTATCAAGAATGGTTCAATGACCTACTATATAACCTAAGAACTGAAAAAAATAATGCTAGTCTTAGGAATGCTCTTCCCTGTTATAACACAAAATGGGAGAAATTCCACACTTTATGGTCAATCACTCCCGCACATTAAACTGAGTGTTGTGGTCTCCATCCCTTGTTTGGACTACTACACTGCCCTTTGACTTTAGTGGTTTCAATTGATAAACTTTTTTTTGTTTTTCCATTGTATTCACTCAATTAACGGCTAGCACAAGACTGTTGATATGGCTCTAGGGAGGAGGGGAGGGGTTTGGGGGATGGGGGTTTTAATGGGAATAATTTTGGGGGAAGGAAGTGTGGAGGGTAGTTAGCTAGTAGTAGTTTACTAATTAGTTTATTTGATTTGCATATGTTTAATATACTGTGTCTTATTTGCTGTAATGAGTATGTATTGGGTGAAAAGAAATGTTTATTCAATAAAACATATTCAACTTAAAAAAAAAATAATTCTTTATCACCTGTGCACTCACCGCTCATCCCTCTCCCCTACTGTCCTCTGCTGCCTTTCCCCATCCCACTCACCCAAGGCTTCCACTTCCCTCCTGTCTCCCCTCAGGAAACCTTACTTGCCCTTTCCTCACTTAACTCTGCAGATTCCAGCCCCAACGGGCTTCACCCCAAACTGCTATGCATCTTAGCTCCTGCCTTTGCCTCTCCAATCTCTCACCTTCTGAAAGTCTCATTCTCCCTCAGAGCTGTCCCACAAGCCTGGAAGATTGCAAAGATTCTGCTTCTGCACAAAGGGCAACCTCTCCTCCCCTGCCAACTTCTGGCTTATCTCACACCTTCCCTCTCTCGCAAAGCTGCAGGACAGTATTGTCTACTCCAGACATGCCAACTTCCTTCATTCCACTGACTTCCTCTCCCTCTTCCAGCTTGGATTTCAGAAGAACCACTCCACTGTCTCCTCCTTGCCTTGTGTAGCTAACATTATCCTCACTGGAATGGATGAGGGACACATTACTGTGGCTATATTCATTGACCTGACCAAAGCCTTTGACTCACTGTCCCACATGCTTCTCATAGACAAGCTAAACTCAGCTGGCCTCTCAGCTCCTGCTGTTGGCTAGTTCCATTCCTACCTCACAGGCCAACAGTCGGTACAGGTGGGAGGTGTCCTGTCCCCTCCCCATCCTAGCTGGAGTCCCACAGGGTTCCATCCTAGGTCCTGTTCTTTTCTCCATTTTCCTCAATGACCTATCCTCTGCTTATGTCTCCTTGCACATCCACATGTATGCAGATGACATGGTCATTTCCACCTCTGACCACTCAGTCTTGGCTGAGGAAGGCCTGCACTAGCAAGACTTCCATAACATACTGCGTTGGTTCCACCCCAACCAACTCTGGTTCAACACCAAGAAAACAGTGCCCATGACCTTCAGCAGCAGCCAGGAACTAGTCAGGATCTCACTCTTACCTGTCTTCTCCATGCTAGATGGCACCCTGCTTGAAGTAGTCCCTGCTTTCAAGTACCTTGGTGTGTGGTTTGATAGTAAGCTGGACTTCTCTGCCCACATTGACGCCATCCACACCAAGCTCCAGCCCAAACTCAGTGCCTTGTACTGCAGTTAGGACTGCCTTTCCCTCAGGTCTGCTGGGAGCTGGTCCCCAAAATGGTTCTCCTGGTCTTTGACTATGTGGATCTAGTCTTTGGAACTGCCCCTTCCTTTTCTCTTGCCAGACTTGCTACCCTCTGCAAAGCTTTCTGTCATTTTGCTACCAACTCACCCACTCGTCCTCATCACTGCTTCCTCTACTTCTCCCTTTCCATCCTGCCACTCCCTTCATGTTACCAGTCCCACTGCGCCTCCTTGATCTCCAAATACTAGTTTGGGTCACTTCCTACCTGCCTCTCCTCACTCCTCTCCCCACCACCTCATCCTCCTACTCCCTTCACTCCAGGGATCACCATAGCTTCTCAATTTCTCCACCCTCACTCCTCTGCTGGGTGATCTCCTTTTTCCTGCTGTCTCCCCTCCCTCTGGAACCTCCTCCCCTTCTCTGTTCACCTATCCCCCTCTCTCCCAGCCCTTAGATTCCAGCTAAAGTACCTCCATGCTCCCTCCTGTCCCTGTCAACCCCCCATTGACTCTCCCTCCTCTCCCTCCCATCCTCCCCTCCTGCATTTTGCCTTTTCCCCAATTGATAAGGCTTTGCCAGTAGACTGATTCTGTATCTAAAGCACTGTCACCTTCTCTGACAGGCACTGTGCACTTTATTTAATACTTCCATGCTTGCTTTCTTGAATACAAGTCAATACTGTGCTACGTGGCATTGTTCACCTGCTTGTGCATCTTTTTTGCTCTGATATTTGTAAGTTGTCACTAACTGCATTCTGTTGTTTGTTGCGATTTTGTTCTTTCTGCACTTCCCCGTCCCCCAAGTTGCACCTAGAAATGAGCCTTGGCCCAGTGTGCCTTTACCAGTTACCAATTTTTAAATAAATAAACAGTCAAACAACAAGCAGGAGCACTCACAAGCCAAACAAGATATAAATACTGGAAATAGCTTTCCACTGCAGATGACGTTGGAATATCGAGCAGAGAGATACCAACTAATTCCCCAGTGCTTTGCAGCAGACACATCCTCAGGGGGGTACTAGACTGAATCAAACTGATGAGGGAGTTCAGCTTCGGTACAGGAACCTTAGTCTCCTGCATGATAGCATGGAGCACTTTTGCTGGCACCTCCAGGATGGGTTTATACTGGGTTACTAATACTGGATATAGAACAGAAGAAGGCATAACTGCCCATTATTACCATTCACCCACATCAGCAGGTCTAACTCAGTCCCTTGTTTAGTAGTAGATTGTCTATTTCCTTTTTAAAGATGTTCACAGAACTGCTAGAAACAATAACACTAAATACTCTATTCCAAATCCTGCTAGTTCGATGGAGAAAAGAATAGTATCTACTATTTTTCCTGGCTGTATCCATCTTTATTTGAAGTTTGTGTCCCCTTAGACATTCTGGTTTATCCTGAATGATTATACCCATTTCCTCCTTCATTTCAGGATCATTCATTATTTTAAACATTGTCAATAGATCACCCCTTATTCTCCTTTGTTCTAAGGTAAATAAACCTAAATGATGTAACCTGTCCTTATAACTTCAACCCCTAAGGGAGCCAATCATTTTTGTATATCTCTGCTGCACTCTCTCCATCCTGTCAATCTCACCCCGAGCACATGGATTCCATAATGGAGATCCATAATCTATATGTGGTCCGACGTATGTTCTATATAGGGGTAATAAGCATTCTTTGGTTTTATTTATAAAGCTCCTTTTATGTTCCTTATCATAAAGTTGGTCTTTTGAATCACTTTGGTCTGATGTAATTTCAAGTTGAAGTCTCTGTCTATCATCATTCCACAGTCTCTTTCATTTACAGCTATTTCTAATTGAATCCCATTGAGTTCATAACTCTGGTTATTATTACACTTGCCCAAGTGCATTATTGTGCATTTGTCCACAGTGAATGGCATTCTGTTAACCCTAAACCATTGTTCAATTTTATGTAGATTATTTCTCAACCTCTCGATATTTTCTGGGGTATCAACCAGTCCACCTAGTTTAATATCATTGGCGAATTTAACCACCCAGTTACTTATATTAGGCCCTATGAACAACAGATACGCGCCATGCGGAGGCGATGCGTGGGCAGGTGCGGAAGTGCTACAATACAACGATCGCGCAGGCCACCGCACAGCAGCATGCATGACTGGTGCATAGCGGGCATGCAACAAGCAGGTGTAGTAATACACAGCCACTGCACCATGCAGATACGCGGGGTGGAGCCGCAGACACAGGTGCATAGGCACACGTAATGCACATGCACAACGGCCCACGCGATGGAATGCTGCACAGGCCACGGTGCATAGGATATGCCAGGGAGAAGGTGGCATACTGGGCCACCCAACACACCACAGGAGTCTGCACAGGCCAACATGGCTTGCAGATTCACAGGCACAGAGGTGCCAGCACACCCACAGGGGTGACACACCGGGTGCACCAAGGCCGCAGCACAGCACCAGCAGTGGCACACAGCACCATGGGCACAAATGCCACCCGTATGCACCAGCGGCCATTCGTGATTGTGCATGGGGCATGCCACACTGGGCACACAGTGCAACAGTGCCACATGCAAATGGCATGTCCGCACCAGCGTCGCACTAGTGGCAATGGGGCGGCACAGCACGCACACCCCTGGGATACCAGGGATGTCCCAGGCCATGCTCTGCATGCCCCCGGGACATAGCGGACCAATGGAGGCAGAACAGCACAGTGGGTATGCCATGCAACATGGCAACAGGCATGCCACAGCACATGCAGCCAGCATGGCTGCATGGCCCAATGGCAGGTGACGGCACACAGCACCATGCATGGAGCGCCCCCGGCACCGAGTCCATGACCCTCTGAGGTGCACCCCTAGCACTGGGAAAATGGGCCATGTGTGCAGGATGCAGGATGGCCAACATACACACTGTAGCCTGAGTGGCACCTCCCCAACCAGCCCAGGCAGTATGGCACCCAGGCACCCCCAGTGCCCTGCCCCCGGAGACAAGTATGACACACAGGCTGGTAACAGGGACCTTTATTGCAGACAGTGGTAACACAGGCAGGTACACCCCTCGGCAACTGCCATCCCCACACCCACCTGCAGGCACCAACAGCACACAGTAAAATGTCAGTAACAAAACACCAACCGGCATCCCGCCCACCATGGCCTGTGCAAGGTCCCCTGGCACACCCTGATGCACAACCGGAGGAACGAGCAGGGCTGCATACAATCCATCACCCAAGATCCCCCCCATCCCACCCGCCCAGCATGCAGGCAAGCCCATCCACGGGTGGGGCAGACACATGCTACATGGGCAGGCAACCACTGGCAGGTGGGCCCTCAGGGTGTTGCAGCCACGGCCATGTTGGTGTGGATCGGCCACTGTCCTGCTCCTCCTCCGGCTCCTTCAATGGTGATGACTAGGCCCACCACTCTCCCAGGTGCAGTACCATCCTCCTCACAGGTCCATGGTACCACTGAAAGGCAATGGGACACACATCAGTACAGCACAGGGCCAGCGCATGGGGCGACACACGTAGGGCACATACAGGCATACCTACCGGTGAGGGGACATACACGTCCCAGGCCCTGTAGTCATCATTCTCAAAGAACAGATCACCATGGCTCTCTTCAAGATCATATAGCGGGGGCAGCCACTCCCTGAACCGCTGCCGCCGTGCAACTCTGGAGTCCACCATCATGTGCCTCCCATCCAGCTGGACCTGCAGGGTGAACTCAAGTCTGGCAGGCATGCCACCACGATCCTGTGCAGGGGAGAAGAGACACATGAGCATACAGAGCACCACTGCCAGGCCTGGGCCCCCCCCCTCACCACACACACCACTCACCCTGTCAAACATCCTGATGGACCACAGGGTGCCAAAGCCACCATTATCAGCACACGCATCCTCAGCAACTTGAAACAAGTGCAAGGGGAACATGGCCCTTTGCTTCACCATCCGTCCTGCCATGACACCTACTGCATGCACCACCACGAAGTGCACATGGCGCTGGCATGTGACGCTGGGCGTGACCCCACTGTGCGGACACACCCACACCTGGATGGGCCGGTGGAGGCCTGCCAGTACAAAGGAGGTGACAACAGCACATGGGCAGTACTGCACAGATCAGACTGATATAGATGCGAGATGTGTCCAGGCATGCTACTGCACTGTCCACCTACTGGAGGAAATAGCTCAATGAAGATGGGGATGACGACACCGGCCATGTGTGTTCCATGCCCACATAGATGCCTTGACAATGCAGAACACACATTGCATCGAGCGGTTCCACCTACCGTGGGACACCATCGCCATGTTGGGCAACACCATCCATGGAACGGTGGGGCCACGGACGTGCCGGTCATGCGCTATGACCGTGAAGACACAGGTGCTGGTGTGCCCTGGGCTACTATGTCACTGGGTCATTTCAGTGAGTCACCAGCGACACCGTGGGGGTGAACCAGGCCTCCGTCTCCAGAGCCATAGCACGGATGATAGATGCCCTCGTACAGCATGTGGGAGAGCACATCGCCTTCCTGAAAATGCCTACAGAGGTCAGGGCTATGAAGGAGGCATTCTATGACATGCACGGCATGCCGAACATCTGCGGTGTCATCGATGGGACACATGTCCCCATCTTCACACCTGCCGCCCATGAGGAGGCATACAGGAACCATAAGAGGTTCCACAGTATTAACTATCGGGTGGTCAATGACGCACATGGCATGTTCACGGACATGTGCACCAGGTACCCAGGCTCTACGCATGATGCCTACATCCTGGATGGCTCTAGCATGGGTGCATATCTCCATGACATGCACCTCGAAGGCTGGCTGCTAGGTGAGTCACCACAGCCATGCAGGGTGAGTATTGCACATGCCACAGGGCCTGCCACTGACATCTCTTCCCCCCCATGCAGGTGTCAGTGGATATCCACTGCGGAAAACACTGATGACACTGTACCATGCACCATCCATGCCTGTAGCGGTCACCTACAACACGGCACACAGACGGATATGGGCAGTCCTGGACAGGACCATCGGTCAACTGAAGATGCGCTTCAGATGTCTGGACCACACCGGAAGCAAACTCATGCTGTGCCCAGCAAAGGCTTGCAAGGTGTTCATGGTGTCTGCCATGTTGCACAACATCACAAAGCGTGCAAATGTGCCACTGCTGGCTGATGCCCCTGATGAACTGCGTGACGATGGGAATGATGATGCTGGGGCAGCGACCACCAGGGTCAGGGGTACGGTGGGTGGCCATGTGGCCTGGCTGGCGCTCGTGCAGGGCACATTCATGCACTGACCGCACACCTTGCATGGGGCGGGTGCATACTGCGGTGGCCATGGCACTGGAACCATGCAGGACGGTGCCTGGCCACTGTTGCAGGGTGTACGGCGCAGTGGCCCTGCACAGCATTCCGATGTGGCCTGCCAGCGCACAATATGGTGAGTCATGCCTGAGGTGCTCCACATCGAGGTGGGGAAGTGTGGGTTTGCTGGGCTGCATGTGGCCATCGCGGGGCGGGTCCTGGCGGTGCGCCTGTGCATGGGCTTGAATACCTGTCTCTGTGCCATCTATGGGGCATTGCACGGCAGCTACCCACGGTGCGGTGCGGCAGAACTACCCCGTCCCCGCCAGACCCATACGGTCCACGAGACGTGCCAACGCCCTGCTGCCCAGCCGCCATGCAGGTGGGCACATCCATTACCCACTGCCTCCATGACACCTGCCACCATCAGCAGTGTTGTGTTCCCGCCATGCACCGTGGGCCTGTGTGTCCTCGATGTCCATGCCCATCAGTGCGCATGTGCCATGGGTGTCTGCAGCCCGTTGGACGTGTCCATGCTTGGGATGCCATGCTCCACTGACCGCATGGTGTCACCGGTCCCCCCATGCCTGGCGTGCCTCTGGGTGCTGGCACATAACACTCGATTTCCACGACTGTGAATCATGCGGGTGGGACCTCGCCAGTCCTGTTGTGTGTGTGCTGCAACAGCTCCTGCATGCCCTCCAGTGCGACTTTATACCTGAGTACAGTGGTATGTACGTTCCGCTGCACCACTGTCTGTGCCTCCACTGCGGCAGTTGTCCTGTGTTGTTCCCCCAGGTGATCCCTCTCCAGCTGCTGCAGTTGCCGGTACTGCTCCTCTACATAGGGCTGTGGCCACGGCGGATGTTGCCATGTCCAGGTGCGATCCAGGGGCCCGTCGTCCCTGCTGTCACTGTGTGGCGGCACTGCTGCATGGTGGTGTGTGGTGGCAGGGGGTCCTGCAGACTCTGTGTGTGTGCCAGGGTCCCTGTGTGGTGGCGGGTGTGTGCACATCGCGTCATGTGACACGGGCACCGTCTGCTGCATGTCCGTCCCTGCTGCTGTGTTGCTGCTGGTCCTGCTATCCTCCTCCTGTGGGTTAGTTGCACTGTCCCTCTCACTGGCCATGTCCTCCTGTGTCTCTGGGTCTGCTCCTGTATGGGTGCAGGGGCTATGGTTAGTTTGCTGCACATGGTTGCTGTCCCCTTCCACACCAGGCCGTGCATACTTACCCCCTTCGTCTGCTGCCTGGTCCATGGTCTCCGGCGCAGCCACAGTCAGTGCTGCCGGTGTCCTGTCCCTGCTCCATGCCACTCCATGGTGCCCTGGCCCAGTGCAGCGTGTGGTAACAGTGCAGTGGGTTACATGAGCTGTGGTGCCGGTGGGCTGGTGCAGATGGCTGTGTGCGGCGTGCCTCACCTGCCATCATGTCCATCCCTTCCGCTACTCCATGGATGGCAACCGGCATCAGTGTCTCAGCCACCAGTCGCTCCAGGGGTGTCAGCCAGTTGTCCATGCTTGGTGGCCCCCCTCCGTCCCACTGCGTGCACCCCGCAGATGGTTAGCTTACACTTTACCACTGCCCTCAAGTCCTGTCACTTGTGCTTAATTGCCACCAGGGTCCATGCCTCAGGCCTGTATGTCTAGCCATAGCCTGGCCTTTACCTCCGCTGGTGTGTTTGGGGCCTCTGCACTGTACAGCCTGCTGTAATGCTGGTGAATGTCTGTGACCATGGTGGTGAGCTGTCTGCTGCTGAAGTTTGCAGCGCGGGATCGGCTCCCGCCCCCTCATCCATTGCCATCCTCCCTGTTCTCTGCTCCCTCCTCTGCATCCACCTGTGGTTCCACCATCGCATCCTGCCGGCTATGTTGTGCGGCATTCAGCACTGTGCCCAGGGTGTGCCATCACTTTATATGGCTGGGTCAAGGGGCATTCCCGCATAGTGTGGGTCCTCCCACTCCGCCTGCGTGGTGCACTGTGCAGCCCATCTGGCCCTACCCACTGCCTGCACCTGCCTTTGTGCATGCCCGGCGTGGCCACCGTCCGCTTTCGCGGTGCACAACTTCTTTCGCCGCGCTATGTCATTTGCTGTCATATTTCCCGCTTTCGCCTCACAGGGCTCCTCATGGTGAAGATCACTAATATAAAGGGCAAATAGTACCAGTCCCAAGACTGAGCCCCGCGGCACCCCGCTTGTAACTTCTCCATAGTCTGAGCATATACCCATTACTCTAACCTGCTGTTTCCATTCATTTAACCAGTTATTTATCCATTTAACTAATCTGCAGTCAATTCCTAATTTTTCCATTTTGTCTAACAGACTGTTATGCGAGATCTTATCAAAGGCCTTTTGAAAATCCAGGAAAAACACATAGTAGGGATGTTGTCATGTATACTTTTGTTTACATGTTCGTAAAAACAAAGCTGATTAGTTATACAAGCTCGATTTTGTTTGAACCCATGTTGTTTTTGATCATTATAATTTATTATGTTCCGATTTTTTTCTATTTTCAATTTCAAGAAACTTTCTGCTATTTTATATAGGATCGATGTCAAACTTACTGGTCCATAATTTGATCTGAGTGCTCTGTCACCGTTATTTAATAATGGGACCACAGTGGCTAGCATCCAGTCTTTTGGCACTACCCCTGTAGCAAAGGAAGCATTATATATAGGATAGTATATGGCTCCCGATACATAACAAGGCTATTCTCCAACCGAGTAGTTACTGTGGCTACTGCTGACCTCAAGAGCGGCTCGAGGAGGTCTAACAGTAACATGTAAACTACGAGGTTGAAAAATATCATCATCAGGAGCCATACACTTTTCTATATAGTGTATGGAGCACAGATTGTGCTTTGCTATGAAAAAAGTCCCACACTAGATATCAGTTAAGTTAAACTTTTCAGGCAGCATTTACTGTATCAGAACAAAAACCAACAGAAATTACACAAACAGTACACTACAGCTCCATCAGCCCGACTCCTGCAAAGAGATAGGGAGAGGGGACAAAAAAACATTAAGAATAATGGCAGAAAAAGAGCTGATTACTTATGTTACAGCAGTCAAAGACAATCTAATGCATCTTGCGGTTTGAAACATCTGCCGTTTAATGAGCAACTTCCCCAGCCCTCAAAGATCGGGAACCATACTACTGAGTATACAGAGTGCAGAACCTACAGAGGTATGTGAAACTAATGACAGTGCTCACTGGTAATTTTGTTTTTAATCAAGGGCTGCTTTTAAAACCTTTCAGTTGCTCATTTGTGTTTTCAGGATGTCGCACGACAGGTAGCTAAACTAAACACTTGTTTTGAAAATCGCGGGCATGCCAGTATGATGTACCTAGTGCAGCAGAATGAAAAGTCATTCTGCTGCACTACAGACATCACTACTATAGCAGAATGATGTTTTTGGCACCATTGAAATCCATACTGAACAGCACTTCTCCATACACTATATAAAAATGCAAGAGGTTTAGAGATTAGGGGCCAGATATTCAAAGCTTTGTGTGGTTAGCAAACAGTTTGCATGGGATTAGCATGGGTCTGCCATATTCAAAAGGCCAACTAGCGCGCGCAAACAGCAGCAGCACTGGGCAAAGCATGATGATATGCAAGGGGCATAGTGAACATGAATAAAGGTGCTATGAGATATTCAGCGACTAGCGCCGCGCTAAGGTGTTTAGTGCAACATAGCGCGACCCTTAGTGAGGTACAATTTACCGCCCAGGAAAAGCTGGTCTTAACCCTGGGCAAACAGCTTTTCATGTCATTGGTGCATTGCATGGTGTTTGTGTGGGATTTACGTGGCTTGCGAAACCCTAACATAGGAATATGACACTTAGAAAATGCCAGACATGGAGGACACATGCTGCTCACTGCTGGTACCACCATGATGCCAGCAGCTGCCACCAGTCTCAGCCAAGCACAGACAGTGAGGGGTGATCTGACCCACGGGGGACAGCATGGTAGTGTGACCATATAGCACACACCTGCAGACCATATGTCTGTGGTGCCAGCACACACATGCAGCACTGTGGGCATGGTGACCAGTGAGGGGAGGGTGTACGGGTGGCCAGACCGCACCACAGCCCATGTGTGGCCACAAGGCTGGGACACATCACGCAGTGCACATGGGCCAGTAGTGGGAATTCACCACCACCTGTGTGCCTGTCAGATCTTACATGCCCCCCAGCCACCTACCACACAACTGTACAGATGCCACAGCACACACAGGCGGTCATGTACATGACACTGTGTGCATCCCATGCCACAGGTGCAGAATCTGTGGATCACACAACAGCGTAATAGTACTGTCCACTGTCAGGAATTACCTGCAAACAGGGCCTGTCACTGTGTACAGTGCAGTGGTCATCAATGCCCTAGATACCATAGGCATTGCTGTGTCCCTCGCACTACCAGCCCCCTTGCTACTGTAGTGTCTGCTGTGCACTGTAGCATGACCTACAGTGTGACGGTGGCATGCAGCACCACCACCACCTGTGCCTATACTGTGTTGTCCCCTAGGGTGCGATATGCTATGCTATGCTGTACTGTACACATGTAGCCTGCAGCTATCATCATGCACTGCCTGACTGACCTACAGATGGAGCTGCGGTCGGACCTGGCCAGCCTCTGAACTTCCAGACTGACCTACAGGTGGAGCTGTGGAACCCTGCAGTAACGCTGGGCAAACCGCATGCAAATCAGGGCATGATGAGATGCTAATGTGGCTGTTTGCCCAGAGTCTATCTAAGTAGGCTCATTTGCATGTCACTTTTGAATATGGCAAAGTTTAGTGTCGGGCTAACGTGTTTGCACTGGGCAAACTGCTTAGCTCCATGCTAAAGCCACGCTAACGTGTTAGCGCTGCACTAATAGTTCGGGGAATATTTTACAGTTCTGATCACTGTTCTTTCACATCTGCTGCTGCCTGCAGCTGTACCAGGTCCACGCATTTGCTGGCACACACATTGGCCACATAGTACCTCTCTACCTAACCTCACGTCGCTGTGCACTGTGTTGTTGTTGTGGTTTGCACTTCCTGGTTGCTATATTCAGTGCTGTCATATTCCAGGGTTATGGTTGCTCTGCACTCCCAGCCCAGTTTGCATGGCCTCTTTCCCAAGCTATATTCAGAGGCTGTTTGCCCCGGGCTATTCCTTTTGAATATAGCTTGCTTTGTGCTCTGGGCTACGTTTGCCCGCCAGGCAGTGTTATCTAAGCCCAAGGGCAAAGTTTTGAATAGCTGGCCCTTGTTCTCTTACTTCCCTTAGTAGTCCAGGATGCAGCTGATCTGGACCTGCAGATTTGTGTGGTTTTAGTTTTTTTTAGGCATTCTTCAACATTATTAGCACTTATTTCAAGTGAAAGATTTGGGTATACATTATGTACAGAACGTATTCTAGCCTGATTATTTTTATCAAACACAAAACTGAAATATTCATTAAAGGTTTCAGCCATATCCACTGGTGTTTTTAATTCTACCCCTAAGTTTCTAAGTTTATTTATCCCTAGTTTTCTCTCCATGGGCTGGTACCAGTGCCTCCTTTTGTCTGCCTGTCAGGTTTGCTGCCCATCAAGGAAGTCTTCCGCCCTGATGCTCCTGCATCCTCGCCTGGGTCAGGCAGATTTATTGGCAACATGAATCAATGCACCATCAGCGACCAACATTTTATAATCTCAGCTTACCATCTTTTTCTTGGCCAAACAAGCGCCATGACTTTGCCCCCAGGGACATTTGGCCCATCCTGGAACTTTAGATGGGTCTGGCTTAGCTCTTCCTGCACCCCCACCCCCATGGCTCCAGTCAAATTAGGGCAAGTTCCTCTGCACTAGGAGTGGATTTAAAGGACAGAATAGGCCTTGTGGCAGGGTCCACTATAAGAATAAAGGAGAAACAGGTTGCAGCGTGTCCAGGAAGGTATGGTTGTGCTGGTACAGGTGGCCAATCCAAAGACCTACAAAGGAAACAGAAAACTGCAAACTGGAACAATAGACATCAGGATGCCGAGTATAATGCAAAAAAGGTTTATTTGACTCCCATGTGGAGGACTAGCAAGGGGTTTGGTAGTCCTCCACATGAGAATCAAGCTCATTTTTATCCGTTATATTGGCATCCTGATGTCTATTTTTCCAGAGGGTTTTTTTTTTTGTGTTTCCTTTGTCCACCATGATATTATCCTGCTGGTTTTGGAGTATGTGGTTTACCATGCCACCCTCAAATCCACCCTTATAAGATTGAACCCCCTTCCATTTCTGATGTTTCTCCCTTACCTGCCCTCCTAATACTCTCCCCAAATTTCTCTCTCCACTCTTGAATATCCATGCCAATCCCACTGCTCCTTCCTTACTATATACTGGTTCTCCTTGCTTATTTGTTACCATTGATCACTCCTCCACCAGTCCGTCCTTTCCTCCTACTCCCTTTACTTGTCCGATGCTCGTTCTTTCTCCTTCCTCTCCCTATTTGTTGCTACTCCTTATCCCCTCTCTCAAAGTCCTCACAAGTCCTCGGAGATCATTTCTCCTCCTCCTATGTTTGCAATTAGACCTCCGACACCCCCCCCCTTTACCTTTCTTTCACCCACCTTTTCTCTCCCCTTTCCTACACTTATCCTTATTTATAAGACTAATTAAATATTCATGAGCCTAGCAAGGCTCCTGATTTGCTACTGAATCTATCAAGAACGTCTTAGAAATGACCAATCTGGCTGCCAGCAGATTCTATGTGGCACGCCACTCCACTCAAAACTTGTGACTAAGTGAAAAAACAGGTAAAAATGAATGCTGTTATTGCGATTAGACTTACAGTTGCAATAATAACCTCAAAGTCAGTCATTTCCTTGGCTTAACCACCAGCTGGAGGGAGGTGGCCCTCAGCTGTGCCTCAGGCCACCAATCTCCCAAATGGTCATTAATCCCTCAGAAATGACCAGCTTCTCAGTCGTTATTGCTTAAGTAGCTCTTCCCCACCTCCTGACTCACTGTGCCCCTTCTTCCCTGTAGACACTGAGCCACTTCTGCCTTAGGTCCCTGTTGTTTTTTTTTTTGTTTGTTTTGTTTTCTTTTCTTCTTCTTTGCTCCACTCTACGTTATTCCCTAGTCCCTTTTTCATGAAAAGGGCTCATCCCCGCTCCTGTTTCTTTGTTTAGTGTTTTGTGCCGTTTTATTTGCACCATGTTTGTAAATTTTTGGGGGAGAGGAGATTCTTTTTATTCACATAGGCCACCAGCCAGAACTCTTTCATTGTAAACTTTATTTGTATTCATTTTTTAAACAAAAAATAAACTCTCTGTATTGAGTCAACTAACACAGAAAAGAAAAAATGAGAAGAAAAACAAATATATATTTCCAATTATTGCAGTCCTAACTAGGGAGATTCAAAAATTCATATAAAGCAACTAAGAAGTAAAAGAAGTATCAACACTTTACAAATGCAGTTTCATGGAAGGTGTAACAAAACATTACATTCCAGCAGCAAAATTAAATATTCTTCAGTTAAAAAAAAATTAAATTAGAAATACTAGAAACTGCAAAATCTCATCTCATTCAGGCTAAATACAATATACTGATTTTCATATTGTCAGCTCATTACTGTCTCCCATAACTTTAACATTAAAGAAAATACAGAGAAAACAGAGGTCAAATAAATTAATATTTTTAGTAAAACATGTTTACTGAAATTTGTCTGCAACTTTACAGAGGTACATCATTTAACAGCAGTAAGTACAGCGGCTTTACACAGAAACACAGAATGTGTCAGCAGAAAAGTACTGGTAGACCCATCTAGTCTGCCCAATTTTCCCTGCCTAACACTATACCCTGAACTCTACTTAGTCACAGGAGTCCCCCACCTCCCTACCACTATTTATTAAACCCATGTGCCTATCCTATACATGTTTGAAGCTCCACACTGTCTTCGCCCCCACCACCTCTTCGGCAGGCTGTTCCAGTCATCCACCAACCTTTCTGTGAAGCAGTATTTCGTTGCATCCTTCTTAAACTCCACCCCTTAAGCTTCACAGCATGCCCCCATGTTCTAGTTCTCCTCCTCCTTTGAAAGAGACTCCCCATCTGTACCTTGTTCACCCCCATAAGGTACTTATAGATCTCAATCATGTCCCCTCACATTCTCCTCTCCTCCAAGGAGCACATGTTGAGCTCCCAGAGTCTCTCCTCATATGATTTCTCATGCAACCACTGCACCATTTTAGTAGCCCTCCTCTGAACTGCTTACATCCTCCTGTCAATGTCCTTGCAGAGCTGCAGCCTCCAGAACTGGACACTGAACTCCAGGAGGCATCTCACAAGTGGGCGATACAAAGGCAACACCACCTTTCTTCTCCTGCAAGAGATCCCCCTCCCTATGCACCCCAGTATCCAGCTTGCCTTGCCTACTGCCCTATTGCACTGCCCTGCCAAATTGAGATCGTCAGATATGATCAATCCAAGGTCCCTCTCTGGCTTGGTAACTATAAGTACCTCCCCCCCATGGGTTTTTCCACTACAGGTGCATGACTTTGTACTTTTTGGCACTGAAACCCAGCTGCCAGTCCTTAGACCACTCCTCTAATTTCCCCAGATCCCTTTGCATTCTCTCCACCCCTACTGGGTGTCTACCTTGTTGAAGATTTTTGTGTCATTTGCAAAGAGACACACCTTCCCCTCAAGTTCCTCAACAATGTCACTTATGAAGACATTGAAGAGAACAGGGTCCAGTACTGATCCCTGTGGGACTCCACTTGTCACTCTCCAGTCCTCTGAGTGACTACCATTTATCACCAACATCTGCCTCCTGTCTTTCAACCAGTTTTATACATCAAATCTATAAAAATAAAGAAACATGGAAGAAATAGTACAGAGGTCAACTATAGTGCTTAGATGGACAGGAATAGAAGTAGAATACACAAATGTAGCAGTACAGTTCATATTATATTCAGAAATAGCAGTACATAGGCTAATGTGCGATCCCACATTGGCTGCTGTCTAGGGAAAGCCCCCCTTTCTACGGCCTTCTCAAGGGGCACCACAAGACTTGGAATAGCTCAGCTTTACCATATGCGGAGAGTTGGATTCTCTCTAGCTGTAGACAGTCTCTTAGATTGTTGGCCCATTGTTGAATTGTTGGGGAAGTAGCAGTTAGTTAGTTCTGTCCTGTTGTTTTTCTAGCATTCACTAGGGCCATAGACCATAAATATAGGCCATGTTTAAAGGGACACTGTCAACCCCATTAGGCTTTAAAAAGTCCCAAGTTTAAAAAAAAACTTTTTATGATTGTTCACATTCTGCAGAGATTGATTATGTAAAACGTAATTTGATTCTGATTCATCTTTTCTTGTAAAAACGTGAAAAACAGAGTACCCAGCATACTGGGGTTACCACGCAAAAACATGTTTGTTTACATTCCCTTGATCAACTCCCATTGCATTTTTCCTGGACTTGGGAACACCCACAGCACAGTCTGGCCACTCATGATGCAGTGGGAGGAGAGGAGCTCATTGAATCATGAGTGACTGCACTGTTTGGAGGCGTTCCTAATGTTAAAGAAGTATGTTATACGAGTAGCTCAAGGATTTGACACAAAATAAGGTTGAGTATAATTACAATATTAGCATGCGTTTCAGTACTACTAAAAACGTAAACAGATAAAATAACTAGCAGCATCAATGAGTTTTAGAGAACAGAAGCAATCTTAAAATATTGGGTTCTACCTAGAAATAACAAGACGCAAAAAAGGTTGATAGGGTCCCTGTAAGGTGTTGCTGGCTGGGTCCACCCCCCTCCCCCCACCCACACAGAAATTCCAGTGGGGAGTTTGGTATATACTGTACCTACCAAGTACCTTAGCTATGATGTCATGCATGGAGTTCAAGAATACAGAGATTTGGGGCACATCAGTACCATGTGGAAACAAGCATTTGTCAATGCGGAACATTTGATGCTTGTTAAACAATTTTTTTTTTATTTTAACCCCAACTTTTGAAGATACGTGTTATAGGATTCACCTTGTAGACATGACATGTACCATTTATAGTATATTGGCCAAAGTGTCATTTCCCACCAGAGGTGTGAAAACACATCTCGTCCAGGATTTTAAAAACGACACGTCATGTTTATGAGGCGGTGTGGAAAAATGACAGTGTTGAAAGTTTAGAGTCAAAATATTGAAAATTTGCAAAGTTATGAGTGAACGCTGAAATAGTGTAATGTTCAGTCATAACCTGGGCATTTTTTATTGGAAAGTATTAATTAGATTTTTTCAAACTCTAGTGATTACAAAGCATTTTAGCTCCACTTACACAGACCTTTGCTGGTGAAGATGTGGTTTACCGGGGACTCACCATCACATATTTTGGGCTTCCCTTTGTTGGTGAGATTCTGGCAGGCAGTATACCTGGAGTTCCAAAGATTGACAGGACTCACTATCCCTTTTACATTCACAGAATTGATTTTGGGATTCTCCACTCTTCTTGCTTGCCCGAGTAGAACCAGATGCCTAGGTCAGATTTTACGAGTGGATGCCCTCAAGTGTATCATGGCCACATGGCTGTCCCCCAACCCGCCCACCATAGAACAATGAAGAAGCAGAGCGGCAGACATAGAAAGGATGGAAGGGATTACTGGTCAACTACAGCTTCAACAAGACAAATTCTTAGAGATATGGCGCCCTGGCACCAGTCAGAGGCAGTGGTGGAACCTATTCTACTGTAAAACAGCTTTGTTAGCATTTTATAGAGTTTCTGGGGGGAAGGGATCACACATCCATATGAGTATATAGTGATAAGGATAGGTAAAGTTGATCTGTTATTTGATTTACTGTTTCCAGTGACATTTTATTATACAGCAGCATGAGTAGTTTAACACATTGCTCTCACGTGCAATTGGTGAAACAGTTAACCTTGAGTCAGATTTATTTTTAGTAGCAATTTTGGAGCCCCTGTGATCCCACTTTACCTAGTTATAATCTGGAACGGTATTTTAAAAAGTAGGTCCTTTACCTTGGCTACCGAATCACCGCAGGAACCTCTGTGAAGTACTCAGACCCTTAAGTTGTGCTCCCTTAACAAGGGCACTTATTACAGCTTTGATTATTTCTTATGGTGATGGTCCCTGAAGGCATATCGCCTCCATTTTTTTATTAACAGGAGAGACTGAACTGCTCATGGAAGGACGCTACACAAGAATCCCTTTTTCTTTCTTATTTGTCTTTTTACTGGCTATTCACAAGGCTTCCTAAATTACATTATCAGCTTTTTGGTCATATAATGTAAAGAGGGTCACCTTTTATTTGATTGTACTGACTGCTGTACACATTTTTGACTAAAATAAACTGAAGTTATAAAAAAAAATAACCTGGGCATTTTATCATATTTGTATGCCACATTTTCAGCATAGCCTTCTAATTACTGTACCTCATCTAATGAACCTGGTGGGTGAAAATTTTAAAATCCCCACCAAAATGTCATTCTGCATTACCAAAAGGTAATTCCGCACCACAGATACAAAAACACATTTTGGCCAGGATCTGAAAAATGACAGCTGTCACATTCATGAGGTGCTGTGAGGAAATGGCTATGTTAAAAAATTGGGGTCAAAATATTGAATATTACCAAGTTACGGGCCTGTGTTCATAAATTTCAATACAGGCTCATAACTTTGTTGTCTTTTAATATTTTTATGCCACAATTTCAACATAGCCTCCTTATGGACCCACTTCATGAACAAGGGAAGAGAACATTTTCAACTCCTGCTCAAAAGATGATTTTGCGCAGTGACCACAAAATCACCTTTTGGAACAGATTTGCCCAATTTCACTGCCATTATTCATGAGGTAGGGTCCTAAAAAGGCATGTTGAAAATTTGGGGCAAAAATATGCAAAAGTGGCCAAGTTATGCCACTATGTTCAAAACCCCATTAAAATACATTGAACAACATACCTGATTTCCTCAGTTTGTGATCCGGTTTTGAAAAATGAAGACATGCCTGCGGTTCACAGAGGATTATGGCGTAAGATGCCCAGTGGGTAAGTAAAGGCTTTGGGGGTGGGGGTAGGGTGGGTGCTGAGTGAGAGGGTCAGGTGGGGGAGCAGCTAGAGGGTGCCAGCAACAGACATTGATGGGTGGTTTTCTTCTTTGCAATATATATATATATATATTATGGTAGCACCATAGTTAGAGTTGAGTAGCACTTTTAAGGTTAAAGGGTCAAATTTTGCACCTTAATAACTTTGCCACTGTTCAACAGATTTGCCTGAATTTTGGAATGCATAATCAAAAACAACATATCTTGGGATCTGTCAAATTTTGTACTGGTTGAATATACGGCTGCGGAGTTATTAAGTGTGATCTGCGTGCGCGTTTACGGTTTCTGGTGAATTCTTTGCTCGCGCCTACAGGTCACATGGTTTGCGGGACTGGTCCAAAAACTTCAGGGAACATGCGGCCAGGGTCCCCAATGTGCCTTTTGAAGATTTTGTGAAAAAATATTAAACGGTTAAAAAGTTATTCAAAAAACAAGTTTCCATTATAAGTCAATGGGAAAAGTTAACAAAAAGTTTGACAGTGTCGCAAATGCACCTTTTAGTGTCGCAAATGGCCCTAGTAGTGTTGCAAATCTGCCATTTTACTTGGCATTTAAAATTGGGACCATCTAGGGACACAATTCTTTTTGTGTTTACCTAGTCAGACCCTGAGGATGCTAAGCATGTCTTTATTTTGGCGTCAAACACCCTAGAAATATGTTTTTCAAATTTCTGGAAAAAGTAGTGTCGCAAAGTAATGTCGCACTCACGACACTTTCACAAATTTTTGTGAAAGCTTTTGCAAATGACGATGCTACTTTTTCAGACTATGGCCCAAATGACAGCAGTTCTTTGCTACCCTGCTGCAAAAGAACGGTTTGGTCTTTTGAGTTGAAATTTGGAGGGAAGGCAGCCAACATCTCACAGATGTGCCTTTTGGTGGTTTGGTGAAAAAATATTGCATGACTGCAAAGTTACAATACTCTGAAGTTGGCATTTTTCCCCATAGACTAACATGGTGGCGCACGGCCGCTTTCGGGGCTCGTGATCTTGAAAGATGATGAAAACAGAATTTGTTGCGCAGATACATAGCCCTAGCAAAACCTAGCCAGGAAAATCATGATTTCTGTGAAATTTTATTTTTTTTTCCACGTCATGCGTTTGCTGAGATATTAGCGATTAAGTACTTCCAATGCTCGTTTTAAGCTTCGATGCCCATTACAATGCATACATTCTTTGTACGCACTGTGTTTCTCTATGCACCTGTTCGGCAAAAACAGGGTATGCACTTCTGTTACTGTTACAGTTACTGTTTTCACTTGCGTTTCTGTCCTCGTTTGTGTTACCATTCCCGTGTACACCACCGTGTGCGTTACCCTTTGCATTGTCATTTGCGCTTGCGTTTTCGTTACTGTTACCATTTGCATTTCCACTACTGTTTCTGCTTGTATTTTTGTTTGCGTCACCATGCGCATTGCCATTTGTGTTTCCAGCAGCCCTTTCATTTGTGTTTCTGTTTCTCTTTCGTTTTGCATCTTCCTTGCTGTTACTGTTACCATTTGCATTTGCAGTTGCGTTACTGTGCCCGTGCACATTACGGTTTGCATTTCCATATGCACTTGCATTTCCTTTTCTGTTTCTGTTTCCTTTGCTGTTATTGTTGCTGTTACCGTTACCATTTGCATTTACAATTGCGGTACTGTGCCTGTGCGGGTTTCGGTTTACGTTTTCACTACGCGCTTCGTTTCCCATTTCTGTTTCTGTTTCCTTTAGCATTATTCTTCATGTTAACTTTACCATTTGCATTTACAATTGTGGTACCGTGCCTATGCGCGTTACGGTTTGCGTTTACATGTGCGCTTGCGTTCGCGTTTCCGTTTCTGTTCCCTTTCACGTTCTTTTTGCTGTGACACTTAACATTTCCATTTAAAATACTGCTGCCATCACTGTTCGCATTACCAGTTGTATTTTCATGCATGCTTCAATGTCCGTTTGCGTCACTGTTCACTTCCATGTCACTTTGCGCTTGCGTTTCCATTAACGTTTCCTTTACCATTTACGTTTGCGTTACCATGTGTGCCACTGTTCGCGCTTCTGTTTGCATTGCTGTTCCTGTTACTATGTCACAAGACATCACATGGCGACTTCAGGCCCCGAGCTCCTGCCGCCACATTACATTCACTATTTCTCATCATCATTCTCAAAAAGAAGGGAAATTAGAGGCAAAAAACTCCGTTTTAATGCATCAGTTAGGGTTGTTCCACTGCCATGACAGCGAGGAAATTCAGTGTTAGGGTTAAGCCCCCTTGGACCCCCAGCCCACCCCACAACCGGCATCGGAGTGCGCAATGGGGTAGTCGGCCCCAACTCTCACCCCATTCTCCTTTACCTCAGCTTCTTTACACTTGTGATGGGGTGAGAGTTAGTGCCGATGACCCCATCTTGCACTCTGATCTTTGATTGCGAGCCTACAAATTCTTTGATCATGAGGCGGGACCAGATGGCAAAACCCCATTCTTCTTTCGAAAAATAACCATATAAATTTTCCCATAGACTTATAATGGGAACTTAAAACTTTAATAACTTTTGAATGGATTAATATTTTTTCACCAAACAAAAAGTGGCATGTTTCTTGTTAAGCTCTTTCCAACATGCCAAGTTGCAGGTGGCACACCACATAACGGCTGCGCAGCATCATGGACAAAATCAAAAAAAATGCCCACAAAACTGGCGAAAAGTGCATTTTTCAGCATTTTGGTGAGCAGAAACCGTAAGTCCAACCAAAATGAAATTTGGCAAATCAAGAGATCTACCGTGCTCCACTGTGCATACCAAATTTCATGCAAATCCATTGAACAGGTGCAAAATTATTAACGCACAAAACTTGAAGTTTAAAATAGAAGTGGCTTCATAACCCTAAATATAGGGGCATGACCGCACCCCTATAATATATATTTTCATTGCAAAAACATTATTAATGCATCAGTTAGGGTTAAAGTGACAAAAGTGGGGAAATGAGATGTGGGTTGAATGCTAACCCTCCCCCATCACCACCTACCCCATCCTCCACACACTCAACAGACGCAGGCCATGGGGTCATCAGGTCAACTCTCACCCCATTCCATGTGCAAACAGGTTGACATGCTACAGTAAAGGAGAATGGGGTGAGAGATAGGCCTCATGACCCCATGGCACACCCCAGCATCTTTAGATGTGTGGAGGATGAGTGGGTGGGGTGGCAGGGGAGGGGTTAGGGGCTCAACCCTAGCATCTCATTTCCCCACTTTTTCACTGTAACCCTAACTGCGAAGATTTTGCAATGAATTTCCTTATTTTTTGGAAAAGTGTAATGTAACTAGTAAATAGTATGTATTGGTGGGAGCTGCCCATTTGTGCACAATGATATGCATCTGTGGGAGTGTGGCCCCTCCAGGCCCTGTGCTCTCACTTACACATAACAACAGAGCCATACAGTAGCCCTATAGGCCTGAAAAGGAACCCTTGTAACACTAATTTGCCAATATCTCAGTAACCGTACAGCCTATGAAACAAATTCCACTGCAGTTGTAATCAAGACTTTTGAAACCTCCATGCATATTTAGTCCATCTCAAAGCTGAACAAAGCTGTGGGTAGAGAAAAATCAGTATCATGCATCGTTTCCAAGATATGGGCACCAAAATTCACTACGGGTGCTGCAATGTTATGTGTGGAGAAAAATCTCAACCTAATGATGGCATATATTTGTAACCAATTAACTTTCTAACACCTAAATAGCATGATTCACATATTTGGGGCATCCCCTTTATACCGTGCAAATTTCAAGTCAAAAGACAAAACCGTTTATTTACAGTGCAGTGGCAAAGTTTTTAAAATTCTAGTTCGCGAGGTGTCAAAATCCCTGTTCACAAGGTCAGTCCCCATTCACGAGCTGTCAAAATCTCCATTCACGAGTAATCCTTGATCATCAGAATTTGGCCATCTGGTCCCCAAGTCACGAATGGGGATTATGTCAGCTTGCGAAAGGGGACTGGCTCGCGGGTGAGGATTCTGACAGCTCACAAACAAGGAACTGAAAAACCAATCCCCTTTCGTGAGCTGACAAAATCCCAGGTCATGAGCCAATCCCCTTTAGCAAGCTATTAAAATCTCCATTCACGAGCCAATCCTCATTCACGAGAATGGGCATTGGTCATGAAATGACAATCAAGGATTTTGTCAACTAGTGAAAGGAGATTGGCTCATGAGCAAGGATTTTGTCAGCTCACGATAGGGGATTTTGTCAGCTCGTGAAAGGGGATTCAAAAAACCAATCCCCTTTCATGAACTGACAAAATCCCCATTCGCGAGCCAATCCCCTTTCGCAAGCTGACAAAATCCCCATTCATGAGCCAATCCTTGTTCGCGAGAATGGCCATCTGGTCCCTAAGTCACAATGAAGGATTTTGCTACCTTTGCGAAAGGGGATCAGCTCGCGAATGGGGATTCTGTCACCTCATGAATGAGGATCGAAAGCGAGTCGCGAACAAAGAATTTTAAAATTTAAACAGCCATTTTTTGGCCAAAATGAAGGAAACCAAGGATATAGGTATGTAGAGGGTGTCACCCTGAGCAAAACCCATGCCTTATTGCAACAAGAAATCACTAATGGAGCAAGCTACGACATTTTGTTTGGAGGAAAAAAATGAAAAAAAAATGGTGGCTCGCAAACGAAGAATTTTTTCTCACGAATGGAGATTTTATAAATCTCCATTCATGAGCAGACAAAATCCCTGATCACAAGCCCAGTCCCCTTTCCCAAAACATACATATAAATCTTGGAGTGAACTGAGCATGCTCAGAACCTGAATCTTCAAAATTAAATAACTTTGGAACGGATTAATATTTTTTCACCAAACTAGCGTTGGATTGTTATGTGATCAAACCTCTTTCTACCCTGAAAATTTCAGACCAAACTACTAAACGGTGTCGCCACAGCGCGATGGGCCAAAATCACCAAAAAAAGTGCCACCGCAAGTCCGACCAAAATGCAACTTGGCAAATCAAGAGATCTGCCATACGAGACTTCCGGTGACATCAGCAGCCTGATGGCAGCCTAGCTCAAGTCTCTCTCTGGTCCCAACTACTAAATTAAAAGACATCCACCAGAAAATGGAATGCAATCGCTGGCAAAAGCGATGCAATCGAAGGCAACCCTAACGAAGGGTCCACATACCCCAGCACAAAAACTCCAAACAATGCTAGTGGGAGAAAAAATGCAATGACTGCTGGGCCCCTTTGAAGACGAAGACAGCAAGGTGTTCGCAGCTGACTCAGAAGAGGGCTGTTCCGACTTAGCCAAAACCATACTTCAAACGGCTAAAACAGTTTCTAAAATAGACCAGTCCTTGACAGCACTGAAAGCAGACATCAGGAAGATCGAGCACCGCACAGATAAACTAGAATTGCGTCTCATCACAGTAATAGAGCAAGCAGATCGGCACGACCGACTCTTGTTGTTCCTCAAGGCGAGAGAGAGGGAGTTAATGAATAAACTAAACGACCTGGAAGGGAGAAGCAGTCGCCAAAATCTGAGGATCTATGGAATCCCTGAGGGGGCAAAGAAGGATATGAGAGATCCAATTATTTTTCTGCAGAAGGTTCTTAAAGAAACCCTGAAGCTCCCGGACAATTTTGATTTGTCCATGGATCGAGCACATAGATCACTAGCACAAAGGTCTGCTAACCCTAACGCTCGCCCAAGGTCATTTGTCATTAAAATGACTAACTACAGTAGCAAGTAAGAACTACTTCATAGAGCATGGAAACTGGGAACCCTCACATTTGGGAAGGCAAGGCTGACTATAGATAATGGCTACACCTCACAAGTACAAGAAGCCAAACGCACTTTATGGCCAGTGTTAAAGCAGATATGAGCCAAAAATATGAAGGCGCAGATGCTATACCCAGCGCTACTGAGAGTTGAGACTGGTAAGGGAGTCAAGACATTTGCAGATCTGGAAACAGCATCTAGGTTCCTGGAGGAGATCGGAGTCATGGTGCCATACCTTGTTAAAGAGCACCTGGAAAAAGAGCTACAAAGGGCGGTATGGACAGTGGCCCGCAGCGGAGCGGCTATGAGGCATCAATCTGAAGGAAACCAGCCACCGTCTCTGAGAACCGACATAACCGCACTTCTTAAGCCATACACCTCCCGACTTCAACTTGAAGGAATACTCACCCGAAATGCAGACGAGATGACCACCCAATAAAATGGAGAAGAAGTCTCCATGAGCACAGAATCCTGAAGAGAGCTGTTTTTGCTAACTCGAGGCATACAGTGCTGCGGAGGCCCCTACCTATATAACCCCCACTAAAAACAGACATACTGAACATTTTGATTCTTCCCAAAATGCTAAGATTTAACAGAGCACTGGCCCAAACTAGGGTGACGTGGGGGGGGGGGGGATGTCAGTCGCTGAGGACTCTATCTCAGAGAAAAGACCGAATAATGCAGCACTGTCAGCTATAGACCTGTGCCTAACTAAAGAGGGGACACGCGCTTGACAGTTATGAAACCCTTCCCTTCTTGCAAATCTATCAAAATAAACACAGTAAGATAAGAAGGGAAGGGGGGCATTGTGAATAGTTAAAAGGGCCTGAGGACCGGAACGACCCCCTCTCCGACTGAACCTAAACTACCAAGGGAATGGGCTAAGGGGAGGGGGTGGAGAGAAGGGAAAGTTGAAGGGAGGGAGGGAAATGTTATTAGCTGCATAGGCCTGGCTGGTATCTTTGCTGCGGAGAGAAATAATAGTGGAGACCTTCTAGGTAAGAGTTTCATGCAGAAGACTGTGCCTGATAATCTGTTAAATGAACACATGATGTAATGATTCAGATGTGAGTGGGGACTGAGGGGTGGGAAATGGAGACCCTTGCCACAGCACCAGTCAACAGAGAGGGTCCCATTCATACAAGCTTACTGGGGCTCGTGGCGGGGGCCTCCCCACCCTATACATAGGCCAGACCTGAGCTTCATAGCCCTCAAAGTTGAAATATTAATGTGGATGTCCAGAAAAAACTAGGATTGTTTGGGGAATATATCCCTATGGAAATAATAGGATGAGAGAGAGGTGCACAAGTGGAGACCACCTCGGAGAAGGGGGAAGTGATGTTGCTGGTACTGCTGACATTGTTGATCTCTTTGGGGCTAGGACAAAGATCCAACAGCTGCCACATAAGAGTCAATGTCCAGACCACCTAAAAGGACACAGTGACCCAGAGGGGACGCACACCAGCCTCAGTTCAACAACAAGGGCTGACCTGGGAAGTACGAAGGCGTCCAGAGGATTTCTGGAAACCTGGATACCTAAGACCCAACCCAAAAGACTGCATCACATAAGTTGGATGCAGGAGAGAAGTTTTACACTTTTCAGAGCTAGGGGGCACCACCTCCTGGGCTCCCTGGGGCCGAGGGGGTAGGTACGAACTGAACCATGACTTCTGACATTAAAAATCAAGTTAAAAGTTACGTAGGTCTAATTTTCAACCTACATCAGTTCAATGCTAAGATAAAGGTTATACCCCCACCTAGTGGGAGAAAGTTGAAAGTGATATTACACAGAGTTAAAGCTAGCTCACAGTTGGGAGCTAATTTTCTTTTGTTATTAATGTTGTTTGAAAAATGGCACTATATTAGGAGAATGAGAAAGACTGCTATGATGGGAAAGGGACAGGGGTTGGTTAAGCTGAGCATCAGACAAGGGACAGAGGGCAAGCATCTAATACATGGGACAGATAAGGGAATCACAACCACATGGGTAAGAAAGAATATTTCAACAGACGAAACTACAGAATGTAGACATGGCCTAACTACAGAATTATATCATATAATGTAAATGGAATTAACCATCCCATTAAACAAAACAAGTACAAAAATTTCTAAAGGACTAGAATAGTGAAATTAACTTTATCCAAGAAACACACTTGTCCCCAATAGAAAGTCAGAAATTAAAAAATAAAAGATTCCCAAAACTATTTCAAGCATCTCTGGAGAAGGGGAGGAAGAGGGGTTTGGCCATCCTGTTGTCGGAGTCCCTCCCATTCGAAGAGGAAGACGTAGTGGCGGATGCTGGGGGCAGATATGTATTAGTGGTGGGAAGACTACAAGATATAATGGTCACCATGGTAAATGTTTAAGCACCTCCAGGCTTGCCTGTCTCCTTCTTTGCAGAACTTTTTAAAATCATAACAGAAAAAACAAAGGGAGTCCTGATAGCAGGAGGGGACTAGAACGTCATGCTGAATAGAATATTGGACTCCACATCTCAGATCCCATCACCAAACACTAAAACTGCCAAGCTGCTGGGGAAGTTAATGGCAGACATAGGTTTAGTGGATGTATGGCAGGAGAAATACCCGACAACAAATGACTTCACTTATTACTCCCCAAGGTATAAGATCTACTTGAGGTTGGATATGCTCCTGACTTTTTCTAGAGACCTGAATATATTTGGTTCTATGTGGGTGAGAGCCGATACTCTTTCCAAGCATCAGCCCATAATAGCGGACATAGACCTTCATCTCCCGAGAAACCCAACACATTGGAGACTAAACACTAGCATGCTAAGAAGTGAAGCGGTGAAGGACGAAATCAGGAAAACAATAGAACAAACAGTCCAGCTCAATAGTGACCCAGATATAACCCCACAAATATTGTGGGATACAGTAAAAATGATAATCAGGGGGAAATTAATATCTATAGCAACACACAAAAAGACGGAAAGGATTAAACAATCAGAGCTACTTACAAAACAGCTAAAGTCACTAGAAAACCAGCAGAAGCTCAGAATTTGCCATAACAGAACAAAGGAGATTAAAAAAGTTAAAAATAAAATACAAACAATCCAGAAAACTGAAATAGAAAACTCCTACATTATTTAAGGCAAAACTATTATGAGGGAGGCCCCAGGGCCACTAGGTTGCTGGCCTACCATCTAAGGCAGAGGGCAGCTAGAGCCAACATCACAACTATTAAACATCCAGTCACAGGACAGATTTCACACAGATGGGATGGAGTTGTGGAGTCCATGGTGACTTATTATAAACAGCTATATCAGGCACAGGAACAAACTTCCCCAGGAGAGATGAGAAATTTTTTAGAAGGACTAAATTTGACTAGACTCTCAGAGCACCAGCAGCAAGGGTTAGTGGCCCCAATCTCACAGGCTGAGATAATTAAGACCATTAAAAATCTTAAAGTGGGTAAATGCCAGGTCCAGACGGATTTAGTAGCGAACTATACAAAACCTTCACCACTGAAACAACGCCACTACTTAAAAACATATATAATCAGGTGTGGCAAGAGGGAGCAAAAGTCCCACCCTCATGGAATTATACCATCATTTCACTGATCTCCAAAGAGGGAAAAGACCTGAAGGAATGTGGCTCTTACAGACCGATATCCCTCCTAAATGTAGACTATAAAATCTTTATGGCAATAATTGCATCCAGACTTAACCCCTTCCTGACCGACTTGGTCCATCCATACCAAACAGGTTTCATAGCAACCAGGCAGGCCTCGGAGGGGGTTAGACGTACCATTAATATAGCAGACATAGTAAACAAAAATCACATCCCCACATGCATAATGAGCCTTGATGCCGGAAAAGCATTCAACAGGGTAGGGTGGAGTTTTCTGTTCACAGTTCTAAAAAAATGGCATTCCCTGACCCTTTTTTGGGCGCTATCAAAGCCATGTATGCTAATCTGCTAATCCACAGGCTTGCATTAGAGTGAATGGAGGGCTCTCACAGAGGTTTGAATTGGGCAGGTGCACCAGGCAGGGATGCCCACTGTCCCACTTGCTGTTTGCCCTCTACATCGAAACCCTGGCTCGAGCTGTGAGACAAGTTCCAGAGATACGGAGATTAATGGTAGGGGGAGAAGAACACAAAATATCCCTGTACGCGGATGACGTCCTTTTGTACATAGCTAACCCGGAAAAATCTATCCCTCGATTATGGGCCATCATAGACCAGTTTGGCCAACACTCTGGCTACTCCCTTAACAAACAGAAGACTGAGCTACTTAAATTTAATTATAACCCCACTCCTGAAGTAAAACAATTACTTCCTCTGAAATGGAATGCCCACAAAATAAGGTACCTGGGGGCTCAAATAGAACATAGAAACATAGAAACATAGACGTTGACGGCAGATAAGGACCGCCAGGCCCATCCAGTCTGCTCATTTGTTTTTCTACCTTATAAATGTGCCATCGGCCTTTGCTCTGTCAGTGGCCTATCTATTCATAGTCATTTGTATTGCTCCCTTATGCCTATCCCATGCCTGTTTGAAGTCCTGCACTGTATTCATAGCCACCACTTCTTGTGGTAAGCCATTCCATGCATCCACCACCCTTTCTGTGAAAAAGAACTTCCTCACATTCCCCTCAATCGGCCTCCTCTAATCATGCTGTGTCCTCTTGTCCTGCTATTTTCTTATATTTAAACATGTTAGACTCTTTCATCTTGTTAATGCCCTTAAGGTGTTTGAATGCCTCGATCATATCACCTCTCTCCCTCCTTTGCTCAAGGGTATACATATTGAGCTCTGTTAATCTGTCCTCATATGTCTTCTGATGCAGTCCCTGCACCATTTGGTTGCCCTTCTCTGGACTGCCTCAATTTGGTTAATGTCCTTGTGAAGGTGTGGCCTCCAATACTGCCATGCAGTACTCCAGATGGGGCCTAACCAGTGTCTTGTAAAGAAGGATTATACCTCCCTCTTATGACTTGTGATACCCTACTAATACACCCTAACACCCCCTAGCCTTACCTACTGTTTTAGAGGTCTGCTTGGATGATTTCAGGTCATCAGTGATGATGATGCCCAAGTCTCTTTCTTCCTTTGTGACTGCTAGAACTCCTCCCAGCCTATAGGTGGCTTCAGGTTTCTCTTCCCTATGTGCATGATTTTGCACTTCTTTGCATTAAATCCAGTTGTCACTCTTCTGACCATTTTGCTAGTTTATCCAGATCTCTTCTCATTCTGCCCACCCCATCTGGATCATCTACTCTGTTGCAGATCTTGGTGTCATCTGCAAACAGACAAGCCTTACCCTCTAGTCCATCTGCAAGGTCACTAATGAAGAAGTTGAAGAGGACTGGCCCCAGGACTGATCCCTGAGGTACCCCACTTGTGACTTGCATCTCTTCTGACTGTATACCATTTACCACCACTCTCTGTTTTCTGCCCGTCAACCAGTTTGCCACCCAGTTGACCAACTTCTCACCCACCCCGAGCCTACCCAGCTTATTTATCAATCTTCTATGTGGAACAGTGTCAAAAGCTTTGCTGAAGTCAAGGTAGGCGACATCAACTGCTCCCCCTTGGTCCACCACTCTGGTTACCCAGTCAAAGAAATCTATGAGATTAGTTTGACAGGACCTTCCTTTGTAAACCCATGCTGTCTTGGATCCTGTGCCCCTATGGATTCCAGGTGTTGCACTATCCTTTCCTTAAGGAGTGCCTCCATAATCTTGCCCACTACTGAGGTAAGACTGACTGGTCTGTAGTTTCCGCCTCCTCCTGCTACCACTCTTGTGGGCGGGATCACATGAGCCCTTCTCCAGTCTTCTGGGATCTCTCCTGTGCTCAGAGACTCACTAAACAGTTCTGCTAATGGCTCTGCTAGTTCCACCTTTAGCTCCTTAAGTACCCTGGGATGTATGCCATCAGGTCCCATTGCCTTATCCACCTGAGCTTAGCAAGCTCTTGTGGGACCCTTCCTTTTGTGAAGGGAGTAGTGCTCACCTCCCTCCCCCCTATGTCCATGATGCTGAGCTGTGGGCCCTGCCCTACCTTCTCTTCAGTAAATACTGAGCAAAAGTATCTATTTAGGATAGATGCCACAGGGTCCTCCTCCTCACATGCTCCCTTTTCTCCATTAAGCTTAGCAATACCCCCTCTGGACTTTCTCCTTTCACTAATGTATCTATAGAAAGTCTTGTCACCTTCTTTTACTGTTCGTGCTAGTGTTTCCTCAGTTTGGGACTTTGCCTGCCTTACTGCCCTCCCTGTTCCCTTAGGGCAGTTTGGTATGCCTCCCTATCTTCATCCGCTGTGTTCCCTTATATTTCCTGAAGGCCAGCCTTTTGGCTCTGACCTTTTCTGCTACTGTTTTGAGAACCAAAGTGGTTTCCTTCTTCTTTTCACTTCCTTTTCTGTCTAACACAATGGGATGTTGCTTCAGTATTGCATCCTTAATGCTTGCCCACTTTGCCTGTACCCTCACCTATGTTTCTTTTTGCCAGGGCTAGCTTAACTCTGTTGGCCATCTTATCAAAGTCAGCTCCTCTGAAGTCCCATATTTTTGCCTTGGAATGGGATGATTTAGATGTAGTAGCCAAATTGAACCATACCATGTGATGGTCACTGGCCCCCAGGTGACCTTCTACCTGGAGATCTGTGATCCCTTCCCTGTTAGTCAGTACTAGATCTAGGATAGCCCTGTCTCTTGTGGGTTGTTGTACCAGTTGTTTGAGGCCCTCCCCATGCAGGGAATCCACTATGTGTCTAGTTCTGCCAGATGTTCCTTCTGGTATTGACCAATCTGTATCCGGCATGTTGAAGTCTCCCATTATCAGAACCTCCCCTTTAGCTGTCATGTTTTGTATATCTTCTAACAGTAATATGTCTATGTTCCCCGGTCTGGGGGTCTGTAGACAACCCCAGTTCTTATGGCTGTCCCATTTCCTGTTTCCAGGGTGACCCACAGTTCTTCTGGCTCCTTATGTGTATTCTGAATTTCTGTAGCTTTGATATTTTCATTGACATACAGGGCCACTCCTCCCCCCCTTTTTGCACCTCGGTCTCTTCTGAACAATACATAGCCAGGTACTGAAGTCTCCCAAGTGTGGTTAATGGTAAACCACGTCTCACTAATTGCTACTATGTCCAGTTTAGCCTCTGACATTATTGCCTGCAGGTCTGGGATCTTATTTCCCAGGCTGTGAGCATTTGTGTACATGATTTTCCATTGGCCAGATTTTGGTGTGTTAGTTGTTGGGTGAGGTTTGGCATTACCCCTGTGCGTCATATGGGGAGACAAACCTTTTTTCTTACCTGGTGATGCATATGAACTGCAGACATGCTGAATCCCTGTTTGACCACTTGCTGAGTCCCAAGGCACCTAAATCCCAAGGCACCTAACAAATCTTTTTGCATTTAATTTTGACCCCCTGATAAAACAGACTAAGCAGGATATACAGACTTGGAGATTGCTAAACCTACCATTGTATTCGAAAATTCAATCAGTGACTATGACCTTGCTCCCCCGCTTTCTTTATCTTTTTCAATGTCTTCCAGTGAGAATCCATCATAACCAATTCCAAGTTTGGCAAAGGATGATCTCTAAATTTATCTGGAATTACAAGAGACCCAGAGTCAAAATGTTGATTTTACAGTCCAGCAAGAGGGGTGGGGGGAGACAGGTCCCCAGTCTGGAGGATTACTACTTAGTGACCCAGTTAAGATGGGCCCTGCTCTGGCACACACGGGACTACTCCGCACGCTGGAAAATGCAGGAGATCGTCTCCATGGAAGGGATGCCCCTAGGAGCTAGATCAACAATGCCAGAAATCCTAAATCAAGATTACACAAGTTTATTATTTACCGTAAGAAACACCTTGTGGGCACTAAAGAGATTATGGTCAAAGCATAAGTTAACCGGAGAGTTGTGGACCATTAGATGGTTCGCCTGGGACAGAGGCTTCCACCCTGCAACCCAAGACCTTACATTTCGAAGATGGGAAATACTGGGTCTGTACACCCTGGGTCAGTTTTTAGATGGGACACAGGTAATGGAATTTGCCCGACTCAAAGATAGATACACCCTTAGACAGATAGACCATTACAGATATCTCCAAGTCAGAACATACATACAGATCCTCCAGGGTTATCAGGACCAGAAACAGTCCCCATCGAAACTGCAAAGGGTGACAGAAGATATAATGCACTCATGGAGACAAAAAGGCCACATCTCTGCCTTATATGGGCCACTGGAGGACAGGGGAGGTAATCAGGTTATAAAATCTCAACTAAAATGGCAGATGGAACTAGGAGAGCAAATCTCAGATAAAGAGTGGGAAATCAGTTATGCACAAATACAGAGGACCACATACTCCCCCTTTTGGAGGGAATTTGAGTGGAAAATCAGAATGAGGTTTTTCATCACCCCGATTGTTAAAAATAAATGGGACAAAAAATGCCCACCAGCTTGCAGAAGGGACTGCCAGGAGACTAAGGCGGATCAACTGCGTATATTCTGGTCATGCCCGAAACTAGAACAGTTCTGGAGAGAAATAACACAACAACTGAGAGCTATGTTCTCAGTTACAGCACCCATAGGCCCAAAACACCTAGTGTTGGGGATACTACCCCACGAGGTGAAGGGAGGTGATCAGATTTACTTATGGAACATACTAATGACATCAGCACATAAAGCAGTCACAAGAAAATGGCTCAGAAGTGACCCCCCCCCCCACCTCACAACAATGGGTGAACATTGTTCAGGAGATCCAGACCTTAGAAGAGCTGACCCATAAAATAAACTTCAGAATACCAAAATTCGTGCTTAGGTGGACACCGTGGATAATGATGCTGGGGAATAGAAACCCAAACACCTTGGAGGGCTATAATGTCACCTCAAGGGACTAAAGGGAGAATACTGAAAACTTATGAAGGGAGTGATGTAACCAGAACATAAATGGTAACTGGAGAAAGGGGAATGTGCATTATATCGCCCCATAGGGAAAAGAACCGAAGACGGGCATGCTGTGGGTCCAGATACTAGATTTTAAACTATTGTATAATTATAGGACATGTGATGAAAAGTTTTCCAATTCCTGTCTAACTTGAAGCAGAAATGGTACAGGATGAATTGTTTTCTTTTATTAAGATCCATGTAATAGTTCCTAAATATGCAATAAACTTGAATTAAAAAAAAATATGAGATCTGCCATACAAGACTACTCATTCCAAATTTTTTGCAAATCTGTTGAACAGTTACAAAGTTATTAAGGTACAAAATTTGGGGTTTAACATTAAACTGCTTTCTTAATCCTAACTATACTGAAACAAAGTGTGATGAGCTTGCTCGGTTCTTCGCAGACAAGATTGCCAGCATTAGGTCAGGCATCGGCCCAGCTCCCTCTTTAAGGGATTGCAGAGATCGGCGGGAGAAGACGAGCACCTGTGCTACCTGGTTTGACTTTAGCAGGCCGGAGTTCATGGACATCATGAGGATTGTCCAGACTGTATGACCAACCAGCTGTAGTTTGGATCCGAGCCCTATGCCACTATTACTAGATTGCATAGATATTATCTGCCCGATCCTTGATGAAATTATCTTGAAGTCTTTGGAGCAGGGGGTCTTTCCTGATCCCCTAAAGGAGGCGGTCATTCGACCACTCCTTAAAAAGCCCTTCTTGAACCCAGACTGCCTAGCCAACTTCAGACCTGTCTCTAATCTGCCCTTTGTGGGTAAGGTTATTGAAAAGGTGGTTGCGTCACAGCTGGATGACCATCTTACGAATCACAATGTCTATAATACTCTCCAGTTTGGGTGTAGGAAAAGACATAGCACCGAGACCGCCCTTGTCCAGGTCTTAAATAATCTCCTACTTGCGAGAGATCGAAAGGCTCATACTATTCTAGTCCTTCTTGATCTCTCTCTGCAGCATTTGATACTGTGGACCATGGTGTGCTTTTGGAGTGCTTGCGGCTTCTTTGTGGGATGTCTGGTACAGTTCTACATTGGTTTCGATCTTTCCTCACAGGCAGGATACAGAGGGTTGTCACTGGAATATATTCCTCTGACACCGTCTCCCTGTCCTGTGGGGTGCCGCTGGGCTCCATTTAGGCGCCCATGTTGTTCGCAGTTTATATGCTGCCATTAGGAGATATCATTAGGCGATACAGTCTGGGTTTTCACTGCTATGCAGATGACACCCAGCTGTATTTGTCCTTTATTCCCGGACAAGATAATGCGATCTCCATGCTTAACAGCTGTCTGGCCGAGATCAGAAACTGGATGTGTGCTAGCTAGCTGAGGTTAAATCCGGATAAGACCGAGGTGCTGACTGTGGACCTAGGTCATCTTGAGGCGGGTCGTAGAGATAGGCTTCCATCAGGCCTATGGCTTGATGGTGTCCAGCTCTTGACCTCAGACCAGGTGCGTAACCTGGGTGTTATTATTGACAACGGCTTGACCCTAAAATCGCAGGTGTCTGCCGTTGGCAAGTCTTCCTTTTATCATCTTAGGAATATCGCCCGGGTGAAACATCTGGTTCCTCTGGCTGACCTTCCTACACTGGTCCGTGCCTTTGTGACCACCCACCTTGATTACTGCAATGCCCTGTACCTAGGGTTACTGGGGGTTAATATCCGCTGCTTGCAGCTAGTGCAGAACGCAGCGGCCAGGCTTCTGACTGGTACTTCAAGAACTAGTCATATTACGCCTGTGCTGCGCAGACTGCACTGGCTGCCGGTTCAGTGGTTGATCACCTTTAAGGCCGGGTTACTGACCTAAAAAGCCCTACATGAACAGGGACCCGAGTATCTGCCAGATCTTCTTACTCCCTACTGCCCCTTCCACTCACTCTGATCTGCCAACAAGGGATTGCTAGAGATTCCCAGGGTTCGTTTAAAGACATCTGGGGCACCTGCGTTTTCTTATGCTGCCCCTTCCCTGTGGAATTCTCTACCTCATCGGATAGGAGAATGCCTGACCATCGAGAGTTTTAAATCGGGGCTGAAAACCTTTCTGTTTTTTAAAGCCTATGGTGAATGATTTTATAAATGTTTAATTGTTTGATGTCTTTTAATTGTTTGGTCTTAACTTATTTGTACAGCACTTTGGTTTTGAAAAGCGCTTAAAAAATAAAGTTTTACTTACTTTACTTACTTACGACTGTGCCAGTATAATATATACATGGCTCTCTAAATATACACACACACACACACACACACACACACACACACACACACACACGGCTAAACTGAGGTGGCAACACTGGGGGATTGGGCACCCCCAGTATCAGTCTTACGTCTGTTGTGGGGGGTTCGGTTCAGGAACTACGTTGATAGCACCTCAAAAGATTCCTGTGTCCAGTGGAGGCAGTTTATAAGGCAGAACAATAGGAATAAACACAATTAATGTCAGATGGACAGAAACCAAAATAGCACTCTGCAGAACTTGCACCATACAATTTCCCAATATTCTGCTTACAGTCTGAGTGCTGAGGAACAAATATGCTGACAGTCCTGGACATCTGTATAGGCTGTAGGTTGATTTGTATGGGAGTGAGACAATTAAACCATAGGTTACTAAAGCAAATAATACGAGACATGATTTGAATTGCTGTAGTGTTTTCTCTTGAGGAATGACTTCCCTCGAGCTAAGCGATTAACAACTATTAGAATTGAGTAAGATAAAAAAGAAAAGCAGCACAAATTGACTTGCCCCAAACCAGTTATAGATTGATGCCACATTTGGTAATAAGGTCGGAATTCAAAGTAAGATCTGCCTCAATAAGAAGGAAAGAGACGAAAACTGTAGGCATAAAGCTGATCGGTGTGATGAGGGGAGTTAGGATGAGGTACTTAGTCAATCGCAAGTGAAGTATATCTGTGTTGATGATGGTTCTTCATTCTGGAGTTGGTCTTGAAAGAAATGGCAGCATAAAAATAACTAGTAAGCACTCGCTATGAAATAGAAGTCTCCATAGAGCAATGAAGAGCTCTTTGGATGCTAAGATTAGGCAGACTGGAGCAGGAAAATTGGTGAAGCTGACAGAAGACAATTTTCTAGTTGGGCTGGCAGTAGCCTCTATAGCAGCTGTAACTGAGATGGGTGATTCAGAATATGTAGCAAATCCAGAAGAGCTAGTGAGGAACAGAGCGGTGGCTCTGAAGACCAAGACAAAAAGCAAAGCCCAAAAAGGAGAACAGCAGAAAACACCCACATGGAGAAAGAGAACATAGAAACGAATAGGAGGGGGATCAAGAACCACAAAGAGAGGAAGGAACGGGACGAGGAATGGCATGGGGGAGACAAATGCCAAGACATACAAAGGAAGGAGGAGAGAGGCATGAAACCAAAGGAGAAAAGAGGGAGAGCAGGAGAGAGAAGGAGGGGGACACAAAGAGGAAGGAGTGAGCAGCAGCAGCAAGCGCAGAGAGAAACATAGAAACATAGAAGTTGACAGCAAAAGGAGACCTCTAGGTCCATCTAGTCTGCCCATTTGTTTTACACCTATTTTGACACTCTAGTTGCCCTCTGTAGTCTGGGCTCCCTTGTGTCTATCCCGTGCATTATTGAATCCCCCCACAGTGTTGACCCCCACAACCTCTTGGGGCAGGCTGTTCCAGGCATCCACCACTCTATCTGTGAAGAAAAACTTCCTGGTGTTGGTAGAGAACCTTCCTCCTTGTAGCCTGAGGTCATGTCCACTGGTCCTGGCGTCCTTCTTGAAGTGACAAAGTTCCTGTGCCTGTACATTGTTAATGCCTTTTATGGGGAAAATTTTGGAGGGTATCATTAAGGATTACATTATAGAATTCTTAACCACATCAGGTAACAAGGATAATGCACAACATGGGTTTACCAGTGGGAGGTCATGTCAAACAAATCTTTTGGATTTTTATACAAAAGCCAGCAAATCCATGGATACAGGCAACTCTGTGGATGTTGTTTTCTTGGATTTTGCTAAAGCATTTGACAAAGTCCCCCATGAGGAGTTGGTTAAGGCCTGAACTGATTTAGGTTTCCCTGTCAGAGTTTCTCAGTGGGTGGAGGCATGGTTAAATGAAAGAAACCAGAGGGTATGCATAAGGGGTGAATATTCTGGTCAGGTCAGAGTGACTAGTGGGATACCCCAGGGCTCTGTTTTGGGACCTTGTCTTTTTAATTTATATATTTCATCGATGCATGTTCCCTCTGGGGTATGGCTCTCAAAATTTGGGGATGATACTCGACTGGGTTATCCAATTAATAATGCGGAAGATCAGCTTATCTTACAAACAGCCCTGAATAAACTCGAGACATGGGCCATACAGAAGAAATCTATTTTTAATATAGAAAAGTGTACGATCATGCATCTGGGAAATAATAACAAACAATTTAAATATATCCTGGGGGGCAGTGCACTTAGAGCTGTTAAAGATGAAAAAGATTTAGGCATATGCATTAGTAATGACCTCAGTTTTAGCATGCAGTGCAGTCAAACCGTCAATAAGGCAAGTAGCATAATGTACTGTATTCAGAAGCATATAAAATGTAGGAATAGAGAGGTCTTGATTCCCTTGTACACAGCACTGGTGCGCCCCCATGTGGAGTGTTGTGTGCAGTTCTGGGCTTCATATAAGAAAGGAGATATTAAAGCCTTGGAGAGAGTCCAGAGGAGGGCAACAAAGAGGACTAAGGGCACCTCAGGTCAGAGCTATGAACAAATGTTGCAATTTTTGGATATGTATTCCTTGGAGTTCTGTAGATTTGGGGGGGGATATGTATTTTATCTACAGGGCTTTGACTGACGCACATCTGTGGGATCTATCGGGACTGGTGTTAAGGGATCAGCCATATAATACCAGAGCTCATCCATTTCAGCTGGTCAAAGATAGATTCAAAACCAATAAAAGAAAATATTGGTTTAATGTTAGAGTGACTGAGATTTGGAACACCCTGCCTTGCGAGGTTGTGGAAAGTAAGACTATGACAGAATTTAAGACCAAGCTTGATAACTACCTTATAAGCAAGGATATCCGGGGATATTCCTAATGTATTAATAGCAAGCAAATGGACAAACGTTTTTAAATGCTCGGTAACACCTATGTAGCCTATGTACTTGAATGTTTCAATCATGTCTCCCCTCTCTCTTCTCTGCTCTGCTCCAGGGAGTACGTATTCAGTTCCCCAAGTCTCTCTTTGTAGGACATATACTGCAGACCCTGAATCCTTTTTGTCACCTTTCTCTGTACTGTTTCCACCCAGTCAATGTCCTTCCTGAGGTGAGGCCTCCAGAACTGGACTCTGTGAGGCCTAACCAGCAATCTATATAGTGGTAGTATCACCTCCCTCCTCCTGCTCGTGATTCCCCTCCCAATGCAGCCCAGCATTCTGCTGGCTTTCAATGTTGCCTTCTCACATGGCTTACTAACCTTCAACGTCTGAGATTATGATTCCCAGATCCCGTTCCTGGTTTGGGGCCACCAGCCATTCCCCTCCTAGGTAATACTCCTTTCTTGGATTTTTCTTTTCCTATGTGCATGACCTTGCACTTTTTGGTGTTAAATTTCAGCTGCCACACTCCATAGGTAACATAGGTAATACAAGGCTTTTTAGACTTCCGTCCATTTTGCCTGCCATTTATACAACTATAGAATCATATTTTTCCTTTGTAATATTTATCTAAGTTTGTTTTAATTGTAGTCATATTCTGGCTTCCTACCACTGTCAGTGGCAGTGAATTCTAAATTGGAACCACTCTTTGAGTGTACCAGTTTTTCCCTTTTTAGTGAATTCCATCTAGCTGCTCTTAATTGTAATATGTGAGCTCTGGTATTATAATGCTGCACTTTTAGATCCAAACCCAAGTCATCCCATAGTGTCTGGTCTGTGAAAGCTCTGTAGAGCAGACACATATCTCCCCTTAACTTCCTATAGCTAAGGGTATACAAGTTTAGTGCCTCCAGTCTGCTCTCATATTGTAAATGCTGCATTCCTTCATTAGATCTTGTGACCCTTCACTGCACCCCCTCCAACCTATCTACATCATGTTTCCTATACAGAGCCCATGCCCGGGCACAGTACTCCAATTGTGACCTCACAAGTGAGCCATACAGTGGGATCAGTACCTCAGGGCTTCTACTCCCTATATGTCATAGGATACAGTTTAGTGTACTATTTGCCTTCTTAACTGCTTTATCACACCGTATGTTAAAGGTCAGATCATCACTTAATATTACCCCCAAATCCCTTTCCTCAATTGTGACTTCCAAAGAATGATTTCCCTAATGCATATGACCAACCCAAGTTCCTCCTTCCCATGTGCATAACTTTACATTTGCCAATGTTCAGCGGTAGTTTATGACTATGGGTCCATTCTTGTATATAGTCCAATGCCTCCTGGAGTGCCCTATAATCTTCTGTCTTATCCACTATTGCCTCTAGTCTGCAATCGTCAGCAAACTTTGTTGTCCATACTTTTTACTGTCACATCTCAGCATTGACACAAAAATATTGAACAGACAGGGCCCCAACACAGAGCCCTGCGGCACCCCACTTGTCACTGCAGTCCTCTCCGAGAGCACCCCATTTAATGACACCCTCTGTCACCTCTCATTTAGCCAAGCCGCTATCCATTTAGTGATTTTTATGCTTAGCCCTGTATCCTGTAATGAGGAAATTAATTCACTGTTGGGTAACTTGTCAAAGGCTTTGGAGAAGTCGAGGAAGATCACATCCACTGCCTGCCTTGCATCCAGTGGCCCACTGACTCATTCAGAAAAACTTAGTAAATTAGTCTGGCAAGATCTAGTCTTGGTAAACACATGCTGTGATGGGTCATACATATTTTTTTCTTCCAGATGTGCCAATATTAAATCCTTTAATATGCTCTCCAGTAACTTACCCATAACCGAGTTCAAACTTACTGGTCTATAGTTTGCCAGGTTGGTCCTAAGTCCTTTCTTAAAGATCAGGATGACCGTTGCCTCCCTCCATCCCTTTACTACCTCTGCCTTGTCTACTGAAGACTGAAAAATAAACGCATGGGGGGGGGGGCGGCATTTGGTTTGCTAATTCCTGAATAACTCTAGGATGTATGCAGTCTGGTCCCGGTGATTTATTTTTGTTCACTTTCTATAGTCTACTCGTAACATCCTGGGGATCAATTTGTATTTGACTCTGTGACTCATTTATGACATTTATCTCATGTGTACTTACTGATCTAGGATTGAAAACTGAGCTAAAATAGTTAAGTGTGTCTGCAGTACCCTTTGGATCTTGTATTCTTCCATCATTGTCTTTAAAGGGACCAATTGATTTATGATGACCTTTTTTACTATTTATATAAGAATAAAAGGACTTATAGTTGTCACCAGTATCCTTAGCCAGTTTTTGCTCATAATCCCTTTTTGCTTTTTTCATTTTTTTCTTGACAGTTCTAACTATTTCCCGATATTTGATTCGCTTCTCTGTTTTTGACCCCTCTTATTTTCTTGCACATTTTATTTTTTGCATTGATGTGTTTTTTTTTAGTTCTGGTGTCATCCATTTCAGAGTAATACCCTTATTTGCCTATTTCTCTTTGAAGGGTATATGATTATTTATTTCTGATTGAATTCTGCTTACCAATAATCCCCACATTTCTTCCAGAGAGCAATTCTGGAATTCAGACTCCCAGTCCCATTTTGAAAAATTAGCTCTCATAGCTGTGAAGTTTGCTTTATTTAAGATAGGGATTTTGATAATACGAGTCTGTTTTGTAAGGGTTTCGTTTATATCAAAATACACAGTCTGGTGGTCACTGTTGCTTAATCGTGCTTCCACTCTAACATTTTTAATAGCGTTCCCCATATTGGTTAGAACTATATCGAGTATATTTCCACCTCTGGTACTATTTTTAGCTATTTGGTCCATTCCTGATTGGTTAAAAAGGTCCAGGTAGGTCCTATCCTTGGTGGATAACCCATTTTGTGTAATCCAATTAATCCCCAGTAAGTTAAAATCTCTGATTAATATTATATTATCTGCTGGATCTAACTGGTTTATATAATTCTGGATTTCTATATTGTTGTCCTGACTAATAGATGGTGATTGATAAATAAGGCCTAAGATAATTTCAGGTAAGTTTGGAGGGAATATTTTAACCCGTACATGTTCGAGGTCATTTGCTTCTAGAATAATTTCCTCACAATTTATTGTTTCATGAATATACATTGCTACGCCTCCTCCCTTTCTGTTTCCTGGATTTATTATACAAGTTATTACCCTTTATGTGTTTGTCCCAAGTATCACCTTCCTCCCACCATGTTTCTGTTATTAAGGCTATTTGAATATTTTTTGATTCAAGTACATACTTGAATTCATCAAATTTAGTTTCTAAACTCTGTACATATGTCAGAAGGGTACTCCAGTTAGGGTATTTGTCCTCAGTTACATTTTTTAATTTTGTTTTAATTATTAAGTGTACTGGCAACTCTACCCCCCCTTTCCAGTTTAAATGATGTGAGATAATTTGGTTTATTGTTTTTGCAAGTACTCTTGCCCCATGCTATCCGAATGAAATCCATCCTCTTTATAAAGTGTTTTATCCCTAAAGATACAGCTGTTGTCAATAAAGCATATTCCCTCAGTTGCACAGAGAATTCTCACCCATCTGTTTAATGTGGCTATGTCTTCATTTTTGTGTGAATGTCTACCATATGTGGACAATATTCCTGACACTATTATTTCCCTAGTTTTCAATTGGAATTTATGGATTAATGATTTGTAGGATTCAAAGACTCCCTTTAGGCTGTTTGCAGGAATGTCATTTGTTCCAGCCTGGAGTATAACCAATGGGTTCTCTGTATGTTCCAGAAATCCATCCATTAGTTTATCAACATCCCTAAGTTTAGCTCCAGGGAGCATACTGACAGTAATCTTATCATTCCTACCATTACAGACCAGAGTGTCAATTCCTCTAATAGTTGAGTCACCTATAATAACAATGTCATTGTCATTTTCCTCCTGTTTAGCCAAACCATCATTTGGGCTTAATTGGTTCTGTTTCATTGGTTTACTGGCTTTGGAATTCACTCTCCCCTGTTTTGTTACATTTCCTGGTTATTTGACATGTTTGTTGCCCAGTACTTTACTACTGGGTCCTCTCTGCCCTGCTTTTACTCGGGGGTCCTTTGTACTTTTGGAGGGTGAACATTCATTTTCAAGGTCCAGTGGAGTATACCTGTTTTGCAACTGGACTGAAGCACTATTATAAATCTGACCTCCCTGACGTCTCCCTCCCATTTTATGTACAGTAGCCCACTCTTCTATTTTATAGTCTTCAGTTGGAAACTCTACATTTGTTTTGCCTAACATTTCTGGACATGATTCTTTAGTCACATTATCAATATAATTCTCCAGCTTGCTAATATCTGACCTTACTTCCAACCTCTTAGTCAGCCCTGCAATTTCCTGGGTCAAGGTTTCTATTAGTAGGCAATTATCACACACAAATCCCTCTATTTGTACCCCTATCAGGCACATTGTACAGTTCACACAACTATTTATTTCCATAGCCATTTTGTTGAACAAATGACTAAATTACCTCAAACTTTATGTTTTTCCCCCCGCCATCCCCAGCGGACACAGCAGACACACACAGACTGTGCCTGTCTCTGTGTCCATCTCCGTGCGCCCCCTGCTTGGCTCACCCTGCTCACAGCAGGGCTTCCTTTATCCCCCTGGCACTACCAGAAGTGACACGGATCACAAGTGGTGAAATTAACCAGCCTACACTCCAAATTTAGATCCAGTTTGCAGGGTGAGAGTCACTCATGCGTGACCCTGGCCAGGCATTAAAACCTCACTGAGTTTTGTCAATAAAAAAGTAAAATCACTGGAATGATAGTTCTTTCACCCAGTCTCTGAACTACCAGACCTGCTTCCTACCTCCAGTGTTACCGGCTAGTAGGGCTACACAGCAAAAAGCACAGCCCCTCTAAAAATAGGCTATGTGTTAAACTGCAGGCCTACACAGTGCCCAGGTCTCCATTCAGCATGAAAGTAGTTTCTTGAGGTCAGCTTCCATCTTGCTCACTCCTTCTGAGGTGTCCACCCTGTTACATATCTTGGTGTCATCTGTGAACAGACACACCTTCCCTTCCAGTCCATCAGCGGTGTCTGCTATAAAAACAGTGAAGAGCAGAGGCCCCAGCACTGAGCCCTGGGGCACCCCACTGGTCACCCTGCATTCTGTTGATTGCATTCCATTTGCCTGTACCCTCTAGATTCTGCCTTGAGACCAGTTTTGTACCATTTGACTACTTCTGGACCAACCCCTGTGTGGTTAAGCTTCTTTACCAGCCTTCTGTGTGGAACTGAGTCAAAGGCTTTACTAAAGTCTAGGACCACATCTACTGCCCCACCATCCTCCACTACTTTTGTAGTGTAGTCAAAAAACTCAAGCAGATTTGTCTGGCATGACCTACCTGCTGTGAAACTGTGCTGTTTAGGGTCTTGTTGGCCACTAGTTTTGAGGAATGCTGTGATCATCTGTTTGAGTAGTCTCCATTCGTTTCCCTACTGTAGACGTGAGGCTCACCGGTTAGTAGTTACTAGCCTCTTCGTAACTGCCTGATTTGTGAAGTGGAACCACTATTGCCTTTTTCCAGTCTTCAGGTACCACTCCACTCTTCAAGGATTTCATGAATAGAAGTGCCAGAGGGGCTGCTAATTCTGCCTCCAGTTCTTTAAGGATTCTGGGGTGCATCTCATCTGGTCCCATGGTTTTGTCTGCTTTTAGTTTATTTAGCGCATCCCATGCTTCGGCTTCTGTAAAGGGACTAGTGTCTACCCCTGGTCCTGGGGCGCTGTGTTTTTTCAGGGCTGAGCCATCCCCGGGGTCCTCTTTGGTAAACACCGAGCAGAAGTATTTGCTGAGGATTTCGGCTTTCTCTGGGTCATGTTTGGTGCATTTCCCTTCTTCATAACAATCTTTACTATTCCCTCTTTTGCCTTCCTACATTCCCTAATGTGTCTAAAAAAATATTTGTCCCCTCTCTGTGCTCCTTCTGCTATCTTTTCCTTGTCTGTGCTTTTGCTTTTCAAATTTGTTTTTTAGACTCTCATTTTTTCCTTGTACGACTCCCAGTCTTTCTCAGTTTTGGTTTCCCAGTATATGTTGTATGCCTTCTTTTTTTCTTTGACTGTGGTAGCCACTTCCTTGGAAACCATGGAGGATTTTGTTTTCTTTTTGCTTTGCTGACCCATCTGGCACATTGATCTGTGGCAGTTTTTATTGCTCTCGAGTCTCTCCCACATGACCTCCACCTCCTCAACCTCTATTTCCTTTAACTGGCTACTTATGTTGTTCCTCATTTTTTGGAAGTCAACATTTCTGAAGTTTAGCACCTTTATCTTTGAGTGGCTGGTGTCCTGTGTTATGTTTACCTTAAAGCTTACCATGTGATGGTTGCTGTTGCCTATATGGTATTCCACTTCGATGTCATTGATCCTTTCCGAGTTTGTGAGGACTAGATCGAGAATGGCATCTCCCCTTGTTGGGGTTTTAACAAGTTGGCACAGTCCTGCACCATGTAGTGACAATAAGAAGTCCTTACTTCTTGTTGTTGCTGCTGTTAGGGTGCTCCAGTTAATATCTGGTAGGTTGAAGTCCCCCACCAGTAGGACTTCACCTTTATCAGACATTTTGTGGATTTCCTCTATTAGGTCCTTGTCTCCTTTATCTCCTTGATTTGGGGGTCTGTAAACGACGCCAGTTCAGAAGGATTTTCCCTTGCCCATGTCTACTGTTAGCCACAGTGACTCAAAGTCCCCAGTTGCCCTTTTACTTCTGTGGCTTTTATTTTCTCCTGAATGTAAATGGCTATGCCTCCCACTTCTTTTTTTTTGCCCTGTCTATCTTTCCTGAACAGATTGTAACCGAGAATGGCCGTATCCCATCCGTGGTTTTCCATGAACCACGTTTCTGTTACAGCCATCCAGTCCAACCTTTGTGTTTCCAAGATGGCTGTGAGTTCAGGAAGTTTGTTGGTTAGGCTCCTAGTATTAGCAACCATTGCCTTCCAGGAATGTACATCCTCTTTGGCGCGAGGTTGTACCCTCTTCCTGGACTGTTCCAGTTTGCTGTTTCCGGCCAATAGATAATGAAGGTTGCTGGTTTGGGTGGATGTTGGCTCTGATTTGTTTTTTGGGGATGTATGCACGCATTTGCCATTTTGGGGAGAGGACACAGAAGAAACAGGGGAAACAAAGGCTGCCTGGCTGACAGTCTCCTGAAGTTAAAAGCTGCTCAGTTGTTTGCTGATATGGCTTCATGCAAATCAAAGGACCAAAGCCTTCTGATTGTAGTGCCTTCAGTCCTTTGAAGTACACAAAGTTTCTGCCCAGCAAACAGCGAGTGGTGTCACAACCACAGTGTGTGGTCATTGGTCTAGACTGCCAAGCACCTGCTATTGTGAACTACAATGGGCTCAGCAGTGACCCCCCCCCTGCCAAAATCCTTTTTCACTCATCACAAAACGTTTGGTGTGCAGGCGCATTAAACATAAAAAGTACCCACTTCTGTTCCACATTTGGGGCACTCTTTTGGTTTATCAGGTTTAGATCTGTGGAGCTGTTCTTGGAAAATACAGTCCATGAAACTAGGTGTCTAACCGCATCTTCCCATATCCTGGGTGTGATCATAGTGTTCAAGTCCCCCTCCCACTGTACCACACTTTCTCGATGGCTGGCACCATTCCTCTGATGAGTAGTCTGTGGTAGATTGATAGGTACTTGGTAATTGGCTGGGGCCTATATAGTTCTTCTTCGAGGGGGATGTAGTCGGTGTAGTCTGGGTCAGCTGGGAAAATGGTGGACAGTCAGTTGTTCACCTGGATATATACAAAAAGATCTTCCAGCCCCAAGTTCCAGTTTTTTTTTGTAGTTCTGCAGTGGATAGCCTCCACCCCCCCATCCCGTCAGAACAGGTGACTGAGATAGTGAAGGCCCCTTCTTTTCCACCATAAAAGGCCAGCATGCAAGTGGGCAATATATCTTGGATCCAATTTTAGGATTGCACTGAGGTCCCCATGTATAGATGTCTTGGCTGGGTGCTTAAGATGCTCATATGCTAGTTTGCACACTCTCACAGTGGTGCAGGTGAAGGAGTTTGTAAGCTCAGCCCTCCCCCAATTACCAATTCTGAGGGACAGTACATCTCTTCCCAGTCCACCGCCTACTTCCTCTTCTTTCAAGTTCTGCCTGGCTAGTGTGGTGGGGTTACCTGCTGGAAGGAAAGCCAGCTGAGATGCCCAAAAATAATATTTAAAATGGGGCAAGTCCCCCTCCTGGCTGAACAGAAGCTGCAACATGGCCCTTGGGATCCAAGCATTCTTTCCCCTCCACAAATGCTGACGTACAATGGCATCAAGCTGCTTGAGTACCTTATCTGGGACATGGCAGGGGAGTGACTGGAACAAATATAAACATTTAGGCAGTACAGACATTTTTTCCATATTAATTCTTTCCAACACAGAAAGGGGTAAGGACAGCCACCTCTCGCAGTCTTCTAATAAATTTACTATGAGTGGGCCACAGTTCTTTTGTAGCAATAGGCATAATCTGCTAGAGATGGCAACCCTATGCTGTCCATGATTAGCAACACCATGGTATTGCAGCTAATCTGGTCCCTATGTGCCTTCCCCACTGGCATGATTTCACTTTTCCTCCAGTTGATTTTCAGGCTGGACAGCACCCTGTACTCCCCCAATAGGATTTACACATGTCCCAGCCCCTCTGTTGGATATTGCAGATGTAACAGTAAGTTGTCTGCAAAGAGCAACACCTTATGTTCCCTCCCTCCTCCCCTGAATCTCAAAATACTCACGTTGTTTCTGATTGCAGTTGCCTGTGGCTCCAGTAAGAGGATGTATGGGGGGGGGGAGCAGGCACCCCGTTTGGTCCCTCTACTTAGGCAGAAGGCTGGAGTAAGTGTACCATTCACCAAAATTTGGGCTACAGGAGAGGAATATAAAGTATTTTTTCATCCTCTCAGCCTCTCACCATTCCAAACTTTTCCAAAGTGTAAAATAAATACACTTACTGCATGTGGTCAAAGCTTTCTTGGCATCCAGGGTAAGGCCATCACTACATGTGTATGAAGTCTCTCTTTTTTTTTTTTTAACTCAGTAAAAGTTTATTTATATTTGTGAATATTATATATGTTGTAGTACATTTCTGAATTTCCATACTGTTATTCACAATAAGTACTTTCTCAATCATCTAGAAACAGCAAATATATTAAACCGTATTGATCTATATTAGACCTTTCATTTATTACATTGTTCAGAGTCTTTGACTTTCATGAGATGGTTACAGTCCTTCACAGTGTCTTATTGGTCTTAATAAATCGTTCTAAGTGAAAATTCTTTTAATTAGGAAAAAACTTTACAAACTGAACTTAGAAATATTTTCTGCATAACTCCACTTCTCCTCCCATTCACAAATCTGAATCTAATTACAGAGAAAGACCAATTATTTGATCATAGCTACTGTGGTGGTTTACATTCTAGACCTCTTCTAGGGCTCATCTCCTTCCTCTCCATTTCCCCCAGAGGACCTATTTCCCCTTGGATCCTCCAACCATGAGATGCCAGGGGCACCATCTATCCAGAAATGTTTCCTGTTCCAGTCAAAGTGTGTATGTAATTCTTTCCATCCTCTCCATTTCTTCCATTCTAGATGCCCACTGGGTCAATGGGGGGGGGGGGTCTGGCGATAGCCACTTTGCGGTGATGCATTTTAAGGCAGTCACCCTAAGGATCTAACCAAGGGCTACCACTTTTCTCTTCTTTGAGGACAGCGCAGGAAGACCCAACACCAAATCTGAGAAAGTGAAGGGAAGTTGAAGTCCCGTTATTTGCTGTATGTTCTCATGAGTTTGACGCCAGAAGGTGTCCAGCTTGGGGCAACCCAAAAAAATATGATAATGTGTACCCTTGGTCTCTCCACAGAGTTGCCAACATACTTCCGTAGCCTAGGGGTTAAAATGTTTCGTGATAGAGGGGGTCCTAAAAAAATGTGTTGGTATTTTACAATTATATTCTCTCCATGTTGGAGAGAATGTTACTTGCCACCCCTTCTTAGTCTGCATGCCCAATCTGCCCTGGAAATTACTGTCCCACTTTCCCTTTCCCATCTCCTCCTGATCTCCTCCAGTGGGTGTACAGATATGAGGGATAAGATCTTAGATAAGATAGATATATATATCAGTTTATCTTTTATCCTGATGGTATCATACCAATAGCTCTGTAAGGGCTTCAAATCCCTTCTTATGTTTTGTATATTGTCATTTGTGTTAAGGAAGTCCCAGGTTTGCAAATATCTAAAAAATCCTCTCTGTGAAGGGAGAAGCATTCTTGTGGTATGAGGTCTCTTTGACCATCTATAGAATATATTAAGGGTTCTTCTAATGTTGTGCTTCCCCTGTCTCCCACGAACAAACCCTGCCTTAATCAGGATGGATATAGGTTGGCAATATTTTCTCTAGCTAGGTGGCTATTAATTAATTATAGTCTGCCATTAGCAGGGATATAAGTCTATATGAAGCACAGCACGTTGGGTCCTTGCCCTGCTTTGGTAGCACTGTGATGATAGCGGACTGTGTGACGGGGAGCAGAGTTCCCCTGGATAAGCTTTCCATAGAGCTCCTACTATCCAGACTTCCACATCTTGCACCTGCGCAAGGTGTCATTCCAGCAGCCATCCAATTGTAAGGGGGCTCAGGGGTGAGCCAGAGGCTGTGCTCCATAGCAAGGGGGTAGGGCTACTCTACTTCAAAAGCCCGCGGCGCCCGCCAGCACTCAGCTCCTACTCTCCGGACTTCTGTATGTCTTGTACCTGAGCAAGGTGCCATTTCAGAAGCCAACAAATTGCATAGCAGGCAAGGGGGCCCGGGGCAAGCCACTGGCTGTGCTCCATAGCAAGGGGTGGGGCTACCCTACTTCCAAAGACCGCACCACTTAAGAGCGCAAGTGGCATGAGCACCACTTGGGAAAAGTTTTTTCCACTAAAACTGCACTTCTTATCATTTGGAAGTACTTGGACACTAATTTGGACCCTTCTCAGCAAGTTACCTGCAACCTATTCTGTGCCTGTTGCCTGCCTCCTCTCATTTCAGCCTTCAGACCTACTCTTCACAGAGCTCCATTGTGGCCGGTGAGAGAGACCCTCCAAAATCTTTGTGTTGCCGGACACTGCTCTTTGCATTATGGGTTAAAGTGTTGCAGTTTCTCCCTATATGAACATTTGTTAGCTTGCTGCCTCACTCATCAGTGTGACTTTGTCAATTTTGTCCCCCTCTTGGTTTGTACATTTTTTCTGAACATTTTACACCTTTGTGACTGCTTCTCCATGTTTCAGTCCTGTTTCCCACTTAGTAGCAGTGAGTTGGGTTGCAAGATAAAAGTCCATCTGATTATTTCCTGAGTGACAGCCAGGTGACTACACATTACCCTCCATTTCATGATCTCAAATGACTATAAAGCTAACCTTGTGATTGAATCTGTTTTTCTAGCTATAATCTGGGTTCTGACTTGATGGCATCGAGTGGATCAACAGACTACATTTTTTGGAACTCTTCCTTCAATGAGAGCCAGGGGACTATATTTCACATTCCTATTTCATAATACTATTTTACCACTGTTAACTGTTTTCTGCCCATTTGGTCCTCGAACACTAATCCACAGTTGCATTTTATTGACAGCATATTTTAGGGTTTATTTTTGGCTGTGATTTCTTAAATGTTACACTGCTATGTCTTGGTTCTGTTCTTTGTATTATGATTTATTATGTTTCTTGCACGCATGTGCAAGAAACATAGTGCCATCATCCGAGTTTTCGGAGGTGTGGCAGCCCTCTTCCAATTCAGTCAGTGTGTTTGCAGGCACGGCCGCAGTTCTCCAATGGCAGCAGTCCAAAATGCAGTGGCATACAGTTGAAAGGAAGAGCTCCGCTTCAGTGAGCAGAGCTCTCCCCCCCCACACACACACACACACACATGCAAGCACGCATATTGCATGCTGATCGCTCCTCCCTCCCCCCATGGACACCTGTGGCTGCCGGGGTGTCAATCCTCGTCCAGCTCACGCATCCCCCACAAAAGCTGTCCAGATGCCACGCTGGGGCCCACCCCAGCATGGCAAAAAATGTTATAGCAACAGGGGTGCCCAATCCCCTGGCTCCACAGCTGCACACCCCCCAAAGCTTTCAGGTGCCACGCTGGGAGCCCTCCCAGCGTGGCAAATCTTGTTATAGCCAACGGGGTGCCCAATCCCCCATCAGCTCCAGACCTCCCAAACAGCCTTTCCAGCTGCCATGCTGGGAGCCCACCCCAGCGTGGCAAACATCCTGCATCGCCTTAATTAAGAAAAACCCTGTAAATAAAAAAAATGGTCCCTCGCAGTCTCCCTGCTCCCCCCAAAACCCACACCCACCCACTGCGCACCCTGCCTCCCCACACACCCCCACCCCATACTTACCTCCGGAGCTTGGTGCGACAATCATCGGTGGACCGGGAACACGTCTACACTCTTCAAAGCCGACCGCGAAGGGAGGAAATGCCGGTAAGCTGTATAATGGGATAAATAGGGTTTTTTCAACTTTGTTGCATATCTCAGGCATTTTTGGGAATTTTGGGCCCAAAGTTTCAACATGGGGTTTTTGGGACCCCTCCTCATGAATTCTTGCACTGTCATGGCGTTAATCAGGCCCGAAGGGTGATTTCGCGGTCACTATGCGAAATCACCTTTCAGGACTGATTAATGAAATGACACTGTCAGTGTTCATAAGGTGGGCTCTCAAAAAGCCTATGTTGAAAATTTGGTGAAAAATTCCTAAAAATGACTGTTTTATGAGCGTGTGTTTCGCAGTTCCTACGCATGCTCGTAAGTTCGTGAATTTTCAATATTTTCACTCCAGAATTTCAACATTGCCATTTTACCACCCCTTCTTATGAGCAGTACAGCTGTCATTTTTCACATCCTGCTCAAAACGTGTTTCCGCCCTTGTAACGCACAATGGCGCAGTCGGTGTGCGAAATCAATGTATGGGACACATTAAGAAAATCACAGTGACACTGTTCATGAGCAGAGGTCTTAAAATGGCTATGTTGAAAATTTGGTGAAAAAATTCCTAACAATGACTGTTTTATGAGCGTGCATTGCGCAGTTCCTACGCACGCTTGTAAGCTTGCGAATTTTCAATATTTGCACTCCAATGACTTCCAAATACGTAAACAGCACATACAAGCAAGCAACATTCAGCATTGACAAACGCTTGTTTTTTGTCAGATTTGTATCTAGGTCCATGCTTGCTTTATCATATTTTCTCAGATGCCTAAGTTACTCGTTAGTTTTTTTATTTGAGTTTTTAAACTTGTACTTTCAACTATTCATTGTTCTAGAGTTATTTCTAATTGTTTTTTGCCACTTTTTAGTATTTGACTTACGCAGTTACTAAGATGGGACATTCATCCCAGCGTCCCTTAGTTTCAGATATGTGGTTCTTCTACTATAGCATTATTTTCTTTTGTTTTACACCATTATCTCACACCTTTTTATGTTGATTGCGCACGGCGCAAGAAACATATTGGCACAGCTTGCTGAGAAGCCTGCTTTGGAGGCACGGCACTGTTGTGGCCAATGTCCCCACAGCCTGAAAAGGCTTGTCCCGCTTCCCCCAATGCCATTGCAGGCTGCTGGTGACACAAGTTTGGAACGTTCGCACCAACTTGTGACAAATCAGCCGCTGCAATCAGGGTCCGCCTCGTCATTGCAGATTCAGCCATCCGCTGCAATGAGGTAGCGACCCGTCATTGCAGGGCGGATCTAGCAAGCCTGATATTGTTTGTGAACATGGTGGCGGGTTGCCGCCCTGTTCACAAACAATATAACCCTCCCAATGTTTATCTGCCGACGGGGAGCCCATTCCCATCGGCATAATGTGACCCTCTGTTTCATTGTCTGCCAACGGGTGCCCAATCTCCGTCAGCAAAAGGAATCCCTCCCTTGTTGTTTGCCGTGGGGTGCCCAATCCCCATCGGCAGAAAGGATTCCCCTTGTTATTTGCCGACAGGGTGCCCAACCCTGTTGGCAGAAAGGAATCCTCCTTTGTTATTTGCCGACGGGTGACAAACCCGCTGGCAGAAAGGAATCCCCTTTGTTTGCCGATGGGGTGCCCAATCCTCGTCAGCCACAGCACCTCCCAAAAGTGAGACCGTGGCATGCTGGGAGCCCACCCCAGTGGAACAAATGCCCTGTGAAGTGAAAACCATCCCATGTTGCTCTTTTTTTTTACATGTAAAGGAAAACGGTCCCTCGCGGTCTCCTAGACCCCCCTCCTGCAACCCGCACCCACTCACTGCGCACCCTACCTCCTCATACACACCCTCACCCCATACTTACCTCTGGAGTCTGGCGGGACAATCTTCCGTGGACCGGGAACACGTCTGTACTCTTCAAAGGCGACCGCGAACTGAGGAAATGCCGGTAAGTTGTATAATGGAGTAAATACGTTTTTTTCAACTTTGTTGCATATCTCAGGCATTTTTTGGAATTTTTTCACCAAATTTTCAACATGGGGTTTTTGGGACCCCTCCTCATAGATGCTTCAACTGTCATGTGGTGTTAGTATTTGAAAGGTGATTTCGCGGTCACTGCGGCGGAATCACCTTTGAGTGCTGATTAATGAAATGACAGTGCCGTGTTCATGAGGCGGGCTCAAAAGCCTATGTTGCAAATTTGGTGGAAAAAATCCCCAAAATGACTGTTTACAGTGTAGCTATGCAGTTGTTACGCACGCTCAGAACTTCGGAAATTTGCAATATTTTGATGCCAGATTTTCAACATTGGCATTTTGTCACACCTCCTTGTGAACAGTATAGCTGTCATTGTTCATATCCTGGCAGAAATGTGTTTTCGCACTTCCACTCTGAATAGCACAGTCACTGTCAAAATCCATGTTTGGGACAGATTAAGAAGATGACAGTGACACTGTTCATGAGTAGAGGTCCTGAAATGGCTATGTTGAAAATTTGGTAATGATACTCCATAAAATGACTGTGTTACGAGCGTGCGTTGCGCAGTTTGCACGCACACTCGTAACTCGCAATGTATAATATTTTCTATCCAGATTTTCAACATTGCCATTTTTCCACACCTACTTATGAACAGTGCAGCTGTCATTTTTCCCATCCTGGCTGAAATGTGTTTTCGCAGTTCCGGCGCAGACTAGAGCGGTCGCAGTGGGAAATCACTGTCCAGGACAGAGTAATAAAATGACAGTGATACTGTTCATGAGCAGAGGTCCTAAAATGCCAATGTTGAAAATTTGGTGATGATAGCCCATCAAATGACTGTGTTACAAGGGTGCTTTGCACACTTTCCACACACCCTTATAACTTTGCAGATTCATAATATTGTCATGCCACATTTTCAACAATGGCAATTTTTCACACCTCCTTATGAGCAGTACAGCTGTCATTTTTCACATCCTGAGTAAAATGTGGTTTCACAGTTGTGGCACAGAATAATGCGGTCGCTGTGGGAAATTAGTATTCGGGACAGATTAAGAAAATGACAGTGGCACTGTTCATGAGCAGAAGTCCTAAAATCTCTATGTTGGAAATTTGGTGTCAAAACTCCATAACATAACTGTGTTACAAGCGTGCGTTCAACTGTTTCCATGCACCCTTGTAACTTCGTAAATTTGTAATATTTTCACGCCACATTTTTAACAGTGGCATTCTTTCACACCTCCTTATGAACAGTACAGCTGTCATTTTTCACATCCTGGCTAAAATATGTTTTTGCACTCCTGACGGAGAATAGCACGGTCGCTGTGGGACATCAGTGTTTGGGATAGATTAAGATGGAACGAGTGGGGGGAGTGACCGAGCTCAACTGAGCTCTGTCGGGACTGCTCCGGATTTGTTTGTGGGCAGAAAAAGGCCCCGACGCAAGAGGCCAGTACAAAAGGGCAGCCTGCAGCACTGGGAGAAGCAGAACGAGAGAGTGAGTGAGGGCAGGGGCATAGCTACAAGGGTGCAGTGGGTGCAGTGGCACCCGGGCCCACAAGGTTTGAGGGGCCCAAATCATAATTTTGATGTTTATTCAAAACTGGGGAGGGGCCCTGTAACATCACCTTGCACCCAGGCCCTTTGGGGATTTGCTACGCTACTGAGTGAGGGAGGGGGAGTGAACGAACTCACCGGAGCGCTGTCAGAACTGCTGCAGATTTCTTTGTGGGCAGAAAAAGGTGTCAATGCAGGCAGTGGCCCAGTAGAAAAGGCCAGCCTGCAGCGGTGGGAGAAACAGTATGAGAGAGTGAGACAGGAGGACTGAGTGAGCTCAACGAAAGCTCTATCAAGACTGCTGCAGATTTCATTGTTGGCAGAAAAAGGTGCCAATGCAGGCAGGAGCCCCATACAAAAGGGCGCTTGCAGCGCCAGGACAAACAGAATGAGCGCGTGACAGAGGGAGACTGAATGACCTCAATGGAGCTTTGTCGGTACAGCTGCAGATTTATTTGTCGACAGACAAAGGTGCCAATGCAGCCAGCAGCCCCGTACACAAGCGCAGCCTGCAGCACCAAAAGAAACAGAACGAGTGAGTGACAGAGCGGTAGTGAGCGAGCTCAACGGAGCTCTATTGTGATTGCTGCGGATTTCTTAGTGGGCAGAAAATGCGGCAACGCAGGCAGGAGCCCAGTACAAAAGGCCAGCTTGCAGCGCGGGCAGAAACGGAATGAGTGAGTGAGACAGGGGGAAGTGAGCAAGCTCAATGGAGCTGTGTCAGGACTGTTTCAGATTTGTTTCTGGCCAGTACAAGCCACCAATGCATGCAGAGGCCCAGTACAAAATGGTAGCCTGCAGTGGCAGGAAAACCAGAATGAGCGAGTGAGAGAGGGGGAGTGAACAAGCTCAATGGAGCTGTATTGTAACTGCTGCAAATGACGGCAATGCAGGCCAGAGCCCAATAGAAAAGGGCAGCCTGCAACACCACCAGAAACGGAATGAGCGAGTGAGAGAAGGGGACTGAGCAAGCTCAACGGAGCATTGTCGGGACTGCTGCAGATTATTTCTTTGTGGGCAGAAAAAGGTGCCAACAGAGCCAGGAGCCCAGTACAAAAGGGCAGGCTGCAGTGGCAGGAGAAACAGAATGAGTGAGTGACACAGAAGGGAGTGAGCGCCCTCAACGGAGCTCTGTCAGGACAGCTGTGGATTTCTTTGTGGGCAGAAAAAGGTGCCAACACAGGCAGGAGCCCAGTACAAAAGGGCAGCCTGCAGCACCAGGAGAAACAGAATGAGTGAGTGAGAGAGGGGGAGTGAGCCACCTCAACGCAGCTGTGTCGGGACAGCTGCGGATTTCTTAGTGGGCAGAACAAGGTGCCAATGCAGGCAGGAGCCCAGTATAAAACAGCAGCCTGCAGCACCGGGAGAAACAGACTGAGTGAGTGACAGAGGGGCAGTGAGCGAGCTCAATACACCAGCGCAATCAACATTCGGCATTGACAAATGCTTGTCTATTAAGCCTCAGCAGAGCGGGCTTAAGGATGCTTTTACTTTTCCTCCACACTGGTCAGACATTCCCTCTGTGGATTACTTAAGTTATTCTGTTCTGAGAGGCAATACATTTTGTCCCCTTAGCTCCTTTTCCCATAGCCCTAGGTGGCTACATTGGCCAAAAGCTGATTTCAAATACCCTTTTTCACTGATGTATTATTGGTTTATTTTTTTTCCTTACAGCTACTAGCAGGTAACATACAGACAAATCCTGGCCCTCTCATTCACAAACAAAATTTTTTTTCACTCCACTGTCCAAAGGTGGTTCCCTAAACAAGACCTGTTGATTAGCTGGTCCGTTTCCTTGCGCCCTTCCATCCTTGCTGTAACTGAGACTTGGTTGGATTCCTCCATTCCTAATAAACAACCTCCCAAATTTCATTTTTAGGTCAGATAGGAATAGACATGGCGGTGGTTCTGCCTTATTTGTTCACTCCTCCCTTCCATGTTCATTTGTCAAAACCAACACCATGGGCAGCTTGATTAATGCTGTGTTTCCTTCTAAAATTGTCTGGAAGGAAGACTTTTTTAATTTTATTTTTGTTTTTGGTAACCAGGTAAGTGCACTGATCCAGTGGACCGTTTTCAGTCATGACCTGGGCCACAAGGTGGCAAAGGAGCAACACATGCAGTGGACACATTTACAGTTTGGTATACAGATATTTACATTTGGTATGTAGATGATACAAGCACTCATGGAAAACAGAACAGACCTTATTTACATTTTGTACAGGCATAGTAAAATAAAAGTATATCAGAGAAATACAGTCAGCGGTACAGAGGAAAAGTAGATTAGCATTTATACAAACTAAGCAAGGTGCATCTTGAAAAGCAGCAGACTGCTGTCATCTAGTCTAGGTAAACACACCTGTCCTGGCAGATAGCCGGTGCTGGCTGGGATTGAGAAAGCCTGTCTGGTTGGCTGTGCAAGACAGCATGAGAGTCACATTTAGTTGGCAGCATGCACTGCCCCCCCCAAACTTAAAACAACCACATTTTCACAGTTGTACTCATTAATTTATTCCCATGGCGAGTTTCAATATTCCCTTTTTTTTCTGTCTTGATTTTTATCCTCCTCGGCGGGCCGCTGCCTTGTGTCAGCCAACCTAGCGGACTCTGGGGGTCATTCAGGATCTTGTAATGCTCTGTGTGTCCCAGTGGACCCCTGACAGCCAGCCCAGAGGCTTCATCCTGCCGTGGCCCCCGCGTTCCCATATTTCCTCCCCATTACCAGTCAGCAACTCAACTGGCTCCTCCCCCCGCCAACCCCCGGCACCATAAGCTCGAGCCCGAACCCAGGTCACCAGCATGGCACGAGGTGTGGTGTTCAGTGCCTCAACCCTCAGCACCACTGGGCCAGCTCAATATTCCACTTTAATAGACAATTTTAATACAAACTGGCCCTCCAGCAGGGGACTCAGACTGAAGTCCTCCCTTGCCCCTCTTGGCTTGAATCAGCTAATGAAAGATCCTACATGTTATGATTCAGTTTGCAGCATCTTCAGTATTTTAGATTTGATTTTTGTTTCCCCTGAGCTCCCAATTAGCTCTTCGGATTGCCAGGGAAACTTACTTAGTGATCGTGCCCTTATTTTTTTGCATAATGAATCTCTCTCCTCTCAAATGTATCCCCAACACCATTAAGTTTTGCTGTTTTAAGCATTTCAGTTTGGAAGCCTTTCACTCTGGCCTGCTTAAGATTACTTAGATCCTGCACCACCCCATTGAAAGTACTCGACCTGGATGGGAACTCACTAGAGGCTGTCACCTCTTTTCGGTATCTTGGAATTCTGCTTGACCAATCTCTGGACCTTAACCTACACATTCAATCAACCTGCAAAACGGTAAATTGTAAGCTGGGGGCAGCCTACAGAACTAGCTATATGTTAATGCCATCAGCTAAGCTAGCCATTGCCAGGGGGGATCCTTCTCCCAACCCTAACTTACTGTGCTCCCATCCTGACTACTGCCCATAAATCAGCTCTACAGAAATGGGACATCACCTATAATAATGTCTGTCATTATGCATCTAAGGCCCCCAGCTTAAGCATCGTTGTCAGCTGTATAGTGACCTAGGCTGGCTCTCCCCCTCTGCTACCAGACTATACCACCTCGGCTGTCTATGTGACTCCATTATTAGGCAGGAAACCCCAGCATCACTGGCTGAGTTACTACATCCCGTCACCTCAAACCATGGTCTGAGGTCAATAGACAAATCACTAATAAGAGTACCCCGGTGTCACACCACCAAAGGCACCGGGGCCTTCGGGTATGCTGCCCCCCCAGATGTGGAACATGCTGCCACTGGACCTTAGGCAATCTTCATCTCACTACCACTTTAAACATGGGCTACGACATTACCTAGCTATTGCTGAACAGTGTACCTGTTTTGACCCTACCTGACCGTGCCCATGAAACCCTGCCCCACACCTATCTCCTCCCTACAAACCAATTTCTCCTGCTACCATGCCCCTTCCTCCCCTTCCCTCCCCTTCCCTTCATCAAGCATCTCCCTGAACTCACCTACTTACTTATTGCCTTCTCTCTCCTGCTTGTTTGTACTTTATATCTACCTGTAGAACATGGAATAACCCTGCTTCTGAAACTGTAACTACTCTGCTTGTTATATACTGTACTGAACAATGCTGTTTTTCTGTACTGACCAGTGCTGTCTTACTTCTATCCGTGCCTTCACTGCTATCTTAGCCACATTGCCTCCTGTCATGTACCTGACTTCACTTTCTAAACACTTTATTGCCTTACAAACTGTATTGTCTATGTAAACACCCACAGTATGTATTGTCTTGTACTCTCCCGGGTCGTGCCTGAAAATAGTCACCTACTGGCTAGTGCACTTACCCGGTTAACAAAAACTAAATAAAAAAATAAATAAAATAACTGGGGTTCTTCTCCCTTCCCAATGTAGTTGCTGCCTGAGAATATTTCTTTCACCAGTTTAATTTGGTTTCTAATCAGCATGACCCCTTTTTCAGAAAAAAGGGTTAAATACAAACATGTTCCTTGGGTGACTCCTTTTTATCATCTCCCAGCTGAAGTTGAGATAAACTTTATCAAAAGGCCAAGAAACTAGATACCCCAGAGGCCTGGCAGACTTTTCGCAAATTTCATAATTATTGTGCCTCTGTTATAAGGAAATCCAAATCCTACTTCTTTAAGACCAGTCTAGCTGCTGTAAGAAATAATCCTAAGAAATTTTGGCACGTGGTTGATTTTGTTTGGAAGGTACCTTCCGTTTCCTCTACTACAAATGTATCTTATGCTGGCTCCTCTGTGTACTCTAAAGAAGGTATTTGTGGTATGTTTAATACATTTTGTTCTGAGGCTCCTGCTCTGCTATTGAAAAATGTTGGTTTATCCACTGCTGGATTGTCCTCCGATTCCCTGGCAATGTCCCCTCTCTCAAGGCCTAAATTCTACTTTCAGTACATTAAATCTGAAGAAATATTCAAGTTGTTGTATTCATTGAGAGAGTCTACTGCTAAGGGAATCCATAATCTAGACAACTTTTTACTTAAATCCTTTGCTGATATTTTAACCCCTCTCTTAACTCACATTTTTAATGTATCCCTTACCACCCAACATTTTCCCTCAGCATGGAAATATTCTTTAGTCATCCCCTTGCATAAGATGGGGACAAAACTTTAGCAGTGAATTACTGTCTAATTTCTCTGCTCCCTGTAATTTCCAAACTCATGGAAAAAATTGTCTTCTGTCAAATTTCTGACTACCTGGCCACTTAGCAGATTCTTTCAAATTTTCAGTTGGGCTTTAGTCCAAATCACGCCACCAAACAGCATTGACTGATTTTTATGATTCTGTCTCTAGGGCTTTGGACAAAGAATATCTTGTTGGTTCTGTTTTTTAATGACTAGTCTAAAGCCTTTGATGTGATTAACAACTCATAGCTTTTACTGTAGCTTGTCTATTTTCTTATGTTTTTTTCCACCAATGCTATCACTTATCTTTCTTTCTTCTTATATGGGAGAACTCAATCTGTGCTCTAGAATGGGTGCCTTTCTTCTTCTCTCCCTATTTCCTCTGGGGTTCCTCAAGGGTCTATACTTGGTCCTATTCTTTTTAATCTTTTTGTAGATCCCCTACCCTCTGTTGTGGATCACTGCTCAGTCCAACGCTACGCCGATGACTTGGTCCTTTTTATTTATTTAGTTTTTGTTTCCCAGGTAAGGTGTCATAGCCACAAAATATGACTATTTTCAGACACGACCAGGGAGGTTACAATACAAAATTGGCAGACAAGACAAATATCAGGTTTAGTTCAGAGGTAATCAACCATACAAGGAAAAATCTACACAATGTTTTGTGATGTAAACAGTATTGCTAATATGACAGGGAGGCAGTATTGCACAGTGGTTTAAGGCTCTGAGCTGCAAATCTGGTGACATCCAGCAGACCAGACCTGGGGTTTGAATCCCACAGCTTCCACTTGCATACTGTGTGACCCTGAGCAAGTCACTTAACTTCCCTGTGCTCCCAGGTCACTCCTGTAAAAAAGCTTTCAGCTTAGTGTGCTACTCCTGGTTAAACAACTAAATAAATAAAGACAGAGACAATGGCAGAAAAATACACAATAGTACAAAACATAATAAGCATACAATCATAGTGCAGTAGAGTTTTAGCACATAATCCATGGTAAGTGCTACATATAACAGTAACAAGGGGTCAGAGCAAAATTGAAACATTTTGAGAGCTGAGGAAGGGGATGTTAAGCACCCTATGGGGGTTTAAAACAGGAACATAGGGCATGTGTGACGAGGAGAGTGTGATGCATCTTTTTAAAAGCAATATGACTAGGTGCAGAGTGAACATCAAGAGGTAGGGAATTCCAATATCTTGGGGCTAGGCAGGAGAAAGCTGAGGTTCCTTTTAGGGTTCTGCACCTAGGGGTGTATAGTAGACAGAGTCCAGTAGAGCGGAGGCCATAGGTGGGGGACAGAGGCACCAGCATGCCTGCAAGAGAGGTAGGTAGATTAGTTCTAATGATGTTGTCTGGCAGAGTACCAAGGGCAAGGAGTCAATTGGCAGATGGAGAAGGCCATCTAAGGTCTGCATATAGCAAGCATTGGTGCTTTAAATGTGGGGAAGCCGAGGCATAATGACAGATACTATTGCACGGTGTATCCCACCTACTTAGGGTGGTTTTCAAAGCATTTGTGTAGGTGACAACACCATACACAAGGGATGGAAGTAGGATACCCCTAGAAATAGCCAGTCTAGCTGAGGGGGTAAGCATCCAACTAGTTCTGTAAGCTATTACGAGTTTGGAGTTTACTTGCAGGTGTTGATGATGTGTTGCTCAAAGCTGAGAGTTTCATCAAGCAGGACACCTAAATATTTGAATGAGGTTACTTTTGTAAGGGGGGATCTATTTGCACAAGAGATGTTGAAAAGGTTGCGATTTGTTCTAAGTTTGGTTGCAGATCCAAAGAGCATGCCCTGAGTTTTACTTATGTTTAGAATGAGCCTTTTGTTCTGGATCCAATCTTGCATTATGAGAAATGCAGATGTTAGTCGACTATTTATTTCTTCTATGTTTGCAGAGGAGGTGTAGAGCACCAGATCATCTGCATACAAGATTGCTGAGCTCCAAGGGGTGTTAGAAGATATGTCATTTATAAAACTGGAGAAGAGAAGAGGCCCCAAGATGGAGCCTTGAGGAACACCAACATTGATAGGTGCAGAGTCTGACACTGCAGAGTTAAATTTTACCTGTTGTCTTCTATTGCTTAAGTAGCTCTGGAACCAGTTTGTGGCTTGCTCCAAGAAACCAGTGAAGCTAAGACAATCAAGCAAAAGAGGGTGATCTACAAGATCAAACACCTTTGAGAGGTCGATGAATGCTGCACCAGTCATGAGACCATGATCCTTAGCAGTAACGGCATCATTTGTAAATTGTATCAGAGCAGTAGAGGTGCTATACCCCTTGCGGAAACCATGTTGAGCAGATGATAGGAGGGTATATTTAGAGAGGAACTCGGTGACCTGTACAGCCACTAATTTCTTGAGTATTTTGTTTAGTACTGACAGAATGGCTATGGGACTATAATTAGCTATGTTCTTATTGTCGCCTTTCTTAAAGACTGAGGTGACTTTTGCCAATTTCCTTATGTCTGGAACATGACCATGGCAGAGAGACAGTGTAAAGATTTTAGCAAATGGGGCCACAATAAAAGAAGCAGCCAACTTCAGGAGTTTAGGCTCTAGGTAGTCAGAGCCTACACTAGCACTATCAGAGATTGAATCTCGTAGTTTTAGAACATCATTATTTGGAATAGCCTTAAAATAGAAGGGCGGCTGTATGGGCACGTTTGTGTGAGTAACAGGCGTCAGGATGCGATTTGCTGAGAAAGAGGCAGTGTATTTGGTGAGATCAGTAATGTATTTGTTGAAAGAATTTGCAATGGTGGTGGGGTCATTACAGTGCATACCATTGAGGACCATATCATTTGTGTGTTGAGACTGGTTTGAGCCCAGGAAGGATTTTATATGTGTCCAGAATTTCTTTGGGTCCCCAGCAGCTTCCAGTAATAGACCTTTACAGTATGAGCTTTTGGCAAGCCTGATTTGTTTTTTGCACATGTTGCATTGCTTTCTATAAGTGTCATATTCACTTTGCTGACCCAAGGTCTTGTAGCAGTTCCAACTTTTGTCATGTGCCCGGAGGGAGGCGACAAGTTCCTTGTGCAATGTGCAGCCACCTAGTCTGTTTGTCCCTAACGCGTCAATTCCATTTAGGTGTATGTATGTCCTGGAGGGATAAGAATATAGAAAGAAAGAGATTGAGAGCAGATTCAGTGTCTTGGGACTGGATAATAGGGATCCAGTTTACAGAAGAGATATCATGTAGAAAGCTTGCTTGATCAAGTGTGGAAAAATCCCGGAAGGTGATGTAGCGTGGCGAGGGGCATGGAATCACCGATGTTCCCCATATGCAAAACACAGGGGAAAGGTCACTTATAGAATCAGGAAGCACACCTGAGGCAGTAATTCTATCAGGTCAATTTGTGAGTAACCAGTCTATAAGTGTTCCAGCAGCAGGTGACTGGGTCAGCCTGGTGGGGTCTTCAATTACCTGGTGCACGTTAAATCCATGTACTAGAGATACCAGTGCGCTTTTATTTTTCCCCAGCCAATTTTGGTTGAGGTCGCCAAGAATAATAAGTTCATTTTGGCCAGCTGCAGAGGTAGAGTACTCAAGTAGTTCAGAGCATCCTTGTTGACCTGCTTTAGGAGGATTGTAGGCACATATTAAGTGAATCTTTTTGGTTCCAAGTAAAACCAGGGTATGTAAAAACTTGCAGTTTAAGAACCCTTCCATTCTTTTCTCAATTCTCCAGGGTGATTTAGATAAAATCCTCAATTGGTTTTCCAATAACCTTTTACTTTTAAATAGTAAAAAGACTCAATCCATGCTGTTTGGGCCTCAGTCCGCTGTGTCTCTGGCAAATTCTTCCTTTTCTATCACTTTAAATTACAATGCACTTGAGCTTGTAAGTGAATTTAAATACCTTGGTCTCACTTTCAATTCCTCCTTTAACTTTTAAATCCCATATTGACAAAACCATTTTAAAAGTCTGTCAATGCCTACTGTAGGTTGCTTAAAACACAGCAGGCACTGTCTGTCAAGCTCGGATCGTAAGCACATTTTTGCCTAACCCAATCTCCCTATACTAGATTATGGTGATACTATTTACCGTAATGCTTCTGTTTCAAATCTTCTTTAATTGAATACTGTTTATTATCAGCTTCTATGGTTTATTTTAAAGTTTAACTGGAATGAACACCATTGTACACTATTGCATCAATTAGACTGGCTGTCCCCCTCTTTCAGATAAACATTCCACTAGTTATCCCTTATTTACAAAACTGTGAACAATCAGACTCCCACTTAATATCTGAAAGTCTTATTGCTCGCACCATAAATACAACCTCAGAGATGTGTCTCATAGTGGTCTTTTTTTACCCCGACGTCTCAAACTCACTTCGGAAAAGAATGCTTTTCCTATGCTGCTCCACTCTCATGGAACAACCTCCCTCCTCAGCTAAGAATTTCATCTATCCTTGGTATTTTTAAATGTGGCCTAAAACGTTGTTGCAGGAACAATCTATTTGTACTTGTTTTAATTGAGCTTCTCTGTCAGTATATGTATCTATTATTCTTTTAATTGACTTGGTACATTCTGCAAATGAGACTTGTTTCTCATAGAATGTATTCTGTAATCTACACAACTTAAAAAAAATATATATATATATACATATGTGTTGTACAAGGGATCAACCAACAAATGAGAAAATGATTTGAAGAAGTCGATGAGGGGATCCATCGGGCTCTGGGGCCTTATCCCCCCAATTTCTTTAATTGCCTGCCTAATTTTCTGAGCATCTAAGGGTAAATTCAGCAGTGTAATGTCTGGGGGGTGATGGGCTGTATCCCTGCCTTCTGAAGAATTACTCCAACTGTCCCAGAGTCAGGGAAATTTCTAAGGTGTAAAGCGTAGCACAGAACTTAACCTATCCCTGCCCTGTTGACCACTGGCATCCCCCACTCCCACTTCTCAGCTGCGGTATGACCCTTTCCCCTTCTTTTTTCTTTAGTTGCCACGCTAATAGTTTTTCACCCCTGTCCCCATCGAAATAGCTGCCTGCTTGCCTTAGTATTTATTTATTTATTTAAAAATTGATAACCAGGAAAGGCACTAAGGAGCCAAGGCTCGATTCCAGGAGTGACCCGGGGAAGGGTTAGATTGGGATAAAAGTCTGCATAAAAACGAAAGTAAAAACATACAGTTAGGCAAATCACGGGCCACAGTTACAAGAACCAGTAGAGAGGATAACATCCAGATGAAGCAGTAACCAAATTCGATACACTGTAAATATGACAGAAAAAAAGTCAAACACGGGTCACGGTTATAAGACCCAAAACGGTAGGGACCATTAAGACAGAGGAATACAGTATGAATAAAAGACAATGACATACCATAGATGTGCTCTAGTATACAGAGTGCCTGACCAAATGTGCACAAAGTTACAGATGGGGCAGCTGGCACCAGTCGTGGGAACAGGGTCCACAGAGAAAACAATAAGGAGACATCAGACACAGGGGAAAGTGCTTAAACGGAGAAGACAGCTAGGGGGTATACTTCAGGTGGCAGTAAAATGGCTCATTCAATATGTGCACTGCTTAAGATGTTATACTTCCATTTCACTTTCTGCAATATATTGCAGAGCCAAGATGGGTCTTGACATGTGGGTCATTTCACAGGCCTTTATTTTTTTTTCTCAATAAATGTCCATTCCTGCTCTGTAGTTCTTGTTTTGTGACTCGCATAAGGGACTGTCATGCTCCTGAGCTAGGCCTTTAGGGCTGCCCATCGGGCTGAATGGGTTGTGCCCCCCAACATTGTGATGCAAGAATTGTTGAATTGCTTGGGCGATGAACTCTCTTTACTTCTTATCCCTGAGTAGTGTAAAGTCCAGGCACTGTTGGTTGGTCTGGCCCCCTCACTACCTCCCACAACCAAGCACAAGAGAGCATGGTCTGAGACCAGTATGGTTGAGTATGCTACCATTAGCAGTCTGCCCAGTATGCGGGTGGATATTAGGATTCTGTCGATACTAGCATATGATTGGTGCGTGTGAGAGTAGAAGCTATACTCTCTTCCTGTGGTAATCAGGTGTCTACAGGCATCTATCAGAGTGAAAGTTTTTTTCAGTTTCACCCAGAGCCCCGGCATTCTGTGATAAAGGGACAGGGGTTGTGTTAAATGCGGTCCAGGATAATGTCCCTGACACAATTACAATCCCCCCCTCCCCCCGAGATCTACGGACCTCTTAACTTAGCTATGTCTAGGGCCTATGTCTGGTAGAAGCCTGGTTCTTCTTTGTTGGGCCCATAGATGGAACCTACAGCTAGCATCTCCCCGGCATGCATTTTGATTTGTGCCATTGTATACCTCCCCCTGATCAGTAACCCTATCCAATACATCCCCCTCAAAGCCTTCCTGCGGCCAGATGGCCATCCCCTGGGTCTTGGTGCTATATCAAGAGGCAAGCCATGTTCCCCCAGTTGGTGGATGTCCTCTCTAGCTCTTTGGTGTTCAAGTGGGTCTCCTGCAAGAGAATTATGCTTTTTTTGTTTCTTGTTCAACCCCCTGTATTTTATTCCTTTTAGTATCATGCTTCATACCATTTACATTCCATGTTATCACCCTTATGTTGTCATCCATAGTCTATAGTGATGTACACTTTGTCAGTGGCCCAGTTATACCACCCTCACCAAAGGCCTTAGGCCTTGAGCCAGCTGATACCTCTTGCCTATTTGCTGTAAATAATCTGAGACTTAGAATTTCAGTTTTAACCCCCAAGTGTACCCCCACCCCCACCTATACCAATCCCATAACAACCACAACACTAACATTAACAGTGAACAGAATATATCCAACAAACAAATATATAACATACTTAGAATTTATCACTGGGAGTTAAGACTCTCAGCCAGCTGTCCCCTAACAGACTTGTGGCCAGATTTTCAAACGGCCCTTAGATTGACGTAAGATGCGTCAAATAACCACCTTGCATCAGATGTAGGTGCGCCAAATACTCTGCGCCATATTTTGCAAGAAAAGCGCTCTCTGTGGCAGAGTCCCCCAAACTGATGCAAGAGGTCCACTGCATCAAACAAATGACACAAGGGATGAGAATGATGCAAGCTGTGTCAAAAAAATGGTGCAAGTTGAATACACAAAAAATAACTTGAGGAACCAAAATAATGCAAGTTGAGTCCAAAAATGGTGCAAGTTTAGTCAGAAATGAAGCAAGGGACAAGAATGACGCAAGCTGAGTCAAAAAATACAACAGATAAAATGGCCAAGACTAAGCCCCCAAAATGTTCAAAACTAGTCCTGTAGGGGAATATTGGCCCTTAACAGTAGCATGGTCAGGTCTGCCCACCTGCTGTGGGCCTCTTCATATGCTCTAGTGTACCTTAGACCAGCTCTGGCTGGTCTAACAGCGACATGCATCTTAGGCACAAGGGCAGGACTCACATTCCTTGAAAATCCCAAATAAGGGAATGGTGCATCATTTCAGTGATGCAGGCATCCCTTCCTACATGGTGCAGCTATTTATTTGGTGCATGCAAGGCGCAAGTCAATCTGGCACATGCAGACCTGTTTTTGATGCAAGCACCATTTGAAAATCAGAACTGACGCAAGTTTTGACACATCCTGCTCCTTGAATCAGTTGTTATTGATGCAAGCACCCTGTGTCATTCTCTGGCCTTTGAAAATCTGACCCTTGGAGTTCATTCCTGGGAGTAAAGACTCCCAGCCAGCAGTCAACATGTTAGTTCTGGAATGGAATCCTCAGTCCGTGTGAATGTCAACAGCCGTTCAGTTGAGTTACAGCAGCCAGGGCAGAGCCAGTAGGGAGGGACTTGCCTCACGTTCTTGCATCCCTTCCAAGTCTCAGCTGGTGCAGCTGCTCAGAGGCTCCTCTTCTTGCTCCCCATCGATGGCCTGAGTCAGCGGCAATGAAGAAGTCCCATCAGGATGGACAGCATCAGCGAAAGGCGGATCCCTCCAGCAACAGCAGCAGCAGCAACAGTCCATGGAGGTTGTGGGAGGAGGTGAGCCAGGCCTCCCCACTGATCGCTCCAAGCATCAGTCCCAGCCCAGAAAAGTAAAGAGGGCAGTAGGGTGAGTGGTGCCAGCACCATGTCCGGGTGCTGGCTGCGTCCAAATAAAGAAAAACTTTTTTTTTAATTTTTGTTTTTTAAATGAACTTTGGGAGCTTCCAGGCACTGGCAGCAGCCTTTGGGTCGAGCAAGGCCCCAGAAAACGGACCGCCCATGGAGCAGAGTAACATGAGGGCTCCGTTGAACCAAAGACTGTGGGGTTAGGATAGACCCAGTGAAATGAGCCATCCATGGGGCGGAGTAAAGAAAAAGGGCTTCATTGAGCCAAGGATTGTGGGTGCGGGCAAGGCCCAAGTCATGGACCGCCCACGAGGCAGAGTAATGGAAAGGGCTTCATTGAGCCAGGGACTGTGGGGGCAGGAGATCCCCACCTATGGTGCTGCCTACTGGGTGGAACTTCAGGAGAGCCCCATTAGAGACCATGAATGAAGGGGCAGGGGCTATGTAAATGATGAATGATATGTATGTAAGCCCTAGGTGGCGCTATCCCAAGGGCTACTACCCCTGCCTGCGCAGCTAGTTGCAGGTTAAGAGGCCTGGGTACTGAAACAGGTGCCTCCACCCGGAGGTCAGGGTTGTTAGTGGTCAAGCTAACCTGGGCACAGCCCTCCAGGACACTGTAACCCCCCCCTTTCCCCTTCTAGTGGCCTGAACAATATAAAATAATCACTTTCACAATAACCCTTATTCACCATGCAATTACCCACACTGTTTACGCTTACCACCAGGGCTGGTTCCTCTAGCTTGACCCTGGAAACCCACTGTAAAACAAGGTTATGCACAGCAAATAGCAAAAGTACAGTACTTTTGGCACAAACTGGAACCACAGTCAGGTTAAATGCAAAAAGAGTTAGATCTGATTTATTCAGGGGACTTGAACAAAGGAGGGATGTAATCAGGTTGATTTGCTTAAAGGCTATATCAATCAAACAGTCATGCATGCACTTCAGAGTTACTACACAGTCACACACACACTGGGTACCCAGGTATGAGGCACGTGGGGTAGCCAGGATTGTTGCCCAGGGTAGTCCGGCATCGCAGCTGGTTGGGGCCCTGTGATGGAAGGAAGCAACATGCACAACACACACTATTTGTAATCCAGAGCCAGAGGGCTCAGTTCGAGACAGAAAAGACAACAAAGCAATCAGATTACAACACTTTAGATTTACCTGTTGTTGCAGGAAGCTACCCTGATGTCTATTCACGATACCCAATGCAAGACACAGGCAGGACAAAATCGAGACTGCAGGTTGTTGAGCTGGAGTGCCAGGAGAAGCTGGGCCCAGACAAATCACTGCGGCATCATTCCTGTTCAAAGCGTTGAGCAGGTGGCTGATCCCCAGGCAGGTTTCTTATCGATGGCTTTCTCTGTGCAGCGGGTATTCTGGCTGGGCCAGTGTGGCAAGGCCCCAGGCCGAAGGAAGATGAATATGGATTCAGTCCGTTGGAGCTGGATGCAGCCTCCAGCGAGCAGAACACAGTTCAACACACAGTGGGGAACCAAATCATGACCCACTAACAGCACACAGCACATTTACATATAAGAGTTTCCACTATACCATGCAGATTGCTATCCGGTCACAATTACAGAGTCTCTGCACAAACCAGGAGTTCAGAGGTGGCTGGAAATTCTGACAGGCCGATTGCATTCAGCAAATCTTCAGTCTTCTTCAGGTTAAAGCCTGGTCATAGTCCAGTTGTTTAAATCATTCTCACAACTCAGATTCAGTCTGAATCAACTCTGTTTTCCCTCTCAGGGATAGCAGGCAGACAGGCAGGCCAAAACTCAGCCCTTTCACAGTTCTCCCGCACAAATTACACAGGGGCTGCTGCTTGAATCACTCAAGCTGTTACCTCTTTCACTTCCCAACTCAGACTGACTCTAGCTGCAAGCAGCCTGGAACTTTCCCAGGATCCAAAAGGTTTGGTTAGCTAATCTATCTGTCAGTCAGTTCAAGAGCTCCCCTTCCAGGTCTGTTTTGGTACCAAAATGCAAAAACTACAATTCCTACAGGATTTTGCTCCCACAAGACCCCTAGGGACAGACTCCATTTTAGAGTCCCCAAAGGTACTGATTGGCCCATTTCGGCAGTCCAGGACCAAGATGGTGGAAACAAACAAAACTGTCCATGCTGCAAAGAAGGCAGGTTAGAACAAACTGCAATATTATTACTAGTCTAACAAATGATCAGCAAACGAGTACATCTTCTAACAGAGCTCCCTCTGCACTAATAGTGATGGCAGAACGGAGCAATTATATGGCAGCCTGGGTGGAACACGAGCATAGAAACACTCAGCCCCCTCCCAGGTTAATTATAACTGAAATCTAGGCAGTTCTTAAAGAGACAGTACACGGAGGCTCTACAGGCAGTCTCTGGCAATAACGTTTAAACTGCTAAAATGCAGGACACCAGCCTGGCAGTGAGCATTTTAGGCAAGCTCAAGGAAGACTTTTCAGGAACCCCCATTTGTAGGGGGGTTACATGTATTAATGCCTGAAAGCTAAATTTAAGGGTCAATGCACTAGGAGGCTGGATTTAAAGGGGCAACGCACCACATTGACGAACTGCCTGCCAGAACTGTACGTAAATGACTGACTGATGTTTGGGGGCCCTGTGATTAATTGTTCTATTGCCTGCAATTGCCCAGGACTGTGTTTGCAACCTGCAATTGCCCTGAATTGTGTTATGCAACCTGTAGTTGCCCAAACTGAGTGAACGTAGTGCACAGAAAGATGAAATAACCACATCACAAGGTTTTACAAAAATGTTTTATTGTGCCGCCACCATGCCTGCATGTGATCCCAGTGTGTTCCAGCCCTGATGTCCCTGACCAGCTGTTTCATCCTTGTCAGTTCCTAAGGGAGACTCCTGTTTCTTCCAGTTCTGTCCTGTTATCCCAGCGGCCCAGGTGTGGCCTTTGGTGCTCTGTTGAGCCTCGTGAGGGGTGACCTGCAGTAGTAGTAGTTCTTCTTCTTCTCATCTTCCTCTCCTCCTTCTTCTTCTCCCTTCTCCCTTCTTCAGCGTCCCTCCTGCAGTGGAACTGTCCTGGACAGACAAATGGTCTCCTGACCCGTTCCCTTGTTCCCCCCTAAAGGACTCACAATGGTGGCTGGCCTCTAAATGTGTACTGCAAAGCTTGATGCATTATAGATAAAGTTAGAATAATAGTTATAATTTAGTTGGTGTTATAGATCTTTTTAGAATTTAGAATAATAATGTAGGTTGTGTTACAGATCTTTTTAGAGTATAGAATTTAGAGTAATAGTTATGATTTAGCATGGTAGAGATATTTTAGTGTTTAGATATTTTACTTTAGATGTTGTTATTTTAGGAATGGTTAATAAAATTTTCCTGGTTTGCATTCGAGTCAGCTTCACATCTCTCTTTGTATGTTTCCAGCTAGTGGCATTTGGCCTGGTTTCCCTTCCCCTAAATTCTCCGGCACCCGCTGGCTGGGAGTCACCTGAAAAATCCACCTTCGGGTGGTTGGCATAGTCGAAATGTACTTTCCTTCCAAGTGGTAGCTGGGTGGACCTGTATTCCGGCATGGCCTGTTCGAGTTTGGGGTCAGCATCAGTGGCTTCCCTCGCCCACTTCATATATATATATATATATATATATCTCAATCAGACAAAGCACATATAAAAAGGGATCAGTATGATTTCCCGACATGACGCTGCCCGTCAACTTTTTGCCTGACAGCATTTTACAGTCATAGTCGATTGACCGATGCATAGGGTGTGCTTGGGTTTAGAGGGGTAGGTTAGGAGGTGCCTGAGGCCAGGTATGGTGTGTCTGCTTCTAGAAGACTGGGGAGTGCGCATACCCAGTCTGATGGGAGGAGACCATTACTGGGCCCTTGCCATCATTCCGAGGAGGAAATGATTTTCTGGGAGGGGGAAGAGTGTAAGTCCCCTTGCAGGAGGGGCTTATGCTCCCATTAGAAACCCTTCCCCCTCCTACTTCCCGAGCTAGGGAATTTATTAGTGCTCTGGGGGTTACTACCTGCTGAACACCTCAAGGTGGCAGCAGAGGGCAGGTTAGGGAAGGTATATAAAAATGCAGAATATGCTAATCAAATCACAGCATGTTGGCAACATCTCTCATTTAAGTAGTATAAAAGGTGGCTAGTCCTCCGAGCAAACCCAGCCCTCTGACAAAGACTACAGTCAAAGCACCAGGGCTTCATCAAGCATGACAGGAACTTCCTGTTGGTTTTGTGTGCATTTTCAGCAATAAAAACTCTTAGCATTCTTTTATGTCTCTGCCTTTTTGCTAAACAAAAAGTGTTCTTCATGGAGTGCTCAGACTTCCTGTTTTAGCCTTTTTTATCTTAAACACATATAGCCACTCCCTTCCCTAATGTCTAGGGCTGAAATCACCGATATTCTGGGGGAGGGAGCCCACAGCACAGAGATACACTTCAGAAATGCACAGTCCCCAAGTAAACAAGGAACGTCTGCTTACCTTGAGGTGTCTTCTAACTGCTGAACACCCAGATTGCCACCTCATTGATAAAGAGAGCACCCCATGAACCCCACAGGAGGACCAGGACTACATGATGACTTCAGCCCTTGCTGTTCCCCACAGGCCGTGAACCTCCAGAAGGTGCAGGATCTTACACAGCAAGAAGACCCCCTGAAAAATATCAACTCATGAAGGAATTAAAACTGAAGATTTCAAATTTCCTTTCCTCCCTACTTACAAATGAGATCAAGAGTCACTATTTCATCCCCAAAATGAATCACTTTATTTTCTCCTGTGCCCAAATGATTTAGAGGGCCACAGGGGTTCATCACTTCTTCATGCCATAAATACTCCTGCTCCATGGGGCATAACTATCTTACAAATGCTGGCAACCACAGGAAGGAGACAGATTTTACAGACAGAATACACAAGGCTCACAGATTTACAGTTTCAGAACTCGGATGATATACCCAAAATGGGACTTCAGTTTCCCACAAAAGCACAGGGCTCCAGAAATCTCCGGCACTGGTAAGCCACCTTTACTTGCTCTTTTCCTGACACTTCTTCCCTGGTCAGGCATCTCCCTCTGAGCGGAGCAGCAAACAGCCTCTCCCAACCTGGTCCCTGGCCCTTGAAAACACACTCAGGGAACCCAGGAATTTTCTCTTCCCTGACCAGACCACTGCTGAAATTTGGAGCTTTGCATTTCCTCCAGACCCTCACCATTGTGCAGCCTTCCAATTCCCTCACTGGAGCAGAGCCACAGCTTAAATGGGCCTAAAGTCCTATTAACTTAATATAGGCCCCAGGCCTTCCCCAGACATGGGCATGGCAGACCCACAGCGTACCCAAGCCGTACTCCACTCCCTGGGTGCCCCTCAGGTGACAGAGAGGATGGCAACCTGAGCCTCCAATGCGTCCCCTTTTACCATACTCTAGAGCTTGAGCTAAGCATCAGGCCAGGAGAAGCCTTCCAGGACTTGTCCACACAGGCCCACCTGAACACTTCCTGAATGGCACCCCTGGACCTGCCCCTTCAAGCAGGCCCCTAAACGGGTGGACACTCTCCTGTACCCCCTCAACAACCTGGGCCACCCTGCCATGCCTGGTGCGAGAGGAGACACTGCCACTGCCCCCTTCCCTGTGGGAACCCTGCCATGATTCCCACAGCCCTGATGACCCAGGAGACACCACAGACATGGTAAATGAGATCCTCCATAAGAACCTACAACTCCCTCCTACTAGACACTCTCACCACCCTGCCCCAGGAACCCCATCTCCCAAATGACACCACCAGGCTATCTAGCCCTCATCCCTCAGAGCACCCATAACTTGCCGGCGCCATAACGCTGCACTCACTGATCCTGACTACTCACTTGGGGAAGGGGAGTTCCCCCCACTTCCAGGCCCAAACCCAGACCACCGAGCTCTTGCCTTGCCTGCCTCTCCTTCCTCTCTCCCAGCCACACTCTCCTTAAACTTCCTGTTCCTGGCCCATTTATATCCTAAACCCTGCTCGCTGCTGCCACCACATGGCGACCAATAGAAACTGTGCCCTAGGGCACTAAAAATCCCTAAGCTCCGAGGCAAAATAGTAAGGGAAGGGGTCCCTAAAGGGAGCATAAACTTCTCTCCAAAAGAGAGGAGGCTTACACACAACTATTGAGGGTGCTGGGGGGGCGTACAACCTTGCCTGTCGACTGTGTGTCCGTAGGGCTCAGGCTTGCATTATGCAGCTCTATCATCCAGGTGAAGCTGCCTTTACAAGGCAACTTACGGCCATTCGAGAAGTTCTCTCTAGATACTATAAAACTCTGCATGCCTCGGAGGGGACAGTTTCTCAGGAGCAGATTCTCACTTATCTTAACACCCTGCGTCTCCCTAAGCTGGACCTAGACATTGCCCAGTGACTACTAGCTCCCATCACAGCAGGGGAGAGCCTCAGAGTTTCTAGTGTTTCCAAAACCCAGAAGTGCCTGGGCCTGGATAGGTATCCAGCAGAATTCTACATAAAATGTTTCAATAAAGTATATTGAATTTAAAAAAAAAAGAATTATACATAAAATTCCAAGACCTCTTCTTCCCTCCACTCTCCGCCTTTAAGGCAACACAAAAAGAGAATGCCCATATTCTCTCCTGATGCTACACAGTTATTTCTGCGATACTGAAGCCAGATAAGGATCCTCACTATGCCGCCTCATATAGGCCAGTTTCCATCTTAAATTATGACTGTGAATGTAAGCCCCGCTTGCAGGAGGGGCTTATGCTCCCATTAGAAACCCCCTTTCCCCCTGACTCCCCTCCACCCCCAAGCTAGGGAATTTATTAGTGCTCTGGAGGTTACTACCTGCTGGATGCCTCAAGGTGGCAGCAGAGGGCAGGTTAGGGAAGGTATATAAGGTGGGAGATAGGAAGTTTCTGGGCCTTTTCCAGCCCAGGCGTTACACCCAGGGCTGGAGAGGGGTGGCTGAAGGAGCAGCAGTAGGCAGACAGGAAGGGAGCTCAGTGGTTCAGATGGGCCTGTGGGGGGGGGGGACTCCCCAAATGTGTAGCAGATAGGGATGACCTCTGCAGTGATGTGGCATTGAGGAGCCAGGGAGGAAGCTCCAGGGGGAGGATGGTCAGCCAGATGCCTGCATTGTCAGGAGTACGGGAGGTATAGGTGGCAGTGAGGAGCCAGGATAGGCAGGATCCTGTGTGATCCCGTGAATTAGTGGCTTGGGCCACCAGGGCTGTGTGGGAGCAGTGGCAGGGTCCCCACAGGGGGGGAGGCTGGTGGCAGTGTTTCTAACCCGTACCCAGAGTGGCAGGGCGGCCTGAGTAATTAGAGGGAGCCAGGGGGCCCTTCACCCATATTTGGGACCTGCTTGGAGGGGCAGGTCCTGGGGCGCCAGCATTAAAGGGCCGGGCAGGTCGCAGGTCTTAAGGACAGGCCTTGGGGGTGCCTCTGTCAGGAGCTTACTGCAAGCCCAGGATGTATTAGCAGGGATGTGGTCCTGGGGCTGGTATACCCTCACAAATGTCATCGGGGAGTGCAGAAAGGAATTTTGGGTGCCCTCTGTAGAGGAGTGAGCTGCTCTGAGGGTACTGGGCACTGGCAGGGTTCAGGGCCCTCCTGTGGCAGGGTAGTCCAATTAAGTAGAGCTCAGGTACCGGAAAAGGGCCGGGTTTGAGGGCCGCTGCACCAGTAGAGAGTAAAGAGAGAGCAGAGATGTGGCCGTGGGGACTACTGCCAAGAGGTTGACAGCACTGGCAGGTTGTAGGCTCCATGTAAAGAGAGAGACAGAGAGAGAGAGAGAGAGAGAGTGAATGGGTTACAGGGCCTGGGTCGGAGTAGAAAAAATCCTGGTATCCCTCGAGATTTGGACCAAGGTCCAGGGGCCAGGTGGGGGAAGCAGCCCACTTTCCCGAGCCTGAGATAGGGAAGTCCAACTAGTGCCAGACCAGTACAGAGATTGAGACAAATGGATAACCCAGAATAGGAAAAGAGAGAGAGAGATCTGGCTCTAAAGCACCAGTGAGCCAGTACCATTTGTGCTGTTAAAATGTCCAGCTTGAGTAAAAAAAAATGTAAAAAGTTCAAATAGCCCCATGGAGCTGCTTTATTTATTCAGTGGAAGATGGGACCCCTGCATTCCTGGATTCATTCGGGGTGCAGGAACTGAAATAAAGAAGCTAGTTGGGAAGAAACTTGGTAGTGATTCTTTCTTTTAAGTTGGAAGGGGGTATAATGAAATGAGAACCCCCCCTTGTGTCTAATTTATTTCACAAGTTGTAATTCCAGAAGGTATCCAACCTGCCTCATCGAGATCAAGGGGTTCAGGGCTCAGATGAGACAGGAGGTTGCAATTTGGAGATCCTGTGTCCAGTGGCTAGTGTTCAGGGTGAATCCAGTTTTGAAGGTGAGATCGAGAGTGCATCTGGCAATGAAGTCATCAAGAGGTAGGATAGTACATTTTCATATCTTTTTTTGGTGTGCACTGGCTCAGGTGTTGTGCTTGTTGTAGTCCTCCCCTATGCCCCCGGACCATCTATGATGATAAGTAATGCCCCTAAACAAGGAGGATGGAGGGTCACATGTGGGGGCTCATCCAGGATGCACCCTGTATCCTGAAACTCCGTCGGACCCCGTACCCTTGGGTTTAATGTGTTGGCAAGCTTCCTGGCCTGGTTATGGCCCTGTAGGCAGATAAAAATTAGTTGTGGGCTAGGCCTGAATCAGAAGCAGGCCCTAGCATGCCTGGTGTGGTGTGCGTGTGAGCGACCAGCTGGTCACGTGATCCTCAGGAGAAACCCTAGTTGGATGGTGGCAGGAGAGAAGTTACAGCAGCTGCAGATGAAGCACCATCTTTATCCCAGAGACTGGAGCGAGCAGAGCTGAAAGAGAAAAGAAAAGAGAGCTTGTGATTAGAACAGTGAGGTGAGTTATTGTGCACTCCCACCAAAGCAAATGGACGGAACCACCAAGACAAAAAAAGAAGTAACGGGTTCCATGTGGGTGCTGGGAAGCATAGCAGAGAGACTGGAACAGACAGCCCCATGGACTGGCATTGGATTATGCCTAGCAAAGATGAAGCTGGAGCAGAAGTGACCCACCAGGAGGAACCACTGGCCATGGCGCCTGCCTCACTGCTCAACTAGCACTGGAAAGCTGGGGGAAAAAGGGCAAGCTACTGGTCGATGTGTGAGGTGTGGGTATTGGTGGGAAGGTGTTCCCAGGTTGCCTATGTGCAGAAATTACATAGGAATGACACCGGTTCCAAATTTGAGGTTTCCTTCCAGTTCCACTGTGAGCGCCTATGTACTGTGGTCATCCGCTAGTGGGGATTCAAGGGCTTGTGATAGACTCTCCCTGAGGGAAAGTGCTCATGCCCATGTGGATGACACCGGAGTGTTTCCCTAGACATCATCGTGGAGTCTGTAGAAGAGGAAGGTGAAGGAGAAAAACCCAGGAAAGGAGGTGACAGGGAGCACAGCCTTCTGCCCTGCTCCCCATCACTGGCTACCGACTATCCCCATGGCAGACAGAGGGGCAGGGGTCTCAGAAAACCGGTAGGAGATCCCCCAGGGCCTGGTGGGTCTCTGCCTAGGCTCCTGTCTGGCGGTAGCCCACAGGCCCTGTCTGCTAAGTAAGAGCCTGCCTCAGGAGCCAAGTTTAAGATAAAGCCCAGCAGGTTTGACCCCGAGTCTGTTTCTGCACCAACAGTATCCAGGGGGAGTACTGGCAACCAAAGAGAGTTGGAGGAGCTGGACAAGGAGAAGTCCATTGGTAGTACATTCCAGTTCCAGGATAACCAAGTGAGCAGGGCCATCCCCAGGCCTTACCATCGCCCAGCGATCACCATGGCGGACTGTACCCCACAGCTCCCAGTCAAGGTCAAGACCCTCCGGACCCGTATAGATGGGTTAAATCCCAGTGACCTGTTCAACATAAAATATTAAAGGAGGATATGGTTATCAGTTGGGAAAGCCAGGAGGACCAGTGTCAGAAACCTGCGAGAATGGAGCCAGGCAGAGAAGTGGGTCTGTAGGAGGCTGCATGTGGAGTATCCCCATATGACTTATCCGTATGTGCCTGAGAGGATATGGGACATTATCGAGGAAATGAGGGAAGAGTGGATCTTCAAAGAGCAAATGGAATGCTTGAAGAATCACCCTGGAGGAGGAGGTGCCCCATCTCAGCAGGAGATACAGCAGGCGCGGTCAATGTGTCACACAGGGACTTGGTCTGGTCTGACTCTATTTAAACATTTCGCCTTGGTCCAGGACTTGGCTGGGACATGGACCAAGTATTATGTTTTTTACCAGGACTCCTCTGGAGATGTGATTACCAAGCCAGACCCAGAATACTATTTCCCTCCAGGAGAGAGGCCTGCAACTTAGGCCTCCTGGACTTTAGACTTGTGAACTGAGCCAGGACAGTTGCTGTATGGAGCAGGACAAGGTGAATGCATATAGTTTTTTCAAAACAAAAATTGGGACTTAAAATTATGTTTACTATTACAGAAAAATGGTCTGATCATGACCAAACGTTGGTGTGGAAGCTGGTGGAGACTGGTAAGTGAATGAGTGAGTGAGTGAATGCTTTGGGGAATTGTACACTGAATAACTGTTTCTAAATGGTGGGAGGTGTATGGGAATATAGCTATAGCTTTAGGAAACTACTTCATTACTGTTAACTGTTTAATGGTAAAGTCAAATCATTGAGAAAAAATTATTAAGGTTATCTGTTTAATAAAGAAATAATGAAGGTTTTCAAACAAGTTTTAAGATTATCTCCTTGCGCAAGTAGGTTTTAGTTGATAGGGTGTGCTTGTGTAACCCCTAGGTGGCACTATCCCAAGGGCTACTACCCCTGCATGCTTGGCTAGTAGCAGGTTAAGGGGCCTGAGTTCTGAAACGGGTGCCTCCACCCAGAGGTCAGAGTTGGTAGTTGTCAAGCTAACCTGGGAACAGCCCTCCGGGACACTGTAACCCCCCTCTTTCCCTTCTAGTGGCCTGAACACTGTACAATAATCACTTTCACAATACCCCTGATACATCACACAAGTACCCACACTGTCTGCACTTACCACCAGGGCTGGTTCCTCTGGCTTGACCCTGGGCACCCTCTGTAAAACAAGGTTAAGCACAGCAAATAGCAACAGTACAGTACTTTGAGCACAAACTGGAACCACAGTCAGATTACATGCAGAAAAAGTTAGATCTGATTTATTCAGGGGACTTGAACAAGGGAGGGGCAAAATCAGGTTAATTAGCTTAAAGGTTATATCAATCAAGCAGTTATGCATGCGCTTTGAGTCCCCCAACACAGTCCACCTCTGGGTACCCAGGTGGAGAAGAGATGGGCTAGCCAGGACAGTTGCCCGTGGTTGCAGCTGGTTGGGGCCCTGTGTTGGAAAACACAACATGCACAGTACACAATATTTGTAATCCGGAGCCAGAGGGCTCAGTTCGAAAAGGAAATGAAACAACAAGACAATCAGATGACACACTCAGATTAAGCTGTTGTTGTAGGGCGCTACTTTGGTATTTACTCACGATACCCAAGACTGGACACAGGCTGGATGAAAATCGAGACTGCAGGTGGTTCATCTGGAATGCCAGGAGAAGCAGGGCCCACACAAGTTGCAGAAGTGTCGTTCCTGTTCAAGCGTGGAGCAGGGGGCTGATCCCCAGGCAGGTCTCTCATCAATGGCTTCTCTGTGCAGTGGGTAGCCTGGCTGGGCCAGTCTGGCAAAGCCCAGACCGCATGGAGACTAGTTCGGAAGCAGTCCGTTTTGGGCTGGATACAGCTTCCAGCAAGCAGAACACAGTTCACACAGTGGGGAACTAACTCACAACCTACTAGCAGCTCATAGCACATTTACATGTACGGAATTCTACTGTACCAGGCGGAGCTCCCCGGCACAATCACAAAGTCTCTGCACACCGGAGTTTAGGGGTAGCTGGAATTCCTGACAGGCCAATCGATTCAGCAAAAATATTCGGTCTCTTCAGGTTGAGCCTGGCCCACTTCAGTAGCTTACTTTAGTCACACAAACTTGGATTTAGTCCAAAATAATTCTCTTCTCTCCCTCTCAGGAGCAGCACACCAGCATGCAGGCCAAAAACATAGCCTTTTCAGAGTTCTCCCATGCGAATCCACTCAGGATAGCTGCTCAGAAACACTTCAGCTCCTTCTTGCTCAGCTTCCAGCTTAGTTCTAAAAGAAAAACTGCAAGCAGCCCGGGACTTCCCCCAGATCCAAAAAATTTTGTTGGCTGATTTGGCTGTCAGTCAAAGCGAGAGCTCCCCCTTCAGTTGCAAAAAAGGCGCAAAAAGTTCAAACTGCAGTTCTTACAGATTTTGAATTCAGACAGCTCCTGCAGTCTGCCTACATTTTAGGTCCCACCAGAACTGATTGGTCCAATTTGCAGTCCAGGACCAAGACAGTGGAGAAAAACAAAACAGTCCTTGCTACAAAGAAAGCAGGTTAGACAAACTACATTATCATTATCATTCTAAATGGTTTTCAGTAAATAGTTATATCTTTCAGCAGAGCTCCCTCTCAGATTACTTAGCTGCGATTAGGCAGCTCTTAAAGAGATAGTACACAGAAGCTATACAAGCTCTGGTAATCACATTTAAACTGCTGAAACGCAGGACACCAGCCTAGCAGTGAGCATTTAGGCAAGCTCAAGGAAGACTTTTTGGGAACCTCCATTTGTAGGGGGATTACACCCTTCCCTGCCTGGGCAAACTTGGCGTCCGCGTCAAGTCTATACCATCATAACATTGAAAATGCAACATATACAAGATATTTATACTATTAGCATGCTCTACAAGTACTATCTGATTCATCACTTGGCATAACTTGTCACTTTACTATACATTTCAACGTACTCCACTATATCATTTCCATTCTGACAATACATTATGCGTATTTCACACAGGTAAATTGAACATTACTATACAGAATCATGTAATAACTTCTTGTACTCTAAACAATGCAAGAGGGGGCCCATCCCTATCAGCTAACTTGGGGCTGGATGGGGCAGGGGCACCATGGTGAGAGGGCAGAACAAGTAACCGGAATGGGCCGTCAAGCTCAATTTGGGCAGTGAGCTCTGAGAGACATAAACACCTTTGTGGACTACATTGAGAGGCAAATCCACTGGCCTCCCAGGGGAATCGTAACTGAAGCGCACCACTAGCTTGACAGCTTGGCCAGTCTTTCTGGGGTGAACAACCACAGTCTCTGTACTTTCAGCAATGGTTTTGGAACTTTCATCACTTGTGAGGGGTGCCTCTGCATGAAGGGGAATGTCCAAGCTGGGAGCACTGTCAGACCCTTGCTCTGTAGTCTCTGTTTCTACAACACTTGGTTCATTTTGAAGACACTCTGGCACTAAAGAGGGGTTGTCAGCACTCTCATAGTGTTCCTCAAGACTCATACCATCAGCCTCTCCTTCAGGCAAATCATACAGTTCCAAGATACACAAAGACTCAGCATCCTCAGACGTGATACTTTGCACTTCACCTTCAGGGAGCACTGGCTCCACGGATGATGCCGGGGTGTTAGGCAGTCCAGAAGGCCCAGCTTCATCCCCATAATTCAACATAGAATTTCCACGAAACAACTGACTCAGTTCATATGAGGGGTAATAGGCATTATCACACTCACCGTCATCCGAGTTAGACTGGCAGTCACTGGGCCTGCTGCGGGGAATGTCTTAAATCGGCAACCACAGGGGCAGGCTGACTCTGTTTCTTTCTTGCAGCAGCACGGGTCGCTGGTCCAGGGGAATCAATCTCAGTGGGTTCAGCCTCAATTATAACTTGACCAATAGGTAGTAAGTGGTTACAGTGCATGGTCTTGACAGCTTTGGAGTTATTCTCTGGGTGCACTTTGTACACTGACAAATCATCCAGCTTTCCAACTATGACATGGGGAAGATGTGCCATCGATCAGCAATTTTGTGTTTACCATGCAATCCTAAATTTCACAACAACACACGGTCTCCAGGCCTAAGGTCTTGAGCCTTTATTTTTTTATCATGTCTCTCTTTGTTGGCTAGATTTCTTTTGGCGGCCATTGTCTGGGCCAGTTGATAACATAGAAACATAGACTTTGACGGCAGATAAGAACCACTTGGCCCACCCAGTCTGCCCATTTCCCTTCCTATTGGATAAGCTGCAGATTCTAGTTAACCAACAGCCTACTTCCTGCAACCCCCCACTACAAATGCCTTATGTCTGTCCCATGCATGTTTGAATTCCCTCACTGTTTTAGATCCAACAATCTCCCCAGGAAGGGGGTTCCATGCATCCACCACTCTCTCCATGAAAAAAAATTTCTTCACATTACCCCTGAGCCATCCCCCATATTTAAATTGTGCCCCCTTGTTCTTACACATCTCTTTTTCTGAAAGATGCTACCCTCCTGGAATTTGTTGATTCCCTTGAGGTACTTGAAAGTTTCTATCATGTCCACCCGTCCCTCCTTTCATCAAGGGTATACATATTAAGCTCTCTCAGTCTCTCTTCATATGGTTTCTGATGCAGACCCTGCACCATTTTAGTTGCCCTCCTCTGGACTGTTTCCATCCTGTCTATGTCCTTGTGTAGATGGGGTCTCCAAAACCACACACAGTATCCAGATGGGGTTTCACCAACTGTTTGTACAGAGGGATAACCACTTCCCTTTTTACGTTCGCTTGAGCGCATGCACAAGGAACATTTTGGGAGAGTAGCACACTTGGAGGTGTGCCTCTCCCATCCAATGCACTCCTCCCTTGAGCAGGCGTGGCGGTCCTGCACCAATGGGTGCAGGAGCTCAGTATGACAGCGGTGTTCCTCTGCTTCAAAGGAAAACACCGCTGCCATACTGAGCCCCGCCACCATCCCCTCCGCCACGCCGCTCCCCACAGCGTGCATCACCGCCCCAAAGCTTTTCTACCGCTGGGGCCCACTCCAGCATGGCAAAGTTGTTTGTTTTGCTGGCAGGGGTGCCCAATCCCCGTCGGCTCCGGCGCCCCAAGCCATCCTGCCGCCACGCTGGGAGCCCACCCCAGTGTGGCAAACCGTTGTTTGGTTTGCCGACTGGGGTGCCCAATCCCCGTCGGCTCCCCGCCCCCCCCTCACAGAGTTGCCGACGGAGGTGCCCAACCCCCGCCGGCCCTCGGCCCCACATCTTCTGCCACGCTGGGAGCCCACCCCAGTGTGGCAAAGGTCCCTGTAGTCTTTTTCTATTTTTTTCCCTGTAAAACGGTCCAAGAACGCTGCCTCCCAGCCCTCCCACAGCCTGCACTCCACCCACTGCGCACCCATCCTCCCCACACACCCCCACCCCATACTTACCCAGACTCCGTGCAAAGATCTCGGTGGACCGGGAACACGTCTGCACTCTTCAAAGGCAACCGCGAACTGAGGAAATGCCGGTAAGCTGTATAATTAGCTACATAGGGGGGTTTCAACTTTATTGCATACCTCAGTCATTTTTTGGAATTTTTGCACCAAATTTTCAACATGGGGTTTTTGGGAACCCTTCTCATGAATGATGTTACTGTCATGGCATTATTCGGGCCTGAAGGGTGATTTCGCAGGCACTGCGCAGTCACTGCGCGAAATCACCCTTTGGCCTCAGATAACACCATGACAGTGACATCATTCATGAGAAGGGGTCCCAAAAACCCCATATTGAGAATTTGGTGCAAAAATTCCAAAAAATGACTGTTTTATGAGCGTGCGTTGTGCAGTTCCTACGCAGGCTCGTAAGTTCGTGAATGTTCAATATTTTCACTCCAGATTTTCAACATTGCCATTTTATCATACCTTCTTATGAGCTGTATAGCTGTCATTTTTCACATCTCACCCAAAATGTGTTTCCGACCATGTAGCGCACAATGGCGCAGTCGGTGTGTGAAATCAATGTATGGAACACATTAAGAAAATCACAGTGGCACTGTTCATGAGCAGAGGTCTTAAAATGGCTATGTTGAAAATTTGTGAAAAATTCCTAAAAATGACTTTATTTAGGCGTCGTCGCAGTTCCTCACAACGAGACGCGTTTCTGAATTTTCAATATTTGCACTCCAGATTTTCAACATTGCCATTTTACCACAACTCCTCATGAGCAGTACAGCTGTCATTTTTCACATCCTGCCCAAAATGTGTTTCTGCCCATGTAGCGCACAATGGCGCAGTCGGTGTGCGAACTCAATGTATGGGACACATTAAGAAAATCACAGTGTCACTGTTCATGAGCAGAGATCTTAAAATGGCTATGTTGAAAATTTGGTGAAACAATTCCTAAAAATGACTGTTTTACGAGCATGCGTTGCACAGTCTCTAATGCAAGCTTCAAGGTTTGCGAATTTTCAATATTTCCACTCCAGATTTTCAACATTGGCATTTTACCGCACTTCCTTATGAGCAGTACAGCTGTCATTTTTCACATCCTGCCCAAAACGTGTTTCCACCTATGTAGCGCACAATGGGGGTAACAAAAAGATCATGCTGACAATTTATTGTGCAAATACCAGCAATTGCACAGGGCATTAGGGTAAAGCACCATACATGCCAAACACCACTGCAAATACCTGCAAGCGAATGTTCGGCATTGACAAATGCTTGTTCTACTTGTGATGCCCCTTCATATGTATCCCAGTATCCTCCTGGCTCTCCTTACTGACTTCTCACATTGCTTACCCACCTTTAGGCCATCTGATATGACTACCCCCAAGTCCCTTTCCATTTTTGTTGTTGTTAGTACCTCCCCTGCTATTGTGTACTCTTCTCCAGGGTTTTTGTTTCCCAGGTGCATTATTTTGCACTTCTTTGCGCTGAATCTAAGTTGCCAAATGTCTGACCATTCCTCCAATCTTGTCAAGTCCCTTCTCATCCTTTCTAACCCCCTTGTGTATCAACTCTGTTACAGATCTTTGTGTCATCTGCAAAGAGGCATACCTTTCCCTCCAGACCCTCTGCAATGTCACCTATAAAGATGTTAAAGAGGACTGGACCCAGTACTGAGCCCTGAGGTACTCCACTAGTAACCCCCTTTCTTCAGAATGTGTTCCATTCACTATTACCTTCTGTGTCTTGTTGTGCAGCCAGTTTGCTACCAAGGCTACCACCCTGGAACCCACTCCCAGGCTGGCTAACTTAATTATTAGTCTTTTGTGCGGGACTGTGTCAAATGCCTTGCTAATGTCTAGGTAGGCCATAGCCACAGCCCCTCCCTGGTCTATTACTTTGGTCACCCAGTCAAAGAAATCAATTAGATTCGTCTGACATGACCTTCCTGCTGTAAATCCATGCTGCTTTGGGTCCTGTGCCCTGCTGGCCTCTAGGTACTCAATAATTTTTTCTTTCAGAAGTGATTCCATCATTTTCCTTACCACTGAGGTCAAACTTACAGGTCTGTAGTTTCCTGCTTCTGCCTTGCTCCCACTTTTGTGAAGGGGAATCACATCTGCCCTCCTCCAGTCCTCAGGTACCACCCCACCCTCCCATGATTTGTTAAAAAGTGTGGTCAGTGGTGTCACTAGGTCCTCCCTTAGTTCTTTTAGGATTCTGGGGTGAATCCCATCAGGCCGCATTGCTTTGTCCACCTTGAGTTTTAGGAGTTCTTTCAAGACTCTTTCTTCTGTAAATGGACTGGTGTCAACCCCCTACTCAGAGTGCTTCTATTGTCTGGTTTAGGTAACTCCTCCTCATCTTCTTTTATGAATACTGAGCAAAAGTATTCATTCAGTATCTCTGCCTTTTCACTATCTCCCTCTGCCCACCTCCCCTCTCCTTTATTAATCTTCATTATTCCTCCCTTAACCTATACCTATAATGTACCTATAAAAGGTTTTATCCCCCTTCCTAACTGTGTTGGCTATTTGTTCCTTGGTATGGGCTTTTGCTATTCTGACTGCCTTCCCCACTTCTTTCTTCTTTAATTGATACAGTTCTCTGTCGTGCTCCTTCTGTGATTCGTTATACTTTTTGAATGCAGCCTTTTTCTCCTTAACCTTCCCTGCCACCTCTTTTGAAAACCATAGTGTTTTTTACTCCACTTTGTTTTCTTTATTTGTTTCACACAAAGGCGTGTTGCCTCTATGATAGCAGTTTTGATTTTTCTCCATTGTTCTTCCACCCCTCCTTTTTGGCCATTTGCTAGAGCATTCCTCAGATATTCACCCATTTTGCCAAAGTCAGCCCTTCTAAAGTCCAGTATCTTTGTTCTTGTATGGCTTGTCTCCATGGTTGTGCTTATTGTGAAGCACACTGTGCAGTGGTCACTTGTTCCCAGATGTCTACTGACTTCTAAATTTGTGATCCTCTCTCCATTTGAGAGTACCAGGTCTAGTATTACTCCCTCCCGAGTGGGTTCCAACACTAGCTGGCTAAGGTCTGCCCCCTGCAGGGCATCAAGAATGACTCTGCTCTTGGATGTGGCTGCAGTATATGTCATCCAGTTAACATCTGGCATATTCAGGTCCCCCATCAACAGTATCTCCCCTTTTTCAGCCATTTTGAGAATATACTCTATCATTTTCTTGTCCATTTCCTCCCCTTGAGACAGGGGTCTGTATACAACCCCTGTGCGGACTGTGATGCCATTCCCTGTCTCCAAGGTGACCCAGAGTGCCTCTTGTCCTCCCCCTTTACTTTTTAGTTCTGTAGCTTTGATCCCTTCCCTTATGTATAGAGCTACTCCACCTCCTCTTTTACCCTCCCTGTCCCTTCTGTAGACTTTGTACCCCAGTATGTTGACATCCCAGTCATGGTTCTCCGTGTACCATGTTTCCGTGACTGCCACAATATCCAATTGTTCATCTTCCATCAGGGCTACTAGCTCAGGAAGCTTGCTTCCCAGACAATGGGCATCGGTACTCATTGCCCTCCATTTAATGTTGTCTTTATCCCCTTTTCTCCCCATCTCTGCTCTTATTGCCCTTGTCTATTTTTCCATTTACCCCTGTCCTGCCCTCTGTTGAGCTCTGTACCTCGGTGTTTACCTTACTACCTGCCATGTTTTGTGGGGGAAGGCTTGAAATTTCCTGCCTCTTATCGGCATCACCCCCTTGGCTAGTTTAAAAGCTTGCCAAGGAAGTATTTAAACCTGTCACTTAGGAGCTAGGTTCCCTTCGTGGACAGATGCAGACCATCGTACCAGTATAGACCTTCATCTCTCCAGGTGTACCCCCAGTCCCCAGTGAAGGCATAGTTCAATTGAGCTTTAAGTTTTTGTACATATTGCAGGTAATCTTCAGCTTGTACCCCATCGGGAGAAACCCCAAAACAGACATCAACAGGCAGCCGGACCTCTCTCCTGAACATGAGGCGGTAGGGAGAGAACCCAGTAGCATCATTCTTTGTGCAATTCTATGCGTGTACCAAGGTGCTAATCTGCTGGCTCCATTTATGCTTATCTTTTGGGTGGAGGGTGCCTAGCATGTCTAGTAGGGTGCGGTTAAAGCGTTCAGGTTGAGGATCACTCTGCGGGTGATAAGGGGTGGTTCTTGACTTTCGCACCCCCCATAGAGAGAGTATTTCTTTGATTAGCCAACTGGCTAAAGCTACCAACAGTCCCTATTTTCCCAGGACAGTCCCTATTTTAGGCAGCATGTCCCAGTGTCCCCACAAGTTTTGCAAAATGTCACTTTTGTCCTGGTTTTTGCTTACTTGTCCCAGTTTTGCCCCTTTTTTGCTGACTACTAATCTATGAGTGACAGTTATTTCAGCACCACTGTAGTGCTGCTCGAGCTGGACAACAGTTTGCAACTTCAACCTCTGCGCCTATCTTGCACCACAAGCATGTCAGCAGGAGCACGGTAAAGCATGTTCCTTCCTGTTAGATTAGACTGGGTAGTAGTAGTGCAAACAAGTGCATGTGGACGTCTGCCTGCCAGCAGCGGAGAAGGACTCCAGACAGAGGAGACCAGCAGCAGTGAACTAAGGTACCTAAACCTGATCAGCTGCAGGGAAGTGTGTGAAAACAATCTGGTGTGGTGGTGGGAGTCACTGAAGTGAAGTTTGCTCAGCAAATGAGTGTAGTGTAAGCGGGTTGGGATGCGACTGTCAGGAGGAGCAATACGTGCAGCTCGAATGTCTGAACACAATTTAACGCATGTTTGCTTCTAATGAACTTTCTGTACATCATGATTTGGAACTTGCTGCAGCAGAATGATGTACTGTTTTAATCTGGATGTTTTCTGCTGGTGTTACTGTAGGGTGGCATGGCCAGAGCAAGCAGCAAAATTTAATTGTGTGCTGCGTTGTCTGCAGCAGTGCCCATGGGAGTGACATGGTGGGGGGGGGGTCATGGTCAAGATGGACCCTGTCCCAGTTTTAGGCCTTGGAAAGTTGGTAGCTTTAGCCGACTCTCAAAGTCCCAGCCCTGATCAGAGTGAATTCACTGGGGGGCACCATAGTGGACGAAGAAATTTTCCACTAGCACTTTGGCCACGGTAGATGCTTTTTGATCTTTGGTGGGAAAAGCTTGTGCATACCATGTGAAATGGTCTGTAACCACTAACACATTGCCAATATTTCGTTGATCAGGCTCTAAACTCAAGAAGTCTATGCAGACTAGTTCCATTGGGGTGCTGGTAGTAATGTTGACAAGGGGGGCAGCCCTCTGAGGCAGGGCTTTTCTCTGCAGGCAGTGACTACAAGTCCTTACATGGTGCTCAACATCGGCCCCCATCTTGGGCAAGTAGAATCGAGATCGTACTAGGTCAAGGGTCCGGTCAATACCAAGGTGGCCCATATGATTGTGGAGGGACCTCAGTACCAAATCTTTGAAGGCTGTGGGTAGGATCAATTGTTGCTTGTCTGTTTGGCCACCCCGATCTACAGTCTCTCTATATAATAACTGATTAAGCAGCTTCAACCTGGGGCCTTCTTTAAACAATAAAGTGGTTCTCAGATCAGAGGAACGCAACTTGGACACATCTTTTCCTGCACAAAGGGTGTCAAGTGCTGGCTGAATCATAGGATCTCGGGATTGAGCCCGTTGAATGCTGTCATTGTCAAACTGAGGCAGTGCACTAATATCTAGAGCAGAAAAGTGGCAATACGCAGCCAGTATGCAGGTGTCAGAGGGACCCAAGCAATCTGCTAAGCAGTCCACTGTGTCCGTAGACATCTGTTCATTTCTATCAAACTTTTGGCACAATGCTCAGATGTCAGGTTCAGACAGTCTGACCCAGTCACTCTTGGAAATGGGCCTCCGGGATAGGGCGTCAGCATCAATATGATTTAGGCCCGGTCTGTATTCGACAGCATAATCATATGTTGACAATGCAGAAAGCCACCGGTGCCCCGTGGTGTCTAACTTAGCTGAAGTCTGTACATAGGTCAAAGGGTTATTGTCAGTCCTCACCAATATTTTTGCCCCACAGAGGTAATCATGAAACTGGTCAACAATGGCCCATTTTAACGCAAGGAACTCCAACTTGTGCACAGGGTAGTTTCACTCTGATGGGATCAAGCTCCAACTCACGAATGCCACTGGTCTCAAACCATCCTCATAGTCTTGATACAGTACAGCTCCTAGACCTTGCAGACTGCCAACAGTATGCAGCACACAAGGTTTGGTGGGATCTGCATAAGCGAGGATAGGGGCATGGGTGAGCTGGTATATGACTTTGTGGAAAGCTGCTTCACAGTCAGGCATCCAACAGGACCCGAAAAGTTCACCTGGGTGGAAATATGCTTTGTTTGGTTCCTTGATGGACCCTTTCCTGTATTTCCAATTGGTAGGAGGGTAACCCTGGGTAAGATTCAAGAGTGGCCGAATCACCTTGGAATAGTCTTTTATGAACCGGCCGTAGTAGCCACAGAATCCCAGGAAACGTTGTAGTTCTTTCAAATTGTGGGGCTGGGGCAAAGTAGTCAAGGCTTCAACTTTACAAGGATCAGTCTCTATCCTCTCTGTAGACACTATGTGCCCCACATACTTCACAGAGGTTTGGAAAAGCTGGCACTTGTCAATGGACAGCTTGAAGCCGAAATCTTCCAGTCGGTCTTGTACTTTGAACAGTCGACTGTCATGTTCCTCTAGGGAGCTCCCAAACACAATGACATAGTCCAAGTACACCTGGCATTCCAGCAAATTCATGTCTCCCACCGCTCATTCCATCAGTCGCTGGAAGGTGGCTGGGGCGCCCGATATCCCCTGTGGCATTCTCAGGAATTCGTAGAACCCCAAAGGACAGATGAAGGCTGTTTTCTCATGGTCCTCCAGAGCCATCGGAATCTGGTAATATCCACTGCGGAGATCCAACACCGAGAACCATTTGCTCCCATTCAAACAATCCAGAGCATCTTGTATACGGAGCATGGTGTATTGATCGGGGATGGTTCACCGATTCAGAGTTCGATAATCAGCACACATCCTCACAGATCTGTTTTTCTTACACACAACCACAATGGGAGAAGTATAAGGGCTCCTGGATTCTTGTATCACACCAGCTGCGAGCATTTCCTGCAAGTGTCTTCTCACACCGTCTATGTCTGCAGGGGCTAGGCGTCGAGACCTCTCTTGAAATGGCCGTTCATCGTGCAGGCGTATGTGATGCTCTGCACCCTGGACACATCCCATGTCCCATTCCTTCAATGAAAACACGTGATCTCTCTGGGCAAGTTTCTGGCTAATTCTAGTCTTCCATTCAGCTGGCAAGGGGAGTCACCAAAATCAAACAAGTTAGGAGTCACTCTATCTGTCTTGCCAGAGTGCTTGTTGCTGGGCAACACTGCAGTGTCTGCGCAGTGTACCGTAGCTAGGGTACATCCTCTGTTCACCTGGATCTCCCCATCTGACACATTATGAATCTGGACCATCACTCGTCACGCATAGGCATGAGCACGAGCTGGCAAGATGCTGGGCTTAACCAATAATCCTTCCGGCAATTTTCCGTCGCCTGGCACGTCCAACATCAGTATTTTGTTCTTGACATCTTTGCGGAGGTGAACCTCCCCTTGAACTGTACACTGGGCGTTAGGGGCCAGTACCATTGAATCGGGATCCTTCTTCCACACGACCCCTACCGGTTCATCCTGGTCCACTCCCTTGGGGTTCTGTTGCAAATCATAGGCCCTCTTGATCAGAGCGGGAATTCTTAGGGCCCTCCCAGTCCGTCACCCTTGTTTCTTGTGACAGAGTTGTGCCAGTCTCCCAAACATATGGGTGTTGGTCCCAATCAACAGAGGAACACCATCATACAGTCCAGTAGGGGGACACACTAAGGCCAGTGTCTCGACTTGCTCCTCTACACCAGTTACAGCTGCAGGAAATGACAACCAGAGGCAGACATATCCTAGGTAGGGATAAGACTTGTCACTCAGCCCCCACACATGTAGGCCTTCCAGGGATCGTAAGGGCACAGCAGATAAGTGTTTGTCATACCAGTCCTTAAATACAATGGTCACTTGTGACCCACTGTCCAGCACAGCCCGAGTAGGAATACCATTCACAGCCATGGTAGTCTCCATTGAAGGGCCCACTATTTTGGACCAGTCTGGAGGGACAGCAGCAGGGGCCTGGACAGATGATTTAGCCACATAGGGATTAGAGTTACTACTTCTTGAACCCTCACTGCGGTCATTTTGGGCACTTCTCGACCACTGATTCTTTCTCTGAAGCTCGTCTTGAAGTCTATATACAACTTTATCTAGGTCTTTTGTGGACCTGCTTTCTCTCTCTTCATGTGCCCATCCTTTCCACAATTATGGCAAAATATGTTGTCTGGGATTTGGGGTGGCCGAGGCATCACACTGGAAGATGGGGCGGTGGTACTACCAACCAAGAACCTTGGTGCCATCTCTGTCTGCTGTGTGGTAAGCATTTGGAGACATCTCTTCAATTCTCTTACTTTCAAAGTCAAAACATCGAGTTTCGAGCTGCTGTCAGCAGGAGATGTCTGGGTGGACACCCCCACCCCCATAGCAGATGCAGTTGGATAAGGGTCGGTGCCTGTACTTGCAGGAGCGGCCTTCATAAAGAGACTGTTTTTTGTTTCCCTGAACTCCCTCAGCAGTTCATCCCGTATTGGCACACCCTCATTGGTCCCCACTTTGGAAGGGCCTTCCGATGCCTTGATCACTTGGGCTGCGCTCACCCTAGAATTACAATCCCCTTCCTCATCTTCAACCTCCTGGAGTGCTTTTATCAAGTCACAATAGCCCGGTGGGTTACCCCTTCTATCTGGGAGCCTTAATTGAAGGAGCTGCAATTTAGAATGCTTTTCATGTTGCAGTACGTGCACCAGCCTCACATGGTTTAAGTCACTGGCAGCTACCGCACCTTTTTGGAAAGCCTTCTGCAGCGTTTTTTCCAGATGAGTAACATATGTAGACAAACTTTCCCCTGGCCATTGTTTTGTACCTTGAAATTTCCACATGAAGTTCTCCCCTGACTCAGTGCTCCCAAAATTGCATTCAAGTGCAGATAGGTACTTCTGGGCAGATGCATCAGGGTTTGTGGACCTCAGAAATGTAATGGCCTCTAGGGCAGGACCCCTCAAACTTTCTATGATCCTTTTCCATTTCTCAGCCTCCACACACTGCCATTCAGGTACCAAAGGGGCAATACAGTCTATCCAGGTCTCCCAATCATCCTCCCCTTGGGGGGTGGGGAGGGTGTCAGAGAAGATTCTCAACCTTCGGTAAGAGTCGTGACTAATAGCAGGTACAGACATAGAAGCCAGCATTGGTACTGGCACAGAAGGAGTGGCAATAATGGGTGCTGGAGCGGGAGGGGGTGTAGGGGGAGGCACACCCCCAGGTGGCAGGAATAGCTTCTTTAAGTCCTCCACAGTTTTCCTTTCCTCCAGCAACAACTTAGCAAATTTCTCCTCAAAAGTCTCAGATAGTGGGGGGGGGCTCATTCTCCCCGGGGTCTTTACTGTCTTTAGTTATCACTCTCCAGGCAGTGAGGGCTCCTTCGGGGGTGATAGCCCGTGGCACTTTGGAACTGTCTACTGGGTCCTTACACTCTACTAACGCCATGAAAATTTGGGTGAGCAGATTAGCCTGTTGACCCACCACCACAGGGTTTTGTAAACATTCAACCTTGGAAAGTACTCCTTCTACAGTGTCCTTATTGGGATCCAGGGGAATATCCAGGATAAGTATAACATTTTGGGGGTCGATCTCCTGCCCAGTACACCACCCCACCAACTGGTGTACAGCCACTTCTGTTGGGGTAGCCATTTATTTTTAACAGCAATTCACAAATTTGGCTGCTAGAAGACACAAAATCCCAGCGGTGATCCTCCAAAATGTAACCCCTAGGTGGAGTTATCCCAAGGGCTACTAGCACTGCCTGCTTGGCTAGTAGCAGGTTCCTGAGTTCTGAATCGGGTGCCTCCACCCGGAGGTCAGAGTTGGTAGTGTTCAAGCTAACCTGGGAACAGCCCTCCGGGACACTGTAACCCCCCCTCTTTCCCTTCTAGTGGCCTGAACACTGTACAATAATCACTTTCACAATACTCCTGGTACACCACACAAGTACCCACACTGTTTGCACGTACCACCAGGGCTGGTTCCTCTGGTTTGACCCTGGGGAACCCTTGTAAAACAAGGTTAAGCACAGCAAATAACAACAGTATAGTACTTTGATTGAGCACAAACTGGAACCACAGTCAGATTACATGCAGAAAACGATACATCTGATTTATTCAGGGGATTTGAACAAGGGAGGGGCAAAATCAGGTTAATTAGCTTAAAGGTTATATCAGTTAAGCAGTTATGCATGCACTTTGAGTCCTCCCACACAGTCCACCTCTGGGTACCCAGGTAGAGAAGAGATGGGCTAGCCAGGACAGTTGCCCGGGATTGCAGCTGGTTGGGGCCCTGCGATGGAAAACACAACACGCACAGTACACAATATTTGTAATCCGGAGCCAGAGGGCTCAGTTCGTAAAGGAAACAAAACAACAAGACAATCAGATGACACACTCAGATTAAGCTGTTGTTGTTGGGAGCTACCCTGGTATTTACTCACGATACCCAAGACTGGACACAGGCTGGATGAAAATCGAGACTGCAGATGATTGATCTGGAATGCCAGGAGAAGCAGGCCCCACACAAGTTGCAGAGGCGTCATTCCTGTTCAAGCATGGAGCAGGGGGCTGATCCCCAGGCAAGTCTCTTGTTGATGGCTTCTCTGTGCAGTAGGTAGTCTGGCTGAGCCAGTCTGGCAAAGCCCAGACCGCATGGAGACAAGTTCGGAAGCAGTCCGTTTTGGGCTGGATACAGCTTCCAGCAAGCAGAACACAGTTCACACAGTGGGGAACTAACTCACAACCCACTAGCAGCTCACACTTTTTCATGTACGGGAATTCTACTGTACCAGGCAAAGTGCTCCCCGGGCACAATCGCAAAGCCTCTGCACACACCAGGAGCTTAGGGGTAGCTGGAACAACTGACAGGCCGATCGCATTCAGCAAAAAATATTCGGTCTTCTTCAGGTTGAACCTGGCCCACTTCAGTAGCTTACTTTAGTCACACAAACTTGGATTTAGTCCAAAATAATTCTCTTCTCTCCCTCTCAGGAGCAGCACACTGGCATGCAGGCCAAAAACATAGCCTTTTCAGAGTTCTCCCATGCGAATCCACTCACGATAGCTTGCTCAGCTTCCAGCTTAGTTCTAACTGAAAAACTGCAAGCAATCAGGGACTTCCCCAAGATCCAAAAGATTTGTTTCACTGATGATAAAGCTACCAACTTTCCAAGGCCTAAAACTGGGACAGAGTCCATCCTGACCATGGCCCCTCCACCATGTCACTCCCACGGGCACCGCCACAGACAACGTAGCACACAATTAAATTTTGCTGCTTGCTCTGGCCATGCCACCCTACAGTAACACCAGCAGAAAACATCCAGATTAAAACAGTACATCATTCTGCTGCAGCAAGTTCCAAATCATGATGTACAGAAAGTTTATTAGAAGCAAACATGCGTTAAATTGTGTTCAGACATTCGAGCTGCACGTATTGCTCCTCCTGACAGTCGCATCCCAACCCGCTTACACTACACTCATTTGCTGAGCAAACTTCACTTCAGTGACTCCCATCACCACACCAGATTGTTTTCACACACTTCCCTGAAGCTGATCAGGTTTAGGTACCTTAGTTCACTGCTGCTGGTCTCCTCTGTCTGGAGTCCTTCTCCGCTGCTGGCAGGCAGATGTCCACATGCACTTGTTTGCACTCCTACACAGTCTAATCTAACAGGAAGGAACATGCTTTATCGTGCTCCTGCTGACATGCACATAATGTCCACCGAGAGAATGGAAACAGACCCAAGCAAAGTTGAAGCCTTAGCCACCTGGCCACAGCCCCAGAATCTAAAAGAACTGCAAAGATTTCTGAGATTCTGTGGTTACTATCGCCGGTTCATCAAGGACTATTCAAGAGTGATTCGTCCTTTACTTAATCTTACTCAAGGTTACCCTCCTACTAACAAAAAATATAAGAGGTCAGTTTCTTTTGAGCCTGAGAGAGTGTATTTCCGTCCCAATGAAGTATTTGGAGCCAGATGGATACCTGATTGTGAAGCTGCTTTTCATGAGATTATATATCAACTTACCCATGCTCCTGTCCTTGCCTATGCAGATCCAGCAAAACCCTATATCCTACACACTGATGCTAGCCTGCAAGGTTTGGGGGCTGTGTTGTACCAGGAGCACGAGAATGGACTGAGACCAGTGGCCTTTGCCAGTAGAAGCCTGACCCCATCTGAAAAGAACTATCCTGTACATAAGTTAAAGTTCCTAGCTTTGAAGTGGGCCATTGTTGACCAATTCCACAAGTATCTGTATGGGGCTAAGATACTAGTAACAAGCATTTGTCAATGCCGAATGTTTGCTTGCTAGCATTGGCAGTGGTAGTGTAGAAGTTACAGAGCTGTGTAATAGTAATGGCAGTGAAGTATTGAACTGAAGCCAACCCCACCACCACCCTGCAGAGAGTGACAGGCACTGGGGTGTGCGTTTGGGTCATCAGGCATAACGGCCACGCCATTTTAGTACACCCCACCCTGCTGACACTGGCAAGTGTCACGGTGTTCCTTGAGGTCTTTGGTCCTGATGCGCACCCCATTCCATTAGGAAATACAGTGAGATGGGTGCAATATAGGAGAATGGGGTGAACTTTGGGGCCGAAGAGTCCAAGGCATACCTCGATGCTTCTCACTGGCTTCAGGGTGTGGAATGGTATAAGCATTACAGGCAAGAATCCCAAGTCACACCCCTGATGCCTGTCATTCTCTACAGGGTTGGGCGTTATGGTTGGAAACCCTAATACCTCAGGCATTCGTTGGTATTTTCACTCCAAATGTTCAACATGGTTTTTTTGTGACCCCACCTCATGAACAGGGTGAATATCAGTTTCTTAGCCGAAAGCTGCTTATGCACAGCGACTACGGCATTTAGCATCACAGGTGCAAAAACATTCCGAACAGGATGTAAAAATGACAGCTGTACTGTTCATGGGAGGTGTAAAATGGCAATGTTGCAAATCTGCAGTAAAATATTTAAAAAAATGGTGAAGTCATGAGCGTTCATAGAAACTGTGCAACGCACACCCGTAATATAATTAGGTTGGGGATTTTTTTACAGCAGATTGTCAACTCAGGCATTTTGGTGCCTCCGATCATGAACAGTGTCACTGTGATTTTCTTTATCTGTCCCGAACAATAATTTCCCACAGCGACCACGCATCTCTGCGCTGAAAGTGTGAAAACACACTTCGGCCATGTTGTGAAAAATGACAGCTGTACTGTAAATAAGGCAGTGTGGAAAAATGCCCTGGTGAAAATCTGGACTTAAAATATTACAAAGTCATGAACTTACGAGGGTGTGTGGACTGCACAATGCTCACTCATAACAGAGTCATTTATGGACTTTTGTCACCAAATTTTCAACATAGCCATTTTAAGCGTCTGCTCATGAACAGTGTAACTGTGATTTTCTTAATCTGTCCCAAACATTGCTTTCGCACACCAACAGCATCATTGTGCGCTACATGTGCGAAAACACATTTTGGGCGGCATATGAAAAATGGCAGCTGTACTGTTCATAAGGAAGTGTAATAAAATGGCAATGTTGAAAATCTGGAGTGAAAATATTAAATTTGCAAACTTATGAGCATGCATAGGAACTGCGCAATGCAGGCTTGTAAAACAGTCATTTTTAGGAATGTTTTCACCAAATTTTCAACATAGCCATTTTAAGACCTCTGCTCATGAACAGTATCACTGTGATTTTCTTAATGTGTCCCATACATTGATTTCGCACATCGACTGCGCCATTGAGCGCTACATGGGTGGAAACACATTTTGGGCAAGATGTGAAAAATGACAGCTGTACTGCTCATAAGGAGGTGTGGTAAAATGGCAATGTTGAAAATCTGGAGTGTAAATATTGAAAATTCGAGAACTTGCGAGCGTATGTAGGAACTGCACAACGCACGCTCGTAAAACAGTCATTTTTTGGAATTTTTTTCACCAAATTTTCAACATAGCCATTTTAAGACCTCTGCTCATGAACAGTGTCACTGTGATTTTCTTAATTTGTCCCATACATTGATTTAGCACACCGACTGCGCCATTGTGCACTACATGGGCAGAAACACGTTTTGGGTGAGATGTGGAAAAATGACAGCTGTACTACTTATAAGAAGGTGTGGTAAAATGGCAATGTTGAAAATCTGGAGTGAAAATATTGAAGAATGAACTTACTACAGTGCGTAGGAACTTCATAGCCTTGCCTTCAATAAAACAATCGTTTTCAAATTTTCCACCAAATTTTCAAAATAGGCTTCCTGAGAGCCCACCTTATGAACACTGGCAGTGTCATTTTGTTAATCGGTCCCGAAGGGTGATTTCGCAGTCGCCATGACAGTGACATCATTCATGAGAAGGGGTCCCAAAAACCCCATGTTGAAAATTTGGTGCAAAAATTTACCAAAAATGCCTGAGATATGCAACAAAGTTGAAAACCCCCTATCTAGCCCATTATACAGCTTTTCTCAGTTCGCAGTCGGCTTTGAAGAGTGCAGGCGTGTTCCAGTCCACAAGATCATCGGCGCGAGGTCCGTGGTAAGTATAGGGGTGGGGGTGTGGGAGGCAGGATGCACAGTGGGTGGGTCGCGGGTTGTGGGAGGGCCAGGGAGACTACGTGGGACCGTTTTTCTTTACAGGTGTTCTTTTGTTTCCAATGACCGCGGGACATTTGCCATGCTGGGGTGGTCTCCCAGCTGGCACAAGAACGGTTGAGGCGTTCAGCCGACGGGGATTGGGCACCCATCGCCTAAAGCATCGATTGCCACGCTGGGGTGGGCTCTCAGCATGGCACCCAGTACTCGGGGTGAGGACAGTGGAGCCGGCGAGAGTTGGGCACCCCATCGGCTATTCATGAGTTGCCATGCTGGGGTGGGCACCCAGCGTGGCATTGGAAAAACTTGGGGGCGGGGAGTGCAGCACACCGTCGGCTATACAGTGTGTGCGTGCATGAAGCGCTGCGCCTGCGTTAATGGCGTGTGTGTGTGTGTGTGGAGGCTGCGCGCGGGCAAGCGATATCTTATCACTGCTCACTGAGCATAGCTCCCCTTTGAACTGTGTGCCACTGCATTTGGAGCTTGTCATAGACAGCTCCAGCATGCGATTGGCTTACAGAACGCTGCCAACACACTGACTGGAATTGGAAGAGGGGTGACACACCTCCCAAATCTCGGATGATGGCACTATGTTTCTTGCACATGCGTGCAAGCAAACATAACAAACATAATAAATGTATCTTAATTTTTGAAGCCGGGTTTTTTGTGCGTGCATATGTGACGATGAATGAGGATCCACTCACTATAGATCAAGGGAGGATGTGAAATGGTGCAGGTATGCTGCATTACCAGACTAAGTGTGCAGTTTAGTGAATTACCACACAGGGTGTGTATATGACAGCACTAAAGGCGCATTAAAGTGCTTCAGTCATGAAAACCTCCCCACTGGCTGTTGCTGAAATGCATAGCAGTATGTTCTCCTTTGTGCATTCTGGCTGTTCTTTGCTTCAGCTGCAGGTAGTACAGTACGCTCAAGTTCGTTTGCATAGGTTTTAGCAGCGGGGAGTTCACATTGACAGAGTCTAGTAAGAGAAAACACTTGGAATTACACATACAACGAAGTCTGAGTATTCACATCAAATGCTGAGGTATTTTTTTCTGGAGGATTAGAACCCATGGAGTCTATGAAGGTGTGCTTTGGAGAGCTGGCGTGTGTAAGGACTGTTAGGCACCCACACATTTTGGTGGTCCTGCTGTGGCAGGGAACAGTTTATTAAAGTAATGATGTGTGGCTTGTCTCTCTAAGCTAGACAAGACTACACCATCCTATCAGGCAACCGACACAGTTGATCTGTGTGTGGGGGAGGAGCTGCTCACTGAAGCGTAGCTCCCTCTTTCAACTGTATGCCACTGCATTTTCAACTGCTGTCATAGACAGCTCCAGCAGTGATTGGAGAACTGTGACAACGCCTGCAAACACACTGACTGAATTGGAAGATGCTGACACACCTCTGAAAAACTCAGATGATGGCACTATGTTTCTTGCACATGCGTGCAAGCAAACATAAAAACTGACAATAATCCTTTGACCTATGTGCAGACTTCAGCTAAGTTGGATGCTACTGGCCATAGGTGGCTTTCTGCATTATCTACATACGACTATGTTATGGAATACAGAGCAGGCCTGAACCACATAGACACTGATGCTCTCTCCCGGAGGCCTGTTTCCCGGGAATGACTGGGGCAGACTGTCAGAACCTGATACTCAAGCACTCTGCCAGAAGTTTGACAGAGAGGAACAAGTGTCCACAGGCGCAGTGGACTGTCTGGTGGATTGTTTTGGTCCTTTTGAGAACTGCATACCTGCTGCTTATTGCCACTCTTCTGCATTAGACATTGGTGCATTGCCTCAACTAGACAATTACAGTCTTCAGCAGGCTCAATCCCGAGATCCTATGATCAAACCAGCTTTAGAAGCCCTCTACACAGGGAAAGATGTGTCCAAGTTACGCTCCACTGATTTGAGGACTGTATTGTTATACAAGGAAGGTCCTAAGCTGAAACTGATTAATTGACTGTTATACAGAGAAACAGTAGACAGAGGGGGACAAATAGACAAACAACAACTAGTTTTGCCCGCTGCCTTCAGAGACTTGGTACTGAGGTCCCTACACAACCACATGGAACACCTTGGTATAGACAGAACACTTGACTTGGTGAGATCCAGATTCTATTGGCCTAAGATGGGGGCTGATGTTGAGCAACACATTTGAACTTGTAGTCGCTGTTTACAGAGGAAAGCCTTGCCCCAGAGGGCTGCCCCCCTTGTTAACATCACCACCAGCGCCCCCATGGAGCTGGTCTGTATTGACTTTCTGAGTCTGGAGCCAGATCAAAGAAATATTAGTAATATGCTGTTGGTCACTGACCATTTTACGAGATATGCCCAAGCTTTCCCCACCAAGGACCAGAAGGCATCCACCGTGGCAAAAGTACTTGTAGAAAACTTTTTTGTTCACTATAGGGCTCCACAAAGAATCCATTCTGATCAAGGGAGAGACTTTGAGAGTCGTTTGATCAAAGAGATGCTTTCTCTGTAGGGATTGTGAAAGTCCAGAACCACCCCTTACCAACCCACAGGCTGAACGTTTTAACCGCACACTGTTGGATATGCTGAGCACCCTACAACCAAAAGACAAGCCTAGATGGAGCCAACAAATTAGCACCTTGGTACATGCCTACAACTGCACCAAAAGTGATGCCACTGGGTTCTCCCCCTACCGCCTTATGTTTGGAAGAGAGGCCCGACTACCGGTACATGTTTGTGTAACCCCAGGTGGCGCTATCCCAAGGGCTACTACCCCTGCCTGCTTGACTATGGACAGGTTGAGAGGCCTAGGTTCTATGACAGGTGCCTCCACCCAGAGGTCAAGGTTTGTAGTGGTTAGACTAGTTTAGTCACAGCCCTCTGGGACACTGTGACCCCCTTTGGTTCCTTCTAGTGGCTCACATAGTAAACAGGAGTTACAGTCCCAATACCCCACATATGCACACTGTTCACTCATAAGGTACTACTTACCCTCGAGACTGATTCTGCAGCACGTCTCTGAGGACCCCCTGTAAAACAAGGTTAACAACATACACAGCACAATACAATGCTGGTTCTCTAGGCACTGACACTTCAGACAGTATAAAGTTCAATAACATAAAATCTGGTTTATTTAGGTGAATGGAACACAGGAGGGGGAAAATCAGGTTAATTGGCAGTAATAAATCACAGTACTGTGCACACATACAGGGTCTGAAAAGTCACACTCTGGGTACTCAGGTTGGGGGGCTAGCCAGGTCCGTTGCCCAGGGTTGGCCAGCAGGTGCAGCTGGATGGGGCCCTGTAGAAGAAAATATATGCACAACACCCAATTGTAATCCGGAGCCGGATGGCTCAGTCCATGAAGCAATAAAACAACAAGAATTAGATGACACACTTGTGATTGAAAACAGGCTGCAGGGGAATACCCTGATTTGTACGCACAATACCCAAGCTGAGGACCGGATGGTGGAGGTTCTTCTGGATTGCCAGAAACAACAGGGCATGGAGACAAGGTCCTTGTGACTGGACCCCACTGCAGTTGATAGCAAACGGATTTAGTCAGAGACAAGCTGGGGTTTGCTTCCAGCTTCAACACACAGCACACAGTACAGGGGATTGGAAATAGCGGTTCCAAACAAGCACTACGCACATTCATATGTAAAAGGAAAGTACTATACCAGGCAGGCTGCTCCTCGATCCCGATCACACTTACTGCAAAATACCTGGGAGCACACACAGCTGTTTCAGTTCCTGACAAACTGAGCGCGATTCAGCAATATCTCCAGTCTTCTACAGGGTGAGCCTGGCTTTCACTTTTCAGTCTTCCTTCTTCTCAGAAACTTGGATTCAAGTCCGACTATAGCTTATCATGGCAGCAGGCCTACTTCAAGGCCTCTCACGCGCTTCCCGCGCGAACTGTACACAGCAGGGAAATACAGAGATCCTACTCCTTTCACAGGCGACAACGAACTGACTCTCCAGCTTCAGTACAGGGCATTTCCCTTAGGTTCTACCAGGTCCAGTTGGTGGATTCGGCTGTCAATCACTCCAGAGCACCCTCTGTTGGTGCAAAATGGCGCCAAGGTCCAAACTACAATTCCCAGAACCACTAGCTATACATTCTTGTAAACCGGCTCCAGAGAGAGTCCAAATTCTGGTTGGTCTAAGCAGTTTCCATTTTAGAGCTCCCTTAACCCGACTGGCCCAGTACAGCAGTTCAAGTCCAAAATGGAGGGGCAACACACACAGAGTCCCAGCTGCAATAAAGGCAGGTTAGACAAACTGCAATTTCTCTAATGCTTTAAATAATTACAGGCAAACAGTTACATCTTTCAGATGGGCTCCCTTTGTGCTTTCAGCGACCGCAAAATGGAGCGCTTACACTGCAGCCAAGGCGGGATTCGAGCAGGAAAATGCCAGTACCCCTGTATAAACATTAATTATGTCTACAAGCAGACAGCTCTTAAACAGACAGTATGTGGAGGCTCTACAAGCACTCACAGTGCCATTCTAGTGGCTTAACCGCCGAATGCCAGCAGGCAGGGGTGAACACTTAGGCAAACCCCAAGGAGGCTTTTTAGGAACCCCCATTTGTAGGGGGATTACACCTTTCCTGGCCTGAAAAGAACTTGGCATCCGCGTCAAGTAGGTACCCTTATAACACTTTAAAGAAGACTACTAAAGACATTTACATCACTAACAGTTAGGTTTGCATTTTTTAAACCACAATCATATGTAAACTGTTTGTCATATGCACTTATTCTGTATTTCATAGCTTACTATATGTTACCACATTAGACATACAATAACATTTTAAAATTGGGTCATTACTTCCTGCACATGAAACTTGAAAAGAGGGGGCCCCTTCCTATCAGCTACCTTGGGGCTGGATGGGTCAGGGGCACCATGCTTAGAGGGCAAGACAAGTAATCGGGAGTTAGCATCTATTCTCAGTTTGGGCAATGAGCTCGGGGTCACATACACTCCCTTATGGACTACATTGAGAGGCAAATCCACAGGCCGCCCAGGGGAATCATAGCTTAAATGCACCACAGGCTTCACAGCTTGACCAGTCCTTCTAGGGGGAACCGTTACAGTCTCTGTGTGCTCATCCCCACTTTCAGCAGTGTCTTCACTTGTCCGAGAAACTTTCATTGGGGTAGAGAGACTAGAACTGGGGACACTTTCAGCTCCAGAAGTTGCAATCTCTGAGTCCACAACACTTGGCTCACATGGGGAGTTTTCTGACATTGGCAGTGAACTGTCAGGGCACTCGACACACTCTTCTTGCTCTGGTATATCACCAGTCCGTTCCAGTTCATCATTTTCCTCCTCTGAAAGCTCATACAGTTCAATCATACACAATGATTCCATGTCATCTGACTTAACACTATGCACCTCACTTTCTGGGAGCATTGGCTCCAGGGACAAAGCTGGGGGCTTAAATAGTCCAGAAGGCCCAGCTTCATCTCCATAATTTAATAGGGGGTTACCCTGAAACAACTGACTCAGTTCGTAAGAGGGCTAGTACCCTAAGTTGCATTCACTTTCTTCGGACATGGACTGATAGTCATTTTCAACTGGGACTTGCTGTAGAGAACACTTTAACTCAGCATCGGTATGTGCAGACTTTCTTTGCTTTTGCTTAGCAGCAGCTCTAGTCACTGGTCCAGAGGGAACACTCTCTGGGGGCTCAGATTCAATTAAGATTTGTCCAATGGGCAATAAGTGATTTCTATGCATTGCTTTAACATCTTTTGAATTATTCTCAGGCCTTACCTTGTACACAGGCAGATCATCTAGTTAGCCAACTACAATGTGAGGGAGGTGGTGCCACCTGTCAGCAATCTTGTGTTTGCCATGCAGTCTCAGATTTCTTAGCAACTCCCGATCTCCTTCCTGGAGTTCCAGTGCTTTCACTTTTTTATCATACCTTTCTTTGTTGGCCAGATTTCTTTTAGCAGCCATGGTTTGAGCCAGTTGGTACACATGATTTAGCTGGGTCTTTAACTTTTGGACATATTGTAAATGGTTATCAACTCAAACCCCATCAAGGGAGACTCCAAAACAAACATCTACTGGTAGTCGGGCCTCTCTTCCAAACATCAGGCGATAGGGGGAGAACCCAGTGGCATCACTTTTGGTGCAGTTGTAGGCTTGTACCAAGGTGCTGATTTGTTGGCTCCATCTAGGCTTGTCCTTTGGGTGGAGGGTGCCCAGCATATCTAGCAAAGTGTAGTTGAAACGTTCAGGCTGTGGGTCCCCCTTGGGGTGGTAAGGGGTGGTTCTGGACTTTCGCACTCCCCACAGAGAAAGCATCTCTTTGATCAGATGACTCTCAAAGTCCCTCCCTTGATCCTAATGGATTCTTTCTGGAGCCCCATAGTGAACAAAAAAGTTTTCTATAAGTACTTTTGCCACAGTGGATGCCTTCTGGTCCTTGGTGGGGAAAGCTTGGGCATATCTTGTAAAATGGTCAGTGAATACCAGCATATTACTGATATTTCTTTGATCTGGCTCCAAACTCAGAAAGTCAATACAGACCAGCTCCATGGGGGCACTGGTGGTGATGTTAACTAGGGGGGCAGCCCTCTGGGGCAAAGCTTTCCTCTGTAGACAGCGACTACAAGTGCGAATGTGTTGTTCAACATCAGCCCCCGTCTTAGGCCAATAAAATCTGGATCTTACCAAGTCAAGTGTTCTGTCTATGCCAAGGTGCCCCATGTGGTTGTGTAGGGACCTCAGCACCAAGTCTCGAAAGGCAGTAGGCAAAACTAACTGCTGTTTGTCTATTTGTCCCCCTCTGTCCACTGTTTCCCTGTATAACAGGCGATTAATCAGCTTCAACTTAGGATCTTCCTTGTATAACAATGCAGTTCTTAAATCAGTAGAACGTAACTTGGATACATCTTTCCCTGCGTAGAGGGCTTCTAAAGCTGGTTTAATCATAGGATCTCGAGATTGAGCCCGCTGAAGACTGTCATTGCCTAACTGAGACAAAGCACCAATGTCTAATGCAGAGAAGTGGCAATAAGCGGCAGGTATGCAATTCTCAGAGGGCCCCAAACAGTCCACCAAACAGTTCACTGTGTCTGGGACCACTTGCTCCTCTCAGTCAAACTTCTGGCAGAGTGCTCAAATATCAGGTTCTGACAGTCTGACCCAGTCATTTCGAGAAACAGGCCTCCAGGAGAGCATCAGCATCTATGTGGTTCAGGCCTGCTCTGTGTTGTTCAACAACATAGTCGTACATGTAGATAATGCAGAGAGACACCTATGGCCAGTAGCGTACAATTTAGCTGACGTCTGCACGTAGGTCAAACGATTGTTGTCAGTTTTTACTAGGATCTTAGCCCCATACAAGTACTCGTGGAATTGGTCCACAACGGCCCACTTCAAAGCTAGGAACTCTAACTTATGTACAGGATAGTTCTTTTCAGAAGGGGTCAGGCTTCTGCTGGCAAAAGCCACTGGTCTTAGGCTATTCTCGTGCTCCTGGTACAACACAGCCCCCAATCCTTGCAAGCTAGCATCAGTGTGTAGGACATAAGGTTTTGTTGGATCTGCATAGGCCAGGACAGGAGCATGGGTAAGTTGATATATAATCTCATGAAAAGCAGCTTCACAATCAGGTGTCCATCGGGCCCCAAATACTTCATTAGGATGGAAATACACTCTCTCAGTCTCAGGGGAAGTTGACCTCTTGTATTTTTTGTGGGTTGGAGGGTACCCTTGAGTAAGATTAAGTAAAGGACGGATCACTCTTGAATAGTCCTTGATGAAACAGCGATAGTAGCTACAGAAGCCCAGGAATCTTTGCAGTTCTTTAAGATTGTGGGGCTGTGGCCAGGTGGTCAGGGCCTCAACTTTACTCGGGTCTGTCTCTATTCCCTCAGTGGAGACTATGTGTCCCACATACTTTACAGATATTTGGAAGAATTGACATTTATTGATAGACAGTTTCAGGCCAAAGTCCTCCAGTCGGTCCAGCACCTTGAACAATCTACTCTCATGTTCCTCCAGCGAGCTGCAAAACACAATAACATCATCCAAGTACACCAGACACTCTAATAGGTTCATGTCCCCCACTGCACGCTCCATCAGTCTTTGAAAAGTGGCTGGGGCACCTGAAATCCTTTGAGGCATCCTCATGAACTCATAAAAACCAAGCGGGCAGATAAAGGCTGTCTTCTCATGGTCTTCTGGGTCCATCAGGATCTGGTAGTAGCCACTGCGAAGATCCAACACAGAAAACCACTTGCTACCATTCAGGCAGTCCAAAGCATCCTGAATGCGGGGCATTGTATACTGATCAGGGATAGTACGCCAGTTTAAAGTGCGATAATCCATGCACATCCTTACTGTCCCATTCTTTTTTCTCACTACCATGATGGGGGAAGCATATGGGCTTCTGGATTCTTCTATTACACCAGCAGCTAGCATCTCTTGCAGATGCCATCTCACATCATCTATGTCAGCAGGTGCCAGGCGTCGAGACCTCTCACGAAATGGCCTGTCATCATGCAACGGATATGGTGCTCAGCTCCTTGCACACATCCTACATCCCATTCCTTTAAAGAAAACACCTGGTCTCTCTGGGCAAGCTTCTCACTGATCCTCACTTTCCATTCTGCTGGCAATGGGGAGTCACCGAAATCAAACAAGTCGGGTGTTACTCTATCATTCTTCCCCGAACTCTTGTTACTGGGTAGCACTGCAGTGTCTGCACAATGCATATCAGCCAGGGTGCAACCTCTATTTACTCGCATCTCTCTATCAGACACATTCTGAACGTGAACCATTACCTTTCTGGTATAAGCATGGGCTCTGGCAGGCAAAATACTAGTCTTGACCAGCAGTACTTCCGGCAATTTTCCATCGCCTGGTGCATCCAGCATTAATATTTTATTCTTGACATCCTTTCTGATACAGACTACTCTCTGTAAGGTACACTGGGCATTTGGCACCAGGATCAGAGACTCAGGATCCTTTTTCCAGACAACTCCGACCGGTTCCTCTGGTTCCACTTTGTCAGCATCTCTCTGGGCATCATAGGCCTTCCTGATCAAGGCCGGAATTCTCAAAGCTCTACCAGTCCAGGACCCCTGTTTTTCATAACACAACTGTGCCAGCCATCCAAACATATGGGCATTAGTCCCAATTAGTAAAGGAACCCCATCATACAGTCCAGTAGGGGGACATACTAGGGCCAAGGTCTCCACTTGCTCTGCCACTCCAGCCACAGAGATGGGAAAGGACAACCAAATTCAGATATAGTTGGAGTAGGGGCAGGCCTTCTCACTCAAACCCCAGACTGTAGGGGCTTAGATTCATCTACCAGAAATCCTTTTTTTTTTTTTTTGTAGATAAAAAGCCTGTTGCAACAGCATTTCTTTCTTTCCTACTCTTTTTCACGTCTCCCTAAACTGTAACGTTATATAGGCTGGCCACCTATATAAGTTAGCTTTTTCAACCTTTGTCTATCTTTGCTTCGTTTCCGTATTTCTGGTGGATGTAGTAACCCTCCCAGGTAAAATGTAATAGCGTATTTCGCCGTTCGGAAAGTCATATAAACATTCTCTTGGTGAAATAAACTGTCACGCTAGTGCAACAATATCTAGCGTTTCATTTTTGCATATACATTAGTGCATCATTCCCCTCCTGTTAAAAGTGTTGTTCGGTACCTGAATAAATGCCTTGTCGCACTTTGCCTCTCGTTCCCGAGAGGCTTAAGGACTGCACGAATGTGCGAATACTCCTCGCGTCCTTGCGAGGAGCTGTAGTAGCCCCCCCCTTCCCTTCTTAGCGGTATCCTTTGAATTGGTAAAATGAAATAAAAATGACTCCAGAAGCTGTTCGGCAGAAAATAAAGCACCCCCCTGTAAAGCAAATGCCACTTTGAGCCAAATAGAGAGGTAGAGTTTAAGTTTGCCTTTCGTGACTGCTCCTCCTGCCTCTCTTGTCGGTTTTACGTTACTTCAGGCGTCCATAAGTAAACAAATACGCTGTGCTGGTAAGCGCTGGCGTTTAGGGGGTTTAAAACACAAATACCTTAGTTAAGCATACATTATTCTCTCAATTCATGTAGTCTTAAATAATTGTACAAGAATGCAAAGGTTCAACATGTCCTTATAGGTAGAGTGGCATTAGTAAATACATGTGGCCATTTTTGAGCTGAAATCTAGGTTGTAATGCTCTAGAAATATTGTACATTATTAAAGTTAATTAGACTCCCTGCAAAATGCCTTTACCCAGTCTGGTCAATTCTCTAGGCAGTCTTATCCCTTTTGTTTTATATTTATAGTAGTATAGGTTTACCTTGGTGTTTTAGTTAGCAGTCCCTCCTCAATGTTAAGCCTGCAAGTCAGCCTTCTCTATAGAGCTGGCCGGCTGAGCTCTGTCTATATTTAAAGGTACACACAAGTAGGTGGAGCTCTGTTGAGGCACTTTAAAATTTCTTTTTACAAATAATGTGTTATAATTAAATCTGGATCCAGAGTTATGATCCAAAAGGTAAATAAATGTATTATGAATGTGTTTAAATACGAAATTACTGTTTGTTTGTGAATAAAATATGTTTAAACTGTATATAGAGGGAGGGACTTAGGTATCACATGATTAAATGACTATATAAAGAACTCTTTTGGTTCATTCTAGCAGATAGTATGGTGAGGTACAGACCTGTTCTGATCTCATAGTTTGTATTTACACTAGTGGATGTCTAGTGTTTGTTTTTTTTTTCCCAGTCTTGATTTTTTTTTTCTGGAATTTTTACTTTCTTTCTGTAACGCTTGAAGTTCGTCTTTATTTTATTTTGTGCTCATAAACTTTTTTGTGAAGCATCCATTGCCGTGGCAAGACGACTTCCTTTTTGAGACTCACACCCCACACAGACATGCAGTCCTTTCAATGCTTGCAGGGGTACATCAGACAAATACTTCTGATACCAATCTTGGAACATAATTGTCACTTGGGAGCCACTGTCTAACACAGCTCTTGTAGGCACTCCATTCACTTTTACAGTGGTCTCCATGGAGGGACCCACCACTTCAGACCATCCCGGTGGCACTGATCTGGAAGTCAATCAGGCATTGGTCCTGGTGGCATAACTTTTCCGAGTGGCTCCCCCTGGTGGCCGGGCATAGGTTCTGAGATGCCAGGCCACTAACCTATTGGTAACTTTTCTCAAGTTCTCTGGCAAGCGACAAGCTGACTGAAAATGCCCATCCTGCCCACAACAGTAGCAGAACTTAATGTCTCTAGTGTCCTTGGAGGGTGGGGGGGGTCTCTTTTCTGTAGGGGCATCTCTGGAGCCCTGCGGGGCTCTTCTTGGACTGGGGGCTTATACCTTTGGGCTTCTGGATCTCCACTTCGATTGGGGGTGAGGGTAGCCCTTTGCAGCTCCCCCACCATCTCTCTCAATTCTCTTAGTTCTGCTAGCAGGTTGCCCTCAATCCGGGTCTCAGGGGAAACAACATGCACTCCCACTACACTTTTGGGCTCAGGGGGAGCCTGATACAGATCTGGTTCTCTGTATGCCTCAGTCAATTCCTTAATTAAACCTCTCAGCTGTGGAGCCTCATCTAGCTCACTCCTTTCCGGGGTCTGACAAGTGTTCACGGCCCCAGCACAGGGTTCCCAGCCCTCTTCATCAGTTTCAATCTCATGGATTTCCCTCATCAAATGGCAGTACTCCGGAGGGCTGGCCCTTCTGTCTTGCAGCTTGAGCTTCAGTATTATTATGCTCGAAAATCTAGTTGACTTCAATATGTGGTCTAATCTGACCTGGTTTAACTCTTGGGCAGGTACTCTCTCTTTTCGATGGGCCCTTTGCAAAGCCCTTTCTATCCTGGTGACAAAGGCAGACAATTTCTCATTTTTCCACTGTTTGGCTGACTTGAATTTCCATAATAAATCATCCCCGGATTCTGTGCTGCCAAACACTCCCTCTAAGGCAGAAAGATATTCTGCGGCAGTGGCCTTCGGATTAGTAGCACATAAAAACCGGATGGCTTCCAGAGTAGGGCCTCTCAAGCTTTCCATCAAGTGCTTCCTCTTTTCCCCCTCTGAACACTGCCATTCCTGTACTAAAGGAGTGGCATAGTCCATCCAGGTCTCCAAATCATCTTCCCCCGAAGGCACTGGGACAGTACCAGAGAAAAGTCTCAGCCTCCGATAGGAATCCTGTTGAATGGGGGGATTTACCATAGGGGGTGTAGCTATTATGGAGCACTTGGGGGACCCAGGAGAGGGAGTCGGGGAATGTATGGGTGTGGGGTCCTCTGATATATCTAACACTCGTACCAACTCTTGGGCAGTTTTCCCTTCTGATGCTAACAACTTAAGCAGTTTTTCTTTAAAGCCATTGGTATTAGGGGACCCACCCGGGGTGGCCAGGCCGCTACATATGTGAATGACCCTCCATCCCCTCTGGGCACCTTCGGGCAAAATCATAGGGGGCACCTTTTCAGGGTCTATCGTGGAACTGCATGAAAGTAGCACTTGCAGTGTTTGTTCAAATAAGTCAGCAAATCGTCCCTTTACTTCAACTTTGCCCACACACTTAACATGTTCTACAGTGGACACAATGTCAGCATTGTTATTCCCAAGGGGACATGCAGCAATAGAATAGCCTTTTGGGAATTCATCTCCTCAACTTCGCACCACCCCATCAATTTGTGCACCATCAACTTATGGGGGTCAATTTTTAACTTGGGCGTGGTACTCCCCTCCATTTTTTCTTTTAAATTAAACATATCGAGGTATTTTTCCTCACTTGGCCACTAGAGGACTTAATCCCAGTGGTGCCTCCAAGATGTAACCCCCAGGTGGCGCTATCCCAAGGGCTACTACCCCTGCCTGCTTGACCATGGACAGGTTGAGGGGCCTAGGTTCTATGACAGGTGCCTTCACCCAGAGGTCAAGGTTTGTAGTGGTTAGACTAGTTTAGTCACAGCCCTCTGGGACACTGTGACCCCCTTTGGTTCCTTCCAGTGGCTCACACAGTACACAGGAGTTACAGTCCCAATACCCCACATATGCACACTGTTCACTCATAAGGTACCACTTACCCTCGAGACTGATTCTGCAGCACGTCTCTGAGGACCCCCTGTAAAACAAGGTTAACAACATACACAACACAATACAATGTTGGTTCTCTAGGCACTGACACTTCAGACAGTATAAAGTTCAATAACATAAAATCTGGTTTATTTAGGTGAATGGAACACAGGAGGGGGAAAATCAGGTTAATTGGCAGTAATAAATCACAGTACTGTGCACACATACAGGGACTGAAAAGTCACACTCTGGGCACCTAGGTTGGGGGGCTAGCCAGGTCTGTGGCCCGGGGTTGGCCAGCAGGTGCAGATGGATGGGGCCCTGTAGAAGAAAATATATGCACAACACCCAATTGTAATTCAGAACTGGATGGCTCAGTCCATGAAGCAATAAAACAACAAGAATTAGATTACACACTTGTGATTGAAAACAGGCTGCAGGGGAATACCCTGATTTGTACTCACAATACCCAAGCTGAGGACCGGATAGAAACATAGAAACAGAATTTGATGGCAGATAAGGACCGCTTGGCCCACCCAGTCTGCCCATTTCCCTACCTACTGGATAAGCTGCAGATCCTAGTTAACCAGCAGCCTACTTCTTCCTACCCCCAACCCCTAGAATTGCCTTATGACTGTCCCATGCATGCTTGAATTCCACCACTGTTTTTGACTCTACAACCTCCTCCGGAAGGCCGTTCCATGCATCCACAACCCTCTCTGTGAAAAAATACTTCCTTAAATTACCTCTGAGCCACCCCCATCTTCAAATTGTGCCCCCTTGTTCTTGCACACCTCTTTTTTTGAAAGATGCTACCCTCTTGGACTTAGTTGATTCCCTTGAGGTACTTGAAAGTTTCTATCATGTCCCCCCTCTCCCTCCTTTCCTCAAAGCTATACATATTAAGTGCCTTAAGTCTGTCTTCATATCTCTTCCGGTGCAGACCCTGCACCATTTTAGTTGCCCTCCTCTGGACAGCTTCCATCCTGTCTATGCCTTTGTGGAGATTGGGTCTCCAGAACTGCACGCAGTACTCCAGATGGGGTCTGACCAGCTGTCTGTACAGAGGGATAATAACTTCCTGTTTTCTACTGGTGATGCCTCTCCCTATGCATCCCAATATCCCCCCAGCCCTCCTTGCTGCCCTCTCACATTGCTTGCCCACCTTTAGGTCATCTGATATGACTACCCCCAGGTCCCTTTCCATTTTTGTTGTTGTTAGTATCTCACCCCCCATTGTGTACTCTTCCCCTGGGTTTTTGTTTCCCAGGTGCATTACCTTGCACTTCTTAGCATTGAATCTAAGCTGCCATACATTTGACCATTCCTCTAACCTTGCCAAGTCCCTTCTCATCCTTTCCAACCCACCTTGTGCATCAGCTCTGTTGCAGATCTTTGTGTCATCTGCAAAAGACATACTTTCCTTCAGTCCCTCAGCAATGTAAGCTTATAAAGACATTAGAGGACCAGTCTATACTGAACCTCCGGTACCCCACTAGTAACCCCCTTTCTTCAGGTGGACTCCATTTACTATTACTCTCTGTGTCCTATTCTCCAGCCAATTCTTTACCCAGGCTGTCATCTTGGGACCCACTCCCAGGCTGGCTAACTTGTATATTAATCTTTTGTGTGGGACTGTGTCAAATGCCTTGCTAAAGTCTAGGTAGGCCATGTCACAGCCCTCCCTGATCTACTACTTTGGTCACCCAGTCAAAGAAATCTATCAGATTCGTCTGGCATGACCTTCCCGCTGTGAATCCATGCTGCCTTGGGTCCTGTGCCCCTCTGGCCCTAAATACTCGACAATTCTTTCCTTCAGAAGTGATTCCATAATTTTCCCTATCACTGAGGTTAAAGTAACGGGTCTGTAGTTTCCTGCTTCTGCCTTGCTCCCACTTTTGTGAAGGAGAATCACATCTGCCCTCCTCCAGGTTCTTCTGGATTGCCAGAAACAACAGGGAATGGAGACAAGATCCTTGTGACTGGACCCCACTGCAGTTGATAGCAAACGGATTTAGTCAGAGACAAGCTGGGGTTTGCTTCCAGCTTCAACACACAGTACAAGGGATTGGAAATAGCAGTTCCCCACAAGCACTACACACATTCATATGTAAACAGAAAGTACTATGCTAGGCAGGCTGCTCCTTGATCCCGATCGCACTTACTACAAAATACCCGGGAGCACACACAGCCGTTTCAGTTCCTGACAGACCGAGCGCGATTCAGCAATATCTCCAGTCTTCTACAGGGTGATCCTGGCTTTCACTTTTCAGTCTTCCTTCTTCTCAGAAACTCGGATTCAGTCCAACTATCACTTACCATGGCAGCAGGCCGGCTTCAAGGCCTCTCACATGCTTCCCGCACTAACTGTACACTGCAGGGAAATACAGAGCTCCTACTCCTTTCACGGGCGACAACGAATTGACTCTCCAGCTTCAGTACAGGGCATTTCCCTTAGGTTCCACCAGGTCCAGTTGGTGGATTCGGCTGTCAATCACTCCAGAACTCCCTCTGTTGGTGCAAAAAGGCGCCAAGGTCCAAACTACAATTCCCAGAACCACTAGCTATACATTCCCCTTGTAAACCTGCTCTAGAGAGAGTCCAAATTCTGGTTGGTCCAAGCAGTCTCCATTTTAGAGCTCCCTTAACTCGATTGGCCCAGCACAGCAGTTCTAGTCCAAAATGGAGGGGCAACACACACAGAGTCCCAGTTGCAATAAAGGCAGGTCAGACAAACTGCAATTTCACTAATGCTTTAAATAATTACAGGCAAACAGTTACATCTTTCAGATGGGCGCCCTTTGCGCTTTGAGCAACTGCAAAATGGAGCGCTTACACTGCAGCCAAGGCGGGATTCCAGCAGGAAAACGCCAGTCTCCCGTATAAGTATTAATTGTGTCTGCAAGCAGACAGCTCTTAAAGAGACAGTATGTGGAGGCTTTACAAGCACTCACAGTGCCATTCTAGCGGCTTAACCGCCGAACGCCTGCAGGCAGGGGGGAAGTACTTAGGCAAACCCCAAGGAGGCTTTTTAGGAACACCCATTTGTAGGGGGGTTAAATTTGTTTTGGAGTTTCTCCTGATGGGGGGTCAAGCTGATAATTATTTACAGTGTGTGCAAAAGTTAAAGGCCCAGCTGAATCATGCGTACCAACTGGCTCAAACCATGGCTGCCAAAAGAAATCTGGCCAACAAAGAAAGGTATAATAAAAAGGTGAAAGCACAGGAACTCCAGGAGGGAGATCATGTATTGCTAAGAAATCTGGGAGTGCATGGCAAACACAAGATTGCTGACAGGTGGCACCATTTTCCTCACATTGTAGTGGGCAAACTGGATGATCTGCCTGTGTACAAAGTAAGGCCTGAGAATAATTCAAAAGATGTTAGGACAATGCATCGAAATCATTTGCTGCCCATTGGCCAAATCTTGATTGAGTCTGAGCTCCCAGAAAGTGCTCTCTCTGGACCAGTGACCAGAGCTGCTGCTAAGCAAAAGCAAAGAAAGTCTGCACCTACAGATGATGAGTTAAAATGTTCTCTACAACAAACCCCTGCTGAACCTGACTGTCTATCCACTTCAGGGGAAAGTGAGTGTGACTTTGAATACTACCCTTCTTATGAACTGAGTCAATTGTTTCAAGGCAATCCACTAGTCAGTCAAGGAGATGAAGCTGGGCCTTCTGGACTGCCTAAGCCCCCAGATGTGTCCTTGGAGCCAATGCTCCCAGAAAGTGAAGTGCAAAGTATCAAGTTGGATGACATGGAATCACTGTGTATGGTTGAACTGTATGAGCTTTCAGTGGAGGAAAATGATGAACTGGGACAGACTGGTGATATACCAGAACAAGACGAGTATGTTGAGTGCCCTGATGGTTCACTGCCAGTGTCATAAAACTCCCCATGTGAGACAAGTGTTGTGGACTCAGAGATTGCAACTCCTGGAGCTGAAAGTGCCCCCAGTTCTAGTCTCTCTACCCCAATGAAACTCCCCAGGCCAGTAAAGACAGTGCTGAAAGTGAGCCTAAAAGTGCAGAGACTGTAACAGTTCCCCCTAGAAAGACTGGTCGAGCTGTGAAGCCTGTGGTGTGCTTTAGCTATGATTCTCCTGGAAGACCTGTGGACTTGCCTCTTAATGTGGTCCATAAGGGAGTGTATGTGTCCCCGAGCTCATTGCCCAAACTGAGCATAAGTGCTAACTCCTAGTTATTGGTTTTGCCCTCTAAGTATGGTGCCCCTGCCCCATCCAACCCCAAGGTAGCTGATAGGGAAGAGCCCCCTCTCTTCAGGTTTCATGTACAGGAAGTAATGACCTGATTTCAGAATGTTTGTATGTACAATGTTGTGTAACCAGTAGTGAAATGTGAATTACAGAATAAGTATAGCTATATCAATGATTTAATATGTTGATTGTTGTTTAAAAAGATGCAGACCTGAACTGTTGGTGATATGAACAAATGTGATAATCTGTTTTTAAAATGTTTTAAGGGTACCTATTTGACGTGGACGCTAAGTTTTTCCAGGCCAGGAAGGGTGTAACCCCCCTGCAAATAGGGGTTCCCAGAAGTCTTCCAGGAGCTTGCAGGAATGCTCCAAGCCTGGAGGTGTTCAGCATCTAAGCTGTGTTAATGTGGTTCCAAGTGAGTGCTATTTGAGCCTCCACGTACTGTCTCTTTAAGAGCTATCTGCTTTGCAGACATAATTAGTTTCGAAGGGGGATTGTGTGTTTCAATGCCCGAGTCCTGCCCGGGATACTGTCAACTCGCTCCATTTCTGCAGTTGCTAAATGCGTAGAGGGAGCTCTTTCAAAAGGTGTAACAATCTCCCAGGAATTGTTTAGAGTAATAATGAAAATACAGTTTGTCTAACCTGCTTTTCTTTGCAGTCTAAACTGTTTTTGCCTAGCCCCCCATTCTGGTTTTGAACTGCTGAACTGGACCAATCAGTGTGGGGGGACCTTTAAAATGGAGCCTGCTGGTGGCAAATCAGAACTTGGACTCTCATTGTGGAGCCAGCCACCTATGTACTGTATGGCCAGTGCCTCTGGGAAATGTAGTTTGGACCTTTTTGCACCAACAGAGGGAGCCCTATGATGAGTGACAGCCGAACCAGCCAACCGAACTGGGGGGAACTCAAAGGAAATGCCCTGCTCTGTTACTGGAAAGCTCAGATCAGTAGTGACAGTGAAGAGAGAAGGAGTCCTGTTTCTGATGCGGCATGCAGTTCGTGCGGGAAGCTCGTGGGAAGCCCTGAAGTTGGCCTGTAGCCGTTTGTAAGTGCCAGTTCGGACTGAATCCGAGTTTTGAAGAGAAGGAAGCAGTGTGTAGAACTAGGCTTGCCCGTAGAAGACCGAAGATTTGCTGAAGTGCGATCGGCCTGTTGGGGACTGCTGTTGCTGTGTGTGCTCCCGGGTAATTTACAAGTGTTTTTGATCGGGATCAAGGAGCAGCTGCCTGGTATAGTACTTTCCTTTTACATATAAATATGCGTAGTGCTTGTGGTGGATCACAATGTTATTTCCCCCTTTTCTGTGAGCTGTGTGCTAAAGCTGGAAGCAGATCCCAGCTTGAGTCGGACTAAATCCGCTTGCTATCAACTGCAGTTGGGTCCAGCCACAAGGATCCCGTCATCCAGCTTTCAGCTTTGGTATTGTGAGTACAAATCTGGGTATCTCTCTGCAGCCTTTTATCGATTACAAGTGTGTCATCTGATTATTGCTGTTTCATTTCTTCACGAACTGAGCCCCAGGGCTCCAGATTACAATTGGTGTGTGCATGTGTTTTTTCCATCAAAGGGCCCCAACCAGCTGCACCGACCCTGGCTAGCTACCCACCATTCTGGGTACCCAGAGAGTGACATTTTGGACCCTATATGCATGCACAGTACTGTGATTTGAATATTTCCAAACCAAATCAACCTGATTGCCTCCTCCTTGTTACTGCCCCCTCTAATAAATCAGATTTGTTGTTATTGAACTATATGCTGTCTGTGGTGTCAGTACATGTAGGAAAAGCATTGCATTGTGTTTGTGTATATTGCCTAATCTTCTTTTACAGGGGGTCCTCAGAGATGTGCTGCAAGACATCAGTCCTGAGGGTAAGTGTTACTGTATGTGTATGAAGTGCGCATTTGTGGGGTATTGGGAAGGTAACTCCCGTGTACTGTGTGGGCCACTAGTGGGATCAAAGGGGGGTCACAGTGTCCCAGATGGCTGTGCTCAAGTTAGTTTAACCACTATCAACCCTGACCTCTGGGTGGAGGCACCCGCCATAGAACCTAGACCCCTCAACCTGTCAGCAGCCAAACAGGCAGGGGTAGTAGCCCCTGGGATAGCGCCACCTGGGGATTACACATTGCTTAGTTCAGATGTTGAAAAAGTGTTCACATTCTGATACCTGACACTGTTGGACACTCTGGTGGTCATATACAGTAAGAATTCTGTATACCTTTGGTAAGGCATAGAAAGTTGATTGGTATCCTAAAATTTAAATTTATCTTCAGTGATCTGGTCAGATTCGTTACCCCACTCCAGGAGTGAAAGTAAATCCTTCTTAAACCTTGCTGTTGGATCACTATTCAAAGTTTGTAATACAGTTTGTCTGACAACAGATTGTATGAACATTTCTTATAGTCCTTCTCATTGACCAAGGCAATGTTGCCCCCTTTGTCAGACAGTTTTATTACAAGGCCTTTTAGGTTCATTAATTCAATGCACTGCACTCCTCCTCCTTGTTAATATTCCAGCACATGAAGTGGAGGACTTTGTCTAATAATGCAGTGGTTTTATTTATTTATTTTTTTTAAAGTTTCACCAGGAAGGCACACTGAGCAACAAGTTGCCTGTCTCCCAGTGTGACCTGGGTAGTAGTGTAACATAAGAAGTGCGAACAGAGATATGGTACAATAACATAATATAGCATAACATTACATACAAATACATACAGTACAAGTGAGCACACTGTACAGAAAGTAATAAAATAGTGGAATGCTAACAGTTTGGTCTAAGGAGCTGGATGATGAAACTTCAGAAAATAATTACAGTAATTCAACCATTGCTAAAGAATGCAAATACTAAGTAACTCCTAGCTGATTAGGAATGACTGAATGGACTACCTTGTTATTTAGCTCGGTCAAGTACTGAGGAGTAACTCAGAATAATGTTCTAGGTAAGCCCGAAGTGCAGACAGGCAGCATGCAAAAGAGATTTGGGCAACCATGAAATAGGGCTATTGCCCCCAAACAGAGGTCCCCTGTTCCTCTCCTCAGTGTACTCCCCCAACCCCTGGAATCAAAAGAGAGCCTTCCAATCTGTCCTCGTCCACCTCCAGACATTCCCAGACAATGCAGAAATCATTACCCTTGGGGATTTTAATATTAACTAGCTGGCTGACACATCAGCATCCATAAGGGATGCTGCCGCCTCACACAACCTGTCCCAACTCGTGACCACTGCCACTAGACTCAACCAGAAGTCCGGCACTGCCACCCTCCTTGACCTTGTACTCACCAACTCACCACACAAAGCTACCCAGGTTAGGGTATTACCCAATGCACTGAGTGATCATTCCCCGGTGATCTGTCACTGGTCTTACATTGCAAAAAAGCCCACTCCAAAAACTATCCTCCAACGCTGTCTCAAACCTGGCAAACTGCAGTCCCTTAAACAATGCCTCACAAACTGTGACTGGTCACCCATCTCAGTTACTATGGACATTGACTCTGCACTAGAATATTTCATCAACACCTTCAATTCGGCCTGTGACTGCTAGGCGCCCCTAAGCAAACAGGTCATCAAAGGGGTTGATACACCCTGGATGTCTCAATCCCTGTTAGACCAAATGCGTGATCATGACAATCTATGGTACATTGCCCTGGAAACCGGTAAACCTTCCGATAGACAGCACTACCGAAAGTCGCGTAATAAATGTACATGGAATATCCATAAGGCCAAAGCTGAATATTATTGAACTTCAGTCACAACCACCTGGGGCTCGGGGTGCAAGTTCTGGGACTCTCTTAAAGAGCTCAGCAGCAAAGCCTCCGCAGTCCCTCCCTCCCAACTCTGGGCTAATGGGTATATCACCACAGACTCTGCCTTGATTGCAAATACGCTTAACGCCTCCTTCCCTGACCTAGCAGTGTTCTCCCCCCAATTTCTTCTCCCCCAACCCCAAGCACCCCTGCCACCCCTCTGCTCACCCCCCTTCTGCTTTAAAACAGTGTCACTGTGTGAAACTGTCCCTCTGCTCTGCAAGGCCCTCAACAAATCAAGATTTAGCAGTGACACACTGGATCTTAAGCAGCTTAAATTAACCCTCAGTTAAGTTCTCTACCCCCTCACCATGCTATTGAATCGATCTCTATTGCTGGGCCAATTTCCCACTAAATGGAAATCAACACTCATCATGCCCATTCGTAAGTGCGGTGACCGCACCCAACTGGGGAACTACCCCCCATCCATTTCAATACTGCCTCCACTTTCCAAAACCTTGGAGAAAATTGTTGCAACTTAGCTTATCGACTACCTCTCCAAATATTGCCTCACGTGTCCCAAGCAGCATGGCTTCCGCAACAACCATAGCACCACAACGACCCTCCTGGAGTTCATCAACACTCTCCACATGTCTCTTGACATGGGCCTCACTGCTGGTGCCATTTTTATAGACCTATCCAAGGCATTTGATACTGTGCACCACAGACTTTTCCTGGATTCTCTTACACATATAGGTCTGTCTCCCGAGTCCACTGGCTGGTTTGCCAGCTATCTGTCCAATAGAACTCAGAAAGTTAGGCTTGTCCACATTCCCCCTCCAAGTCAGCTCAGGGGTCCCGTAGGGCTCCATTCTTGGCCCGTTACTGTTTTCCCTATTTCTCAACTCTCTGCCCAAGGCTTGCACCAGGAACTTACTTCTGTATGCACATGGTGCCGTCCTCTTCAGCACCCATACTGACCCTGCCGCTCTCCAATGTGCCCTCCAAAAATCATTTAGTGAAGCAGAATCCTGGTTCATACAGCATAGACTAGTCCTAAACTATAAAAAAACAAAATCCATGGTATTCGCTCATGCCCAAAATGAAAACAATGGACTGCTTCTGCTCATCCTGAACTCTCTAAACAACCCCCTTGAGCAGGTTACCTCATTCATATACCTGGGCATCACCCTAGACTCCGGACTCACCTACCATGACCACATCTGGAAAATGAGCACTGCTGTCAGAGTGCATATTGGTTTACTTGATCGGTATAAGCGCTGCCTCCCACCTGAAGCTCTTCACCTAGCTATCTCCTCATCTATCCTATCACTTATAGACTATGGTATCATAATCTATGGGACGGCTGACACCACACACCTTAACAAAATCAGGATGGCCCTTAGTAAGGCCTGTAGACTAGCCAATGGCTGTGACAAATTCACACACACCTGCACCCTTTACTCTGCCACCAACTGGCTAAACTTTGATGGGAGGCTTAAATATCAGACTTGCCTCTTTGCTTAAAAAAATCACTGCTGCACTACTTCCACCTGCTCTTACCCCCCTACTCCAGTCACCCTTGTCCACCCAGCTTACTCAGCAATCTGAGACTACTCACTTCTGGGTACCCCATTGCAAGACCTCCTTGCGTCAAAGAACCTTTTGGTACTGGGCCCCCATCTGGCTCAGCTCCCTCCCAAACTCTCTCTTCACTGAAACTAAGCTGGGTCAGTTCAAAACCCACCCACGAAACACAATCACCCAAGACTCAGTCTGTAACTGTCACTAACTCAAGCACTGCCCACCTCTCTGTATTGACAACGGACTGTGCCCTGGTCTTGCCACCTTGTTGCTTACTAGTGTAGACAATGGACATCCCAGACCGGCCTGACTATATATGTACTCAAGTAACTGCCTGCACCTGGCAGGTGCCATCAACCTGCAGTGTCTGTGTCTGCTAACTGTTGCCACTGTTACTATGTACCTGATGATGCAATCACTGTACTTTGTATATCTCCAACTGTTATTCTCTGTTACCTGTAACTTTTGATGTAATACTGCTCGTTGTACATGCTCCTTATTGTAATTGTATTTGTCCAGTTGTTATTACTGTATTTGATTTCTCTGTATTTCTGATGTGGAACCTTTGTAAAGGAGTCTTTGACTGATATTTTCAATAAAATGAAAGGGGGGGGTGAGAAGAAGGGGGAAGTAATAAGAGGAGGTGGGGGTTGGGGGATGGAGACAAAGCAATGTTAACCTATCAGGTTATGCGTATGCAACCAGGGGGTGAATAGGGCTAGAACAAGGAGAGGATGTGAGCATAGAAAGTGAAGTGGGAGGAGGGAGGTAGTGAGGGGTGAGGATGAGGAGTGGAGTTAAGGGGTGGGAGACTAACCAGTTCAAACACCCTTCAGAATATTGAGAAACCTGCCAGAGGATGAAGCAGGCATGAGAAAGGTGACCTTAGTGCCAATAGAGGAAAGAAGTTGGAGGGAGTTGGAGTGGGAGGTATTGTGTAACCCCTAGATGGCGCTATCCCAGGGGCTACTACCCCTGCCTGATTTGCCACTAACAGGTTGAGGGGCCTGGATCCAATGGCGGGTGCCTCCACCCAGAGGTCAGGGTTTGCAATAGTTAAACTTACTTGGTCACAGCCCTCTGGGACACTGCAACCCCCCTTTCTTCCCACTAGTGGCCCACACAATATATCGGAATTACCTTCACAGTATACACTTACCCCAGGGGTGGTCAGGCACTGGGACCTCCTGTACAATAAGATACAGTGCAACAATCACAGTACAATACTTTAACATAGACAAATACCTCAGGCAGTATAACTTTGCTGGAAACAAGCAGCTCGGATTTATTTAGGAAATATAACAAGGACAGGGAAATCAGGTTAATTGCTTATCCCTTTACTATCTACCTGGCTCTGTGCACAGGTCTATCCCTACCAGTTACTGTCCCTGGGTACCCAAGCCCTAGTGGCTAGTCCAAACCGTGGCAGCTGGTAGGGGCCCTTTCACACAGTGAAAAGAAAAATTAGTTTAAACAGTCAGCAGTACAGTGATTCCAGTTGGATTTAATGTGGCAATTCAACAGGGACGATCCTGAATTAGTACTCACGACCTCCAAACAAGATAGGGTCCTTCAACGTCAGCAGGGCTACTCTTGAGCTCCACGAGACTCTTCACACATTTATATGGTAAAAGAAAGTACTATACCAGGTAGGCTGCTTCTCTATCCCAATCGCAATTACTGCACAATGCCGGAGAACACACAGCAGATTCAGTTCCTGACAGACCGAGTGCAATTCAACAATTTCTCCAGTCTTCTACAGGGTGAGCCTGGTTTCTACTCTTCAGAGATCCTTTGATTCTTTTCACAGGGCAGTTCAGTCCTAACAAGCAGTTACACAAGCTGCAGACCGGAACTCTGGGCCTTACACGTTTTTGACTGAAACTGTCACTGAAGGAACACAGGTTCTTTCCCTTCACTCCAGAGCTAAACTGAAACTCCAACAGACAAAACCGGGCACTTCCTTTGAGTTCCTCCCAGTTCTTGACTGGATTGGCTGTCACTCACAATAGACTGTTCCTGTTGGTCCAAAAAGGCGCCGAAGTCTAAACTACATCTCCCAGAGTCACTGCCCATACAATCCTCTTGTGGCTGGCTCAGATTATGAGTCCAAGTTCTGATTCGTCCAAGGCATTATTTTAGAGCTAGCTTACCCCACACTGATTGGTCCAGTTCAGCAGTTCAAAACCAGAATGGGGAACTAGGCAGACACAGATCTGACTGCAAAGAAAGCAGGTTAGACAAACTGTAATTTTATTATTACTCTAAATAATTTCTGGCAAACAGTTACATCTTTCAGATTGGTTCCCTTTGCACTCCTAGTGACTGCAAAAATGGAGTGAATTGGCAGCAGCTCGAGTGGTACTCAAACAGAGAAGCACACAGTCCCCCCCATACAAACTAATTATGTCTGCAAGCAGACAGCTCTTAAAGAGACAGTACCAGAGGCTCTAAAAACACTCACTGATAAATGGCTTAAATGCCAAACACCATTCAGGCTTGGAGCATTCAAGCAAGCTCCTGGAAGTCTTTTGGGAACCCCCATTTGCAGGGGGGTTACAATTGGATTATTGAGAAGGGGGGAGCAAGGACAGGGCATGACATGTGCAGAAAATCCCTGGTTTACCTAGGGTCTGGGAGCTCCGTCGTGGGACAGGACAGTCAAGATGGAGGAGAAGGGGAAAGGAGATGGAAGTCCCGAAGAAGACTGAAGAGGGGAGAGATCTGCCAGGGTCTGACCCCCCCCCCCAGATGCTGAGCAACCCTGCTTGCACTAGGCAGAGATAGAGTGCATCAGGAAGGAAACAGGCAGTAGGTAGCAAGGGGCAGTAGACATGGGAGGGAAGCAGATAGTAGGTGGAGTGACTGATCCCTCCCAGATGCCGAGTGCCCTGCCTGCACAAGACAGTGGTAGATCACATCAAGAAGGAAACAGGAAGCAGGTAGTAGGTAGTTGGGGGGGGAAGGGAGGTAAGGAGGAGAAAGGTTAGGGTAAGGAGAGAAAGAAATTTGTAAGGGAGTGGAGAGAGAAAAGGGGAATGGTAGAAGAGTAAGAGGAGATATAGAGTACAGGTAGGGTGGGGGGTAATTAAGGTAGGTTGTAGCGGAAGCAGTTAGAGGAGAAGTACTGTAGTTGTGTAAGGCTGTACTGAGGGAGGAGGAGGAGGAGTGACGTATGTGAGGTGGGAGAGAGTTCCAGGCTTTAGGAAAGCGATAAGAGAAGGCAGACTATCCGATGAAAGCAACTACCTGTCTGGTCACTCCCAACAGGTCAAGTGGAGAGGTGCTATCTCTGGACCACTACCTTTAAATGAGGGTGTACCACAAGGGTCTATCTTGGGCCCACTCCTGTTCTCCCTGTTCGTCAATGACCTCTGTCACCACTGAAATCCCTAGGTCCTTTCCGGGCCCACCTTATCTCACTTGTTACTGTATCTGGCTCCACTATCGAAGTGGTCCAATCCTTCAGATATCTAGGCCTTATACTAGATCAGGGGCTCACTCTAAAGCCACATGTGGACTTGGTAACAAAAAAGATACACCAAAAACTTGGCCTGCTCTATCGACTAAGCGCTAACATGATACCAGAGACTAGATAGGCAATCACACAGAGTATCCTCCTCCCTACTCTTACCTATGCTGCCCCAACCCTACTAGGCATAGGAAAACTTGACCTCTCTAGACTACAAACTTTGTACCACAAAACTGCATGATTTGCCATGAAAGCTCACCCAAGGACCCACCATTGTGAAGCCCTCGCCTCTCTCAACTGGCCCTGCCTGACCCATAGGCTCCAGTACCCACTGTTAAACTGGACATATAAGCCTTCTTGATGCCGACCCTCCTGCAGGGCTAACCGGACTACTTGTCCCTAAGCGGGCCATCAGACTACTCAGGACTTCGGGCAAAAAACACCTGAAACCACCCAGGGCCTGCTTCACAGCTGGTAGTAAATCCTTTGCTCATATGGCCCCTGTTCATTGGAACAAACTCCTCCAGCACCTTCAGGAAGCCCCCTCCCTACCCACATTCCAAAAGGGACTGCATGCACATCTCCTAAGCCATAGTCCCTGCTCCTGTCCTGAAGGCTAGCCAATCTAGGCCCCTGTGGTTTGGCCACAAAAAATCTAATGCCCAAAGTCTGTCAGCTGCCATTGTTGAACTGTTTGATTGTGCAGTATGTAAGCGCTCTCCTCAATAATAACTGTAAACTGTGTACTGCCATTGTATTCCTGTACAATATGTCTTGCACTGTATCACTTGTATGTACCTGCACTGCTTTATGTAACTAATTCTGGGTCGCTCCTGAAAAAGGGACCTTCAGAGTCTAGTGGGCTTACCGGTTAATAAAATGTAATAAATAAAATTAATAAATTAGTGTGGAGTGGTGAGGGACCACCAGAGCACAAGTGTCTGAAGATGTGAGGGAATGGGGAGGTTCCACAGGGGTTGATAGAGAGGTGAGGAGGTAAGGAGGTAGTTTGCCCAGCCAGTATTTAGATGAGAATTTGGCATAGTGGGAGAGGTGTCAGTTATCAAGAGCGGGAAAGGCCAGGGCATGATAAAGCTCGCAGTGATGGGTCTGAGGGGGAACATCAAGAGTGAAACGGCAGAAGAAGTTAAAGAGAGTGTCCAGTCTGGCCAGGGAGGACGTGGGAGTGACACCATAGACTACATCACAGTGGTTGAAAATCGGGAGTATCATCTTCTGGACAAGTTCATGCTTGGCCGTAGGAGGGATGCAACTATGATTCCTGTATAAAGCGCCTAGCTTGGGGTGCAGTTTTTTCAGGATGGCTTCAATATGACCAGAGAAGTTGAGGTGTTGGTCCAACCAGACACCAAGATATCGGAAAGATGTGGTGTCCTCCAGTGTAGTCCCGTCCAGGGTGTGGAAGAAGGGAAGACTGGGCAGCCTTGAGAGTCTCTGCCTTGTGGCAAAGTTCATGGAGACTCTGTCTTTTTGGCATTGAGGAAGAGCTGACTGGAGGTAACCCAGAGCTGAACCTGGTGGAAGTCATGCTGCAGAGCGGTAGCAACATCAGCTGGGCATTTGCAGGAGGAGCACAAAACTGTATCATCGGCATACATGTGAATGGAGGAATTAGGAGAACAGACTAGTGGAAGGTCATTTAGTAAAATGGAGAATAGAATAGGGCCAAGCACTGAGCCCTAAGGGATTCCAGTGGTAATGGGTAGAGGAGGGGAGATTGAATCACAGACCTTGACAGACTGGGCTCTACCTGTGAGGTAGGCACTGAACCAGCTGGTGGCAGATGTAGACAGGCCAGCTGCCATGAGGAGGTCAGTGAGGAATGCATGGGATACCATGTCGAAAGCCTTGGCGAGTTTGACAAAGATGGCTGGGGTAATGAGGCCATTATCCATCCTGGTGAGGATGGAGTCAGGGAGCCTGAGAAGGGAAGTGGTGGCAGAGTGATTTTTCCAAAAGCCAGATTGGAACGGGGTGAAAAAGGAGGAGTCGGTGAGGAAGGAGGTTAGCTGGGAGAGAACCAAGTGTTCTTGAAGTTTAACGTGAGTGAGGAGGAGAAAGATCGGGCGAAAGTTGGCAGGAGAAGACAGGTCGCCACTCTTGGGTAGGGGAAGGACCACGGCATGTTTCCAGGAGGAGGGGATGGAAGAGGATGAGAAGGAGAGGTTGAGGATGAGAGATAGTGGAATGGATATAGCTGGGGCAGAGAGGAACAAGAGCTTGGGGTCGATATCATCTGGCAATGCACCTTTAGACAGGTTTAGTGAGAGCAAGGCAGTTAGTGTTTCATCAGGGGAGACAGCTGAGAAGGAGAAAGGGTGGTGGGAGAGTGTGGTTGGGTGCCAGAGTTGAGGGATGGAAGAGTTGGGAGGGAAGATGGGAGGGATTTTAGGAGGACTGAGGTGCATGTGGTGTAGTAGGAGTTAAATTCCTCAGCCACAAGGGGGGGGGTCAGATACCAAGGAGTTGTTAATGTTTAACTCGGGCAGGGGGAGAAGAGTGCTTGGACCACCTTCCAGAATGTAGAGGGTGAGGTTTTCCCATAAAACACTGTTTTCAAAAGTTTTGACAAGTAGATTCAAAGTACACGGACAAAACAATGACTTTGGTTTAAATGTGGTTGCTCAAATTTTATTAATAAACTGACCTGAATTATCAAAAATGGGGTAGTGTTGCCCTTAGTTAGTTCATCAGAATATGTAGTTTCATTAATTTGTAGATTCAAGTATCTCTAAATTATTAAAGTCCTGTTCAGTCTTGCATTGGAGCAGGTCATTACCTTTTTCTGTTGTGGGTATCTTATTTTCATCTTCTAAATTAGTAATTAGATCAGTGTCCTGGTCTTGTAGCAAAGCACCTGAACTAGTCAAGTTTGTTAATACTGTGCCCATTCCTACAATGGCCTCAGAGTTTTCTTTTTGGGAGAAAAAAATCACACAGTTTGATTCTTCTGAATAATTTAAATAAGTCTACTTGCACATCAGATCTATCTGGTTCAGATTGTGGTGCAAAGTTCAGACCTTTTGATAAAATGAAGAGCTGAGCTGGAGTTAGGGTAAAGTCAGAGAGATTATTTCTGTTGTTTTTGTATTTTACTCCGCAGCAATCTTCCTTTTTCTCCCTCTTCTTCCTCTCTTTGTTTTCTTTTTGGTTTGGTTTTTGTTTTGTTTTCAGGTTGTTGTTGCCCTGATTTCTTTTTACTCACAAAATTACCACAGCTTGGCCACGTGTAGCTTGTATCCCCTTCTCCTGAATTTGCACCTTCAGATTCAGTTTCCCTTGTTTGAGAGACTGCAGGTTTAGATTTAGACCTATTTCTGGAGCATGAGCGCCCTCTACTGTGCGCTCATGGTTGGTTAGACCAAGTTAAAATGTTCCCCAGAGCATTATCTTCACTGTCTCACTTCAATTTATTGTTTTCTGTTGACCAGTTCTCGTTTGTATTTTTTCAGTTTATTTTTGTAATTTACGGTCCAAATCTTGCAATTGAAGTTGTGTCAGTTTCTTTTCCTTTTTTACCTCCTCAGAAACTTCTATGTTTGTCTTAGTCTTCAGCAATTAGAAGTTAGATAAAGGTTTAAGTGCAGGTTCGAGCAGCCTTTATTCACTGCTCTTTTCTGCTAAAGCCCTCGAGACCACTTGCAGGCAATCTATTAATTCTGAGTCCTCCAGGGGCTTGTTCTCTTTCTAAATATGTTTCTAAAGTGATGATGTTATAGGGGCTATTTAGTTCTGTGAAGCACAGTTTCTTTAGCTTCTGGAACAGTCACAATATCATTGCTTTTATCAGGTTTGTTGATTTCAGTATTCCCACAGAGATTACCTTTTGCGCTATTCATTTCTTGACAGCTGCTCTTCGGTTGCTGTTGAATACACATGAACAGCAGGCACTTCATTTGCTTCCTCTGAGGTCGGGGCTGACATAGCTGGCTTGAGTTGTTTATGAACTCATGCTAGCGAATTCAGAGGGAAGCAGCATCTAAAGCAGTTTTCAGGAAGAAATTGGAACTCCAGAATTGAATTCTTCTAAGTCTGCACTTTTTTCACTTTGTAGGTTCTGTGCTGGATTCTCCCAACATCCATGGCTAAACTAACAAGCAAATTAGTCAAACGGTTAGCAGGAAAAAAGTGTGCACTGGCGGAGTTGAATCAGATGCTTCAGTATGGAGTTGCTAACTCCAAGCAGCTCATGACAATGTCTGGCAGGAAAGCGGAGCACTCCAAATAAAGTTGCATTCAAATTAAGGCAAGTGTGGGCAGAGATAAATCCAAGAGTTATTATTTGCCAAAGTGCAGATTTAAAGACAGGATCAAGGGCCTTTGGTCGACAGTAAACAGGAGCTCCTGTGTCTAAATCTGCACTTTGGCGAATAAAAGTTCTTGGATTTATCTCTGCCTACACTTGCCTTATCTTGAATGCAACTTTATTTCAAGCAAATTGAGGTTCAGGACATGATTAAGTCAGATCTGGTTCTCCTGGTCGGGTTATGTAGGCGCACTGGTCTGGGGTACTGAACGATCATGTGGCTGTGCGATGGAGCGTGTTCACACATCCCTGGGCATGTGTAGTACCAGCAGATATTTCCCACCGGCAGGCCCGTTGGTACCTTTGCCACTTTAGCAAAGTTGGGTACCACCAGCACCATTTTCTAGTTTTAACACACTAAACTAGTCTAAGTCACCCGACCTAATGGCTAGTAACACAGGTCCCTGTTGGCCACCCCACATCCAGTTCCCATAAGTGCCATCCACAAGGCAGCTCAAAAGGGGGCCAGGGTGAAGCAGAAAGATAAACCCCTGAAGCATTTTTCATTACACAGTTTTAACTGTTAAGCGCTTTGATCAAAAACAAAACTAAGGTGCACAGCGATGAACACTAAAAATACCACCAACTGCTTAATCTGGTTCAATGTCAATTGGCATCTATCTGTATCCCCCTCCCCTGGGATTAGACTGAAAATAGGCAGAATTGTCTAGTCCTCCTTTCCCGGTCCACAAAACTAAATAAAATAAGTAAATAAAATAAAACACTACAATGTGGAGAGTATACTCTTCAGCTTGCAATTTGCAGGATGCCCCCTAATCATAGAGAGCAATCCGAATCAGACTCGGGTCAGGGGGATGAGGCACCCTAGCAGTGTGGTTAGTTACTCGCACCCCCCACCCGTGTTTCAGCATCCCAAGTCTCCCATCTGTGCCGTCCCTGCCATGCTTGAAATATAGACCGCAGCCCTGTATTAAATGAACAATACCTGATCAATGGTGCAGAATTCCCCCTAGCTGTCAGTGGAGGCTGGCAGGTACTAAGGTTGCAGCATCTGATTCTCCAGGCCAGGCTACCAGGGCACAGGGCAGGGGCTCACATTTATTTCCTTAGGTGAAGAAGCTCATCTATGAGCCGATGCATTGCCCCGAGGTTGGTTACGGCTTTAGCTGCAGCATCTTCTTCCCCTATGAATTGCTTGGCTGCCCTCACTTCTGTGAAGAAGTGAGCTGATCACCCAGGGTGAGAAACCTGAAGTCAGCATGGGTAGTGGTTGGTAAACTCCCAGCCATGATGAAGGAACTTGGTTTTGACTCCATTGAATGGCTGTCACCTGTACTGCAAGTCCCGACTAAAGTCCTGGTAAATAAACACTCTTCCGCCATCAACTGATATGGGACCTGACACATTGGCAGCCTTCAGAATTCTTCCCTTGTCAGTATAGCATAAGTACTTAATTAAGAAGTGTCAGGAGTTTTCACTAGGCTTTGCTTTCAGGTCTACCCTGTGCTTCCAGTCGGCCTCGTACTGCAAGACTACGGCATTTAGCTTGAGGTGTTGAATGATCCACTGGTGCACTTCCCGTTCTGGATTGGTGTTCTCTGTCCCCTCTGGCAGTCCTATCAGTCAAAAACTGTATTTTCTGGAGTGGTTTTCTTGCTCATCCATCTTAGATTTTGGTTCTTCAACTGTCATGTAATGGTATTCCGCTCCGCTATTCTGGCACAATAAACTGATATTTGGCTTACAATTCTGCAATCTTGTTTTGTGCCTTTGCCTTGAGCGCTGGTTTCTTGGGACTGTAAGAGTGGTTTTGGGCTGGCTGCCCTACACCGGCACCTGCCCTGCACTGTTGATTCACTGTAACACTCTTTGGGACAGGTGATAGCTGTAACAGAATTTTACATACTGTACTTCACCACAAAATTGTAAAGCCTAAATATTTTGTTACACCAGGTTTCGTCTGTAAAAGTTACTGTTGCCAGCACTCCGTGACAGCTCTCTCACTAACGTAGCTCGAGCCCACTGACAGTACTGTCTGACAGGTGCAGACTTGCACAACGTAAACAGCAAATGACGTAATTTGCTGACTACCGGGGCACGGTGCGCAAAAGAGAAAGTGTCTCAGAAAGTGAGACAAATCCTAACATGACAGGGATAAGACCATGTATAAATGAAATGTTTTTCCCGAGGTCCTTAGCTCATTGGGGGAAAAAACTGGTAAAGACTGCAAAATACAGTAACTTCAGACAAACAAAAAAAACATTAGCCATTGATCTTTAAAGCATGTTTGGCATGACTGGGGTGATTCGGGGGTGATTGAGTGATTGGTGTGTATCTGGGTCTTGACATTTGATTGAGGGGGGCTGGTGAGTTGCTTTGGGTGGCTGTGGATTTTTTGGAATTTGTTTGAGTGGGGGATTATTTAGAGGTTAATTTTAATTGTTTTTAGTGGTTAGGATGTGTTTTGATGGAGCTAGGTCGACCCGCATCTCCTATTCCACTGAACAGCTCCATCGACTCCAGCCATTCAGCTGCCTCTGTTCTCTGTAGTGGCTTTCCATGGGTGTGGGGAAGTGGGGATAGCAAGAAGGCAGTCACCAATGCTTGTTTGTTCCTGGGAAGAGGATTGGGGGGCAGAATCAAGAGTAAGATATGGAACCACCCTGGCTTGAAATGGGACCAGGACAGGGGTGCTTCCTGCCTGGTTCCTATCCTCAGGGCTCCTTATACATCACTGGATATAGTAGCTGAGCCCACTAGCATGGCTCCTCCCTTGAGGACAATTCTTTGTAATGCCAGGTCCATCAGGAATAAAACCACAATAACAGTGGATTTTGTCATGGATTCCTTGGTGGGCCTGGCTGGGGGATAACTCTGGCCCTGTGCTAGAGGCAGCCATTCTGTAGGGCTACACAGTGGTACACTATCCTAGGTGGGAGTGCAGGGGAGAGGGGTGGCCACCTGTTTTAGATCTGGCATGAGACTTGCAGCCTACCCAGTGGCTCAAACCAGGTTGTTTGAATGTGTGGCTGTCAAGGGTAGTGAAGATGTAGGGAGGCAGGATCCTTTTTGTTTAGTGTCCCTCTGGTTGCGAGAGTGGATTTCTACATGAATGTGGGAGTTTGTTGCCAGTCTGACATTGGAGTACCCTAGGTGGTTGGTGTTGGGTGACTTCAGTGTTTGGGCCAATGACAAATCCATTTTGCCTAGTCAGTAATTCCACTGACAGAAGGAACTGTTGGCTTCACACGGGTTCTTACCTCTACTACTCATGAATTTGGCCACACCTTGAACCTGGTTTTTCCACTGGAGCTCAACCTTTTAAATGTCAAGGTTAGCCCTATCAGTTGGTCGGACCATCATGCTGTGAGTTTTCATATCACAGAGCCCTTGAAACATGTTAATGCCACAGGGAGTTATTTCAGTACTGACCTTTAAGAGATGTGGACCCTTGTAGGTTTCTGATGGTACTGGACTGCTCAAGCCTATTGCAGTTGTATACTGATGGGATCAAGAATGCAGTGAAAGCTTATAATATGGCTGCTGCTGCAGCTCTCGACTCACTCACACTTTTTTGTGTACACCCTGACCCAAGAGTTTCCTGAATGAGCTCCCCTTAGTTTAGCAAGGAGCTCAGATGGTTGAAGGCCAAAGGTCAGAGGATGGAGTGTTTTTGGCAGAGATCAGGCTTGTTGGAAGACAGAGTAACCCTGAGAACCCATTATAAGGAGTATCAGGGAGCAACCACTCTGAGAAAGGCAGAGTTCCTGTCACGGGTGATTGCTGCAGGAGTTAACAGGCAAGCCCAGCTCTTCTGCACTATGGACAGGCTGTTGCATCCGGCCTGTCTAGAGTCTGGAGAAGTACTGACATGTGAACGATGCAAGGAGTTTGACCAGTTGTTCCTCAATAGGGCATCCTCCATTCATTCCTTTGTTTCCTCATGTGAGCTGTGATGGCCCATCATGGTACAGTCTGTGACAAACGGAGGCCTTTGGTCAGTCTGGGAGGAATTTCAGTCTGTGCCACCTGAGGAGATTCCCCAGGTGATCATAAAGCTGCGTCCCACTGTCTTTTCACTGGTCCCTGGACTAATCTGGCTTTTGTTAGACTTCCGGTAGTTTATTGGTCTGGTGATTGCTGAGATTGTCCGGTTTTTGCTTGGGAATGGTGTGTTTCCAGCGGCCCTGTAAAGGACTATCGTGAGACCCCTTTACAAGAAGCCCTCTTTGCACTCGGATGTTTTGGCAAATTACAGGCCCACCTCTAACCTTCCCTTTTGGGAAAGGTATTGGAGAAAGTGGTGGCAATTCGGCTGGAGATGCACCTGGAGGCTTTCTCTATGAGTCGTTCCAGTCTGAATTCAGAGGGCATCATGGCACAGACACTGTACTTATTAGGGCACAGAATGATCTTCTTCTGGCTAGAGATAAAGGGGAATGTTGCAGTCTAGTTCTCCTCAGTCTCTCGTCAGCGTTTGACACTGTGGATCATGGATTTTGACAGCTCGACTGAGCAACCTGGTAGGACTTGACGGGATTGTGTTGAGGTGGTTTGAGTCTTTCCTTTCCAGTAGGGTGCAGCACATAGTGTGGGAGAATTTTCTTTCTCAGCCAGCTGCCCTGAACTGTGGAGTCCCTCAGTTTGATCTTGTCATCCATGTTTTAGCGGAGTATATTCTGCCACTGGGAGAAGTGATACAGAGATACAGTTTGCAGTTTCACTGTTATACAGATGATATGCAGCTCTGTCTGTTTGCCCAGGTGAGAAAAATGCAGTGGGCATGCTAAATGACTGCCTATCTGTGGTCAGTGACTGAATGGCTTCCAGCTAGCTCAAGACAAGACAGAAGTGTTGCTGGTGGACTTGAGTATCTGGAGGGCTGCTAGACTGAGCAGAGGGGTGGCTGGATTACATCTTGGGCCAGCTCGGTGTACAGCCAGAGACAGGGTGAAGAATCTGGGTCTTATTATGGACCACAAGCTGACTATGGAATATTAGGTGTCTGCTGTGGTCCATAGTTGTTTCTTTTACCTTAGAAACATTGTTCATATCAAGCCCTTTCTCATCCTTCAGGATATGAAGTCCCCGGTGCACGTCTTTGTGACATCTAGGTTGGGTTATTGTAATGCTCTATATCTCAGGCTATCTGGAGGTTTGATGCACTGCTTGCAGCCAGTGTAGAACGCTGCAGCTAGACTGACTTCTTGAGTTTCTTGCTCCAATCATATCTCTCTGGCTTTGCAGGCGTTACATTGGCTGCCTGCGAAGTGGTGCATCTCCTTCAGGATAAGTGTGTTAACATACAAAGCCCTACATGATCTGGGTCCTGGCTACCTAAAAGAGCTCCTGGGTCCGTGTGCTCCTCACTGCTCTATCCGCTCTTTAAGGTGGGCCTCCTAAAGGTCCCCAGATCCTGTCTGAAGCTGTCTGAGGAGCGTACCTTTGTGTTGACTGCTCCAGTTTTCTGGAGCAGCTGCCATGAGAGCTTCAGAAGGCCCCCTCAATTATGCTTTGAGCGGGACTAAAGCACTATCTTTTTGTAAGAATTCTCCATAGTGGTTCCTAACCTGTTTTTATAAAATTATTATTTATAGATGGTAATTTATTATGCTGCCATTATTGTCTTTGTATTGATGTGTAAGGCACTCCCAGAGCTTGTGGGGTTGGGTACCTAAGAAATAAATATACTACAATTTATTTTATACACAATATTAGTCCCCAAGATATTTTTTTGAATAAATCAGCTACCAATAGATATCCTCCAGAATAAAATCATGTGTTGTACAATTGCTGTAAGGTAATGCCCCATACAGGTAACAATTGTAAAAAAACAGAAAAAAACATTTTCAGAAACATAAATAAATTATTTCTCCACTCAGTTGCCCTAATCAGTGTTATGCTGCTGTCAACCAGACAGATGGCTTCAAGTACGAGCTGATTAAGGCCCTGAAGTGAATCCACTTTATGAGCACTCTCTCTTGCAATGGCACCTCAGTTTAAAAAACATACACAGAGCCTTGCACTAGTTGGACTTCCTTGGACTTTGGGAGACATGAAACATCACTCACAAGGTAAGTCTGAATCAAAGTGTTAGTGAAACAGGCTGCTTTTGCATTATATACAGTAAATAACCCCCTTCCAGAAGAACTCACTGTTAACATCACACATTGTTAGCAGGGTGACATCATAAGGGCACTTAAGGTTTGCCCTTGCACCCATGACGTCACCACACTAATTCAGTTCCAAGTTAATAGCTTGTTCTTCATGCAAAGGGGTTAGTTATTCTCTGTATAAGTAGTGATTTGTAAAAAAGATGGTAGGTAAGAAGAAATTACTCACCGTAGTAATGTTGTTTCTTCTCAGGGATCCCTCATTGTGATTTACAACAAGCATTTCTTCCCGGCAGACAGAGATGCCCCAGAGACAGAACCTTATGCTAATTATAGAATTTAGAACAAAATGTTCTAACTCTGCACTGTGGTCATGCTCCCCTCCTCCCCAACCCTTATGTCAGATTTGTTTCCACAGCTTGGGAGAGTTATGTGACTACTAAACTGGCTACCAATGTTTTTAAAATTTTTATTTTTACATTTTTGAAAAAACGCCAATGAAATGTGTGACAGACATGTACTGTATAGAAAATATTTACCTGACCACATTTTACAGTTATCAAGGAACTGCAATAGTAATGCTCAAGCAACCTCGGTGAAAGAATTGATTCTTGTGTGAACCTATTTTTTGGTGCTAGAAAGGGAGGCAGGGCAGGGTTTTAAATAATTGATTAGCAGTTTTTTTCTTGGGACAATGCTAACTGTACTGAAAGTATTTATATAGGTTTTCTAGAAGTGTTATGTTTGTTAAACACAATGAGGCAAGTGCTATGCATTTTCTCAATGTTTTAGTACTTTTATGAGCAAAATGCTAATCAATTTTTGGAGTTAAATAAAACCCTGCAGGGTCTGGGATTGTAAATTCACAGTGTCGGAACCATAAGAAGAAACAATACTTTGGTAAGTATTTTTTTCTTCTAACACCAGGAATCCTTCACTGATGCTTTGCAACAAGCAGACTCTTTAGTTGTACTTTGGGAGGCTAGGTGTAGAACCTACTTAGGAAAATGGCTGTGCAAGACAGCAATTCCAAAGCTGATATCCCTTCTGGAGTGTACCTTCGGACAATGGTGCTTTGTGAAAGTGTGCACTGTTTTCCAGGTAGCTGCTTTACAAATGTCCCCCAGTGAGATGCCCTTTGTGGATGTCACAGAGGCAGAGGTACCCCTTGTGGAATGTGCCCTCAGGGGGGTACACTGTGTGGCAGGGTGGCCCTTGCCATTGTTGTGTGCCTTATAAACAAGGGCCCAGAGCTATAAATTGCAAATGGTACTGCCGTAATAAGGCCCTCCCCAAGGCAGTGGTTACTCAGTATAGGAAGTGTTGTTTCAGTTCAGAGACCACATTCTGAAGAAATACAAACAAAACTCAAACACACCCTTTATCTGTTAGCTGCATTGTTTCTTGCCTGCTGTGTGCTTCATCAACACCCACACTTCCACAAGGTATTTGTCCAGCTTGATCGTAACAGAATTGTATGCAAGAGACTATTCAGTGAGAGACAGTCCTGTTAGTTGCTGGTTTACCTTTGCCTGGCTCACCATAGGTAACCAAAACCTGGGTGCCCTGGGACCTAACATCTTTGTCCAGTCCAGGTAATGACCAGCTTCTTGTTTCATATCCAGGCAGTACAGTTTCTGATCACCTGGACTGGAATGCTCAGGGGAGAGCATAGGAAGGGCAACTGAGTGGTTCTGGTAAAATTCCAATACTACCTTAGGTACAAACTTCCTGTTAGTCCTAAGGACTACCTTGTCCATGTGTAAGATTATGTAGTTTGGCTCTGTGCAGAAGGCTTGCAGCTTGTTTATACTCCTGGTAGATGTCATAGCAATCAGGAAAATGGTTTTCCATGTGACATATTTTAAATCAGCAGAAGTCATAGGCTCAAAGGAAGCCTCCATCAGCTGGGCAAGGCAGATGTTCAGGTCACATGGAAGGACTGGGTCCCTCACCAGAGGGTATAGGTGGTTGAGGCCTTTAACAAACATTTTAAAAACAGGTTATGAGGCCAATGACCTTCCCTTGCCTGCTGATGTACAGGCTTATGCTGCTGCTATATGTACCTTTAGGGCTGAAGGCCTAAGGACTGCAAGTGTACCAGGTAGTCCAGGACTGTAGGAATCCCTGCCTGCATTGTGATTATCGTGCTGGTGGTACACCAGTATGGGACTCTCTTCTGCTTAGAAGAATATGCTTTCCTGATTGCTGGTTTTCTGGAAACCTTAAGCACACTCAGGACCTCCTCTGACAGATTCAAACCAGAAAACTCTAGCGCTTCAAGAACCATGCCCTCAGATGTAAGGTCCTGAGATCTTGGAATGTTATTCTGCCCTGAGAGAGGGTCAGTATGTTTTATCTCAGTGGCAGGCTGAGTGGATTCTTGTTAGACAGGGCCAAGAGTACTGAGTTCCAGTCCTACCTGGCCCAGTCTGGGACTATAAGGATCATAGTTTCCTGCTCCCTCCTGAGTTTTATCAGCACTCTCTGTATGAGTGGGAATGATAGGAAGGCATACAGAAACCTCCCTGTTCAATCCAGAGACAGGGCATCCTCTAGGACTGTACCCTTTGCTGGTAGCCTGCAACAGAAGTGTGGGAGCTGATTGTTCTCCCAAAAGGCAAACAGATTTGTTTCTGGACTGCCCCATCTTCTGAAAACTGTAGCCAGCACCTGCTGGTTCAAGGTCCATTTGTGGTGTCCCTGACTGTTTTTCGTTAGGGAGTTTGCCAGGATATTGTCCTTGCCTAGTAGGTGTACTGCATAGATCTCAGATCCTCATTGCCTCTCTGCATAGTATTTAAGATCTTATTCCTCCCTGCATGTCTATGTAATACATTGTTGTGGGGTTGTCTGTTCTTTTCTGTTCTGTTCTGTTCTGTTCTGATCCGAACAGATTTACCTCGCAGCTGGGAGGATTGCATTGCCAGCAATACTTCCCTGAGTTCCACAAGGCTGATATGCTCCTGGATCTCCTTTGGACTCCAGATGCCACTTACCATGAGGTCCTCCAGGTGGGCATCCCACCCTAGGAATGATGTATCTGTTGTGAGTGTACTTGTTGGGAATTTCTGAAGGAAGAGAATGCCCTCCCTGGTTGCTTTCATCTTTCCATCAGTCTAGTGCCCGTACCAATGTTTTTGTGACTGGTACTAGCTTGGAGAGAGAGTCTAATTTCTGAGGCCAGTGTTCTCTCAAGTAATATTGAATGACCCTCATTTGGAACCTGGTCCCTGATACCACTGCTGTGGATGTAGCCACATGGCCCAGTAGCTGTAGGAAATCTCTTGCAGGCCCTGGAGGACCAATGTGAAGGATTTTGCAGTGGTAATCAAATTTGCTACCCTTCCCTGAAGGAGGAAGGCTTTTCCCTGCAGGGTGTCCGGTTCTGCAGTTATGAAGTCCAGTACTTGAACAGGTCCTGTTTGGGACTTCTAAAGGTTTATCAGGAGCTCCAAACATTCCAAGGTGCTTTTTACTGTCTGGATAGAGCACTTTGCCTCTTGCTCTGTTTCCCCTGCAACTAGTTACTTATCCTGGTAGGGAAACCCCATTCCTAGAAGCAGTGGACCAGTCTTCTCCCCACTGGCAAGGGCTCAATGACCTTGGCAAAACTGTCAGGGGGGTTGTTTTGGCTGTGGCTTGGGGGCTGCTGTTGCCACAGCACACCTTGAGCCCCTCCTGCCTCTGCCCCGGTAGTAGCCTCTTTGGGGTTGGTACTCAATGAATTTCCTTCTAATTGGAAATCCATGGCCTTGATCTGAATGTCCTGGGAAATGATGGCTGCCCTTATCCGGGAGAAACTCCTCAAGGACACTGCGCAGGCTAAGACCCTTGAAGCAGAGTCATTGATGTCTACAGCTGTGAGGAACTGGTATTTTGTGGCATCCAGGGCTGACTGCTGTGGCAGCCAGATCCCTTGCCAACTCACCTTATCAGCTAGTGCCAGCACTATATTCCACAGTGCCTTCTAGTACTGGATGGCATACAATATGTCAAGTAAACTGCCTGTCTAATGAGCAGGGAAGCTGTTATATAAACCTTTTTGGCCCTAGGACCCAGTTTTCTGGGGTCCATATCATGGGGTTGTGCAGAAAAGAGAACCTTAGCCCTCTCACAAGCAGCTGCTTGGACTACACCTTGATGATCAGGGTGGGCATACAGATATTTCACACACACATCTGTCTGATCACCTGAAAACTTCCTTCAATCCTTTTTATCTATGCCTGACACTAAAGTAAGCGTGGACATTTATTTTTGAAGTTGCTTTTTGTAGTGATTTGTGTATGGGGACCTGCAGCCTTCTTGTAGGAGCTAGCCTCGTCATATCCATAAATTCTGCTCCTCCTCATTGTCCTCAGTTTCCTGAGGGGGATATTGAGGGTGCTCACCATTTGCCTAATAAAAGAGGAAAAATATGAGTAATCCTCTGTAGGCCTTGGAGGGGAGCCAAACTCCTGCTCAGGTGAACCATATGGTTCAATAGGTTCACCCTCCTCCTCCTCTTCACAGCACATATCCTCCTCCTCCTCTTCCTCCTCCATGGGCAAGTAGACTGGAGTCTGAACCTGGGGTGTGGGGACAGGCATGTACATAAAATGTCCGGAAGGTCTGGAAAAATTGCTACACTTTTGCCATGTCCTTGGTGAGGGTATTTGTCTTGGGTCTGATGCCTGCTCCTTTCCTTGTTGAGGAGGAGTTGCAAGGGCTTTCTTTTCTTTTTGTCTTTTCTTAGAAGGCACTTTTCAGTTCCTGCTCTAAGGTTCTTTTATTTGTATTTTTGCCATTAATGAACTCAGGGTTCCCCCTTTCAGACACCCTGGTATCTTTTTTTTTTGACTTTTTATGTACTGAGTTTATAAGAACTGCTCACAAGCACATACCACAGAAACTTAACAATTAATACAATTTACAGGCATGAACATTCTGGGCCCCTTCCTTTGCGTTACTACATTGTGGGAAATATCAATATACTCTTAAGGAACCATAACTTTACCAAAAGCATATAACTCAGGGCAATGCCAGGGATGAGTCTGAAAAACAAAAACACAGAGGCCCAGATATTCAAACTGCGCCCAAAAAGTGTGCAATAGCAGGAGCTAGCGCAAGTCTATTGCACCCATGCACGAGAGCCGCGATATTCAAAAATGGAGCAGGCCAAATTGTGCCTACAGCCGACGACTGAATATCGCACCACCTGTCCCATAGTGCAACTAGGGAGGGGAAGCTGAGCAGATCTGATGCGCCATAGTGCAACAAGGGATGTTCAGCTGAGCAGTCCAGAGGCACCACAGCGCAACCAGGGAGCCCCCCAGCAGCAGAGCAATGTAACTGCACAACCAGGGAGGTAGGGGCCCATCACCCATGCCACAGATGGGTACAGAAACACACAGCAGAACAGACATCGTCCCCCCCATACCCCAAGCACAACACAACTGGGGGAGGGCTGGAATAACCACTGGCCCATGGAGACAAGCAACCAACCCACAGCCGGGCCATGGTGCCCCAAAACACCTACCGGCAAGCTATGACTGGCACACAAGGAGGGCAGACCACCCCGTGCCACACCATCCCCCCAGTGCAGAGCACACCCTGCACTGTGACCCCCAGACACCCCCCCATGAGCAGTGACCACCACTGCAGGAAACCCCATGCATGCCACCACCCCCACTGGGACAATGCAACCCTGTGCACCACAGAACCATGCAAGCCAGCCCCACCACGAGCACCCATCAGTGGGTGGCAGCACACAGCAATGCAACAATGGCAGACACGTTGCCACCATGCACAGTCCCCCCGAGGTACTGCTGAGAGACTGACCATGTGTCGGCACAAGAGGTATCCCACATGGGACAGGGCGTGCCCTTGACACCACCTCCAGTGGTACAGCACCCTGCACAGCATTCCAGTGACACACTCCGACCCACCACTGGCCACAACAGCCAGCACACACACACCCACAGTGGTGCGTGGAAGCATGCACCACACCGGATGCCACACAGAGTATGGACAGACACCCACCCATATCCAGGGGCACACCTACAGGGATGCAGTGGTGGGGCAACCAAGCCCCCATTGTGGGCCTATGTAAGCTGTATACACACAACCCGCAGTCGTCCATGGCACTGGAGTGCCAGCCACCCTGCACAGGCACTGTGGACCCATACACCACCAGCAGACACCCGGAGCACAAGTCACAGACAGTGGGGCACATCCCCTGCAACACATACAAGGCACAGCATGGAGGTGGGACAATGACTGTGGTGCTCACAGTGCCACCCAAGCCAGGCATGCACCACACCAGTGACAGGGGCAACCCAGCAAAGTGATGGGTACCGTGGCCACCCTGCAGGGACTGCCGCCACTGACATGCCAGCGGACCGTGCAGGTCACAGACATGCATGTGTGTCAGCTGCACAGGCCATGGACAGGCTGATGGGTGCGCCATGGACACAGAGCACGTGTCATGGACCACTGCACACAGTCATCCAGTGCACAGAGCACAACACACACACCACAGACACTGACTGATAGCTACCCCCACACCATAGTCACCTCCACACGGACACACACACATACCCATGACTGCACCACCCCTGACGCCATGCACACCACTGCAGCTGAGCACCTATAACCCACTGCAAATCAGAGACCACCACAGTATTCATATCAAAATCAAATGTATTGCAAAAATATAATATTCAACTATTTACAAGAATACAAAAACTATATACAAGGTTGGGGGGGCACAAACAAGGTGGGGGTGGGTAGGGGGCAGGGGTGGACAAATGGGATGGGATAGGAGGGGTGTGAGAGTGGGTCCAGGGGAGGTAGCGGAATTCAGGGACTGAGGGATCCCTAGTGGGAGCGCTGTTCTGCGCTCCGTGACCTCCGGCCTCTGTGCCTCCTCAGTACCCTGGTCGTATCCAATCTCCGGAGGATGTCCAGGGATTCCCGGGCCAGCAGTAGAAGTTCCCGCACAGCCTTCCTGATGTCCCTTAGATGGTGGGTACCTAGGACAAGGGAGCACAGTCAATAGGTGTGAATGCACAACCCCATACAGCCCGCCCACTGTGCGTGGCATATGGCCATGGGACATACCACTGTGATGGTGCGTGACCACCCACAGTGATCACGTCCACAGGACCTGCCCACCCAGGTGCATACAGCCATGCGGAACGCTGCACACACCCACTGGCCAAGTCACGCACAGCACCACAGTGGCTGTTTAGTGACATGGCTATGTGGTGCAAAGGCAGTGGCACAACCATGTACCTGGTGCACGCATGGACTACCATTGACACACTCCCAGACATGCATTGCCACTGGACAGTGTTGACTGTAACAAGTTGCGTGCATGGCAGTGGTGTCGATGAATGGTGGCCATGTCCCACTGCCCACCCTGTCACACAGCATGCAATAGTAATCATGGATGTATGGCACTCACACTCATCGGGCCGGTCAGGTGGGCGGTGATGGCTCTCGCCCCGCCTGGCTGCACCATCCTCCTCCCTCCGCCGCTCCTCCTGCAAACTGCAGCGTTCATCCAGGCCTGTGGGGAAAACAAGGAGAGAAGAACATCAGTACAATCCCGAAGCAAAGTCCCCCTGCCCCAAGGTGTGTGCCCTCCCACCCAGCCAGACACACCCACCCAACACCCTGTGAACACTGCCACAGCCAACCCCAGATGGTCCCTCCCGTATGTGCTGGACACATACAACACTGTGACCCATATGGACGATAAAGGTGTGTTGATGGAACCCCTACCTGGAGGTGGCACCGTGCTCCTCCTGACACGTGCCCGCAGTCATGCCAGGAGCTCTGTCACCCTCCTCCGCAGGTCCCCATAGTGGTGCCTGCACTGCTCCGTGCTCCTCCCCATCCGGTGGCCTCCTCCAGGGCAGTGGCCACCTCCTGCCACACCTGGGTCCTGGCCCTGTCCAGGGGTGCCTCCCCGAAGAGAGGCCCATGGTGTGGCTCAACAATTGCCACCAGATTGGCTAGCTCAATAGCTGTCCACTGCACTGCTCATCTGTGTGCCATCCTTGCAGCTATAGTAGGCAATATGGCACTCTGCAGCGTGGCTCCCCACATGCAGATGCTGCGCAGTACAGCGCTGCCATTCCCTATCACGCTGTTACGGAACAGTGCGATAGAGGTGCACCCGTGCCTGACACATGGCACCTAGGGGGCAAAGGTCGGGCACAGGGTCAAGGGTCTCTGGCGCATGGCCACACACAGCACCATTGGAAGACAATGCATGTAGCGCGATTGGCTGCCTGTGTGCCAGCGCCATAGCGGACTACCGAGCAATTGGGCCATTGCACCTATGATGGCCCAGTGCCACAGCACCATGTAGTGACCATCGCTATAGCGCCACTGGCACAATGGTGACCATGCCCTGCATTGCCTACCATGCACAGCACGTCATCAGCGTGGCAGACGCCTGCGTCAGCAACCCGGGCATGCGCAGTGAGGTGTACTACGCATGTCACAGAAATGCGCCATTGGCTCAGCATGTTCAACACAATTGCGCAAAGTGCAACGGCGCGATATTTAGCTGTCATATGCAAATCATCTAATCAGCCATTCAATGGCGCAGCACTGCAATTTGCATCTACTTAAAGTTGCACCTCATCTCATTTGCATGGTTTGCGCTATAAAAGTGTGACAATGTGCTGCAGTGGCCATAGTCGGTTACTGCAGTTTATTGGTGAGTTGCATGCTGTTTGGGAGTGTGGACTGTGGATTCAGGGACACGCATGGGACTGCACAGTCACAGGTAACAACTGCCATTCTTACAGGCTACATAATGACTGAGCAGGTTGTTGGAGAGGAGGAAAACAGTGGTGGAGGAGGAGGAGGAGGCCAAACTTTACAAAGGCTGAAACTGAGGCCCTGTTCGAGGCCTACCTGGATCAGGAGCCACTTCTCAGTGGACAGCGGGGAACACCTCAAGCCCATGCTGCATGGGAGGAGGTGGCACGTCCTGTGAACCTGCATGGCAGCCACCAGCGCTCCATGCAGGAGTGTAAGAAAAAGATGGGCATGGACAGGAGGAGGGTAAAGGAGAAGGTGGCTACCATCAGGGCAGCACGTGCTGCAACAGGTGGGGGACAGCCGGAGGTGGTACAGCTGATCCCACAGGAGGAGAGGCTTGCTGGAAGCATGCAGTGCAGTGCCATTGAGGGTGTTCTGGGAGGTGGCTTCCAGACAGGTGGTGGCCCATCACTGCATGGTAAGTCATGGTCTGTCTATGGGGGGGGGCAGGGTAGGTCACACGCAGTAACGCGACTTTGCTTTCCCTCACAGATCCTGAGCATCTGCATGGGTCAGTGGTGGTGGGCCTGTCCACTGCGGACAGTCAGCTGGAGTTGGAGAAGGGACCATCCACCTCCACAGGTATATGTGGATCATTGTGACAGTGGGGCCGCCTGGCTGTCCACACTGATGTCGTTGTAACAGGTGTGGAGGAAGCCCTGCGTCCATGGATGCCAGCATGCTGTGGCTGTGGCCGGTGCTGAGTCCATCACCAGTGATGATGACATGACCATCATGGGCAGTGACACATGTGTGCCACGGGATGGCCACACAGCAGGGCAATTTGCACCCATGGCTGTGGGTGATGCCACCGTGGAGGCCTGCATGTCAGCACAGTCCCAGGCTGTGCCTGTCAGCACCAGTGGGGCAGCACTGGTGTCTGTTCAGGACAGTGGGACTGTTGCGGCCACTGCGGCGGCACCACTGAGCCCTGGGGAGCGGCAACCAGAGGGGCAGCATCAGCAGTCACCCAATGAGCTTGGGGGTACAGGGTTCAGTAGCGGCATCTGTGCACTGCCTGTGGACATGCCCAGACCTGGTCCTGGTGCGCAGCACCCACCTTCAAGGAGTGCTGAACATCGGGGCCATGCACAACCGGAGGGACAGAATGCCGAGGAGGCTGATGACCTCTTGAACGAGCACACCCGCCTACTGCGAGCATTGGTCCAGCAGCAGATGTGGCTTGCGACATCCGTGGATGCACTGTGTGTGGCTCTGAAGTGGGCAGAGAAGCATCGCAGCAGGGACATCACACTGATCCTGGCAGGGATGGACCATTTGCGGGAGGATGTCTCCACTGCCATTGACAGGCATGCACAGGCATTCATTGCTGTCATGGCCACAATGGGCACACAGTCAGGTGCCCATGCATCGCAGACATCATGCAGTGCACTATCCACCCCCCATTCCCAGCGTCGTGCAACTCCCACCCTGTCGATGCCAGGTTCAGCTGTGGGCATCCCGAGCACTCCTGGTGCAGGTATGTTCAGTGTGCTGCAGACCCCTGTGCGAGCACGGTCGCGTTCACACAGTGGAACCTCTAGGGGACCATCGGTGCCACCCCATGAGGCCAGTGGTCAGCCTGCCAGTGCTGGCAGGTCTCAGCGGGGCCACCCACACATCCATGGTGGCCGTGGCACTGTGTCACGTGACTGACCTGTCTCCCAGCACGGCTACTGTCTGGTGCTGCCCTGTGTGCATTGTGTGTTTCAGTGGGCAGTGCACGGGTGGGTACCCGACCCTGCAGGCAGACACACAGTCCACCTGCACACCCTCCCGGCTGCTGTCCGCAGTTGTGTGTGCATGATGATGCCTGCATTGTGCTGTACACCAATGGGCAATGGTGCTCAGCATCTGACACACGCACATGGACAGGCAGTGGGCATGGTGGCCTGTGGACATGTGTGTGGCTAGGGTGTGCGTTCTGGGTCGGTGTGCCTCCTGCCCTCTGTGCACGTTTGTTGCATTGTGTGTGAGCATGTGTGTGTCCTTCGGTGTGGCATGTTAATCCTCACCCATCCCTGGTTGTGTGTGTGCTTCTGTGCCCTGCCACTTCCCTTGACGGCATGCACCCCTGGTGTGTGTCCATGCGTGTTTGTGGGTTGTGCCTTAGCCACTGGTGGTTGCGCATGGCCCCATGACTTACCTGGGTTGGCTGAAGTGCTCCTCCGTGATGGTGTCCCGGTGCAGCTGTGCCAGCCGGAGCAGTCGGGGGTCCCGTCGGCCAAGGGGGGGGGCTGCCCATCACCATCGTCACTGGCGTCCCCATCGTCCCCATCACTGTCCCCCTCTCTGACCTGTATGGCTATCCCACAGTCGTTGGTCATGTTGTGCAGGATGCAACAGGTCAGGAATAGCCCACAGGCCTTTAAGGGGCTGTACTGTAGGGCACCGCCAGAGGTATCCAGGCAGCAGAAATGTGCCTTCAGCATCCCAAGCACCCGCTCAATGAAATTACAAGTGGTGGCGTGTGCCTCATTGTAGTGTTGCTGTGATGGGGTAGCGGGCCACCGGTAGGGTGTGAGCAGCCAGGGACGGAGTGGGTATCCACTGTCACCTGTGTGTAGAGGGCAGAGGTTAGTTTTGTTGATCAGCATTGCCCTGCCCCAGGCCATGTAGGCCACTACCCATGCCACCTCTGGCCATGCCCCCCCAGGCCCTATGATTGTCCATGTGGTTTGCATACTCACCCAGTAGATGTCCAGTGGGGATGTCCCCATTCTTGAATCTGTGGCACAGTGCTGACTGGTGCCAGATGAAAGAATCATGTGCTCCCCCAGGGTGCGTGGCACAGACATTGATGATGCACCCCCTGGCATAGCACACCACCTGGCAGTTGATGCTGGCATAGCCCTTGTGATTTATGTATGCGGCCCCCTTGGGGCCAGGTGGTGTGCGTATGGCCACATGGGTGCAGTCTATTGCCCCTAGCATGCCAGGCATACGTGATACCCTGTGGAACTCCTGTATGTTTTCTGTGCACTCTGCCGCTGTGCTGGGGAAATGGATGTACTCCGCAGCATATGGCAGTAGTGCGCTGAGGAACTGGGTGAGGTGGCGTGACGTGGCCGACTGGGTTATGCCTGTGGTGTCCCCAGTTGGTCTCTGGAAGGTACCTGTGGTGAGCAAGCAGATGCAAGCTGTTACCTTAGTCTCCACTGACAGGGCATGGCTCTGTCGTGTGGGTGCCGGCATCACATCACTGCACAGCTCACAGAGCTGCCTCAGAATTTCCCTATTCGGGCGGTACCAGCCCACAATCTCAGTATCAGTGTACAGCTCAAAGCTGGTGCAGGCTCGGTACTGCCTGTTGGGGGCATACCGCCGACGGGCCCTTCCATGGCCATGCCCCCCTGCCACCCGCCTTCTCATCCCCCTCATTACGGCCTCCATGTGGAAGGTGGCACTGGCCATGTCCCTGGCTTGTGTTCACCCCCCCGGCAGCTGTTGCTGTATTCCCCCCGCTGTCCTGGCTGCTACCTCCCCTGCACCAGGTACACCTGCCTCTGCTGGACTCTGTGCTGTGTGGCTCCCCACACCTTCCCTGTGCCTGGCTGTTCAGACTGCCCTTTTCCTGGCCTGCCCTGTTTGTGCCTCCTGCCCTGTCTGTCTGCCTATGCTACTGACACATGTGGCTTCCCTGTAGTGTTCTTGCACCTGTCCCTTGCTCCTTTTTATTTTGGCTCATTTCCGCTATGGTGCAACTTCCACTTTCTCCCCTATTGCACATGGCGCAAGTCGCTGAATATCGCACTGCGCCATTTATGCATGGTTCCTCCCCCTTTGGTTGTGCATGCCTTCATTATCATTGCGCTGTTGCTCAGCATGATTTCGGGGGCGCAACTGCTTCCTGCTGAATATCGCAGAATGGCACACTTCGGACTTGGCGAGGCGCTAAACCCTATTGCGCATGGCTCAACTCCTTTGAATATCTGGGCCAGAATTCCTAAACATATCCTGCCTCCCATCTGGGTATAAAGCCTCCATCATTTCCAATAAGTATAATCAGTCAGTAAAGAACTAACAACCTAAGAGAAGATGGGTATTAACAGTGCTCTTGAACACATTTAACAGATTATATAAGAAGACTTAACAGCAGCCCTTATCATGTGGTAAGGCAATAGTAAAAAATATACACACATAATTAATCAGAAATACCTTAGGAGGTCCCTTGTTTAAGTGTGTTGGTAACCAAGCCACATTTGTTTAAAGACATTCGAGGCTTTCATAGGAACATACAAATGTGCCAGCAGAAACAGACCACCCGGTCTATCTAAGTCTGCTCAAGTGTGCAGCTAGCACCCCTAGTTTGCAGCTGCCCCACCCCCTCCTCCCCTTTGTTATCCCAATGCCACGCTCACCCTCACCCTCCTCTATTCCCTGTCCCATGTCCTTTTAAAGCTGTTCACAGGTTTACATGATACCACCCATTCTGGTAGTGCATTCCATTTTGCTACCACCCTCTCCATGAAATAGTGTCTCCTCATTACCCTCCTAAATCTTCCCCCCATCTATTCTTAGTCCTATTTCAGGGAACTTCATTAGGAACATATTTAATGAACATAAAGCAAATTGAATGTCTGTATTACAGATAATGAGGACAGAGCAGCACTATCATTATGACTGTGCAAGCTCCATTATGTGAAAGGAAAAATCCAGTGGCAGGAATCACCGCGTTGTAACAAGTGTGGTACAGTAATGCATAACTGACAAAATGCTGACCTGCAATAAAGATACACAGTTGGCTGTGCATTATAACATGGAGCTCCCCAAATACATTCTGATACATTTTAGCCATGTCTACCACATTCTGGCTCATCACGTGTGAATAAATAATAAAACTCATTGCTGAACATCGCTCTTAACCTGGGCTTGGAACAACTGATTAAAGACCCCACTCACATTAGTATGAAGAAAACTTGTCAGCTCCCCTTTGCTAGATTTGATTTTGACGCTCCACACAAGTATCCAGAAGTTGGAATTTTGGCTGATCTGAGTAGTGATCATAACACAATTTACGGTATCAGGGGAAGAACCAGAGTTCCAAACCAAAAAGGTTTATTGCTTATTACTCAGTTAAAAACTTTGATTACATAGCATTTACAAAAGATCTGGATAACATAAACTGGGGAGAGACTAAAGTTAATTCCCGATACAGATCTAGGGTGGAATTACTTTGTATCAGAATTAATGAAGGTGTGTAATCTGCATTTGCCTGTCAAAACAAAGAAAATCAAAAATAAATCTGCCCCTTGCTTTTCTGTCTCACTACGGGAATTAAAGAAAGACTACTAATTTAGCATGGGATAGAGCACATAAGACTAGGTTACCCAAAGACAGGGAAATTTGCAGGAAGTTAAGAAACGAGTATGTAACCTTGATTAGAGATGCCAAAAGGGCATTTTATATTGCAAAAATCGAGATGTGGCAGGCGATTTAAATAAATTTTGGTCCATAGTAAAAGAAATAAATAACCAATCAAAAAAGATGAATAAAGCACACTTTTTTGAGACAACAGGTGGTCTTGATGGGGAGTCTGCAGCTGACAAATTCAACAAGTACTTTGTTGAGGCTGGGAACTATTTTGGCAGCTCTGACAATAACCTGGCTATCCCTGTAGTAGAGGACAAAGAGGAAGAGGCCTCATTCTTCACATTTAGGATGATACAGGCATATGAAGTTATGGACCTCTTCTTGGAACTGAATACCAACAAAGGTAGTGTCCCAGATGGATTAACACCTTCACTTTTAAAATACTCCGCACTCCAGATTGCTGAACCACTTACTTACTTGTTCAATTTGTCTCTGTCTGAGGGGGTGGTCTCACAGGAATAGAAACTGGCTAGGGTTGTCCCCAGTTTCAAGGGGGGGGGGGCAGCCCTGGCCAGTTAACCAGCTACCACCCTATATCTCTACTGTCTCAAGTTTCAAAGTTATTTGAAAGGCTTCTGGCTAGGCAGCTAACTGACTTTTTACACAGAAAACAATCTTCTTGATAAATACCAGTTGGGATACCGCAAAACTCACAATACAGTGGTCACCATGTCAAGGGTTTTGGATGATGTCATCAAAGCTATGGAGTCAGGATAGTTGACTGGGGCCATCTTGGTTGATCCCGCCAGGGCCTTCAACACAGTTGACCACCAAATCCTGCTACACAAGCTTTCAGAAATAGGGGTAGCTAGAGTAACCCTGAAATAGTTTCATTCATATTTCCAATCAAGGATGCAATTAACTGCTATAAATGGTACAGTGTCTACACCACTGCCAGTAGTCCGAGGAGTCACAAAGGGTTTCAGTCCTAGAAACATTACTGTTTTTGATCTATCTAAAAGATCTGGGAGAAAGTGTGCCAGACATCGCATATCATTTATATGCTGATGACACAATACTTTATGTTGCAGAACCATCATTGTCTCAAATTCAAAGTAAACTTCAAACTATTGTAGTTTTAATGGTCTATAGGCTTATCTTGGAAGATCTAAACTTAAAATGAATATAGGTATTGAGGGCTTGCTTCTGCAGCCCTCCCCAGCCCAACCTAGGACAGCTTGCCACCAGAATTTGTCTCGCAGGGTTTGAGGGCTTCCTTCTGCAGCCCTCCCCAGCCCAACCTAGGACAGCTCGCCGCCAGAATTTGCCTCACAGGGTTTGAGGGCTTGCTTCTGCAGCCCTCCCCATACCAACCTAGGACAGCTCACTGCTGGAATTTGCCTCACAGGGTCTGAGGGCTTGCTTCTGCAGACCTCACCAGCCCAACCTAGGACAGCTTGCCACCAGAATTTGTCTCGCAGGGTTTGAGGGCTTCCTTCTGCAGCCCTTCCCAGCCCAACCTAGGACAGCTTGCCGCCAGAATTTGCCTCACAGGGTTTGAGGGCTTGCTTCTGCAGCCCTCCCCATACCAACCTAGGACAGCTCACTGCTGGAATTTGCCTCGCAGGGTCTGAGGGCTTGCTTCTGCAGCCCTCCCCAGCCCAACCTAGGACAGCTCACTGCTGGAATTTGCCTCACAGGGTCTGAGGGCTTGCTTCTGCAGCCCTCCCCAGCCCAACCTAGGACAGCTCAGTGCTGGAATTTGCCTCACAGGGTCTGAGGGCTTGCTTCTGCAGCCCTCCCCAGCCCAACCTAGGACAGCTCACCGCCAGAATTTGCCTCACAGGGTTCGAGGGCTTGCTTCTGCAGCCCTCCCCATCCCAACCTAGGACAGCTCACTGCTGGAATTTGCCTTGCAGGGTCTGAGGGCTTGCTTCTGCAGCCCTCCCCAGCCCAACCTAGGACAGCTTGCCACCGGAATTTGCCTCGCAGGGTTTGAGGGCTTGCTTCTGCAGCCCTCCCCAGCCCAGCCTAGGACAACTCACCACCGGAATTTGCCTCACAGGGTTTGAGGGCTTGCTCTGCAGCCCTCCCAGCCCAACCTAGGCAGCTTGCCACCGGAATTTGCCTCGCAGGGTTTGAGGGCTTGCTTCTGCAGCCCTCCCCAGCCCAACCTAGGACAGCTTGCCACCGGAATTTGCCTTGCAGGGTTTGAGGGCTTGCTTCTGCAGCCCTCCCAGCCCAACCTAGGCAGCTTGCCACCGGAATTTGCCTCACAGGGTTTGAGGGCTTGCTTCTGCAGCCCTCCCCACCCCAACCTAGGACAGCTCACCGCTGGAATTTGCCTCGCAAGTTCGGACACGGAGGAGCCCTGAGTCCACTGTGTGCACAAAACTTTTGAACTTACCACTTTTTGTGGTGCAGTAGCCCAATTCAATTTCATTGCTATTCAGAGGGAGCTGCTTGCATTTACCTGGTGTTAGCTGTGCTCTGTCAAGCTGAAATTTTTCAGGACTGCATTGTAATCTGATTTTTAAGCTAAATCCTGCAAATTAATTTTCTGAAATTGTTTAATTGTGTGGTTGTGCTTTCCCTACCTTGTTCCAAATGCAATCTCCCTGCCACTAGAACTCCGCCCCCCTCAGAACTTGCTTTGTAGTGCAACTCCTCCCCCTATTCAAGCCCCCTACTCTCTCTTTCTCTCTCTCTCTCTGTTTCTGTCTAATCTTTGATTTTCCTTACCCATTTAAAAGGCTAACCCCTCTGTCTCCTTTCCTTGCCAGGGTTTGAGGGCTTACTTCTGCAGCCCTCCCCAGCCCAACCTAGGACAGATCGCTGCCAGAATTTGCCTCGCAGGTACAGACACGGAGGAACCCTGAGTGCACTGTGTGAACTGAAACTTTTGAACTTGCCACTTTTTGTGGTGCAGTAGCCCAATTAAATTTCATTGCTATTCAGAGGGAGCTGCTTGCATTTATCTGGTGTTAGCTGTGCTCCTTCAAGCTGAAATTTTTCGCCCACCCCCCTCCCCCACCTCCTCCATGTATTAAATACTCCTTTGCTCTGCCCTATACCCTATCTGACTGGTCTCTGGTGATAAAGGGGCGTGGCACATAACTGTGGGCAGTCCTAGAAGCTGTCATCTACTGTGTTTGCTGCTTAAGTCCTGCTTCTGGAAAATATAAGGGACAGAAACTGCTTTGATCACTACGGCATGCTTACAAGGGGCATTTGATGTCCTGCCCCCCCCCCATCCTAGCGGGAAAGGATTATGCTCCTACTGACTAGCAATTCCTTAGAAAATCCATAGTGGTATATTGTATCATCTGAAATCCCAGCTGAAACAGGATACCAGTTCACACGTTTTTCACCTGACTTTCCTCCATAGACAGGGTACCCATCCTATGTCTGAATAACTGCCTAAGACAGGAGAAAATTGCTTGTTACTGGCACCTCTGTTAGCAAAGCATGCCTCTCCAGGAGTTTACCCATGATCACATGCCACGTGGGGCACACAACCCTTGGGCCCCTCTCTCCAATGGGGGGTACTACTGATGACAGTCTATATACTGTCCCTTTTCTGAGCAGACAGGCTCATAGGCCTAGGGCATCCAGAAATAAGGGGACAAAGGTACAATGACACCCCTCCTGTCAGCCTCTACAATGGAATGCCCCACTCCAGCTTACTTGCCCTCTCCTTAGCCCATGAGCTCATATGAAAGGGGATATGTTATGATATCTTCCACTTTGCGAGCAGGATGTGCCGAGGCAACCAAATCCCATCGGCCAGCCCAAAATTATTCTGCCTTCTAGCTGCGTAGTACACCTGGCAGGTGACATACAACCTAACCCTGGCCCTAACACTACCAACTTCTCAATAACATCCCCTCATGACCCCCACTGGGAGTCCACAAAGGGGCTAAAGATAGCGCATATGAACGTATGCAGCCTAAGATCAAAAATGCAAGAGATACAAGCCTGGCTTGATCTCTGCAAGCCTGATATCCTTGCCATCTCAGAGACATGGCTTAAGGCACACATCCCCGATTATGAGATACTGGCCCAAGGTTATAGTACGTACCGTAAGGACAGATTGACCAAAAGAGGGGGCGGTGTACTCATTTACGCCAACGTAGCCCTAACCGTATCGCTCCTCATCTTGCAGCAACACACCTCCCCTGATGGTGAATCTATATTTATCCAAGTCACCATAGGGCACAACAAGCAACTCGCTATTGGCTGAGTTTACCACCCGCCCAAATCGGCTCTTCAATCCCTAGAAGCAATAATAAAAATCACGGCCCAAGTTGTTTCTTTGGAGCTCCTTATTCTGGGTGACTTCAACCTAAACTGGGCCCAGGATCCTAACAATGCCCTTATGGCACTGACCCAAGAAGCAAACCTGGTACAGGTCATCTTAGAACCAACCAGACTTAACTACAAATCGGGAACCACACCACCCTTTGATTGGGCTCTGGTGTCCAATCCCGCCAACATTCAGAAAGCCGGCATAATGGCGGACTCCTTAAGTGACCACTCCCCATATTCTGCATCTGGAAGAACAGAGCACCCAAGATCCAATCCAGAATACTCACTGCTCATGACTACACACACTTCTAAGCAGTGCAGTTTAATAACTTCCTACACAGTCTGGACTGGAGCCCAATAAAGCTCCTCCCCACCTTGGCTGAGGCTCTGGAGCATTTCCACAGCACAGTATGTACAGCAGCTAACCTCTTCACCCCCTTGAAAAAACGTAGAACAAAGGGTAGCTGCTACAAGTGGATCTCTCCATCCTTAAAAACCCTTATGGTCAGTCGAGACAAGGCCTGGAAGAAGTTCAAGCTCTCATCCCTTCCTGTCGACCTCGTGTCATACAAGGTCTTAAGAAACAAATGCAAGAGAGCTATCAAACTTGCAAAAAGGGAGTATGTCACTCACCTACAAAAACAATTTGGACAACCTTAAACAATTCTGGTATTACGTCAGCAACCTGATCAGGGTTAACACTAAGACTGAACCTGGCCCCATTGAGGTCAATGGTCAGCCAGTGAGCGACTCCCTCGAAATTGCTACTGCCCTCAACAATCACTTTGGTAACCTCAATGCCTACAAGGTCGGCCTGCCCTCACCGACCTTGGCTCTTAATGTTATTGAGTCTACTCACCTTGACCGTCCCTCCTTCCATCTAAGACTGGTGAAGACAAAAGAGGTCCAGTCCCTCCTAAGAGCTCTGAAAGACAATGGTTCAGGAGGTCCTGATGGGATAAACCCTCAGCTACTTAAGGCTGGTGGCCCATCCCTCACCAGACCCCTGACCTGGCTCATAAACAGATCCCTACTTGAAGGGACTGTTCCGGACCAGTAGAAACAGGCCAACGTGGTCCCCATTCACAAGGGTGGCTCCAGGGAAAACATAAGCAATTACAGGCCTATTTCCCTGCTCAGCACACTTGCAAAGCTACAGGAAAGGTTAGCCTATGGCCAACTCTATGACCACTTGGAGTCCCATCAGCTAATTGCACGTTCACAGCATGGTTTTAGAACTAACCATGGGACTGACACAGCACTCATCCATCTCTCGAATGACTTGCTCAGAGCAATGGATAATGGGACACCCACTGGTGCTGTCTTTATAGACCTGTCCAAGGCTTTCGACCTTGTGGATCACAAACTCCTGCTACTAAAACTGGATAAAATTGGCCTAGACCCCCTCGCCCTCAAATGGTTTGGGAGTTACCTATCAGGCCGATCCCAGAAGGTCATCTGGAAGAGTGCCGCCTCAGGTCCTCTACCACTTACAGAGGGAGTATAGCAGGGCTCGATCCTCGGCCTACTCCTTTTCTCCATATTTACTAATGACCTAAGCCTCCACTGTGGGGGAAGCTCAGTCGTTCAGTACGCAGATGACACCGTCATCTACCCATCCCTGTATAACACTGTAGCTCTAGGTCCCCTTCTCCAAGCCATCCTTGCATCTCTTGAGGCCTGGCTGAGAGCAAATAGAATGGTCCTAAATGCAGGCAAAACTAAGGTAATGCTATTCAGATGCAACGCCCTTGGACATGACGGGTCTAAATCTCTGCAACTCACTGCTCTCTCAGGAAGCGACATCAAGGTTGTGCCCTCCTTAAAATACTTTGGTCTAACGTTGGACCATTGTCTTACCTTCAAGTACCACGTGGATCAGGTCACCAAGACCATACACCGCAAACTTGGTACTCTGTACCGGCTAAAAGACCAGCTCATCCCTGAGGCCAGGACCTCAGTCGCCACAAGTGTCCTCCTCCCCACCCTGACTTACGCTGCCCCGATCTTACAGGGCATGGCCAAGCAAGAGGTCACCAAGATGCAAATCCTGTATAACAAGGTAGCCCGGTTTGCTACCTAGGACCACTCACAAAGGCACCATTGTGACACACTTGCCCAGCTACGTTGACCCTCGCTGACCTCTCATCTCCACTACCCCCTGCTCTGCTTGACCTTCAAGCTACTCAACCCTTCAGCTCCACCCAGCATCGCTGGAACTATCACACTCAAACATAACCCCAGGAGCCTACGGACATCTGGACGTACACTGATTGCAGTTCCCAGAGTCAGGACTAATGCTGGCGGCAGGTCGTTCTCCAACTCAGCCACCTACTTGTGGAACAAACTCCCACCCCTAGTGCAGGAAGCTTCCTCACTGATGAACTTCCACACCAGACTCAAAGTCCATATGTCTGATACTAGCACTTGTCATTGCCATGGCTCATGACCCCCCCACTTGCTCCTAGCCTCCTAATATCCAGATCCTCCAAGCATCTTATCAGGTTCCATGGTGCTTCCCTCTAGACATAGTACCACAGCTAACTTTCCACTGAACCATGCCAGTAGTAAACAATGAGCTTACCATGTAAAATTACATTTCTTCTGCACCTTTTATTAATTCGGCAACATATTTGTAAGGACTGATGCATGATGATAACCATGGTTGTAACCCACTCACACACCTGAATCTACTCTGTAACCCAAGTCCTTCTCTGTATGAAAATATGTATTGTTATCCCGGGTCACCCCTGAAAAAGGGACCTTCGGGGCTCACTGGGCCGACCCAGTCACCAAATTTTAAATAAATAAATAAATGAAAAATAAAACTAAGTATATGCTGCTCAGAACCACAACTAAAATAAAGAGTGGCAGAGATCTGACCATTCTGGACCCTGAAGGGGCACTTTTGGAACAGGTAGATTCCTACATGTATTTAGAATATTGGCTGGACTCCTTGGGCTCTGGCAACGCACATGTAGATAAATTTGTCACACAGATTGGCAGTAGAGTGATTCTCTTATACCATAACCAAAACTACATAGGTAGTCTTACTGTACAAAAAATAGTTGAAACTCAGCTTTTTCCCTTATTTGACTACGGAGATGTCTCATACAACTATTGAAATAAAAGTAAGCTATTAGATACAATACACTGCTTGAAGTTTCCAGAGTCAGGACTAACACTGGTGGCTGGTCGTTCTCCTACTCAGCCCCCTACTTGTGGAACAAACTCCCACCCCTAGTGCAGCAAGCCTCTTCACTGATGAACTTCCACACCAGACTCAAAGTCCATATGTCTGATACTAGCACTTGTCATTGCCATGGCTCATAACACCCACCAACTTGCTTCTATCCTCTTAATATCCAGATCCTCCAAGCACCTTATCAGGTTCCACGGTGCTTCCCTCTAGACATAGGACCACAGCTAACTTTCCATTGAACCATGCCAGTAGTAAACAATGAGCTTACCATGTAAAATTACATTTCTTCTGCACCTTTTGTTAATTCTACTGTCAACATATTTGTAAGGACTGATGCATGATGATAACCATGGCTGTAACCCGCTCACACACCTGAAACTACTCTGTAACCCAAGTCTTTCTCTATATGAAAATATGTATTGTTATCCAGGGTCGCCCCTGAAAAAGGGACCTTCGGGGCTCAGTGGGCCTACCCGGTCACCAAATTTTAAATAAATAAATAAATAAAAAATAAAACTAAGTATATGCTGCTCAGAACCACAACTAAAATTAAGAGTGGCAGAGATCTGACAATTCTGGACCCTGAAGGGGCACTTTTGGAACAGGTAGATTCCTACAAGTATTTAGGATATTGGCTGGACTCCTTGGGCTCTGGCAATGCCCATGTAGATAAACGTGTTACACAGATTGGCAGTAGAGTGGTTCTCTTATATCATAACCAAAACTACCTAGGTAGTCTTACTGCACAAAAAATAGTTGAAACTCAGCTTTTTCCCTTATTTGACTACGGAGATGTCTCATACAACTATTCAAATAAAAGTAAGCTACAAAAATTATATACCGTACGTAACCAAATGGCCAGGCTGAATTAAAATGTCCAAAAGAGACTCATCATTGTAATATGCACAAATGTTTAGGATGGATCTCCCTTGCAGACAGACATCATTTACATAAATTTGTCCTAGCTTACAAAAGTGGATTTGGTAAAGTACCAGATTATTTAACAGTTAAATTGCAGGAAAGGAAGGCAAACTCATCTCTTAAGATTTCGGCTTAATGTGAACTGTCTATACCCACAACAAAAACATAAAGGTCAATGTACTTCTTTAGTCAAATGGTTCTTTTTATTGGAATAACTTATTGCACAAGTCTTGATTGTTTAACAGAAAGCCCCCAGTAAATGCAGTAAAGCAATGGTTTGTTGATAATATTACTAGTAAGACTAAATGTTGCTGTGGTCAAGTTTATGACAAATTGTTATCCCTGAAATGGTTTTATTATTTATGACTGTTTGTTCTTTATAATGTAAGGTTAAATGTGTTGTGATAAGTCTTTTCTGTTTGCAAAGTGTTGACTATGGGTCACCATTTCAAATGAGCTTGTTAATGGTTTGATCCTAATAAAAATGAAATGGAAAAAAAAACAAGGATTGTCAAAAAATAAATGCAGTTCATAGTCATATAAGCCAATTACCCCACACTGAGAAGCACATTTGTGAAATTGGAATTATTTCAAAATGTTCCATCCTCGAATTATTAAAGGTCTGTATGTACTCACGAGCAGTCCCTATAAATTGTGTCAATTCTAAAGATTCCTCGCTCTCCCTCTAAACCTTCTGACCTTGCTGCCTTATCTTCTGCCATGTCCGATTCAATGTGAGCCACCAGTTTTGCTGAGTCTACTGGAGCATTAAAGAGATAAACATGGCCATTCCATTCACCCTTAATTTAGCAGAGATTAAAAGCTGATGTTTGGATTTTTAGTTTTTATGGTGCCTCTGTTCCGGTTAAAGACTTTCCTGTGGAGACATGTACTATAAGATAAGTCAGTGAAAAGGGATATTTTGGCATCAGATCCAGAATCAGACGCCGTGAGGAGGGGAGGCGAGGGCGACCTACTCCGAGGGTCCCCCCCTCCAGCGCTGCCAAGAACTTATCTGTATCGCCGAGTGGAGGTGCCGTGGGCTATTGTGAGCTCCGGCCGGCCTCCTCGGCTTGAAAACAGTGGCACTCCCAAGCTCGTGGCCCCTGCCCAGGTGCAGGAGAGAAATTACAGAAAAAACTCTTTTTTGACTGAACAATTGCACCGCCCCTTACCTGGAGGGCTGCTCCATCAGCACACACTCGGAAGGTGAAGAGGTGGACTCCTGTTCTGTTCCTGCGGCTAAAATTGGACCCCCGAACCCATTGCTGTGATTCCTGCTGTGAACAATCCTGCCCTTTGTTCCTGGTCAACTTTGCCACCGAAATTCACAGCTTCCCATTGGGCTCTGGCCAGCGGTGACGCCTCCCTTCTGCTACCTTAATTGGGAGTGCTGTCCCAACACCCGACAGATCCAGAATCAGACGCCGTGAGGAGGGAGGTGAGGGCACTTACTCCGGGGTCCCCCCAGCGCTGCCAAGAACTTATCCGTATCGCCGAGTGGAGGTGCCGTGGGCTATTGTGAGCTCCGGCGGGCCTCCTCGGCTTGAAAACAGCGGCACTCCCAAGCTCATGGCCCCTGCCCAGGTGCAGGAGAGAAATTACAGAAAAACTCTTTTGACTGAACAATCACACCACCCCTTACCTGGAAGGCTGCTCCGTCAGCGCACACTCGGAAGGTGAAGAGGTGGACTCCTGTTCTGTTCCTGCGGCTAAAATTGGACCCCCGAACCCATTGCTGTGATTCCTGCTGTGAACAATCCTACCCTTTGTTTCTGGTCAACTTTGCCGCTGAAATTCACAGCTTCCCATTGGGCTCTGGCCAGCGGTGACACTCTTCTTCTGCTACCTTAATTGGGAGTGCTGTCCCAACACCCGCAGATCCAGAATCAGACGCCGTGAGGAGGGGAGGCGAGGGCGACCTACTCCGAGGTCCCCCCCCAGCGCTGCCAAGAACTTATCCGTATCGCCGAGTGGAGGTGCCGTGGGCTATTGTGAGCTCCGGCCGGCCTCCTCGGCTTGAAAACAGCGGCACTCCCAAGCTCATGGCCCCTGCCCAGGTGCAGGAGAGAAATTACAGAAAAAACTCTCTTTTGACTGAACAATCACACCGCCCCTTACCTGGAGGGCTGCTCCATCAGCGCACACTCGGAAGGTGAAGAGGTGGACTCCTGTTCTGTTCCTGTGGCTAAAATTGGACCCCCGAACCCATTGCTGTGATTCCTGCTGTGAACAATCCTACCCTTTGTTTCTGGTCAACTTTGCCGCTGAAATTCACAGCTTCCCACTGGGCTCTGGCCAGCGGTGACACTCTCCTTCTGCTACCTTAATTGGGAGTGCTGTCCCACCACCCGCAGATCCAGAATCAGACGCCGTGAGGAGGGGAGGCGAGGGTGACCTACTCCGAGGTCCCCCCCTCCAGCACTGCCAAGAACTTATCCGTATCACCGAGTGGAGGTGCCGTGGGCTATTGTGAGCTCCGGCAGGCCTCCTCGGCTTGAAAACAGCAGTACTCCAAAGCTTGTGGCCCCTGCCCAGGTGTAGGAGAGAAATTACAGAAAAAACTCACCCTCCCTCCCTGTTTTGAGGGTGAGTTTATATGCGTGCTGGCCTTCGCTCTTGACACATTACCCTATCAGTCAAGAGGGGAGGTTCTTCCCTGTCTAACGAGGGGGTTTCTCCCGCACAAATCTCCTCTCTGTGTTCTGGATTGGGCATGTTATGTGATCCTTGGGTATACTCCTCCCTGTTTACTGGATTAGACATGTTATGTGAACCTTGGGTATACTAATCCTGCTGGACAGTATCGTTGTTTTACCTGATTCATGGACTATTATTAGACTATTTCCTGTGTTTAAACTGATTCATGGACTATTATAAGTCTATTTTCTGCTGGACAACACTATTGCTTAACCTGAGTAAGGGACTACTACAAGAATATTTTTCTGTTGACACCAATACTTTAAGTTGCTGTTGCATAGCTCTGTCTAAGAGTTGTCCTACCTCATTTGAGCTGTTCAGTGCTGTAGTTTATGTCTCTTGATGTCTGTCCTCTACAGCTCCTGGAGTTGGGGGTCGGCATAGGGTTATATTAGCACCTCTGGTTACCCTGACTGCTTTGTTTGCTATGCCTGGACTTGCCTTCTAGGGCTCAGGGTTATTTCATTCCCTGTACCTCCGGTTGCCTAGGCTACTTTGGTTGCCATGCTGGACTCGCCCTCTTTAACCTAGTGGGCACAGTCCTAGTTAACGAATACCTCAGGCCTCTGTCCGCTGGCAGTCTTGCTGCGTGGTGAAATCACAGGGTGAGAGGACCTCCTTCCTTCCAGGCCATCCCTGGCAGGGTGACTGGACATGCTCCCCTATGCTGGTCTCATTGTGCCTCCAACCATGATAAGAGTGCGGTTCCCCCCGTCCTCTCCTATGGAAGGTAGGGAAGCTCCCAATGCAGTGACCAGGGGTAGGCCATCGGCCGTCCTTATGGCCTTTCTGCTCGTAGTGCTGGCCCTAGGGCTGGTCCTCCTTCAATGTGCTACCTCTCCCCCAATATCCCTGGGAGTTTCTTGGAAGTGGCCCTCCTCCCATGATGACACTGACTTCTCCTTTTCCAACTTGCTGGCAACTAACGTAATGCACTACTGTACTATCTTCAGTCTAGACATTAGGTGCCTTATATACACGGCCAGGGTCAAGAAAAACCGAACCATTAATCGTCCTGGTGGTCATCCGCTCTTTAGGCGGTACCTCCCCTGGCTCCTCCTCCTCGCATTACTTGTGGCCGGGGATACAGAGCTCAACCCTGGACCCCCTAATCTGTCCACTAATATTCCTGCTACTTGGAGTATGAGTAAGGGGCTAAAAATAGCTCATCTAAATATCAGGAGCTTGCTACCAAATCATGACGAGCTCTTAGTGTGGGTTGAACTATATAAACCAGACATTCTAGGGGTAACTGAGACTTGGCTCAAACCCTCCATTCCTGACCCTGCCTGCTCCCTAAAAGGATATGAGTTCATCCGCCTTGAAAGGACCAGGGGTAAGAGGGGGGGTGGCATCCTTATCTACTACAGAATCCACCTAAAAATCTCCCTGGTGACTCATTGTCAACCTGAACATCCACCTTGTGAGCCACTGCATGTGCTTCTGCTGTTAGGGGATACAAAGAAGCTGCATCTGGTGTGTGCCTATAACCCTCCTAGGTGAGGTCTAACAGGGCTCACTTATCTTCTGGATGCTGTCAGGCCCAGTATAGGAGACAACGAACTTATTATCATGGGTGATATCAACCTAAACTGGGAGAGTGGCAATATTAAGAAATTTGAACCTCAACTTGCCAGCCTATCCCTAACCCAACTAATTCATGACCTGACCAGACAGACTGCTAATGGTTCCTCAAGCACCCTGCTGGATTGGATCTTGTCTAACCGTCCGGAGAGGATAGCATCATCAGGCACGCTATCTGACTCCATCTCAGACCACTCCCCGGTGTACTGTGTCTGGAAAATTCCCTTCCCTAAAATCCCACATAAAATTATACAAGTCAGAAACTACTCCAGGTTTGACTCAGAGGGGTTCCTGGATGACTTAAGATGTACTGACTGGACCAGAGTGCTTGAAGCCTCTGACCCCTCTGTGGCAACCTCCTGCTTCATTGATACCTTTGGTGATCTCCAGGACAGACATGCCCCTAAGGTCACTTGGAGGGTGAGGGGAACTGCTACCTTCTGGCTGAATGGTAATCTTCTAGCCCAGATGCGAGAGAGAGAGACAAATGCTGGGCCCGTACCAGCGGATCCAGTGATCCTACTAATCTCTTGAGATACCGGCACCTCAGGAGCCAGTGTAAGAAAGCTATTAGGGTAGCTAAGAGTGACTTCTGTAAGTCTGTGCTACTTAGCTCTGCCAGAGACCCTAGGAGGTTTTGGAGGAATATCAAATCCCTCGTCAGTAGGTCCTCCCACTCGGGTGTCACGGATATGGTTATAGATGGAGTTTCATGTAATAATCCTCATACTATAGCCAACTTTCTTAACCTTCACTTCTCAGACCTCTCGGCCCTCACCTCTCGTTTCACGACTGATGGGGGGAGCTCGTTCATCATCCCTTCCCTCCCGAGTCAGGTTGATCAACCTTCTCGGAGAGAGTTTAATCTCAGGGCAGTATCAGTTCTGGATGTTCAGAAATGTCTTGCTGCCCTCTCCCAGCACTCCAGTCCAGGTCTTGACAACCTGGAACCTAAGCTTCTTAAGCTAGGAGCTGTTTACATTGCCTCCCCAGTTGCCCACATCTTTAATCTATCCCTCACCTCGGGGATAATCCCTGATATCTGGAAGGAGGCAAGGATAGTCCCTGTTCTGAAGCAGGGCAATCTCAAACTTCCTGACAACTATCGCCCAGTTGCTATTCTCCCATCCCTTGGCAAACTTCTAGAAAAGGTGGTGGCCGAGCAACTCTCGGAGTATTTGCATACCCACAAACTGCTATCCAGGGCCCAGCATGGCTTTCGAAAGGGGCATAGCACCACAACTGCCCTGATTACTGTAACTTCAAGCATAAGATCTGCCATGGACCAGGGCAAACTGTAGGGTGCTATATTTATAGACTTGTCAAAAGCTTTTGACCTTGTCAATCATGACCTACTTGGGAACAGCTATGGGCATTGGACTCTCTCCCATGCCATGAGCTGGTTGATGGGCTACCTGAAGGGCAGAAAGCAGCGTACCTGCTTCAACAAGGCCCTCTCAGAGCCTAGGGCAGTGACTATAGAGTCCCCAGGGATCGGGTGTAGGCCCTCTCCTGTTCTAACTTTCATTAATCAACTGCCATTGGTGATCTCTCATTGCCAAGTCACCCTATATGCAGATGACCTGGTGTTAGTGGCCCATTCTCAAAATGCTGCAGCCCTAAACCAGAGCCTATCCGAAGACTTCAGCAGAGTCTTGGCCTGGGTTACTAACCACAAACTGGTGCTGAACCTAAATAAAACACAGGCCATGCTCTTTGGTTCCACGGCCAAGATCAAAGCCTCATCAGCTTTGCTCAACATAACTTGTGATGGTGGCCCCTCGCTGCCAACAGTGAACACAATCAAATATCTTGAGGTTACTCTTGACCCCCAACTTGACATGGGGAGTCATATCCTCAACATCTGTAGAACTACAAATTGCAAGCTTGGCTTGGCCTACAGGGCCAAATACAACCTAACCCCGGGGGCCAGACTTGCACTTGCGAGAGGAGTGCTTCTTCCCTCCCTCAGCTATGGATTTCACTTATTTGCCCGATCCCCCCAAACTCATCTTGTCTGGTGGAACACAGCATATAATAATATCTGTCGGTTTGCACTAGCTGCCTCCAAACTCACCCATCGCCGTGAGCTCTATGACAAACTCTGCTGGCTCTTCCCAGCTGAATACTTGGATTTCGGTGTTGGAAGTTTCTCCAAGAAAGTGCTCGCTACTGGCACTCTGCTGGGACTGGCGCATCTCCTCCCTAAAATGGACCCCATGCCCTACCAACTTAGGTCCCAGACTGGTGGGTTGCTCAAAGTCCCCCCCACCCGGACTCTTATGTGGGACCGTGACTTTGTTGCATATGTGCCCAGACTCTGGAACTCTCTCCCTGATCATGTCCGCTTGGCCCCCTCCCATGGGATCTTTCGCACCTCCCTGTGGTCTCATTTAAAACAATCAACGGTGTGTGTCTGTTCCAAGCCCCCTTAGTGAAATTAATCTAGTTGAATTCTGCTGTCACTAATGTCAATCTATGTAC